>CM073734.1:21031291-22231291 GCA_037113605.1 Calophaca sinica
TTCACGGCTTGCCGTAGTGGGAGGAAGGGGAACGCAAGGAGAGAAAGGAGGAGGAAAATGGGTTTCCTTATTTTTTCTGTGTTGTCGGCGTGTTTCTAATGGATCAAGAAGATGATGAATAGTGTAGACTTAGGGGTGTGTGAGAAATGGGCCAAAGGTGGAACAAGTAAAAAAAAAGGTTAGAAACATGCACAATGTGTAATGGCAACAGCAAAAAAAACGTTTTAAGAAAGCAAGGAGGAGCCAGCTGTTACAGCACCTCCTCTTTTCGTTTTTTTCTTACAACAAATCACTCAGCTAACTAAAATATTTTCCCCACATAAATGATATTTCAATACTAATATTTTTAGAAAAACAAAGTAATAAAATAGTATATTACCATTATTTCCTAAATTACAAATAAATGCTAATATTTTCTAAAAATACAATGAGATACTAATTCCACTTTTTTTCAATAATTCAAACACATATAGGAAAATCGAAATCACTAGATTTACAAATCATCATAATTAATGAAATAAACACATTTTAAAAAATATAAAATGTCTGAAAAATGTGGGAGTGTTACAGCTTCGCATTTTTATTTAACTTACAAACACATATGATATTCAATAATAACCATACAAACAACCACCTTTGAATCATAACACAATAAGATTCATTAACATATTCACAAAATATTTTCCAAACATCATCACGCAAAACAACACGCCAATCAATATCTTAAACCTTCCTACCAACACAAACATATTTAATATATTATAGTGGAAGATGCCCTTACCACGAACTTTCCACTGCATCAGAAGCCAACGTCACCAAAATACAATCGTAATTTCGACCGCGTATACACTCACGACCTTTACAACCTAAAACATCAACACTAGGGTTTTAGAAACAATTTTTAAGCCACTAAAGTTGCTCTATAGGCCACAATTGTAACATCCGTGAATTTTTACGATCGTTATTGTGACGCTTAATTATTATAGTATAATTTGTACGTTATTTATGCTTTATAATAAGCGGTTTCTTGTTTGGTAACAGAAGTAAGTGATTGAATTAAATCGGGGATAAAATTAAATTTGAGAATTAATATTTTATATTAATTCATGGTTCAAAAATGTCAAAAAATTCTAGCGAGGTTTTGCCGTATTTTAGATACTTTGGTGAATTTTATCCGCCCAATAAGAATTTGAAACGAACTCCGAATTTCGATGAAAATCGAATCGTAACTTGTTGTAATAATGATGTTTATGAGTGTTTTCAATTTGTTTTATTATTTATGATAAAATATTGTCGAGGCGATGAATTAATTTCTAAGTAGAATTAATTTTTATGCGATTAATCGGCTTAGGAAATAATTAATCGGTAGCTGCGATTCAACTCATTTGCGCGTATTTTAGGGCACTCAAGACCCTAGGATTAGGGATAATCATTGAGAAGAGAGGGATTAGATGTTTGGGCTCCTAAGTGATTAGATTAGAATCTTGCTTTTTGGTGATTAGGTGTCTGCGATTTTTGGAGGTTATTTTTTTGGTGCATTTCTACAATCCATTTTCAACCTAAGTAAACACTTGTTTATTTAATTTTTCTTTCCTATCCTCCACGAAAGCCTATTCAAGCGTGCCCGTCCCCTTGTTACCACACTTCATTTTTCTTTTCTTTTCACCTTGTTCATGAGTAGAGAAACACCCAAGGTTCATTCATGGCTTCCATCTCCCTTCTTCTTGGTATGAATCCTGCACCTCCTTTTCTCAAACCCTCCATTGCTCCTAGCTTCTTCTTCTTCTTCTGTTATCTTCTTCTTAAACTTGTAAAGTAAGCATGAAAACAAACTCTTCCTTGCCTTTCTTTGAGCCAAAACAGTAGAGCCCTTATTGTGTAGGTGTAGGAGTTGTTTTTTCTTTACTTCTTTCTTTGTTTAATGCTTTGTTTATGGCTTGATTGTGATCATGGGAGAGAAGAAACAGAATTGTCTCCAATTTTTTCAAACCACTGAATTTGATTTGTCGAAGGGAAGGGTAATGGGTGATTTCTCATGTGAATCCCATTCAATTAACTTGGGGTTATTACTCCTTAATACTTGATATAGTTGTTGTTGTTGTTAATTTTGGATTTGATCAAAGGAAAGTTGTAATTTTGGTAAACCCTTGATGCTTGAATAGCTACATGATAGGGTAAATGTGGTTTGATAGTAATGGTTTTGTTTTAGGAAAATTGAATGTTTTGGGAAATGAAATTAGGTGTTGAATGATGTGGTATAGTTGATTTGAAAGTTTTACAATTGTTCCCAATATGTGTGTGTGTGCTGGGTCGAGAGCTCAAAGAGCTAGGGGAAGAAGAAATTTTTTGTATTCTTGGCTTGAATTAATTGTATTAGATTGTTGTCTAAGTTTTGGAAAATTTTACAAAGAGTTTGATTCGATTTTGGAAGTTGTTTTGGCTTTAGGCAATGAAGCACTTAGGTGAAATGGGATCTTTATTGTTCCTAAAACCAAGTGGAGCCTTGACCAATTATTATTAAGGAAAAACAATTGATTTTAGTATTGTTTTATGTTTCAAGTTTAAAAGAAATTGAATTGTAGCCTTTAAAATATTTAATTTTCAACTTTATGTATTATTTCAAATGCGTATAATTTATAAAAAAGATTCTTGAAGTTGAGTAACCTAGGGGTTAGAATTGAACCATAACCTAGGGAATTAAATTGGGTGAACTAGAATTGTGCTAAGTTTGGTGTGTGTTATTTGGGACTTGAAGACTTGAGTTCGTCTTTGAGTAGGGCGGTGGCGTGCTTTGACACGTGTGTTAATCTTTAGTAAGGGCACTTCACATTCAACAATTAATATAACGTGTTATGTTTTGTATGTCCGAATAGTGTGGCTTAAATGTGAATTGTGGTGAATTGCTTGAATTGTTGTGATTAGAAGTTGATGAATTAGTGTATAATCTGTGATCATATATACTTAATTGTATTTAAGATATATGTTATTGAGGTAGTCTTTGGATAATTAAATGTTATTTAATTATGCCTTGTTTGAAATATCATATACATTGATATGTTCATTAAAAATTTGGTGAAATGCATTGACATGCATAATGGTAACCGATCACGGATAGTGTCGGGAATGGGATTGATGTTGTCGTTAGCCTTTAGTGGGACAATCCTAGACACGAATAGTCTTTGGAAGGAGATTTAGTGTCATTAGGGCAGTCTCAGAGTTAGCCCATAACATGGAAAAGTATCGATTTGGGGCGTACTATGGCATACCAACGATTGACCATTGCAAGATGTTAGGAATCATAAGCGATGGCATGTATTCGCATTTGCGAGCATTTATGCATCCCTCTTGAGTTGTGTATGATGTTATCTTTGTATTATGCCTTATAAATAAGAAGTTGACCCTTACCGTAGTTCTTTTAATTGATGATTGTAACTCAGGCGATGTCGAATGTGGTGGAGAATGCTGGCGATAGCGATGTCACCAGGTGATCTTTGACTTCCTGGATATCACCCGATTCCATCGGCGATAGAGTTGATCCGCCGAGCAGTTGTATATAGAGGGCGTGGTTGAGACTTTTCACGTAGATGGGTCGCGATTAAACGAAGATTTCCGCGGCGTCTGTGAGCTTCCTGTCATGGTGAGACTGATTGTGGATGGATGGCATCACACTCGGCGGGATTGAGTATTCACGACTACTTCTTCTACTTGGTGACGAGTCTTAGAGATTCCTAGGAGGATGACTTATCGCCACGCACTCCATACCTGGTGGTGCAAAGGTTAGGAGGGCTTGTAGGCGTTGGCATGAGGCGTTGTGTGTTGAGAGCTTTTACATCACGTGCGATTTGGTAGATTCTCCTAGTCCCATAGCAGATCGAGCCCGAGGCGGAGGTTGTTGGACTCCACAATGCGTTACCAGGAGACCCTCTCCACACTGTGGACCCTTCTTGTATTTGTCGGATGTGTGGTGAGGCTGGCTGCAATGGTGTGGGATGGATTGACGATGTATTGGTAGAGGAGGCTAAGCTAGAGGGAGTACCTACTTCGTACCTTTTGTTGATTTGACTGGAGATGATGAGGATGACTTGATGGAGGATGAGGAGGAAGAGGACCCGTCAGAGGGTTTAGGTAGTGATGTATAGTTAGTGATGTTATTACATGTATGCGTAGTTTTGGATGATGACTGATCTGTTTGACCCGATAGTCTTTTGTAGTAGTTGTCGGATAGGTCTTGAGGTTTAGCTTTTGGAGCGGCCCCTGTATGGGTAAGCGCCGGGAGTACCTCGAAGTATGATTACTCTTGTTAGGGTCTTCATACTTTAGGTGTATTCCTTATATGTATATTTATTTCTTGTTGTTTTTCTGTACAAACTTGTCGATTAATATATCTTTTGGAAAGTTGAATATATGTATATATGTTGAGTTGCATTACTCTTTTGCATTGTAGAATTAAATCATGTCTCTAAAATCCGTAGATGATCTAATTGTGTTTTGCAAAGAGCGTTCCTAAAGAAAAAATTTACCGTAATTCCAAAAGACAAGAAGAGTATCATTTGCAAATTTAGTTGCATTTAGAGTTTTGTTTTAGTTTGGTTGCGCTCAGAAGCAGGGTGTTACAATGGTTTTCAACCAAACCCAGTACACAACTCTAAAATTTTCTAATATACAACCCACACTTAAACTACTAAAACAAAGTTAAAACAATGTTTTAAAAACTTTATAACTTACTCAAAAAATTTCACAACATTGTCAAAACCTTTATAACTAAACTTTTAATTTTTAAAGTCAACTAAAACCATTTTTTTAAACAAAACTATGGATCTATAACTTCCAAAATACCTAATTATCAAACTATAAACATTTTAACCAAATAAAAGTTTGAAAATTAATACCAAAACCTAAGTAACTTTACGGTTTTGAACCCTAAAATCAACCCAAAATTTTCTTACTTTACAAACCTTTCCAACAACAAAACTAAAGGATTTTGTCACAAAATTTCTAAGACTCCACCTATCCCAAGAAATGCATAGATTTCTTTAAGAATTAGTGTTCATAGTCTTAAATCTTTAAAACCATACTTGAATCAACACTTAAACTAAATCAAACTTTTCCAAAATCTCTTAAACAACAACAATCAACAAAATCACAAAGAAAATCAAGTTTTAAAGACTTGAAATCTTTTCTTTTCCTCTGCTGTAGTCACGACCTCATAAAGGCTATCAAGGGGAGAAAATTTCATTTTCTCTTAAACAAATCATCAACAACAACAAAAACAACAACATTTAAGCAAATGATTCAAAGAAATTTTTCCCTAAAAACCTTCCTCTATGTCACGGCCACAAGGGCTCAAAGGAGGAAAAATTAACCATTGATCACATCAAAACATCATTAATCAAACACAAGAATTTTTTTTAGGCTACTGAAAGAAATGATCCTCGTTAAAACCTTCTGATGCAAAACCCTTCTTAGGGAAAAAAACATCTAGAAGGAAAAAGAGTACCCCTCACTATTTTTATTCAAAGAGGAGAAAAAGAAACAAAGAAGCATAAGGGGACTAGGCCAAAACTCATTGAAAAGCATAAGTGACAAGCGAGAAAAAGACCATAGCTATCTAGTAAGAAGATAGCAAGGAAGGCCTATCTATGGCGATTAAAATCATTAACCAAAAAATGAGGGATAGTATTCCACCAACACACTGACCAGCAGTGAGAAGTCTCAAAATTAGCCAAACGATCGGCACAAGTATTTCGCTTCCCTATAAATGTGAGAGCGAGACAAAGACATCGCTTGAGAAGATGAAGAAAATTCAACCACCCAGGTTGTGAAGTTTCAAGGAACCATAAATTGGATTAGAAATAGCAAGAAGAACCATCTTGAATCGCATTCTAACCAAACTTTGCACCAACCTTTCTTGAAAGCTAAGTTAATAACAACAATCACCCCTATAAGCTCGGCGGAGAAGGTTCTCAATACCAATGGGATAAGCAAAGCAACCCAGTGGCGATACTACTATCTCTAAAGATACCACCATAAGCCGCGGACCGGAGAACTATGAGCGGCGCCATACGTGTTAATTTTAATCCAAGATCAAGAAGAAGGGTGCCAACTAACTTCAATGATTTTAGGAGCTTTACGTGGTTTGTAGAAATCATAAATTGCTTGAGAAGAACAAAATCATCAATAGTACAATTCACACAACCATTAGAGAGGTACCCGATTAGGGTGACTTAGAAGTTATAAAAGAAATAGAGTGCCCAACTGAAATAGACTTGTTATCAAACGCAAAGATTCCTAGCATACCAAAGCGGCCCGGATAACATTGACTATGGCAGCGATAATAACATCAAGAGCTTTAGTTCTCAATTCTTTTCACAAATTTTTAGCACGAAAAAGATAGAAGTAGTGTCAATAGAAATACGAAGCATGAGAAAGCGAGGAACCAAAGATAAGTTGCCAAGCGGACATTGGAAAAATAAATGATCAGCCAGTCTTATACTAGAGCCACATAAGCTACACATAGAAGCCATAGTACAACCATGCGCCCACAACGCATCATCCATTGGAAATTTTAGTTAGCCAACCTCCAAATCAAAAAAGATTTAGAAGGAGGAATGGATTTCTTGAAAATAATCGAACACCAAGGCAACTTATTGGTGGGAGGAGCATCGATGAAGATAGGCCTCCTTAAGGGACTGATTTTGAATCAGTAGAGTCCCGGTTTCACGTGTATCGGCCAGTAGGAATGAGAGGAATCTTTATCTTGGCAATTTCTTACGAAAGAGCGGATGTTGTTGAAGAAGTTGTTGTGGTATGTGCCATTCATTATTAGCAATAAAGTCACTAACCCTTGCTATAAGAGAATTATGCAAAGGAATATGCAACATATTAACTATTGGTTGAGAGAGCCATTTACTAAAAAGTTAATTTCGTTACCATTACCAAAATTTGCCGGGTAGTATGCATCGAGCGATATTTAAAAAATGCTTAATACCCGCCCAAAAGAAGAAATTTGAATTAATAGCTTTGATGAGCAGGAAGAAGTAAACTCCCAACACCTTTTCAACATGGCTGCCATATTAATAGCTTTGATAGGCCGTAAGCAAGACCACCCTCCTCAAAAGGAGCACACATTTTATGCCAAGCCACAGTAACAACTTTCTTGGTATTAATATTTTTGAACCAAATAAAATTGAGAATACATTGATCCATCATATTTAAAAAAGAGACCGGCCAAGAATAAACCTGAAAAGAATAAACAAGCATATCGAAAATCACAGATTTAACCAGCTAGACTCTGCCTATGATAGAAAGCATATATCCTTTCCAAGCAGCAAGCTTAATTTTAATTCTATCAGCAATTGATTGAAGGTGAAATTTTCTTGGCTTACCTCGAAATAGAGGAACACCAAGATAAGTGAAAGGCAGCTTACCAGAACTGAAACCCAGGATAGCAACTATGTTATTAAGTCTAGCAGTTGGAATACCACCCACATAAAATTGGACTTATCAAGACTAACACATTGACCAGAAGCCTGACTATACTGATTAAAAAAATGCATTAAGTTCTGAATATTCTTTATTGTCCCTTTGCAAAATATCAAAATATCATCTACATAAAGAACATGACTTAGAACCATGTACCCTCTCGAACTAGCCATGGGCAACAATTTACCTTGGTCAAGAAGCTTGATAATACCTCTACTAAGAACTTCCTCTGCTAAGCAAAATAAGAGTGGAGATAAACGGTCACCCTGCTGAACACCTTTGTTGCAAGAAAAATAACCAACAGAGTTGCCATTAATAGAAATGGATAACTTAGCAGAATGCAGAATCAGTTTCACCCAGTTACAGAAAGTATCGTTGAAACCAAAATGGTGAAGTGTGCTTAAAAGAAAAGAACAATCCGTGGTGTCAAATGCCTTTTTAATATCAATTTTGAGAGCAATGTTACCAACAAAACGTCTCTTGTCTAAAAGATTAATAGCCTTTGAAGCCACACCAATGCAATCAAAAATTTGACCCCCTGGATAAAACCTCTCTGTTGTTTAGAAATGATATTGGGAGCCACTTTGGCAAGCTTATCTGCTAGCACTTTGGATATAATCTTGAATTTGAAGTTAGCCAAAGCAATCAGATGATATTGCACAATAGTGGTAGCCCCAGGAATTTTAGGAATGAGAACCACCAGGCTAGAGTTAAAATTAGGCAACAGCCAGCTATGCTTGAAAAATTATAAAATAGTATTAAAAACATCCACCCCCACCAGATCCCAATAATGTTGAAAAAAGAAACCACCAAAACCGTTTGGGCCCGGGGCACCATTAGCAATCATAGCAAAAACTGCATTTTTTACCTCCTCAAAAGAAGGTAAGGCAGTTAGCATAACATTGTCATAAATAGTAACTTCTGGAGTAATAATAGATTCGATTCCAAACAATCATTTATCGATACAAACAAATTTGTGCATAAATCTAGAACCACGAGATTCAATGTCGTGAGGATCATCCAAGATGTCATTACCCTATTCAAAGTGGACATTCTTTTAGTGACATTTCTAATACGAGTAACTTTATGGATAAAAGAAATACGCTGTCACCATTGACATGCCAATCCAATCTAGACTTTTCCTTCCAATATTCCTCTTGAAAATGTAAATCTTGATTCAAATCCTCTTGAGCAATTTTCTGGTCAATTAAACACAAGAATTTAGAATGAAAAAGAGTAAAAATTCTCACCCAAAACTCTCCAAATCCCCCACGGTTTTGCCAAAGAAAAGAGGGGAAAAACTTGGTTCAAACATTCTCACACAAGATCAAGGTGTTACCACTAATTAGGAGAAGGAAAATCAAAGAAAAGAGGGGGTATTCTTGGTTGAAACTCACGGCTTGGCAAAGGAAAGGAAGGAAGAATTTTGGCTTTCTTTTCTTTCACCAACACTAAGTTCTTTTCCTAGTAAAATTAAGTTATAAAATGTGTTTAGAAGGGAGGGAGGGCAAAGGTCTCTCTAAGAGAAAGAGGGAGAAAAATGCTTGGATAAGCTTAATCCATGGAAGAAAGTGATACCTAAGTACATACATTAGGTAAAATTCTAAGTTGTAATCAAATAAGATCATGACACCTCATCTAAAGCCAAGCTCTCCCTTAACCACTCTATGACCAAGCTTGACTCATTTGGTCAAATGAGTCTCGGCGTCGTAAAAATCACGGCGTCGAGTAATCGCGTTACCGATAGTTTGCTCGCCGATTAATTGTGTAAATTAATTTACCGGGAAATTAATTCATTGTGTGACTAAGAAATTATCTGCGACTAATTTCTTTATTAATAAATCATAAATCTAATTTAAAATAATCATATAATGTCACAACATGTCACGATTCGATTTTCATCGAAATCAGAATTTGTAACAAATTTTATTACGGATAAAAATTACCAACGATTCAAAATACAGTGAAACTTCGTTAGAATTTTTCGACGAGTTTTGAATCACGAATTAATATTAAATATTAATTCCAAAAATTTAATTTTATCCTTATGGAATTCAATCACTTGATTAGCAGACAAAAAAAAATGCATATTTATTGCATAAATACATCAAATTTACAGTATCATAACGTTAATAACATATAGAAAAATAACGGATGTTACATCTAACATTATTCTTTTGATTTTTTTGCCATTAATTGCTCTAACAAAACTATTTTTCAAGGTTACCTCAATAAAAATAATAATCAGTAAAAATCAAAGGGTACCAAAGAAATATAATAATAAGCACAAAAATAGCCAATTAGCGGTAAAATATTTCACAATTGTAGTAGGCCTGAAAATTTCCTAAAATTTGCCCCTGCCAGTTTAACATGAAAGTAAATTTATATTCGCTTTGCAATGGTCTCTCTAAGTAATTAGAAACAGAGAAAACTATGGATAGAATGCTCAATGTATATTGATTGAAGTGAATTCAAAATAGAGAAATGGAAAAGTTGAGGCTTATATACAAAAGGGAAAGTAACTAACTGGTCTTACGTGGCACACCCTCTAACCACCTAATACCCCCCTCAAGCTGGAGGGTGGAAAATGTCAATCATCCCCAACTTGAAAAGAAGCTCATGAAATGGACGAGGGCAAGAAGCCTTTGTAAAAAGATCAGCAATATGATTTTGGGATGAAATAGGAAGCAGCGCATGAGACCAGATTGCATTTTCTCGCGAACAATATGGCAATCAATGTCCAAATGTTTAGTGCGTTCATGAAAAGCGAGATTCGCAGCAATGTGCAGAGCACCCTGTTATCACAGTATAAAACATAATTACATAAAGGAGACTAACGTATATCACAAAGAAGAAAGGTCAGCCACTGTAACTCTCTAGTAGCAGATGCTAAGGCACGATACTCGACCTCGGAAGATGAGCAAGATACTGTGGTTTGTTTCTTAGACTTCCAGCTAATGAGGGAATGACCAAGAAAGAAACAAAAAACAAGAAACAGATCGCCGTGAGTCTAAACAACCTCCCCAATCAGCATCACTGAAACCAAGCAATTGAAGATCAGAATCATGGGGAAAGAAAAATCCCACGACCGGACTATGTTTGAGGTAGCCTTGAGAACTCATGAAAATAACGCGGTGATGAGCCTCGGTTGGCTTAGCCATAAATCGATTAAGCTCTTGAGTTGCATAGCAAATATCGTGGACGTGTGGTAGTCAAATAAAGGAGACGTCCAATAAGACGGCTGATAAGGCGCAACATCCAGAAAATAGAGGACCAAAATCGATAAAGGTGAATGGCGGGATCAAGAGGTGTGCTAGCGAGCTTATGTGATCAAACCAGAATAGCAAAAGGGCTCCAAACAATACTTGCATTGACAAAAACTGATGTCACAGGCAGAATGAGCAACCTCAAGGCCAAGGAAGAACTTCAACTGGCCTAAGTCTTTAATACGAAATTGAGCATCTGTTTAATTTTAACAAAATCATCCAAGGAATCCCCAACTAAAATGATATCATTAATGTAAACAAGAAGGGTGGTGAAAGAATAAGAAGATGTTTTGATAAACAGAGAGTGGTCAGCATTAGTAGGTATGAACCCTTGAGTGAGAAGAAAGGAGCTTAACTTCTCAAACCATTTTTGGCTGGCTTGTTTAAGGCCATAAAGGGATTTAAAAAGCTTGCAAACTTGTCCAGGTTTAGCAGGATTTAAGCCCTGAGGAGCATTAATATACACCTCTTCTTAAAGATCACCATGTAAAAAGGCGCTGTTGACATCGAGTTGGTGAAGATGCCAACCTTTGATAGAATCCAAGGCCAACAATAAATGAACAATAGACAACTATGCAACCGAAGAAAAGGTGTCAAAGTATTCCAAACCTTCGATTAAAGCCCTTAGCAGCGAGACATGCCTTGAATCATTCAATATTACCATCAGTATGTCGTTTAATTTTGAAAACCCATTTGCTACCTATAGGAGCAGAATCAGGTGGAGGATCAACAAAAATCCAGCTGCCATTAGTCTCAAGAGCATGAATTTTGGCCTGTATAGCCTGCTGCCATCGTGGGACCTGGGGTGCTTGCTTGTAAGATGTAGGCTCAGTTTCAGAGGAAATAGCCATGATATAAGATAGGTGGGGCTGAGATAGGTTAGAATAGCTACGATGGGATGATAAAGGATAGGGAATGGCAGTGGTGGAATTACACGCATAGTCATGTAAATGACTAGGAGTAATGCGCGCACAGTTGGAACGGCGTAGGGGGTTACTAGGGGTAGAAGAAGAGGTTGGAGCAAGATCAGTAGTAGGTGTAGAAAAAGTGGTTGGAGCAAGATCATTAGAAGAAGAAGGCAAAATAGTAAGAGGATAAAAGGAGGCAGAGTTATGAAAATAAATATGAGGAGAAGGAATGGCAGTGTTTAAAATTTATAGATTGAAATGGAAAGTGTAAATCATGAAATACAACATTGCAGGAGAGAAATACTTCTCTGTTGTGAACATCCAAAAGAACATAACCTTTGACTCCTTTCTTGTATCCCAAAAAGGCACATTTGCGTGCTCGAGCTTCTAGCTTACTGCGATGTGCAGCAAGTATTGAGGAATAACAGAGACATCCAAAAACATGTAGTGAAGATAGGTCAGGACACTCACCAAAGAGTACCTCATAAGCAGATTTATTAGACAAAACTCGGGAGGGAACCCGATTAATGAGAAAAACAACATGAAGCACAGCATAAGACCAATAAATCTTGGAGAGGTGAGATTGAAACAAAAATGCACGGCTAACATTCAAGATATGCTGATGGCGGTGCTCAACGCGACCATTTTGTTGTGGAGTCTCCACACAACTAGTTTGATGAATAACACCCAATGAAGCACAAAATCAGGCATTAGAAATTCAATACCATTGTCAGAACAGATAGATTTCACCTTTGTATCAAACTGTGTCTCAACCAATTGTAAAAACTTTTAATGTTAGAGCAGACTTCAGACTTGCGTTTAAGCATCATAACCCAGATATATCGTGAGCAATCATCAACAATAATAAGAAAGAAGCGGTAATTGGGTACTGAAGGAGTTGAAAAAAGCCCCCAAATATCCATATGCACTATTCAAAAGGCTTCTAACATGCCATATGACAAACATCACAAGCAACATGAGATGGTGCTGGAATATAAGAGTATTTTTTGTGCAAAAGATGCATTCTATCAAGTGATAAATGGCCTAACCGTAGGTGCCAAAGTGTATAAGAAGAAAGTGGAGAATCAGTGAGACAAGAAGTAGTAACAGCAAAAGCATGCTTCGGTTTCAAAGAATCTGGAAAAATCTTCAAATACTAAAGTCCATCAAGGACACTAGCCGAACCAATCATCTTCTGGTCCTTCCCCTAAATCAAACATGAAGTAGAAGTGAAGGACAAAGAACATCCAAGTCTCGAAGTAAATCTAGTGATAGACAAAAAATTGTATGCAAATTGTGGAACAAACAACATATGATCAATAATGAGTAATGGCGTCAGCTTGATGTGCCAATGAAATGTCCCATAACAGAATTTACATTTGGTAGATGAATTGGTAATGGAGTAATTCTGGAGTAAGTATCAAAGAATTCCAATGTGCAACATATGTGATCCGTTGCTCCGGTATCAAGGATCCAATGTGTTTAAGGATTAGAACTAGTAGTAGACAAGGCTAAAGGAGAAGTATCTGAGATGCCAGTGATCTCAGTAACCTTCGTTGAATTAGTAATAAAAGCCTTAACAGGAGGTTCAGTTATGTTAACAACAGTTTACTGTAATAAAGCCAATAAACCTTTAATTTGATCCTTAGGAAATGGTGAAGAATTTGTATCTTCTGGTCCTTTCACTTGGCTAGGGGAGTCACCAATGCTACTATTATCATCATCAGTAGAAACACTATTTGCAAAAGAATATCCACGACCAGAACTTGTGTAATTTAGTGGATAACCGTGCTTTTTGTAGCACACATCAACAGTGTGACCAGAACAACCACAATAGGTACAAACTTTTCCAAAACCACGACCTCCTGATTTAGGACTAAAACCTCTACCATGACCTGAAGAACCTCGATTATCAACAGCATTAACAAGTGCACAAGAGTCAAGTGCACCTTTATGCTGATTCTGCCTTTCTTGTCGTAAAACTAAGGACAATGTTTAATTTAAAGATGGTAGCGGATTGATAATCAAAATCTGAGTTCGAATACCACTAAATTGATCATTCAGGCCAGTTAAGAATCAAATCACATAATCTTCCTATCGAAAATCCTTAGCATTATGCATCACTAAAAAAACACAGGGAGAAGGACAAGTGCAATGTGGAATTGGACGATAATTCTCCAATTCCTCCCAAAGTGACTTCAATTCAGTAAGATAATCATTTACACAAGAGGTAACTTGCTTAAGATTAGCAGCTTCAACTTGTAGATCTGCAATACGTATCCGATCAGCATGAGAAAAATGATCACGCAATTCGTTCCATATCTGAACGACCTTCTCAATGTAGATCACGATTTGCGCAATTTGTGGAGAAATTGAGTTAACGATCCAGGAGTGAATCAAAGTATTGCATCGCTCCCAAGCCTCAAAGTTAAGATTGTATGGAGGAGGAACGAAAATCGTGCCATTGACAAATTTGAATCTGTTCTTCAAGATGAGTGCACGCTTCATCGATCGATACCATGTGTGATAATTTTTACCTGTGAGTAGCGGAGCAATTGCCACTGAGGTTGGACTCTCATTCGGATGAACATAGTAAGGAGAAGTGGATCGATCCAGAGGCGTTAAAAAATTCACCACGCCGTTGTTGTTAGAGTTGCTATTGTTTGAAGAAATAGGACTTCTCGCCATTGAAGAGTTTGCGCAAGGAAACGATTATGGTTTTGCGACTAATACCATCTAAGTGATTAGAAATAGAGAAAACTGTGGAGAGAATGCTCTATGTGTATTGATTGAAGTGAATTCAATACAGAGAAATGGAAAAGTTCAGTCGTATATACAAAAAGGAAAGTAACTAATTGGTCATACGTGGCACACCCTCTAACTGCCTAATAGTCTCAACAGAAGTTTTAGAATGCATAACATGGGAAAATATCACTCAATCAATGAAAAGAGATGAAATTATGATGTGGCCTTTGATTTAGGCTCAAATCTCATATTTAATGATTTATACAGACAAGTTGAAACTTATAAAACTTAAGTGCTAATTATCATCAAATTCTAAAACTAGCAACGGTCTTGTTTCAATCACAAGTTGTCAGAAATTTTTTTAAAATTGCCCCCTAAATCAGAAAAATCTCAAATTTTCCATAATTTAATAGTTACAAGCATAGCCAAGTAATTATGGTTGTAGTTCCCTCCCCATACTTATTTTTAGCAATGTCCTCACTGCTAACAGTTATAAAATAAGCAATAAAAATTTATTTAATTAAAATAGGTGCAAATAATTTAAGGTGAAAAGATAATCCCCTCTGATAATTTCACGAGCAAATTGCGAAGGGGTGATTCAATTAATGCTGTTGCCTTGCCATTACCCATGGAGCTACTAAGCAGCTGGAGAAACCGTGGATCACAATAAGCTATTAAAAATATAGAAGTAAATAAAAATAAATTAAATAACATAGAATTAAAGAATGCCGGTTGCCTCCTGCAAAGCTCTTGTTTGACGTTGTTAGTCTAACGATTTATTTAAAAGTGGTCAACCAGTTGGCTCTCTAAGTGTGAATTTTGCATTTATCACATTTCCCCTTCTCCACTTCTTAACGATGTGGTTCAAGTTGTTCTTTCTTTTTCCATGTGGTGGATTGACTTCAAAATATAGTGGAATTTTTATTTTTTCACCACCCACCAGTAGACTTGCCATTTTCTCCAAAGAAAGTGGCAAAATCTGGAGTCTTGTATCCCCTAGGCAGAGGCACCAATCTGTCTACCCATTTAGGATATGGCTTCCTGTAGATTTGCCTATCCAAGGGCTTCATCTGCACACCAAAATACTTCTTGATGGTGTCTGTAATTACAGCTGGGTCCAGCAGCTGAGAACCCCCTGGCCTCACTTCCCCAAAGTTAGGAGTTGTTCCCTGCGACTGTTGTCTCCATGTTAGGGGATGTGTCTGGGATATTTGCTCTGGAGGATTGGGGTAACCTGGCTGACTTGGCATTGGAGGTGGGTGAATCCCCATGGCTGCTCCATGCTTCCTTCAACTGGTACCCTGTATTGAGTTCTAGGAACACTTGTGTTAAATGGTGGAGGTGGGATCTGTTCCCATGACTGCTCCATTACTAAGCCAGGTACCCATTGAGGAGTTGACCCCATTTGAGTGCCTGCAGACACTTCAGGATAAGATGGATATAATGGAAGGTTAGCCAATATAGGTGGAAAATTACTCCATGGCTGTTGTCCAGCATAACCTCTAGATGGTCTTATTCCACTCCCTCCTGCACCAAGAGTTTTCCCCCCAGTGTTCTTTGGGTTAGTCGCCTGCATAGCAGTGCCATACGGTTGCACATATGGCATTGCTTGCGGCATTCCAATTTGTCCCACTGCATTTGGTGGTCTCCTAGCCATCTGCACCTATCCAAAATGAAGATTAGCCTGGTTAGTTGTATCATTCACCACTTGTTGAGCTCCGATTGTTACGTGGGTTAGTCGCTGCAGATAGCTTGATGCCATACGGTTGCACATATGGCATTGCTTGCGGCATTCCAATCTGTCCCACTGCATCTGGTGATCTCCTAGCCATCTGCACCTATCCAAAATGAAGATTAGCCTGGTTAGTTGTATCATTCACCATTTGTTGACCTCCAGTGTTTTGTGGGTTAGTCGCCTGCATAGCAGTGCCATACGGTTGCACATATGGCATTGCTTGCGGCATTCCAATCTCTCCCACTGCATCTGGTGGTCTCCTAGCCATCTGCACCTATCCAAAATGAAGATTAGCCTGGTTAGTTGTATCATTCACCACTTGTTGACCTCCAGTGTTCAACGTGGCAAAAGTACTAGGCTGGAAATTAATTGGATTGAAAGGTACCTGTCCCATATTTGGCTGAACTTGAATAGGTCTTGCCTACACATAGGTAGGCTGAACTTGCTGTATCCCTGTCGGGGTTGTGCTCGACTGAACCTGGGTTGATCCTACCGGAGATGGATTCGGCTGGGTGACAGGTCCTGCCTGAGTAGTGTACCCCACTTACGTTGGAATAACAGAATTGATAGAGCTTTCTCCTGAGTGAGCCCTCTTAGCCTCAATCTCCCTGGCCTGCTGCACTTTATTGTGCACCATGGACTTCACAATATCAGCCAACTGTTGTGACACTTGGTACTTGAAGTGGACATCACCAATGGTTTATGAATGAAGTGGACATCACCAATGGTTGATCATTAGGCTCCGGGACTGCCTCTACATGCACTGGCTCTGCTATTGAAGTAGGTATCCCCTGAGAGGGACTCCCTTCAACATGCTTCTTGGGATTGCTCTTTTTTGACGTAGGTTGTTCCATGCTGCTTAGGTTCTTGATAGAACACAAGTGCATACGCCAATGGTAATCCTAATCTGAGGATTTGAATGTGTTGATTCGTTCAACTTTGGTCCCACTGGGCATGCCAATTTTGTTGACTGGAGTGTAACTTAGCCGTTAGTCAACTAACTCCACAACAGTGGTTCCCTTTTCTTCAAGCGATTACGCTAAGGAAGGAACTTTGTTCCTTGGCTATGGGTCCCTTAACTCACTCCAGAAAGGGTTAAATAAGTGAACTCAACTAAAAACGGGAACTTAAAGGTAAACATAAAGTGCGATTGAGCGAAAATAAGTTGTTTGTATTGATTGATGTGTCTAAAAATTATGTACAACTTGGGTATTTATAGTAACAACTAAGAACTACCCCTATTTGCCACGTTCAGCTGGCTAACAATGATAAAATCCTAGTTGGCAGTTATCTGGCTGAGTAGTGTCATGTTCCACTAACCACGATCTTAAAATCTAGGCGCCACTTCACATCATGGCCACGTCTCAGTCTACGTCTCTTTCAGTATGGATCTTATCCGTCTGCTCTCGCCATCTCCTAAAAACTTGGAGATAATCCTGAATTTAATTAATTTTGAATTTAAATAAATTCAAAATCCATCTCCATTACTTTCGGCTCATGGAGCAATTCAAGAACCTGACCCAGAGAATGACTTCACGCTAGCCCAATAGGCCTAATGTCTTCATATTAATCCAATAAGCCCAAGGCCTTTGCCTAGCTCTTGATTTCCTGCTTTCGGCTTTGTTAGATGCAAATTCGGCTGATCTGTGAGTCGGCTAACCTTAATTCGAATAATTTCCTTCCATCCGTTGCTGTTGAATTTGGCTAATATTCAGGAATATTTTGGGTGTAAACAATATAAAATAACTTAAATTTTGTGTTGCAGCACGAGGAAAACAGGACTATGAACCACCCTGAATCCATTCAGATTATCTAGAGGGAGACTTCAAATATATATACTTGAATTTGTTATATACATTATATTTTTCTTTAGTAAAATGGATTGACATATAATTCTGGTTTGGTTTATTTGCATCATAATACAATATTTATTTTATATTTAGTGGCTCACATACGTACTTGTCTCCTCTAAGATCATTTTTCTAATTAAACAGATACCTCTGGCCTATCTAAAACATGGACGTAAGCCTAACTTCAAAGTATGAGAATAAAGGCCAGCTAATGAGCAACTAACCCGGTTGCCAATCTATTCAACTTTCTTATTTATTACCTTCAGTAAAAATTTAAATTATTCATAATTATTTTACGAGCCAAGCCTTACTTATTAATTATAATTGTATTTGTCACATCATATTTGCTACGTAAACTTAAAACTATAATTAAGAATTAATGTTTAAAGAATAACATAAATTGAAAATTAAAAATAACAAATAGCCATCCTCGAAAAAATTGAAACCCTTCTTTCCATATCCTAAGAGGAGCATTTCAACTGGTAAAAAAAAAAAAAAAAAGATGAGTGTTTAAATGTTGACCCGTTGACTTTGTATGATAAAAACTAATGGATAGCGGATGAACTTATAGCGGATAAGTTAGCATATTGAATTTGAAGTATTTGTTAAAATTAGCAGTTGAATCAACTGCTAAGGCTCTGTTTGGTAAGACCAAACCGCTAGCTTATAGTGGATAAGCTCGTAGCAGGTGTTTGGTAACCACTAGCTTATAGTATTTTTTTCACTAGGGCGTTTTTTCAGATGCTACTTAAAGTAGGTTTAAGCTTTAGCTTATAGCATATCATTTTTCCTCTTGTTCTTACCTTTACTATTTTAATTAAATTCCTCATTTATTTTCTATTATATTAAGTGAAAAATTATTAACCCTTACGATCTCTCTCTCATTTATTAAAATGTCTTTTTATGTCATTTTGTATTTATCAATTTGTTCAACCGCTAATTTTAACAAACACTTTATAAATTCAATCAGCTAGTTTATCCGCTATCAACTATCCGTTTTAAGCTCATCTGTTATCCGCTAACTTATCAGCTATGACCTAGCTTATCTGCAATCCACTAGTTTTCACCAAACAGAGCCTAAATGTGAAATGACATAAAAGAATATTTTTAATTAATGTTAGGTTTAATAATTTTTCATTTCAATTAATAGAGGGTAAAGAGAGAATTTAATTCAAATAGTAAGCGTAAAAACAAAAGAAAAAATTATACGCAATAAGCACTTAAATGCTACTTAGGCTCTGTTTGTAGACTAAACTGCTAGCTTACGGCGGATAAACTCGTAACAGTTTGATAAATCTTCATCACATGAATATTTATATAGCTAAAGCTGAGTTTTGCTTGCATGATGAATGAAGAACTTTTGAAGTCTTTTATGTGCTTAAATTGATAAATTCGTTGGTTCATTTTGTTGGTTCCCGAATCTATATTGTGCAGTGTTATGCCGGGTTTTTATCTTTATTTGCACAGGGATTAGAGCAGCGATCGTTGAGCGTAAGTGCTAAGAGGAAGGAAGTCAAGGAGCAAGGACCAAAAGGGCAAATCCCTTCCCAATTCACCAAGAAAATGCCAAAAAATGATGTTCTGCGTGCAAAGATCGCGTGGAGCGCATCCTGCGCGTGATCCTGGAGCTGGCTCTGTTTCTTAGCGCACGAATCCCGCGTCGCGCGTAGCCTGCGCGCTGATCTTTATGTTTCTGACGTGTTTCTGACGCGTACGCGAGCTCGGAGCGCAGATGAAGCACTATTTTTTGTGTCTCTCTTTTTCTTGCGCGCGGATAGCGCGTGACGCGCAGCACTTGCGCAGTTTTGTTTAAATTCTGCGTTTTATCGATTTTGGAGGATCTTTTACACGAGTTTCAGACCTAAAAACGTCGTAGGAGGTAGAGGATCGACTTTTCATCATTCTCCCAAGAGGATTCATGCTTGGGAACAAGGTTTTGAATCTTCCGTGGAGTATTCTTCTTCCTTTTGTCCATTTTTCTGTTTTTCTACTTTGTTCTCTATGAGTAACTAAATTTCTTAGGCTAGGGAAGATGAACCTTGTGGAAATTCTTATGTAGTTAATTTACTTATTTCAATGCAAGTTTATTTCAGTTATAATTGAGCCTTCAATTCTATTCTTAATGCTTTTTGATAATTGATCACTATCAAATTGAATTTGGGTTATGCTCACGATTGGGAAATTGGAGTTATGAACTTGAACTGAATTGTTGGTCATGTTTAGGAGGAATATATGAATATAACCTTATGAACATGTGTTCTTATGAATCATTATTCTTATTGCTTAATCTGGCTTTAATTCACGTAAGGGATTATGGGGTTTTAGTTAGAGTAAAGGGTTTATGAGGCAAGGAATTGTCCTTAAACAAATTTTGTTGTTTCGAACTTCAATTTGTATGGAATAACTTGCGTTGGTTGTAAATTGAATGCATAAGAGTGGAAATAAGAGGATTCGATCCCTAGTCGTGTTTAGTTCTCCTTAGAATCCAAATACTTGTTTAGTCATTTCTTGTTTTTCGTCTCTTGATACAATTCGCAAATATTTCAAACACATCATATTGTTTCAATAGTTCAAATTATTACAAAGTTTGTTAAGTTAAATAATTAGTCTCAATCCCTGTGGATTCGATCATTTACTACTTGACGATGAAATCGTACACTTGCGATTTAGCCTATCACAGGTGTTTGGTAACCACTAGCTTAAAGCATTTTTTTCACTAGCTTATAGCGTTTTTCTAGATGCTACTTGAAGTAGCATTTGATCTTATAGCTTATAGTGTATCATTTTTTCTCTCGTTTTTACCCTTATTATTTTAATTAAATTCCTTGTTTATCCTCTATTAAATGAAGTAAAAAATTATTAACCCTTATCGTCTCTCTGTCATTTAATAAAATATCTTTTTATGTCATTTTGTATTTATCAGTTAGTTCAACCGCTAATTGTAACACCCGCACATCAACATAAATTGAAAGTACGACAAATTACATTAAAGCACACGAATTACAATTAATTTACAAACTTAATTACAGTAATCCAAGTCATAAATTTAAAACCTTAGTCGTAATTCTAATAAATAGATTAAAACCTCAAAAATAAAAAAACTAAATCTGAGTCCCAACCCTAGGGCTGTGCCTCATCAGTTTTCGGTACCTGTTTATCTGAAAAACAATAAAAGGAACTAGGTGAGATTAAAAATCTCAGTGAGCCCTTCACGGACTCCTCACCATTCTCTCGTCGAATCATCCTAGCCTAAAAGGCTAGCTTAGGTATTCCATACCTAAACATACTCTCCCTATATACCATAAGGACTTGCTTTGAAAGCATCTAATCGATATCTTAAGCGAGAACGCCCTAGAATGTGCTAACCTGAACTTACAGACTAGTATTTTACAGGGTAGGATAATTCTAAGTCCAATATACCACTTAAAGGCTTGTGAATAAACTAGACACAAAAATGTATAGCAAACACACCTCAATTCTATAAACATTCATTCTCTCACCGATACTTAACACGACTAAACTCGATGCATCATAAATGCAATCCTCTTAACTAAGAACATATTGTTCTTACTTACTTTGTACTTAGCACATCTTTACTTTTCTTTTATGTTATTGGATTTAGTCTTATGCTTTATACCACAGACCCCAATCAACCTAGCTTGCTTATCCTTTAAGTGATCTTGTCACAACTCTTATTACTTCTATGCATTATTACTCTTGAGTAATCTAGCAACTATGAACTTACAATCCATGACATCATCTAAGCTAATTCCAAAGATATTTAAAAGGAATTCATTAACAATGATAAACTTAAACATCACTCCACTTATTATACCATTTCACAAGAGAATAGATAATACAAGACTATGCAATGCATCTTTTTAACTAAGGACATCTAGTCCGTCTTTGCTTTGTGCTATTGGGTTTTGTCATATGCTTTGGTCCATTGACCCCAATAACATGCTTTTGGTACGGTGATTAGAAGTCTTAACCGTCCAAGTGGCGTTTCACGAGGCTAACCATGCCGAACTTCTCTTATAAATAGAGGAGTCTTACTTGGCCATTATGTGATTTTTATCACAACTTTCTTACTTTAAAGCACATTTAAGAAAATACAACTTAGCTAACTAGGATTATCAACCCTCATCATCATTTAACTATTCAACGAAATTTACAATCATTTCGATGAATCTAGATTAACAATAATAACATACATTACTAACCAACTACTCACATAGAGGTCGGAACATACCATATTCATAATATGAACTATACCAAATCTTGAAGAACCACTTCAATCATTCTTCCTATCACATAGTTTCCTTGGGTCTTTTATTCGGCATCATTGCCATGAACTTAGGGCTCATTTTACAAGCCTTAAAACTGACCAATATAATGGATACACATACATCAAACTCATCCCCTTGAAGCTCTGTGGAGCTTACAAAGGAGCAAACATCAAACATACATACATTTGTGAGGGGTTGGGGGCAGCCATCCAACCACCTTTTAACCAAACCCACTATAAAATCATAATAATAATAAAATCAAACTATACTTCATATGGATATTCAAAATCCTAACTTGAACCAAGGGTTCGCATATTACTAAGGAAAAGAAATTCCTATATGTGGGACTTATGGGTGCCCATCACGAATGAAGAACTCACCTTTATTCTCCAAGGTCTTGAGGCAGAATGATAGAGCTTTGCCCTCTTTGCTCTTCTTCACATTTTCCCCCTTTTTCCCAACTTAGGGCTTCATCAAATCTTCCCAATCTTGAGCTACAACCTTCAATCTTCTTCTTCATGCCCAAAAACTCGAGCCGTCTTAGAAGAAGCTTGATCTTCTTCCTCTTCTTCTCATTCTTCTTAGTTAGGGTTTCTCCAACTTCCATTAAAGCTCCATCTCAACTCTCTAACTCTCTATTCAAGCAAGAGATTGAAGAAATCCAACATGAATCTCTTCAATCCTTCTTAAATCACGAAACCCTAGCTCACATCTTCTTTTTCTCCTCTCCAAAACCGCCCTTTCTTTCCCCTTTTTCCTTTCTTTCGCATTATGTTCGCTGCTATTGCGTTTTTAAGCAAATTTCAGGCTGTGAATCGATTCACATAATATGTGTGAATCGATTCACTCAGGCAAAAAGTACCTGCTGCAAATTTTAAGTGAGTGAATCGATTCTCCAGCTCCCAATTTCACTCCCAGAGACTTGTTTTTGCATGAATCGATTCGCAGAGTATGTGAATCGATTCCTAACTGCTCCAATTCTACTGCCAGAGGATTGGAAGTGTGTGAATCAATTCAGGCTCTGTGGGAATCGATTCCCACTGCATAAAAATGATAGAAACTTGATTTTAACACCCAATCTTGAAACTTTCTCCCCAAATCAACTTCAATTAACTCCTAATCAATACTTCCAATTGTCTTAGGACCAAATCCAACTTATTTCTTAACTCAAAATCAACGACTTACACCTTAAACTTTTATGTAATCATATTCTCTCAAGTTGAAACCAAATTAAGCTTAAATACAATTACACAACTTCTCACAGTTTATTTTCGAATTGAGCTTAGAAAATTTGGGGCATTACACCAATTTTACTAAACATTTTAAATTTAATCTACTAACTTATAGAGAATAGGAGAAGCATCTGAGTTCTCGCTTTTCTGCCTTCGCTATCAGCTATCCACTATAGGTTCATCGGCTAATTTTACTAAACACTTTAAATGTAATCTGCTAGCTTACACGCTATCCGCTAGCTTATCCGTTATTTGCTACTTTTTACCAAACATAGCTTTAAATTTACATGTAGAAAATGCTATCAGCTAGCGAAAAAACGCAATTAACTACTGGTTTCCAAATGTAACACCCCGAAGTCCTATTCATACTTTGATCTAATAATTAGCCTAACACGTGTAATCAACGGGTATAAAAATATGAAGGAATTAAAATCGCCACACGAATAAGACTACGGCGTGCTACGGTGAAGTAAACTAAGTGGGTCACATGCAGATATATAGATAAATACACAATATCAGAGTACGAAGTATGTAGTGTGAATAGTACAGTACAGTCATCCAAAATATAAACCTATGAGGCTAAACTGTGCCTCAACTGACCGTACCAATACTAAGCAAAACTACAGTACAAAGACTCTTGGCCAAAAAGACTGAAGACCATCAGCAAGGTAGATGCCAAAAGTTCCTACTCCGGAATCCAGCTCGCCTACAACTCAGAACACTCCTAAACACTTATCCTCCGGGCCTGCCTCGACATCGGCATTATCATCAGGAAGTGCTTCATCAACAGTTGTTGCATCTTCCTCAACACAGTCTAATACAGAGATAACATATACAGACAAATATACAAATACAAGGAGATAAGAACAACACATCCATCAAAAAGCGGGAAATGCATAAGTAGAATGAATGAGTGACAATCCAAATAAAAAAGTACATATAAACAAATAGGACCTAGCAACCCTCTTCCACTTATCCCATGTCTCTCAATGAATCAATGACTTCTGCACTTCGACATCTTTTCTTTCTATTGTCACTGTACTACCCATTTCCGTTAGGAATACATATTAGCGAACCCCCTTTCCGTTAGGTTGTCGTCCCCCCTTTCCGTTAGGGATTCCCATCTTCCTTTTCCGATAGAGCACGGGGCGACACTAGCCTAGTCCACGAGATATTCCCCTTTTTCGTTAGGAATCCTCCTCCCCCTTTTCCGTTAGGGACGTCCGTTTCCCCCCTTTCAGATAGGGAACGGAGTGGATCAAACCTATTAGGCGAGATATCCCCCATTGCCATTAGGGATTCTCTCGACATCACATTCCTGTCAAGAATGTAGTGGTTACTAATTAACCTAAGCATGTTACTATTCACATATAGCACATATATGACAACTTACAACTAAGCATATTATCAGACAATCACATTTAATAATAAAATAATCCGAAGTTAGTTGAAGAGTCTACCACGCCTATCCTTAGGTGTGGCACACCGTAACCCCTATTCTTAGGTGTTATTGACATCAACCCCTAGTAGGGCTTAGGTCACCCTACACATGCCAAACAGTCATATCTACTATACAGAACCCAATGAAAGTGCATTCTTTTTCCCACCTGGTATTCAGAGAACCCGGAACTACGAACGAACACAGATACACAATCACGAACTCACGAACAAACACACCAACACTCCCCACACTAAGCTTGGATTCAAACATCAACACCAAATCAGCCCAAAGTTACCAAACAATACCACCGAGCATACCAGAATAGTCCACAGTTAACCGGAAACACTGAAACGCACTCAGATTAGAATTAGGGCAACTAAAAAATTACTAAAACACAAGGAAAGGTCACGGACAGGGGCTGACCACAATGTCCAGGGACCAAAACTTACCCAAAAGAAACTTCTGGCAAAGTTTCACAGCCAACCGGTGCCCGCACTTCCGCCAAAACCCTAAAATACGAAGAACAGGCATTAAGGGACAATCCAATCCAATAAGGAATCCACGAAATCAGAGATGGGACATAGAGAATAGAGGCCTTGGTCTCAGTCTCGTGACCCATGGAATCTCCTTTGGGAGTTCCGACAAAACCCTAGCTCGTTCAGTACCCGTACAGTCAAACCGGGGTCCAAAACACAGTCTGATTAGGGCTAAGAACTAGAATCAATTTAAGATTTGAAAATCACAAACTGAATACACTTATGAACAGTAATGGGTGTTAGAATTACCTCGACGAATCGACGATTGGAGATAAGCCCTAACAAGCCCGAACGGTAACAGACGAGTTTACACCGTCGGATTGATGAATGGATGAACAAGATTGCATATAATCAAGACCACAAAGCTTGAAAACCTTAAAAATGGTGGTTTTAGGTTGAAGAGGGTGCTCTGGTCGTGATATAGTAGAAAGAATGAAGAAAATCGTATTTAAGACCATCAAATGAGCTTAAATACAATTTTAGGTGCCATGGGTGCGCTCCAAGTGGGCGCGCGCCTCACGCGCAGCCTTTCAGGTGCGTCTGTTTCTGTGCTCCCCAAACATGCTTCAAGCGCGCCCCATGTGCACGGGTGCACCCTAGGCGCGCACTTCACGGTGAAGTAATCCTGCATGCACGCCACGTGTAAGTGTCAGCAACGGTCCAATCACAGTGTGCCACGTGTCACGAACGGGTAAAGATCTGATGGTTCGCCATACTCTAGCGCGCGTCACGTGCACCCCAAGTGTACTCCATGCACCTTAAGTGCGCCCCAAGTGCGCCCCAAGTGCGCTCCACGCGCACTCTTGTGCTTTGGTCAGTTTTCGCGTGATTTCTTCGATTCCGACTTCTGTGTGATCCAGAACTCGATACCCTAACACTTAAACATGATTTCTAACACAAGTGGACATCAAATGGACATAAGAACAAAGGTTCTAAGTCTCATATACTCGTCTGAAAGCTCTCACTCGCTCAAAAGTACGAACACACAAAAACCCTAAACTCAACTCCGATCGTTCTCAAACTTTATCAGGCTTCCAAGACTCATACCAAAACATTATCAAACACTATTCCAACCTCAAATAACATATTAAACCTCAACACATGCTCCCTCAAAAGCACAAAAAGCGAGCACACAGCCAAAAGGTCAAACACACAGTCAAATACACAAATCCCTACCTAGAGCACACAAATACACTTTGTCACACATAAACACACATTAAGCAAGATTTGAAAAAAATGAGGATGTTACATTACCACCCCCCTTAAAAGAGATTTCGTCCCCGAAATCACGCACCTAAAAACAAATGAGGGTACTGCTGATGGATCTCGCTCTCACGCTCCCAATCATGTCACCTGTCACCTCATCCCACAGAACCTTAACCAAAGGAATGGTTTTACCACGAAGTTCCTTCATCCTCCTATCTAAAATCTGTACAGGCAACGCTTCATACTCTAAGTTCTCTTTCAATTGTATTGACTCGGGTTCAGTATATGTGATGGATCGGAAAAATACTTGCGAAGTTGTGAAGCATAAAAAACATCGTGAAGTCTGGAAAGATTAGGGGGTAAGGCTATATGATAAGCTACTGGGCCAATCTTACGGAGAATTTGAAAAGGTCCAATGAACCTTGGGGTTAGCTTTCTAGATTTGATGGCTCTGCCAATTCCAATCTAGATGTCACTCTCAAAAAAACATGGTCTCCTTCCTGGAATTCTAAAGGTCTCCTCCTTTTGTCGCTATAACTCTTCTGCCTATCCTGTGATGCTTTCATCTTCTCTCTAATTTTCCTGACTTGTTTCTGGTTCTTTGCATCAACTCTGATCCTAATACTTGTGTAACTCCTGTCTCAAACCAACACAAAGGGGTCCTACACTTCCTTCCATACTGTTACAGACCGGCCTCCGAGCCCAGCTCCCGTCTACCCTCCAAACCAAGCCAATCCGGCCACTATCCGACCGGCTCCGACCTCCGACGAGCTACATTCGACCAGGGACATACCAAGCCCGTCCTCCAAGTATAGTCGCCCCGGGGTTGGCACCGAGCAGGTCAAGGCGAGCCGATCGATGACCCTCGAACCTTCTGGAAGAGGATGCGCCTGGATATGACGCTTGGGGCCGTTGCCACTCCGAAGATTGACTAGCACATAGCCAGTACGTGATGAACCTGACAAGTGCGAGATATTAGGAAGGGATGAGCTGATCCCTGAAGCTTGGGGAAGGAGTTACCAGGCGCAGGATCCGGATCGTTGGTTATCATCCTTATACGAGACTCCACTATATAAAGGGGGCTTGACCCCCCAGGTTTGCACACTCGCTTCATACTCTGAAACCTTAAACACTTAAGCTCACCTTCTCTTCTCTAAAAGCCCTATCTGACTTAAGCATCAGAGTGCCTTTTGCAGGTACCCCCCCAGCCGTACCAGTGGAGAGAGGACGTTGCTCAGAGGAGAAAGAGAGCCCTGCCATTTTGTGCATTAACATTGGCGCCCACTATGGGGCCCAGTAAAACTAGCCTGGGCCTCAAGGATACCACCGAGCAAGGATGGTACACACTAGAAGCACGGCGAATCACAAGTCACCACAACCAAGCCACAACTCAGTCAGTCAGGACGAACGCCCACCTCCAGACCCGGTCGTGGAGCTTCTTAGGGCTGAGAACGAAGAATTAAGGCGCAAGATTGAGGAAGCTCTCGATCGGGAGAGGAGGACGGGCCGCGAAACGCCTTCCAGAACGCGCCAGGAGGCAAGGCGCGACGATGAGGGAGACTCATCGAGAACGGATCGGTCGAGCCGAACAGAAAGCCCCAAGCGCCGGCGAGCCCACCACCACAAAGACCGACCCTCGGAGGTCGGGCTAACGTTACTCCCCTTCAGCGAGGAGATCATATCCGATCCAATCCCCAAGCATTTCCAAATCCCCAACATGGATGCTTACGAGGGTAAAACCGACCCCGAGGAACACCTCACCACGTTTAATGCTCGGATGTTGCTAGTGGGGGCCTCGGAAGGTTTAAAATGCAGGACTTTCCCATGCACCTTGAAGAGATCCCCCATGATGTGGTTTTCCAACCTCGCCCAGCACTCGATCCGTTCCTTTAGCCAGCTCGCCGAGCAGTTCGTGGCCAGGTTTACCACGAGCCGAGCATTCAGGAAAAATTCAACATGCCTGGTTGGGCTCAAGCAGAGATCGGACGAGACCCTCAAGCCATTCATAGAGCGTTTCAACAACGAAACGACCCAAGTCAGGAACCTCAACACCGATGTGACGCTCCACGCCATAGTGTCAGCGCTAAAGCCTGGACCTTTCTCGGACTCCCTCGCTCGCCGCCCCGTCGAATCCCTGAACGAGTTAAGACGTTGTGCTGTGGGATACATCAACATGGAGGAAGTCGCCGCCGCCAAAAATGAGACTCAAGGTCGACAAGACAAAAGCAGAGAACCAGCCAGAGATCAAATAGACAGAATGAACGACCGCCGAGGACGGCAGGACTATAGAGGACAGTTCACCCCCTTGACAGTAGGAAGGGACCGAGTGTTGAAGGAAGCCTACACAGGTAACCTCATTACCCTGCCTCCTCGGAGAGACTCCCCACCGGACGCGGACCGCCAAAGGTACTCCGAGTATCACTGAGTCTACGGACACACCACCAACGAATGCCAGGCACTAAAGGTAAAAATCGAGAAGCTCATACAAGCTGGACATCTGACAAAATACGTGGACAAAGGGTTGGCGGCAACCCCTAAGGGAAGCAACGGAAACCGTAGGAGATCCCGTACGCCCAACCGCAGGCGCGACAGATCGCCGGCCCGGGGAGGGAGAGAGAGGCGTTCACTTACTCGACAACGCAGGCAAGGGCACGACGGAGGCACTCCTTCACTTAACTTGATTATAGGTGATTTTGCAGGCGGAGGCGAGTCGAGGAGCAGCCGAAGAAGACACTTGAGGTCTGTCAATAGCTCGAGCTCAACGACCGCTCCTCCCGTTGCCCTGCCGACCATTTCCTTCTCAGAAAAGGATTACCAAGGGATAGATCGACACCAAGATGACCCCATGGTAATCACTGCTCACCTCGCTGGGTTCAACGTCAGGAGAGTGCTTATCGACCAAGGTAGCTCGGCAGACATCATCTACAAGGAAGCCTTTGATCAGCTTAAGCTACCAAGCTCTATAATCAGAGACCCTATCGGGGTACGTTGGTTGGTTTTTCAGGTGCTAAAGCCCGGGTGACAGGGTACTTTGATGTCCTGCTCACCTTCAAAGCAGACATAGGAGTCAAAACGATCGAAGCGCACCTATTGGTAGTAGAGGCCGAGTCGGCCGCTGACACTGCCTACAATATGATAATCGGAAGAACCGTCATCAACGGGATCAGAGCCATAGTATCCACCCCCCATTTGGCAATGAAGTTCCCATTGTCCGATGGACAGATAGCCACAGTACATGCCGACCAGAAGGAAGCCAGGCAGTGCTATGTCAACAGTCTCAGAGATAGCAAGAGCAGGGATCGCCCTAAATCGGGCTACATGATCGAGCTAGACCGTAGGGGCGAGAGTGACTTTAGACCAGTGCCAGTGGACGATATCAAGAGCGTTGAAGTGAGGGGACCAGGGAAGAGCATACGAGTCAGAACCCAACTGCCACAGTAAAGCGAGTAATCCCTAACAAAGATCCTGCGCGCTAACGCTGACCTATTCGCATGGGGACCAGAAGACATGCCTAGGATAGATCTAAAAGTGGCCTGCCATAAACTCGCCATCGAGCCAGGGGCTCGCCCCGTCGCCCAGCGCAAAAGGAAGATTGCAGGAGAAAAGAAGCAAGCAGTCCGGGAAGAAACCTCCAAACTCCTGAAAGCATGATTCATAAAGGAAATCAAATACCCTACTTGGCTTTCTAACGTGGTACTGGTGAAGAAAAGCAACGGCAAATGGAGGATGTGCACTAACTTTACCGACCTAAACAAGGTCTGCCCTAAGGACCCTTATCCACTTCCGAGTATAGGCATACGGTGGGCTGACACGTCGAGGTACCAATCTTGAGTTTCATGGATGCATACTCTGGATACAATCAGATAAGAATGCACCCACTCGACAATCCGAAGACAGCCTTCATGATAGAATACTCCAACTTCTACAATATCACCATGCCATTTGGGCTGAAGAACGCAGGCTCAACCTACCAGAGGATGATGGATGAAGTATTCGCCGACCAGATCGGGAAGACGATCGAGGTTTACATGGACGACATGGTCGTAAAAACCCCCAGTTTCGACGCACACCATAGGGACCTTCAAGAGATATTCGACATCGCGAGGGCGTATAACATCAAGCTTAACCCCGAGAAGTGCTCCTTCGGGGTACTCGGAGGAAAGTTCCTGGGGTTTATGATCATCCACAGAGGCATCAAGGCCAACCCCGATAAGTGCTGAGCTGTGATGGAGATGCGGAGCCCAAGCTCGGTCAAGGAAGTGCAACGACTGGCTGGTCGGATAGCAGTCCTTTCCCGGTTCGTAACCCGGGCTGCCAACAAATCTTTTCCTTTCTACCAGGTACTCAGGAAGCCAGCTCGATTCGAGTGGACCGAAGAATACGAAACGGCCTTTCAACGGCTTAAAGAATTCTTGGCGTCCCCACCAGTCCTCACTCGCCCCACCAAAGGAGCCTCCTTGCTCCTTTACCTGGCAGCCACTGACAGCTCGATCAGCTCGGCCATGGTCGAAGAAAGATATTCAGAACAACACCTTGTGTACTTCGTGAGCAAAGTCCTCCACGGGGCAGAACTCAGGTACCAAAAGGTGGAGAAACTGGCACTCTCGATAGTGGTCTCTGCGAGAAGACTAAGGCCCTACTTTCACGCCCATCCGATGATAGTCAAAACCGACTACCCCATTCGGAGAATCCTGCAGAAGCCCGAGCTGTCTGGTCGGATGGTGGCCTGGTCAGTAGAGCTTTCCGAGTTCCAAATCAGGTACGAGCATAGAGGACCCATTAAGTCACAAATTTTAGCTGACTTTATTGCAGAACTAACACCGACCCCCGAGGTCGAATACTGGACACTCTACGTGGACGGTTCCTCCAATTCTAAAGGCAGCGGAGCAGGTATCATCGTGGAAAGCCCTGCGGGAATCTGTGTTGAACAAGCAGTCAGGTTTCTGTTCAAAGCCAGTAACAACCAAGCCGAATACGAGGCATTGCTGATCGGTCTCAAGCTCGCATGGGAGCTAGGCGCCTAAACACTCCGAGTCAAAAGCGACTCCCAACTTATGGTCAACCAAGATAAAGGCGAGTACCAATGCCGAGACGATGTCCTAGCTCGGTACGCCCAGAAAGTGGCTGCCATGATTCAGAATTTCCAAGAAGTCCAGCTCGAACACATCCCTCGAGAGTAGAACAACAAAGCCGACCTGCTAGCGAAACTAGCCAGTATGAAGACCGAGAGACAGTTGCACACAATCGTTGTTCAAACCTTGACATCACCAAGCGTAGAAACGGCAGACACCAACTCGGTGAATCGGTCAGAATCATGGATGGCAGATATTATAGAGTACTTGCAGCAGGGAAGGCTACCCAATGACCCTGTAGAAGCACGCAGGGTCCAAAGGCGGTCCACACATTACACTGCGGTGGGAGCAGACTTCAGGAGGGGCTTCTCGCAGCCGCTGCTCGCATGCGTGGATAAGTCAGACTCCGAGTATATCATGACAGAGCTACACGAAGGCATATGTGGAAACCATTGTGGAACTCAGACGTTAGTTGCAAAGGTCCTCCGAGCTGGATATTACTGGCCAACAATCAGATCGGACTGCATGGAATTCGTAAAAAAGTGCGACAACTGCCAACGGTATGCAAAGCGAGACCACCTCCCCCCTGAAGTCCTTCACGAAGTCATCGCCCCTTGGCCCTTTAATACCTGGGGGCTCCACATACTTGGCCCATTTCCCCTTGCACCAGGCCAACTCAAGTTTATTGTGGTCGCCATAGACTACTTCTCCAAGTGGATAGAAGCAGATCCACTAGCAACTATCACATCCGAGAGGGTCAAGAAATTTGTCTGGAAAAACATAGTCTGCCGCCACGGTCTACCCCGCACCATCATTACGGATAATGGCATGCAGTTCACCAGCTCAGTATTCAAAGACTTCTGCAAAGGCCTCGGTATCCGGCTCACGTATGCCTCGGTGGAACATCCGCAAACCAACGGTCAGGTTGAAGCTGCAAACAAAGTCATCCTAAGAGGCCTGCGCAAATGCCTAGATCAAGCTAAGGGAAACTAGGCAGAAGAGCTCTGCGGTGTGCTATGGGCATACCACACCACCCCACAATCAGCAACAAACGAAACACCTTTCCGATTAACATACGGGATGGATGCTATGGTACCAGTGGAGCTCGGTTTGACCTCAACCAGGAGAGAGCACATGCAGTCGCTGGCACAGAAAAAAGAAGCTAGAGTAGAACTCGACCTGCTAGAAGAAACTCGGGAGCTCGCCTGGATGCAAGACTTTGTAACTAAACAGCGCGTTGCCAAACACTACAACTCTAAGATCCGACTAAAAGGATTCAGGGTAGGGGACTTAGTCCTCTGAAAGATTGAATTGGCACGAAAAGATACAAGGCAAGGAAAGCTCGGACCAACTTGGGAGGGACCATACCGTATTAGATCGGAACATCGCCACGGAGCTTACAAGCTGGAAGAACTGTCCGGAAAAGAGATACCGAGGACGTGGAATGCCACGCACCTCAAGCTTTACTTCAGTAAACAACATATGTAAACGGATGGCGTACTCTTTTTCCTTTGCAAACCTTTTTTCCCACTGGGTTTTTGGTTTGTGAAGGTTTTAACGAGGCACATCCTTATTTCCCTTTTCCACATTTAATAAAATTCATTCCCCATTGCATTCAGAACATCATTCATGTACGTCACCGAGCTCACTCGCGGCTCGGAAGGTTTTACTCGACCTAAATGACCCCTGTGGTCCCAAACCCAAGTTAGCATAAAAACTTGGCGAGCTCACTCGCGGCTCGGAAGGTCGTACCCGACCTAAGGGTTTCGTAGGGAAACTAGTACTCGGCCTGTATCGGTGCGCGGAGAAAATGTTTCAAACTCAGTTGAAACAAGTTTTTTCGGGGGAAGCCACCCGGGGACTACCCTAGCCGAGTAGCAGCTACCCGAGGACCACCCCATCCGAGTACGGTAACCAACAATTACTAAAGTGAAAAACAAAGCAAATTTACGCGAACACTGTTTAAACTTAGTCAATTTCATTAACTTGAAACGAAAATACAAAAGAAGAGCTCCTAGAAGAGCGAGTACATCATCAAGGCAGAATGAAAGCAAAACAAAAAACAAATTACACAAGGGCATTCCCTTGGTCCTCAACTCAGGCCTCAAAGACCTCCTCGGCCGCAACACTCTGACCAGCAGCCTCCATATCGGGCCCAACTCCGACCCCCTCACCCCTAGGCTCCTTATCCTGATCGGCACAGCCTTCTTCCTCATCCTCCTCTTCTTCTTCCACGATCTTCCCCTCTTTCACCACCTTGGTGAAGTCGAGCTCGGAGATGTCAAGGTCGGGGGCGATCACCTTCAGCTGCGCAACGGCATTATCGAACCCGTCCTTGTACTGAAGGGCGCTGTACTCAAGATACTCCTCGACCCGGGCAGCTTCGGACGAGGACTTCTCCTTCTCTTCCCGCAGCTGACCCAACAGAAGGTCATTCTTGGCCTGGAGTTCCTCCCGCTGTGCCAGCAGAGAGGTGTTGCTCTTGTTCAGAGCATCCCTTGCCTCCGAGAGGCGAGCATAGTCCTCCTCCAGCTTACCCATCTTCTCCTCGAGCTCATCAAGTGCGGTAGCCTTGTTTTGGTACTTCCTCCTCGCCAGCTCGGCCTCGGTGGCCCGCGCCCTTATCCGATCAGAAAGGAACTGGGCCATAGCAGAGGCACGAAGCCCATAAATGCCCAAGGCCTTGCATAAACCCAGCTCGCCCGCCTCGACCATGCACTTATCGTCGGCTTGACGCATGATCTGGTCGATCTGATCGGAGCAGTCGATCCCGACGTTCCAAAGGGAATCCTCGGCATTCTCACTTCGATCAGCAAATTCTCCGAGGTGGAGAAACCACTCGGAACCATAAGGGATATTCAAAGGAATCCCTCCATGAGGCCCCCTCGACGCCTTGCAGGGGGCTGATCGGAGCCAGGGGTCGGAGAAGCGTGTGGTCGCTTTTTAGCAGCCTTGGCAGGAGAAGGGGAGACAGCAACATTGGAGGGTACCGGCCCAGGAGCTTGGGCGACCTTCTCTCTTTGAGCTTTCTTAAAAAGCTCGGCCATCTTTTTCTTGCTCATCTTCGGAGCCATCATACCTGAAAAGAAAGTAAAAATTAGTACCCGTGTTCGGGCCGAGAATCATACTAGAGGATGATAACAAAACTTACTTAAGTAATCCCTCCACTGTGGTGGGTCCTTTAGAGCTCGGGTAAGGAGAGGACCACAGTGCAATGTGGGCAAACGGGCGAGGAAGTTCACTATCGTCTGGTTAGTGACCGACAGTGAATTGAAGTCCACCTCTTTTATGGGGTGAGGATTGGGACTCCAGTAGAAAGGAAACAAAGGCTCGTTTTGAGTAGAAAAGAAAAAGGGATCCCCCCTCCGTACCCGGATTTTGAAGAAATCAAATTTCCAGTTCTTATAGGACTGGTCGAAAAGCTCAAGAATATAGAAGCCAGGTATTTTATTGAGCGAACACCACTAAAGTTGTTTGCCAAGCCTAAGTTGGAAGAAACTGAAGAAGAGAGCAGCAGAGGGGGTAACCCCGAAGTACTCGGACAGGAGCTTGAAAGCTCAGATAAAAGCCCAGCTATTGGGATGTAGTTGCGAAGGGGCCGCATCCAACCATTGGAGGACCTCGCACTCAAACCCACCGAGGGGAAACCGGAGGCCAACTCGGGTGAAAAAAGTTTTATAGAAAAAACAGAAGTCGGATGAACTCGACTCACCCTTGTCAAAACACACTCGGTCCTCGGGAGAGCAAGGAAGAGCAGCCACGCCAGTGTCCGAAAAGATATTTGAGGCCACCCTGAGCACATCTGGGTGCACCCATGCGTAAGGAGACCTATCGTCTCCCACTCGGCGCTCGCCCCCTTGTGAAGTGAATACGAGGGAACAGAAGCGATGGGGGGAGAGGCTGGAACCCAGGAAACGGGGGGAACCACCTGGAGGGGCACCGGGTCGCGGCCACCGTTGCCACCGTCGGAGGGGAACTCCTTTTGGCCGGAGCCTCCAGTGTATGGTGGCGTGGAAAGATCAAAGGACGTGCTCGTCGTTTCAGACGATGAGCCACCCCCAAAACTCAAAGGTATGGGGGAGGGGGGACGACGGGAAGAAGATGAAGAAGCCATTAGTGAAGATTAGTAAAGAGACTTACCGGGAAATGCAAAGGAATGGAATAAAAATGGCCGCTCGGGACACAAATGCAGAGAAAGGGGGCAGAAGAAGCGTCGCAGAGGCAATATAGCGAAGAAGAAAGGAGAAGGGAGGAGAAGGAGGTGGCTTTATAACCCCTGCTGAAGGGAGACCAAAGGGCGAACCAATCTGAGCCATCCATCTTCAAAACCAGACGCAGATCTAACGGTCCAGGCCATATTAGGTGATCGACGGTGGGAAGAGGAACGGCTGAGTAGGCGTCCCATCCGAGTCCCATCGTGTGGCAGAACGCCGAGTAAAGGTACGACACGTAGGGCGTAGCGCCATAGGCAAGTAAGCTTCCAGGATATACCCCCGACCTCGATAACGCTCAGTTCGGATACCGATCCAAGAGCAATAGGTAGACCCTATGCCTTTTCGTGCAAAAAGTCTAGGGGGCTTGTGTTATGGACCGGCCTCCGAGCCGAGCTCCCGTCTACCCTCCAAACCAAGCCAATCCGGCCCCTATCCGACCGGCTCCGACCTCCGACGAGCTACGTCCGACCAGGGACATACCAAGCCTGTCCTCCGAGTATAGTCGCCCCGGGGTTAGCACCGAGCAGGTCAAGACGAGCCGACCGATGACCCTCGAACCTTCTGGAAGAGGATGTGCCTGGTGATGACGCTTGGGGCCGTTGCCACTCCGAAGATTGAGGAGTACGTAGCCAGTACGTGATGAACCTGGCAGGTGCGAGATACTAGGAAGGGATGAACTGATCCCTGAATCTTGGGGAAGGAGTTACCAGGCGCAGGATCCGGATTGTTGGTTATCATCCTTATACGAGACTCCACTATATAAAGGGGGCTTGACCCGCCAGGTTTGCACACTCGCTTCATACTTTGAAACCTTAAACACTTAAGCTCACCTTCTCTTCTCTAAAAGCCCTATCTGACTTAGGCATCGGAGTGCCTTTTACAGGTACCCCCAGCCGTACCAGTGGAGAGAGGACGCTGCTCAGAGGAGAAAGAGAGCCCTGCCATTTTGTGCATTAACACATACAATGCCTTAAAAGATGTCATACCTATATTTGAGTGAAAACTGTTGTTATAGGTAAACTCTACTAAAGGCAAGAATTCATCCTAATTTCCTACGTGCTCCAACACAAGCTCTCAACAAATCTTCTAGGGATTGGATCGTTCGTTCTGACTGACCATCCATTTGAGGATGATAAGCTGAACTCGATCTTAATTTGGTTCCTAAAGCTCGTTGCAATTCATTCTAGAACCTTGAGGTAAATCTAGGATCTCTATCACTGATGATGCTCGAAGGAACACCATGCAACCTAACAACCTCCTTGATGTATATCTGAGCCAATCTCCCCAAAGGATACTTCTCTCTGATTGGAATAAAATGAGCGCTCTTGGTCAACTAATCAATAATTACCCAAATTGCGTCAAACTTCTTGGCGTCCTTGGTAAACTCACTATGAAATCCATTGCTATCTCGTCCCACTTCCACACTTGAATATCCAATGATTGCAACAATCCTGCCAGCATCCTATGTTCAATCTTTGCCTTCTGACACACTAGACAAGACATGATGAAGTTTGCTATGTCTTTCTTCATACTAGGCCACCAAAACATCTTCTTCAAATCCTGATACATCTTAGTAGTGCCCGGATGAAAACTAAGCTTGCTCTTATGGGCTTCTTCTAGAATCGTTCTCCGTAGTTCCGAGTCATGCGGAACACAAACTTGGTCTCCAAACCTCATCACTCCATCTTTCTTGATGCTAAACTCCAAAGTCTCACCGTCCTTCATGGAATCTTTAATCTTGATCAGCTGTTCATCAAGCCCTTGCTTCGCCTTCAACTCTTGCAGAAATTCATTGGTCACCACTATCTGTCCTAAGCATAACTTGTCCTTAAACAACTGCACTCCCAAATTCAGATCTCTGAATTGTTCCGCCAACTCCTTCACCATTAAAGCTGACACATGTAGGGATTTCCTACTTAAAGCATCAGCCACAACATTAGCTTTTCCTGGATGATATCGCAGTTCAAACTCATAATCCTTAATAAACTCCATCCACTTCCGTTGTCTCATATTTAGCTCCTTCTTGTCAAACAGGTATTTCAGGCTCTTATGATCACTGAATACTGCGAACTTAGCTCCGTAAAGGTAATGTCTCCAAATCTTCAATGCAAAAACTATAGCTGCAAGTTCAAGGTCATGGGTAGGGTAGTTCCTTTCGTGAATCCTTAATTGTCTTGATGCGTAGGCCACTACACTACCTCCTTGCATAAGTACACATCCTAACCCTTGATATGATGCATCACAGTACACTTCGAATTCTCCTGAGGGATCGGGTAAAACTAACACAGGTGATGTGGTTAGCCTCTTCTTCAGCTCTTGGAAACTCTCTTCACACTTATTCGACCATACAAAAGGGTTCTCCTTCCTCGTCAACTGGGTCATAGGTAAGGCTATCTTCAAGAATCCTTCAATGAACCTTCAGTAGTATCCGGCCAAACCCAAAAAGCTCCTAATCTCACTCACCGACTTAGGTCTTTCCCACTTGGTCACAGCTTCCACCTTCGAGGGATCTACAGCAATTCCATCCCTATTAATCACATGCCCAAGAAATTGCACCTCTTCCAGCCAGAATTCACACTTTGACAGTTTAGCATAAAGCTGTCTGTCCTTTAAAATCTGAAGTACAGTTCTCAGATGCTCCACATGCTCTCCTTCTGTACGCGAATAAATCAGTATGCCATCAATGAAGAAGATTACAAATTTATCTAAGAATGGTCTAAAGATCCGATTCTATGAACATTGCAGGAGCATTAGTAACACCAAATGGCATAACCAGATACTCATAATGTCCATATCTAGATCTAAAGGCAGTCTTAAGAATATCTTCTTTCTTGACCCTAATCTGATGATAACCAGATCTCAGATCAATTTTGGAAAATATTGCCGCTCCCTTCACTTGATCCATCAAATCATCTATTCTAGGCAAAGGATACTTGTTCTTAATCGTAACCTGATTAAGTTGCCTATAATCAATACACATCCTTGCAAATCCATCCTTCTTCTTCACAAATTACACCGGTGCTCCCCACGATGAAACACTGGGTCTAATGAATGCTTTCTTGATTAAATCGTCTAACTGGGATTTCAACTCTGCTAGTTTTGCTGTGGACATTCTGTAGGGTGCTATGGATATAGGTCCAGTTCCAGGGATAAGGTCGATTGCAAATTCTATCTCTCTTTCCGGGGGTAATCCTGGAACGTCATTAGGAAACACTTCTGAGAATTCTCTCACTACCGGCAATGCAAGGAGTATCCTTAGCTTCCATTGAAATAACATCATATACTTCGGAGAGTTACCACTAGCGGTAAATTGACTATCGTTGGCAGATACCATACTGGGTTGTTCAGGAAAGGTAAGGGTCTTACGGGAACAGTCTAGTAACACATGGTTGGCTATAAGCCAGTCCATTCCTAAGATAACATCTAGGTCTTGCATCGGTAGGCAAACAAGGTCCACTAAGAAATTCCTATTCTCTATGGTGACTTGACATTTAAGGCAAACTGATGTAGTACTCAGGGGATCACTAGTAGGAGTAGAAACTACTAGTTTACGAGGCAAAGAAGAAATAGGCAATTTCAAATGATCCACACATGCAGGTGAAATGAAAGAATGTGTTGCCCCAGAGTCAAACAATACAGATAAGTTTTACCAGAGACCAAGCACATATCTTGTATCAGATCAGGCGATTGAGAGGATTCAGCTCCCCTTATGGTAAATACTTTCCCTGAAGTTTGAAGCCTGCCTGCACCGGCTCCATCTCCTCATCCTGCACAACCACGTCCTACAACACCTCGTCCTATACCATTTCCATTTCCTCTTCCTCCACATCCTCCTACAACAGGTCTGTTTGCAGCTCTCTGTCCACCCCAACAATCTTTCGCTAAGTGACCCATCCGTCCACACTGATAACACTGTTTTAACTCTTGTCCACCAGCTGGCACTGTACAATCCTTGATAAGATGCGGACCTCCACACCTATAACATCCCTGAGCTCTCACTATAGCTCCAGCACCTTCAGTAGCATCAGGCTGTGCCGGTCTAGAATAGGGTCCGGCTCGACCCCTCTGAAACCTACCTCCTTCATGTCTACCACCTCCCCTATGAGCATCGCCTCTCGCGCCACCTCCACTCCTGATAGGACCACCACTCCTCTGCTGATCTCTCTCTCTATCCATACTTTCCAGCTCCATACACTGTTCTACTAAATATGGAAACCTTGTCAACTTCAAAGGACTCACAGTCCGTCGTATCTCACACTTCAGTCCATCCTGAAACCTCTGGCACATCCACTGCTCGCTAGGATACAAGCGATAGAACTCTGAATACTTTAGTAAGGCCTCAAACCGTGTAGCATAATCACCTATAGTCATATTTCCCTGTTTCAAACTCTCAAACTCCTTTTCCTTCTCCTTACGGTTCAACCTTGGAAAGAACTTAGAAAACTCTCTTTAAACAACTCCCAGTTCACTACACTTCCCTAATCTTCCAACAACCTTTTCTTACCTCTCCACCAAGACTCGGCATTGCCAATCAACATAAAAGAAGAAAAAGATACCTTTCTCTCCTCACGGGTGTTCATAGCCACGAAGATCTTCTTAATCTCCTGAATCCACTTCTCAACTCTTTCGGGGTTAAACTCCTCATTAAACTTTGGAGGATTTGCCTTCAGAAAACTGTCATCCCATTGTCATCACTCCTCTCTTCCATCCTAGTCTGAGCAGCCTGCAGAAACTGGGCATTCTGTTGTGCCTACTGAAGCATAGCAGTGGCCAACTCCCTAACAGATCAAAGGGTCTCATCAGAATCATGACCTCCTCTAACTCTTGAGGTCTCTCCATTCCTTGCTTCATTCACTCTCTCACGCGTACCTCTGCCATGATGAGCCATGAAAACCTGATCATAGAAATCATTAGCTCGAGGTCCATAAGATATAAAGAATCATAGAAATATATGCCGTATATCTTATGAATTCATAACTGGTCACCTTTATTTAAAGCAATAAAGATAACGTGAACACTTTACCCAACTTCTAAAGATAGTCATATTCGGTGGGAATACGACTAAACTCAGCCAGAATTAACATCCTAAATGACCTCACAGTCCGGTTATGGCCGAACTACTCTAATACCACAAATGTAACACCCTGAAGTCCTATTCATGCTTTATTCTAATAATTAACCTAACTCGCGTAATCAACGGGTATAAAAATACGAAGGAATTAAAATTTCCACACGAATAAGACTACGACATGCTACGGTGAAGTAAACTAAGTGGGTCATATACAGATATATAGATAAATACACAATATCAGAGTGCGAAGTGCGTCGTGTGAATAGTACAATACAGTCATCCAAAATATAAACCTATGAGGCTAAACTGTGCCTCAACTAACCGCACTAATTCTAAGCAAAACCACGGTACAAAGACTCTTGGCCAAAAAGACTGAAGACCATCAGCGAGGTAGATGCCGAGAGTTCCTACTCTGGAATCCAGCTCGCCTACAACTCAGAACTCTCCCAAACACTGATCCTCGGGGCCTGCCTCGACATCGGCTATTTCATCAGGATTTGCTTCATCAACAGTTGCTGCATCTTCCTCAACACAATCTAATACAGAGATAACATATACAGACAAACATACAAATACAGGGAGATAAGAACAACACATCCATCAAAAAGCGAGAAATGCATAAGTAGAATGAATAAGTGACAATCCAAATAAACAAGCACATATAAATAAAGAGGACCTATCGACCCTCTTCCACTTATCCCATGTCTCTCAATGAATCAATGAGTTGTGCACTTCGGCATCTTTTCTTTCTATTGTCACTGTACTCCCCATTTTCGTTAGGAATACTTATTGGCGAACCCCCTTTCCGTTAGGTTGTCGTCCCCCTTTTCCGTTAGGGACTCCCGTCTCCCTTTTCCGATAGAGCACGGGGCAACACTAGCCTAGTCCACGAGATATTCCCATTTTCCGTTAGGAATCCTCCTCCCCCTTTTCCGTTAAGGACGTCCATTTCCCCCTTTTCTGATAGGGAACGGAGTGGATCAAATCTATTAGGCGAGATATCCCCCATTTCTGTTAGGGATTCTCTCCACATCACATTCCCATCAAGAATGGAGTGGTTACTAATGAAATATCATGTGCATGCATCCAACACCTCATAATCCTATGTCTCACATCATGTTACGCACACAATCCCAAAAATACCCCTTTTCATGTTCATGCATGTCAATAGGCTAAACTCAGTCATTTAAGCATCTAAGGAAACTAGCAACAAGCAACACATTTCCACATATATAGTGCAATTAACCATATTAACCTAAGCATGTTACTATTCACATATAGCACATATATGACAACCTACAACTAAGCATATTATCAGACAATCACATTTAATAATAAATTAATCCAAAGTTAGTTGAAGGGTCTACCACGCCTATCCTTAGGTGTGGCACACCGTAATCCCTATCCTTAGGTGCTACTGACATCAACCCCCAGTAGGGCTTAGGTCACCCTACACATGCCAAACAGTCATATCTACTATACAGAACCCAATGAAAGTGCATTCTTTCTCCCACCTGGTATTCAGAGAACCCGAAACTACTAACGAACACAGAAACACAATCACGAACTCATGAACAAACAGACCAAACTCCCCACACTAAGCTTGGATTCAGCCAACAACAACCGAGCATGCCAGAATAGTCCACAGTTAACCGAAAACACAGAAACGCACTCGAATTAGAATTAGGGCAACTAACAAATTACTAAAACACATGGGAAGGTCATAGCCAGGGGCTGACCACAAAGTCCAGGGACCAAAACTTACCCAAAAACAACTTCCGGCAAAGTTTCACAGCCAACCGGTACCCGCACTTCTGCCAAAACCCTAAAATACGAAGAATAGGCATTAAGGGACAATCCAAACCAACAAGGAATCCACGAAATTAGAGTTGGTACATAGAGAACAGAGGCCTTGGTCTCAGTCTCATGACCCATGGATTCTCCACTGGGAGTTTCGGCAAAACCCTAGCTCGTTCGGTACACATACAGTCAAACCAGGGTCCAAAACAGAGTCTAATTAGTACTAAGAACTAGAATCAATTTAAGATTTGAGAATCACAAACTGAATACACTTATGAGTAGTAATGGGTGTTAGAATTACCTCGATGAAACGACGATCAGAGATAAGCCCTAACAAGCCCGAACGGTAACAGACGAGTTTACACTGTCGGATTGATGAACAGATGAACAAGATTGCATATAATCAAGACCTTAAAGCTTGAAAACCTTAACAATGGTGGTTTCAGGTTGAAGAGGGTGCTATGGTCGTGATATAGCAGAAAGAATGAAGAAAATCGGATTTAAGACCATCAAATAAGCTTAAATACAATTTTAGATGTCACGGGTGCGCTCCAAGTGCACCCCGCACGTGCCTCACGTGCAGCCTTTCAGGCGCGACTGTTTCTGTGCTCCCCAAATGCGCTTCAAGCATGCCCGATGCGCACAGGTGCGCTCCAAGATGTCACGGGTGCGCTCCAAGTGCACCCCCCACGCGCCTCACGCGCAGCCTTTCAGGCGCGTCTGTTTCTGTGTTCCCCAAATGTGCTTCAAGCATGCCCCATGCGCACGGGTGCACTCAAGCGCACTTAGCGCGCGCTACTTCACGGTGAAGTAATCATGCATGCACGCCACGTGTCAGTGTCAGCAATGGTCCAATCATAGCGTGCCACGTGTCACGAACGGATAAAGATATGATGGTCCACTATACTCTAGCACGCTTCACGTGTGCCCCAAGTGTGCTCCATGCATGTCAAGTGCGTCCCAAGTGCGCTCCACACGCACTCTTGTGCTTTGGTCTGTTTTCACGCAATTTCTTCGATTCCGACTTCCGTGCGATCTAGAACTCGATACCCTAACACTTAAACATGATTCCTAACACAATAGGACATCAAATGTACATAAAAACAAAGGTTCTAAGTCTCATATACGCGTCCGAAAGCTCTCATTCGCTCAAAGATACGAACACACAAAAACCCTAAACTCAACTCCGATCGTTCTCAAACTTTATCAGGCTTCCAAGACTCATACCAAAACATTATCAAACACTATTCCAACCTCAAATAACATATTAAACCTCAAAACATGATCCCTCACAAGCACAAAAAGCGAGCAAACAGCCAAAAGGTCAAACACACAATCAAATACACAAATCCCTACCTAGGGCCCAAAAATACACTTAGTCACACATAAACACACATTAAGCAAGATTAGAAAAAAATGAGGATGTTACACCAAACACCTCTACTTTGTTCCCTCAAGCTTATACGATATAAGCTAGCGATTTGGCCTTACCGACCAAAGCAGAAGTCACTAAGTGATTAACTATCAGTCAACTACAAAATATGTTTTGCTATATTGATTTATTTTTATATGCTTAATTTTCATACAGCAACTGTACGGTGTCGCTCTCTGTGTGCATTCTCATGTTTCCATCTCGATCTCTCCCGGTCTTGAGCTTTTTCTACGTCTCTGATTAGAGATTTTTCTCCATCTTCGATCCGCGCTCGATCTTCACTCTCTCTTTCCCTGATCTATGCCCTCCCTCTTCAAAGGTTTGCTTCAATCTCTTCATACTCATTTCCCTCACCCTATTCAGTTGTCACACACTCTCCCTTTCTTTGAAGCTCATTTCATAGGGTTAATCTCTTTCTCTGAATCGATGAGTTTTCCCCTTCGATCTCTTCTCTTAGACATGGATTTGATTTTTGATCTTTGATGATTGCTCTCGATTAAGATTGATTCAGCCTCCAATCTAGAAAATTTGTAAGCATTTTCCTCTTTAATTTGTTCCTACGCAAATGTTTATGTTCATTCTTTTCCCGTTGTTCACTATTTCAACTTCAAACGCTGCAACTTGCAATTTAGGCTCTGAAACTTAATTAGCTCTTAGGATTTAAATTTCAATTGTCTCACACAGATTCACCACACAAATAGAGACTTGGCTTTGAATCAAATTTCCTTGTGGTGTTAGTCACCTTCCAATGCTGCCGATGATCCAACACACTGGCCTCTCTCTCTCTCTCTCTCTTCTCATATGTGATAATTTTGATCGAGTTTAGCAAACTCCTTTTTTAGTTTGTTCATAGACTTTTGGTGGTTCTTTTTTATTAAAGTATAGTTGAGTCATATGCTTCTCTATTAAGTATTGTATGATATTTTTGTATCTATACATATCTTTCTTTGTTGCACGTATAATGTTTGATAGAATGCTAAGCTTATATGTATGTTCTGTCAAGTAGAACACATGCCTAATGTTTGAGTCAAATTCCTAGATTAACAGAGAATTTTGACAGTGCGACATTTGGCAATCAAGTTGCCTCATTTCACTATTTCATTACACAGACTTTATGTGATATGAAGATTGCCTCTAAAATAAATGGTGGTGGCAATAGGAATGACAAAAGGACAAGAAAGCATAATTAGTGACTTTTCTCCTTCTTTTTGTCAAAAAATCATGTATCTGCTCATGTTAGTTGTTTTCTTTGATTTGACAAACTCTAGAGTGAGGACAAACACACTTTTTCCCCCTTCAATTGTGCATTAGTTACATTATGGACAATTTACAAAAACAATTTTCTTTTTTGAAATGGTTTAATTATTTTGATTTTCTCTTTTGAATGTTCTAATTAATATATCTCACGATAGATAGTGATTTCTTTTGTTTCAAGTTGTGGTAAAAAAGCACATGTCTTCTTCTTATAATATTTATTGGGGTCTATTTGCCATCATTTGTTAGTCACTACGAGCCATTAATCGATTTATTATTATTATTATTATTATTATTATTATTATTATTATTATTGTTAATATTTACTATGTTGCAAATTGGTGCAGAAGTGCATTACAGGTGGAAATATTTGTGAAATAGTGTCACGGTTTATGTCTGCAAACAATAGCAGATATACGATAATCATATCATGTTGTCTGCAAACATTGATTTATCAATTTGTCAGGTTTTGAAACTCAAGCTACGTAGCACAGATATTTTTTCTCTGTTTCTCTGCAGTACTATCTCAACTAATTTAGGTGGAGCACCCTTTGGGTAAACATTTTTTACTATTATTATTTAATATTTTTAGCTTTTTCTATATTATTTGAGTTCAAAATGAATCAAAATACTTTTGATTTATATAAGTTGTCTTGTATATTATGTTTAGCATAATATACAAGTTGTGGTACTTTTCTCTTGGCATTCACAGTGTGGAAGTTTGTGTTAGGACCCAAATGAGGGTGTGGGCCCAAGTGGGCTTAATACATTAGCTGCCCAGTAAAGTTATGAAGTGGCAGAGAGAGAGAAGGGAAATGGGCATGTGATGTAAGAGAATTCTGTTATAAGAATTGGGGGTGAGAGGTGTGAGGTATCATTCTGAGTAATGACTTTGTGTTAGGCAGGGAATTGAGATTCTCTGAGGAGCTTAGCTCTGTGGGCAGTTGGGATTGTATTCCCTTCTGCATTTCTATCTTTCTACTATCAATAATATTCAGTTCTTGCTTACATTTCTCTCTGTTTATTCTGATAATTCTGCTTGTTACTATTCTTGTGATTCTGGGTTTGAAACAATTGGTCCAACCTGCCAAATGTTAGGACCCAAATGAGGATGTGGGCCCAAGTGGGCTTCATACATCAACTGCCCAGTATCGTTATGATGTGGCAGAGAGAGAGAGAAGGGAAATGGGCATGTGATGTAAGGGAATTCTATTATAAGAATTGGGGGTGGGAGTTGTGAGGTATCATGCTGAGTAATGAATTTCTGTTAGGCAGGGAATTGAGATTCTCTGAGGAGCTTAGCTCTGTGGGTAGTTGGGATTATATTCCCTTCTGCATTTCTATCTTTCTACTATCATTAATATTCAGTTCTTGCTTACATTTCTCTTTGTTTATTCTAATAATTCTGCTTGTTACTATTCTTGTGATTCTGGGTTTGCAACAATTGGTCCGACCTGCCGGATTCGGGTAGGAGCATTTTTCGTGAGAAGGATCAGTGCTTTAAGGAGAAGGGAGAAACGAAAACCACCACAGAAAAATGGAGGCAAGGTTGGATGCTCTAGCAAAGAAGATGACAAGCCTCAACATGACTCTCACAGATATGCTGATCGAGCAAAAGAAAAATCATGAGAAACTATTGGCTTTGATTGTAAAAAATTTGGGCCAGAAAAAGCAAGCTAGTGAGAAGATTCTGGAGCATAACGAACGATAAAAAGCAACACCGAAAAAAGTGAACCTAAAAGTCAAAAATCATTCACCACCGGAAGTTCTAACATCAGATCTGAAGAAAGAGTTTCGCCAAGCTGTCCAGAAGGTTGAGAAGATGAATGGTGAGCAAAGGACGATCGGAGAAGAAGAACAGAGCAGAGGCCAGATTTATGGCAACATGAAGACGAACGACGACAGCCCCAGTGAGGATGGGTTGAAGTGTGGAGGTTTCAGAAAACCATCAGATCTGAAACTGTGCGTGGTGGCGACAACGGATGTCCAAATGGCATGTCGCTCGGCCAAGGCCCCACCACCACCACCCAAACCACCGAACACAGATCTCCGGGCGAAAGTTCCACAACCACCAGAACCGCCGGACACCGGTTCACTCACGGCGACTCTTCCACGGTAGGTACCACCACTAAAGCCACCGAATTTGGACGCCGAATTGCTCGCAGAAGCTTTTGGGTCGCTAATTACAGAGACTTTTGAGGGTTCAACTCTGTTGAAGAAAAGGCCAAGGATGGGTTGGGTATTCTACAAAATGGGTCAAAATCTTGACCCATTGGGCCACGCCCAAATTAATCTTAGTACTGAAGTCCATCAGAGCATGTCTCACGAAAAAAGACTCTTACTTAGCCAAATCCAAGAGATATGTCGCGGTGAGTCCATTGAGCTCGTTGACGACAAAGCGCACCAGAGATACACTCTGTTGGTTCCGTCGTCGGGTTGCACTGAGTTACCTCCTGTGATTCCTGTCAAACCTTCATCATGGCCGCAAGTAATAACCAAGATATCGGTTACACCTACACCGCCGCTGGAACCGCCAGACCCTGGTCCACGAGCGGTGCTGCCACCACTGCCAGATTCGCTAGCCGCCAGTTTGCTTGCAGCAGGGAAAAAGTTCATCTCAGGCGAGCCATCTCTTATGCACGCCAAACAAGCGTTATTTCCTTTGTTGTAAAGGTTCTAAAGAGGATAGAACCAAAATGGGTAATTCGTGAGTTTAATATTTCTCTAAACCTAATGGACCAGACCCAGGGTAATGTGAATGTGTTTGGGAAGGAATGTACAACTTGGGCTGGAATAGTATTACTAGTCCTCTCTCAATTTCATGATTGTATCTGGTTTTAGGAGAAGGGGGTATTAGATAGCCCAATTCAAGGTTTAATTTTGTTGGGCCCAATTCCAAACCCATCTAACCCAAATCGAAAAGCAAGAGGCTTTGCCCAGAGCTTCTTAACCTTTGTATTTGTTGTTCCCATTCGATCACCAATGCATTTGCAAATAAGGGTTATGCTTATGACATGTATATTATTGGATATTGAAGGCAGTGTGCATGGTGGTCGACACATACAGTTGCCTAATCTGTTTCCCAGAGCTTTCAAGTGTGGAAGCAATGCCTTTACAATGGGGATAATAGTTCAATATCCATTAAAATGGGGAGTTCAAGAATTTGGGCAGGAATTTGATATGCATGGATATTATGAATTTGTCCTTTATTGTGGGCCTGAGATGGAACCTGTTGGTGAAGATAGGAATATCCAAATTGAAGATGAATCGGTAAGAGAGTACACAGAGGAGGTTGAAATTATATTCAGTGAATATTTTCTCTTTGGTAACTTACTTGATCTCATCCAAAGTCTTGAAATATTTGTTGCACCTAGGTATGTTCCCATATTTTTGAAGAAGTTCATAATTCTTCCTATGAATGGAAAAAATAGGGAGAAGGAAATGGTATCAACACTGTTATCTGTTCATATAGCGATTTCTTCTATGGAGGATATAGTAAGTAGTTTTATCATGTTGCTGGAAAATGTTATAGAAAATGGTGTTAACATGCTACTGAAAAATAGAGAAGTTGCAGCATTAGATATTTTGGATTCTTCAAGTGAGTTGGCTTCTTTCTTAGCTCGAGCTATGACTGATGATGTCCTAGCTTCTCTGAATTTGGAAGAGAGTAACTGTAGGCTGCCACCCAAAGGCAGTGAGAATGAAGTTTTGCAGCAGGCTCAATCGCTTGTAATTGGCTCGTCAAGTTCCCAACAGTGGGATCCTGGGAAAAGGACTTGGTTTTTCAATTATTATCGCACAAGAAGAGTTTTTGGGCAAATATGTGGAGGGACACAAGAGGCTTTTAACCTTCTTGGGATTGTATTGCAATGGTGTTTTACCCTTGTCCTTGTTGCCGCTTTATTGTGTGTTGTAGCAGCCGTTGTTGGGAAGCTTTTCATGTCAAATTTCTTTTGCGTCTTGCAAGCTTCTCATGTCAAGACTACACTAGTCATTGGGAGGGATAAATTGTACTCTGAAGATAGTTTTCCTTCTCTCAGACTTGAGGACAAGTCTGTTTTTCAAGAGGGTGGCAATGTTAGGACCCAAATGAGGGTGTGGGCCTAAGTGGGCTTAGTACATCAGCTGCCCAATATCGTTATGATGTGGCAGAGAGAGAGAAGGGAAATGGGCATGTGATATAAGGGAATTCTGTTTTAAGAATTGGGGGTGAGAGGTGTGAGGTATCATGCTGAGTAAGGACTTTCTGTTAGGCAGGGAATTGAGATTCTCTAAGGAGCTTAGCTCTGTGGGTAGTTGGGATTGTATTCCCTTCTGCATTTCTATCTTTATACTATCAATAATATTCAGTTCTTGCTTACATTTCTCTCTGTTTATTCTGATAATTCTGCTTGTTACTGTTCTTGTGATTTTGGGTTTGCAACAGTTTGAAACCGGATATGTGGTTCTAATTGATGCATGGTGATTTCTCTTTGTTTTTATTGTACAGAAAGCTTGGCATGGCTTCAAATACTCCAACGAATATCCTCGTTATTCGAGCAACTGGATTTATTGTATCTCATGCTACGACCCAGCATGTCCGAAGCTATCTTGACTACAAAATTTTTGTGTTTGACAGACTGGATTATTGTTCTAGTATGAAGAAACTCTTGTTTAGTGGCCATTTCATGCTAGAGATATTGGTGTATTTTGATTTATGTATTTCAATACTTATTTTGAGTTTCCTTTGGTACCTTCAACTAAAATTGGTTTTTTAACTTATTGATAGTTCATTGAAAAATATTTAGGTTTTTTCTTGCATTTCAAGCTAGATTATTTTACTTTGTTTAAAAATTATCACAAATTACGTGACATGATTATTTTGATATCTTTAAAAGTAAAGAAAAAGTAAAACAAAATAAAAATTAAATCATGATCCAATGATAAATAGGAAATAAAAGAGAATAGAAAAAAAAAGAACATTCAAAAGCTAGGAAATATCTACAAAATTGCTACAAAATTTTAGCCATAAATTAGCTACAAAACCGCTATGTAATATCCTAGCTATGTAGCTAGGAAAAAAATAATTTTGAACACCTTATTACTATGAATTAGCTATAAAATAGCTATGATTTTATTATGATTAGCTACGAAATAGCTAGGAAAAATTTTCCTAGCTAATTAGCCACTCAAATTATGCTACGACAATTTTTGTAGTTAACTCTAGCTAATATGTAGCTAAATTCTTTTGCTTGAGATTAGCTACAAAATAGCTACTAATTTTGTCGTAACTAATCTTAGAATTTCTTGTAGTGACAATATCTTTATTTTTTTTTATAATCTCAATCTGTATGTACTAATTATTCTTTTTTTGTCCACCTATACGTTACAATCAGGACATTTTAATAAAAAATGGTTATTTTATCATAACAATTAGTATAATTAATAATTTTTTAAGATATGTGTACCATATTAAAAGACAAATAATATGGAATATAGAAAGAATATATAAAATAATTTTCTTTTCAAGAGTATTTCAGACGTTTAAATAATTTGTTTTGAATAGACAATAGACAACTACAGTTCAGTTTAGGAGTGGGAAATGGAAACGTAAGTGGAACTTAGTCAGAGCATGTTTTTCTATAACAAATAGGATGCTTTGATTTTTCGTCACATTTGAAGACTTAGAAATGTATTGCCTTATTTTCCAAGGGATGGAAAAGACCTCCCAGCAAGTAATAAAGACCGTTCTTTTGTTTGATGAATACTAGATTCCAAATTAAACGGTATTCAGTCTAACGTACACAATGGTTATGTTATATTGCGTTGTGAAATGATTATGTACGACTTTGAGTGTAAATAAGCTGAGTTATTCGTGAATTATTCGATATCGGCTCGTTAAATACTTAGTTAAGCTCGTTTTATTTAGTTAGATAAACAAACTGAAGCTTGAGATTGAGCTCGATTAATTAAATGAGTCAAGCTGAGGTCTTACAAGCTCTAGATTAACTGCTTGTGAATAGCTCGTATGAGGGTATACCTGTATATTTTTATTTATATTTCATTTTTCGTGTTATTTTTATTATGTAATTCATTGAATTTTGAAAAGATCTTAGAGTTGGCTGATGGAATTAGTTCAGACCCTTTTCCCGGGCACCATGTGAAGAGGTGTGTTTCGACTTTTAACAATGTACACTGTAAAGCGTTTTGGAATCCTTATCGTCATCGTGGTTCAAAGAAATTTTGAATTCTGTTAACTATATATCTGCTAATTGGGAATGAGATATACATTTTCTTTCATCAAATCTTTCCCCTCAATTTGTAAATTTTGCACTAGTTATAATATATTTGTCACATCTTATTTAATAGCTTAATTCATAACTATAATTAAGAAATTAAGGTTCAAAGAATAACATAAATAGAAAATTAAAAATACCAATTAGCCATCCTCAAAAAAATTGAAACCCTTTTTTTCCATATTCCAAGAGGAGTGTTTCAACCGTAACCACATTTCTCTTCAAACTAGCACATCAAATCTGACTATGCTGCCAGTTTTTTTTTTTCAAAAGAAAATATATTATTAAGAAATCTCATCAAATGTTTTCTGTTTTCTTCTCTCCTACTGAGAGTCTGTTTTGTCCATATATGGTTTGTATGACTTAGATTTGCTCCTCTCATTCTCACATAAAAAAGAACCTCTAACATTTTTTTAAAGAGTTTGATGCGATGGAGTAGTAATAAAGCCCTCTGTTTTCTACTCTGATTAAGTTTTTGTCTGAGTTACTCCAACCGTTATTCTAGGAGCAATTTTTTGTCTGGCATGGGTTACTCTGATTAATATTTCTACGTAGGTATCAAATTTCATTAATATTTCTACACACACATAAGTCTTGTTTAGGGACGTTTGTCATGACTCATTACAACTTAATATCAAAACCACGCGTCCATTGTGTAGATTAACTTAAGCAAAATGCAATTTAAATAAGCAAGCATATTTGCAAAACAAGGGTTAAAAATGGGATGCGAACTTTTCCCTATCCCTTCAAAATGTGAGACCATTACAAGTCTCTAAACGGATCACAACTAAAATGGGTTAAATAAATATATTTCCGGATAACCAAAATGTATTCGGGAATATATATATATCCCAAATACATTTATATATTGATATATATTTTTTGGCATAATAAATAATCAGTAAATGAACCTCTAGAAAGCTAATTTACGTGTAATCTGGGTTCAACGCATTAGGAAATATATTTCTAGATAAGGGCATTTTAGGAAAAAATGAAAAACTTACAAGAGGTATATGCTAGCAAAAACGTGGGGTATTTAATAATTCCCTTCTAACTATTTGGATTGCTTTACTTTTGGCTTGTTTAGGCTTATTTATTGGCATAAGCTAATAGAAAAATTCTTATTAAAGTGTTTGAGTAAACTTATTATAAGAGCTTATGACTGTCCCAAAAGCTGATAAAAGCCTATTTCCATAAGCTTCTTTGAACAACTTTTGTATCGGCTCATATAGAGCTTTTCGACAGAGATGTGGAACAATTTATTGAACCACTGTTCGAATCTTTTTCGGCTCTTTTTCATTTTTTCTGACATTTTTTTAATCATTCTCAAACTCTTGTTACTACTCCATCGCATCAAACTCTGTTAAGTTTAGTTTGTGAACATTATAGTGTAAATGACAATAAAAAAAATATCAATTTCTTTATTTTTAATTATAATTTGATGATGTTTCAAAAAAATATATCATTGGATGATATATATTATTTTTAATATTCTTTTTGTGATATTTTATGTTATTTTATTGCATAAAAATGTTATTTGATAATTTCTTAGTTTATTTTTAATTATGGTTTATTATTAATTTTCTAAATTTTATAACGTCTTATAAGTGTTTATGCAATGATATGTCCAAACACTTCAATTTTGTATAAACTCTTTTTAGTATACATATTCAAACATAAATTGCTTGTTGAATATAAGCTCTTATAACATAAACTCTCATATAATAAGCTCTTATGACATAAACACTTAAATAAACTGTAAGCTCTTATGACATAAGCATTTAAATAAATTGTTTATCCAAACAGAGTCTAAAAAGAACCCCGTAAGCTTATTGTTTTACATATGGCCTGTTAATTCCTTTTTTTTCCCCTTTGTTTATCTCAAATTTTGATTTCCAATTTTGTGCATCACGGCTACTTGAATTTGGCGTTTCACGTTACATCATTTGATTAATGGCTGATATGAATTTTCGATCATAAATTCAATTGCACAAACCCACTCACGGTTGTATTAATTCCTTTTTCTTGGTTCATTAGAATTTTATTGGCTGGACAATTGTGAAATCACACAGGAATTGATTGAGTCATTCACGGCATTAAATTAAGAAATTAAAAGAAAAAAAAGGTCCCAAGGAGACTTGATGAAGTCTATAAAAGGAGGAAATTCTCAGGCCATTAAGCAGAGGCTTCTCATAATTCACTATGAGAGCACATGTAATACTTTGGCTTTTCTTGATACCATTCTCCTTAATAAATTCCAGCGCTAACATCTCAGCAGTGAATGGCTACTGTCTTGGCCATCAGCGTTCTATGTTGCTCCATTTGAAAAACAACCTGATATTCGACCCCACAAAATCCTCTAAGTTAGTTCTTTGGAACCAAAGTCACGATGATTGTTGCCAATGGCATGGGGTAAGATGCAACCACAAGGGTAATGTTATAGCCCTTGATCTCAGTCAGGAATCTATCTCGGGAGGCCTTAATGATTCAAGCGCTCTTTTCAGTCTGCAATATCTGCAGAATCTGAATTTGGCTCTTAATGACTTTTATTCTCTGATCATTCCTCCACAACTGCATATGCTGAAGAATTTGAGGTATCTGAATTTGTCTACTGCTGGCTTTGTGGGGCAGATCCCAAAGGAAATCTCTCGCCTCAGAAGGTTGGTTACTCTTGATTTGTCTTCTCCATTTACTTCACATGATCACAATCTAAAACTTGAGAAACCAAATATAGCAATGCTTCTACAAAACCTCACAGATATCACAGAGCTGTATCTAGATGGCGTAGCAATATCTGCCAAAGGAGAGGAATGGGGTCGTGCTTTATCTTCACTAGAGAGACTTCGTGTTCTGAGCATGTCATCGTGCAATCTCTCTGGACCTATTGATTCTTCATTGGCTAAGCTTCAGTCACTCTCTATTCTAAAATTGAGCCACAACAAATTGTCAAGCACAGTTCCAGACTCCTTTGCAAATTTCTCCAATTTGACCTCCCTACAGCTCGACAGTTGTAGCTTGAATGGTTCTTTCCCAAAAGATATATTCCAAATACAAACATTAAAGGTTCTTAACACTTCAAACAATCAATATCTTCATGGTTCTTTGCCAAACTTCCCACCATTTGCATCTCTTCACTACTTCAATCTTCACAACACAAATTTCTCGGGACAGCTTCCAGATACTATATCCAATCTGAAGCAATTGTCTATCATTGATCTATCTTATTGCCAGTTCAACGGAACACTCCCCAGTTCAATGTCAGAACTCATCCAACTTGTTTATCTAGACCTGTCATCCAATAACTTTACAGGTCCACTCCCTTCTTTCAATATGTCCAAGAACCTCACATATCTATCCCTCTTTCTGAATCATTTAAGTGGGGATTTACCATCCATCCATTTCGAGGGTCTTGTAAATCTTGTCAGCATCGATTTAGGATTCAATTCTTTCAATGGGAATGTGCCCTCATCTCTACTTAAACTCCCATATCTGCGAGAACTAAAGCTTCCCAATAATCACCTAAGTGGTCCATTAGGTGAGTTTGACAATGCATTTTCCCCTGTGTTAGAGATGCTAGATTTTGGCAGTAATAACTTACAAGGGCCTGTTCCAATGTCTGTCTTTAACCTTCGAACACTCCGTGTCATTCAACTTTCCTCCAACAAGTTTAATGGCACAATACAGTTGGGCGTCATTCGAAGGTTAAGTGATTTAACTTTACTAGGTCTCTCACACAATGATTTGTTGATTGACATAAACTTCAGTGATGATCATGACCTATCACCTTTTCCTAGGATGACCACTCTAAAACTGGCTTCATGCAAGCTGGGAGGAATCCCTAGTTTCTTGAGAAACCAGTCCACATTAAATGTTCTAGACCTATCTAGTAATGAGATTGAAGGACCAATACCTTACTGGATTTGGCAACTTGATTCTCTCACTAGCTTGAACCTATCCAAGAATTCTCTGACAAATTTTGAAGGAAGTTTTTGGAACTTGAGTTCGAACCTTTTTACGCTTGATCTTAATTCTAACCAACTGCAGGGGCCTATTTCTTTCGTTCCAAAGTACGCAAGTTATTTGGACTACTCAAGCAACAAATTCAGCTCTATCATTCCAACAGACATTGGAAACTACCTCCCTTTCATACGCATTCTATTTCTTTCAAACAACAGTTTTCAGGGACAAATCCATGAATCCTTCTGTAATGCTTCAAGTCTTCGCCTACTAGATCTGTCCTACAACAACTTTGTTGGGACAATTCCCACATGTTTTGTAGCACTAAATAACACTCTTAGGATGTTGAATTTTGGTGGAAACAAGCTCCGAGGTTATATACCTGATGCCATATTTCCAAATTCATGTGCATTGAGGTCTTTGGATCTAAATGACAATCTCTTGGGAGGTACCATACCAAAATCTTTGGTCAATTGCAAGAATCTTCAAGTCTTAAACCTTGGAAAGAATGCATTAACTGACAGATTCCCATGTTTCTTAAGTAACATTTCCACCCTGAGGATCATGGTTTTGAGGTCTAATAAGCTCCATGGGTCTATTGAGTGCCCAAATAGCACTGGTGATTGGGAGATGCTTCATATTGTTGACCTAGCCTCCAATAACTTGAGCGGAAAAATATCGGGAGCATTGTTAAACAGTTGGAAAGCAATGATGCGTGATGAAGGCGTAGTTGGACCAGAAGTCGGCCATTTGTTTTTTGATGTCATTGATAACTATCATCCTAAGAGTTTGGAGGATGTATTACCACATTTGAACAAGTATCTTGCAACGAAACTGGTTAAACTTTTTGCAAACATGTCTCGCTCTATCCTTGACCAGGCATTCATTGATGCTGATGAGGTGGATCTTTCTCGTTATCAGGATTCAATTATTATTGTCAACAAAGGTCAACAGATGAAGCTGGTCAAAATTCAAATGGCCTTCACTTATGTGGACATGTCAAGCAACTATTTAGATGGGACAATACCTATTGAGCTAACACAATTCAAGGCACTGAATGCTCTGAACTTGTCACATAATGCTCTCATGGGCCATATTCCCTCGTCTGTGGGAAATTTGAAGAATCTTGAGTCTTTAGACTTGTCAAACAACTCCTTCAATGGAGAGATTCCTCAAGAGCTTTCAAGTCTATCTTTCCTCGGATATCTAAATCTCTCGTTCAACCACCTCATGGGGAAAATTCCTATGGGTACTCAAATTCAAACATTTGATGCAGATTCCTTTGAAGGGAATGAAGGGTTATGTGGTCCTCCATTGACCAACAATTGCAGCAATGATGTAGTTCCACCACCGGCATCTGAAACACCTAATTCCCATTCTAAGAGTTCAATTGATTGGAATTTCTTAAGTGTGGAGTTGGGATTTATTTTTGGTTTTGGAATTTTCATCCTCCCCCTTATTTGCTGGAAGAAATGGAGGTTGTGGTATTCCAAACATGTAGATGGGTTTCTTTACAGGATCATCCCCCAGCTCGATTTTGTGTATGAACAACATGAAGGGAAGAGGTATAGAACTCTAAGGTGGATATATTGAGTGATTTTTGAACTCTTGAGGTCTAAAGATACAACTCCATCAATTTTCCCTCTTCTACGTTTTGCATTTTGCAATATTTCTTCATCTTTCTTTGTTTATGAGCAGGAGTGTCAAAATAAGGATTGACTAGATTGTGTCCATTGGTCAGGTTAAACTAGCCCAGTGATAAAGCAAAGCATTAAGAAGTTCTGAAAAGGCGTTGATCATGGTTTTCCGTATCCATCAGTTTAAGTTATGTTGTGTTGTAAAAACTAAAAAGAATAGCCATGTACGTAGATGCTTGTGTGTATTTAGTGTTATTGTACGCTATTAATGTTTTTAAATTTTATTTTTATTTTTATGAATAATTATAATGTTCTAATTTTTTATTATTGCATTTTCAACCAAAAAAAACTTAAGTTAAATGATGTTGTAATTGAATCACTGCAGCTTCATTAGAATTTAAATTTGATCGTTGTAATTTTTTATTATATTATACTAGCTGAAAAAAACAGACACTTGCCTAGTCTTTTCGCATTTTTTATTTTGTTTGTTGTGTGTATTTTTTCGCATATTTATATTATTAGATAAACTTGCTAAATAAAAGAGATTTTATTTGGTAGTTTAGTAAACTATTATTTTATTTTTTAATAAAAATAAAAATAATAGGTATAGATTTAAAATTAGGTTTAAATTTTAATTTAAAGGACAAAAAAATGGGAAGCAAGTGTGGACACCCCAAAAGTTAGTTGCCTTCGGTTATTCTCGCAATCCTAGTTTTTAGGTGTCGAGAGGTGATTGGAGCGAGATTATAACTCTTAAGATGAGTTTGTACCAATTCTACATAATCTTAATCGATCAGAAGCATTGGTTAGTAGATTAGACTATGAGTTTTAAGACCAGGATTAACATCAAAGTCATTCTAATCGATTAAAAGTCCAGTTAATCAATTAGGATACGAAAACCAAAGTCCAATATAAAAAATACAGACATTTTAATTAGTTAGGAGGCTGATCTAATCGATTAAAGAGCCTTAAAAACTACCTTCTATTGAAAAGCCACCCGTGTTAATCGATTAAGACATGCGTCTAATCGATTAATGGTCATGTTTTCTTCAGTTTTGCGTTTTGGTTTGTTTTATTTTGACCCATTTAGGACCAAACTCATACCCAATCACAAGGCAAGACTTATTTGACCCTAACTACCCTTTTATTCATTTCCAACCCTAGCACACCACTCTAAACTCATTCATGAAAGTTCTCACTTCCTCTATCTAGAGAACCAACCTCCATTGGAGAAAACCTTCTACAAGTTGTCAATGGAAGGGAAATTGCTTGAAGATCTTTCTTCTCTTCACACTAGATAGATGATTCCTAGTCCATTTCCTTGGTAAGCTTCTATAGAACCTAAGAGTCTTTCTTCCAGTTTTAGCGATTACATCTCTAATCTTAGTAGTGAACATCTCTCAAAGGATAAAATCAGAATCTTCTTATTTGTGGTGGATTATTTGAGTTCTTTACGCAAGGTAAGGCGGAGATTATAGTAGTTGTGGGTGTATGGATGTGTGGATAAAGAAGGTGACATTAGACCTCCGAAGAGTGTATTTTTCGCTACAAGAATTTGTAGAATTTTCTACGGGACATTTCCAGTGGCCAATGGGTCATCGGTATTTCCGGTGGCCAACGCCCTCGGAAATGTTAAATTTGATTATCGGTGGCTAAGGCCATCGGAAAGTTCCGATGTGCATTACCAATGGCCTTGCCGTAAAAAACTTTGCGCGCTAAAACTTAAATTTGAATTTTGAAACTTAACGAGGGCCTTGGCCCTCAGAATTGACCGTTGTGCGTTTTCGAGGGGCAGGTCGCCGGTAATACGCCTAGGGAATTTTTTAGGGTTGTTTCCGAGGGGCCTGGCCCTTAGTAACGTTCAATAAGATCACCAGCTTCATGTTCCTCCCCCCAATTCTGCATTTTTTCTCATTCTTCCTCCATCTATCCCTCTCCTCTCTCTCAAGGTTTTTGTCTCTCTCACCACCACACCATTACTCTTTGCCTGTTACTCCGTTCACCTTCACTGTGAGTATTCATCTCTTACTGTGTTCACGTTTCTTTTTCGGTGTCTCTAACCCTCACTTCCACCGGTTATTTTACAGGGAGCGTCGTACCACCACCAGAGCCACCGCCGGAGCCACTGCCACCACGAGTTAGTAATATATACTTTTTATTAATTTGTTAATTATATTTAGTAAAATATTTATTTATATTCAGTAATATATTTATTTATTTATTTATTATATGCTATTTTAATATTTAGTTATTAATATTGCTAAAAATATCATATAGTAGTCAATTTCTTGCTAAAAAAATATTTAATTAATAACATATTGTTTTTATATTTTTTATTAATATATTGTTTTTGTATTTTATTTTTCTTTAATATATTATTATTTATTAATGCAGACTTGTTTATAATTTATTACTTAAATTTAATGTATATTAGGCTTAGATGTTATTATGTTAGGATTAGTGAAAATGTACATTAGGATAATTATTTATATTATTTATCGCGAGCTTATTAATTTATGATCCATTGTGTACCAAATATTTCACAATTAACTTTTATTTTTATCATTCAGTATATGTATTAATTGCTTGCATTTAGTACCAAATATTTCACTTGTGACTTGTATGAAATGTTACATTTGCTTTGTTTAGACTTGTATTATTAATTAAATTTCATGCACAATATATAAACATGGTGTCAGGAGGAGGACCTGACCCACTCTTTCCACCCGCTGGTGGAAAAGGAAAGGGAATAATTGTTAGTACCAGCCATCGTCGTAGGCAGCTGTCGCCTCACATTGTTTCATCTGATGTTTATGTTCGTATCCCATCTATATCGCGCGCACCTTCACAGATTCCACCTATTCGACCCACACAAATGACACTGATTGCATCGACCTAGGCTCCACCTGATATTTTTATTCCAGTCCCGGGGTGGGTACATGCTGGGAGGGGCATTGGAAGTTCTCCTAGCTTTGAGCATGGCCCTAGGATCTACGTTTATTCTTGAGATAATGGCCGATTTGCATGACATATATGATAGTTCGAGCTATTCTCCTTCACCCTTTAATGCTACTGAGCATGACGTCTCCGGTGATCAATTGCAGGATTATAAGGAGGAGGAGCGTAGCCTGATGGCCGAGTTATCATAGCATCTTCTGGTAATGGGTAAGTATTAATTAACTTTATTAATTGTTTGAATTTGAATTTGAATTTGAATTTTTATTGATTAACATGTTTTTACTGTTGAGGTTTGTTCGCTCAAAGCCAGCTACAAAGCGCATCACAGCTATTATTGAGGAGAAGTATTATCATCCTTTGATCTCATGGGAGGAGATTAAAAAATGAGGCTGATCCACGTATGATGTTCAATTCTTTTAAGGTAACTAGGCATGATGATGGGTTTCATTGACCCGTACACTTGTCTGTCATACGACAGTCAGCCACTAATTGGTGGCGCCCCACATCACGATGGATTTTTGTATAGATTTTATAATTATGTTAATTAATTATTAATAAATATTTAACGATTAATGCGAATAATTAATTTTAAAATATTAATAATTAATTTTAAAAATAAATAAATAAATAATTATTTAAATTTTAAATAAATTAATTAATGAAAATTTTTTTACTAAAAAAATAAAAAAATAATTTAACAATGTCAATAATTAATTAATTTAAATAAAATAAATAGAAATTGACAAAAATAAAATAAAATTGATAAAAAATAGCGCATTATCGGCAACCTAGGTCGTCCCGGTGAGGTTACAGCAGCCAAGGCCCCCGGTAATCTCCGAGCATTTTCCGGCAGCCTTTTCATAAAACTACCGGTAATAGTTTTCGATGGGCTAATAACCGGGGGCCCCATAGCCCTCGCTAAGTTGCCGAAAAAGTGGCATTTCTGGCATGAAGACAGACGTTTCTCTTGTAGTATTTATTTATATCCTTGGTTTGATAATGCATTGCTTTCATGGTCACTACTACATTTAGAGCTTTTAGCAACATTTGATCAGTAACATTTATTAAAATGATGCTAAAATCTTAAGAAAAAGAGGTGTAGCAACACTTTTTTACAAAAATGTTACCTGATCACTATTTTTAAGTATATTTGGTTTTTTTTTTTTTACAGTTTTTTAAATTTTTTTCTTTTGAAGACGTTGCTCTGCTCTCTGCTCTCGTTACAGAAACACGTTTCTAACTCTCTCTCTCTCTCTCTCGGTTCCAGATCTCACACTCTCTCTTTCCCCCCATTCTCCCCAGGTCTCTCATATTTTTTTTCTCTTCTCAGATTTCTCTTAACTCCAAATATGTTACGAATTTTCGGAACATCTGATTCTAATTGGTGAGTTTTCTACTCTTCGATTTTCATTTTAATGAACTAATTTTATGCATTTCGTCTTTGATTCGGCATGGATATTGGAAAGATTCGACTTGCACTTGGAGCTTGGATTGGAAAGCTTCTATGCCTTAGAGTTCTTGTTTGGTAATCCAGTTTTCTATTTTGCTAATAGTTTTTGACTTAGGATTTATGTTTGATAATCCAAAAATATTGATGTGTCTAATTCATGCGGAATAGTCATATGGTTCCATGATATTTTCTTAATTATCTAAATTGCAATTTTCTTTGAAGTTTATTTGGACTAGTTCTTTAATAGAATGCACGAACTAGAACGGATGTTGCTTTTGGACTGAACCTTGAGTTTTCAAACTTCGGTAAATTCCTCTTTTTCCTTGAACATATTGTAATGTTGGAAAGCTTGTTGATATGGCAGGTGTTGATTGTTGGTAATGATAAATGTTATCGGATTTGCATATGCAGGATTTCAGGCATGTGATGGAAATGCCAAATAGTTCACTTCAGTTATGTTTTAATTGTCGAGGAGGATTGGTTTCTTCTTGAATCAAGTCCCAATTGATTGTTTATTTTGAAATGGTATATTCTTATCATTTTAGTTATAATTACATGGACTGAGATTGGAGTTGCTCTGAAGTACTGGTTGTTAACTAGTTTTAACTCCTAAGGCAATATAAGCATTTTGAATGCATTTTCTACGTTTGGATTGAATTTCATGATAAAAAAAATCTATGAGTTTGTTTGTTCTGTTTTGATATTTGTTTTCTATTATTATTAACTACTTTTTTTCAATTGTTTTATATAGCATCAGTATGGTAGAAATAGTCCAATCAAAATCCCCTGCCATATATATAATAATGTGTTCCCGAGTCCTGACTTTATTGTTTTGTCTACGTGAATTGATGCCTTTGATTTCTGCTATAAAGGACAGAAGATTGGCGTGGAAGCTAGGACTTCGTAATCTTCTTATCACTTAGTGCTTCCCTTAGACTAGAGCTAATAGAATACTTAGCGGGTAGAGCAATTAATTCTGTGATTTTTTCTCACTTTATATGTATTTTCTAAAATATATATCTTTTTCTCAAACTTTTCTTTTGTTTCTCAACATATTATGCTTGCTCATAATCTGCTCAATAACTAGTTGGGCAATATGTTTGGGAGCCTCATTAAACTCAAACAACTGTAATGTAAGCGTGACCGTACTTGCTGCAAGGATTTTGACAGTTTTGATTCTCCAGATCGGTGAGCTTTTTTCTTTTCCTTTCCATTTCTTCGAATTTCTCTTTGATGAAATATGTTTCGTTATTTGATTTCCATAGCAGAAACCGTCGTATGTGCCTCATCAAGGTCGATGAACAATGCTTTTTGTGCCATGCCTGCACTTCTCGGTTAATTAGCTTCTTTCTCCTTCTATTTTCTTTCTTTTGATTTTTTAATTTATTTTCTGTTATGATTACTTTTACACTTCCAAACAGAAGAGGTTTAGTTTGGTTTTGTTTAAAAGGATAATATATAATGTGTTTATGTATATAGCACCAATTTTTAGCCTTCACGTGCTGATTGATTGGTTTTATTTTTATTGCTGCAATTGACCCTACGAAGGTCATTTTTACACTTGCATTTTCATATTTTGCACGCAGAAGCTAATATTTTTGGATTTGCCTTAGAACTAAACATATGCACAGTAGTGACTACTGGATTATTTTAATTCATATAGAGGATTAAGGGCCAATTCATGAGGATTAAGTGCCCATATAGTCATCTATCTACTAAATAAGTAAGTGGACTTTTCCTTCTTATATTTGTCTTCTAATATGTGAGATTTTGTATGAAGCAACTAATAGTCATCCAGTTATGCAGTATCTTTCGAAATGAGTTTACAAGTTACGACAGCCCTTGCCTACAAGAATCATTTAATTTTCTAGAGCTGACCTATGGTTTAGTATTTTTTGTCGCTTTGCCCATTTTTCAAGGCATATTATATAACAGATATAAATATCTAATTTATATTTTTATTTGTTAAATTGCAACTTGCAGATATTTGCAGTGCTTTTAGGAGGGTTTCTGTTCTCAGTTGCTGTCTAATTGTTGAGCATCTTATAACTAAGCATGTATTATATATGCTGTTGATGGTTGGTTTATGCTACTTGGAAGGTGACAAACAGCATTTTTCTTGAGCACATGCATGCTTTTAATAGCAGATCTGATATATATTATCCATCTGGTTCTGATTTGTATTTTTTTTGACAGGAAATTCATAGTGGTGGAGGCTTATTCACAGACAAACAGACAATTTCATGAAGGGGATACCTCTTACAATTCCTCTATGTTTTTTGTCTTTGCATCCTTTGTATCTTGTAATGACAAAATTTTAGATATGTGATTTCATTATTGTACTTAGCTTAACACTGACATGTGAGCTATGAGGTCCCTCTTTGTCATACTAGTTCTTTTCTTGTTTGGATTTTATAAGGATTTTCAATGTGAGAATTCTGATCCTAGCTATTTCTCATAAACAATTATTATCTTATTTTTCAAAATGCGTGTTTGACATGTGATGCTAGTTCAAGCAAATATGAGTTACATTTTTACAATTGCAAATTTTAGTTTCTTAGATGTTTCGAAAATGTAAATTAGCGACATTTTATGTTACAAAATAACTAACTAGTAACATTTTTTAGGGAAACTAGTGACATTTTTTGAATGTTATAAAATGGTAAGAAAAATGTTGCCAAAAACATTCTATTAACATTTTTTAAATATTATAAAAATGGTAAAAAAAAAATGTTGTAAAAAATACATCATAGTAACATTTTCTAAATGTCAGAAAAGGGGTAAAAAAAAGGTTACAAAATGGGTAATTTAGTAACATTTTAAAGATGTTACCTTTTATATGTTAAAATGTTGCTAAAACCAATTAGCAACATTTTTCATAATTTAGTAACATTTTTCAAATGTTGCTAATGCTCAATTATGTTGTAGTGCATAACATGTTAATGGTTGCATGGATGCTATGACTTAATGTAAATGATCATGATTTTGTATTGATGGTTCATTGATGCTCACTATGTGTTTGATTAATTGACTATGAACCCTAAAGTCCTATTAATGATGATTAGATTAAGGATTTAATGTGCATGAGTCAAGAAGGTATTGTGAGGATGGTAATCGTTAATAATGAATAAGGACTAATAGTAATAAGTATGGTTTTCATGGAGATCATTCATTAGGATTAATCTTAGTGGTTTGGTCTTAGTGTTAAGTAGTTTCATTGTGATTTCTTTAAATAGACTTAGAGTGTAAAGGAAATGTGGTTAAGGAATTAAACTAAGAATCCTAGGTAAAAAGTATAAGAGAACACGTTTAAGTAACTATTAAAAATGAATGAGTGACGTAGACTTTGAAGATGTAATCACTAATGACCTTAAAAGTGACCTTAGGAAAGAGATAACTATCTAAGTGTAGATTGAAACCCAAATCATGGCTAATAATTGCGAATGACCCTAGATTCGTTAAGAATAGAGTAAACGACTTAATTATGGAATGAACGGGAATTGTTTAACTAAGTGTATAAAGATCGATTTTTAGGAATTGGGACTTTGAAAGACATTGTGAACGAACATTGTGACTTGACCACGTACAGGTGGATATGACTTTGTGACCGCATGGTAACTTTGTGAATAAGTCATCTAGCTATTAGTAGCCATCATGGGACTTGGATTATACCTATGCTACGATGAACCTAGCCATATGGGCCATTATGGAACATCTTTGAACCTGGTGAGTTGTGGAGTTCGCGAGTGAACCTAACCTTGCGTGTATGTATGACATGCATCATGATGACCTTGTGATAATATTGGCGAGAAACCATTTAAATGAAGGGTAGAGACCACTGAGATTGAGCCCGCGTGGCAATATCTAAGCCTTGGGGGTGCGAAGCCCGAGTCCATAATCCTCAAAGATTTGAGTTAGCTCCTTGAACATAGGGATACTTAAAAGCTACACTGACTCTCACCGTGTGACACCCACTACCCCGTCGTACAATAAATGCATAGAAATACATGTAAACAATAATAAAAATACGCTTTTATAAAAACTTTCAACGGAATAATAGTTAACAATCAAACATAAACTCAACTGCGAAATAGAACATGAAAGTAGTTTGTGGAAATAAAACTCAATAACCCGATGTCACATACCTCAGAGCTTAACACTTAATTTTACATCGGAAATACAAACTTCATAAAACATAATAAATCTTAAGCTAAGCAGTAACACATAATCTACTCCTCAGCATCCACGTCCACATCATCACTTGCAATCTCACAATCTACTCGTACACGGGGTGCACAAGTAGACACAAAACACGGAGGGGCAAGAAATGATACTAAAATAAAAGGAAAACAGCATAGGCAAAATAACATGCTACGTCAAAAGCTAATCAAATGTATTAATAGTAGTCAAACAAGTCTCGACGATAAATCGCCGTGCAGTCATCAATTGATTGGTAGTCTTATGTTGACAACTAGCTAACGCGAACCTACAACTACTCCATCGTAACTTCAGGATCGTTTTCCTTTTGGGTGAGCGAATGTGAGTGTCCTCAATATCTGAATACAACGCCATCGAGCCATGGGATTCCCCCGTCAGTGAGACGTCGACGAGTGCCACCGTAGTAACTAAAAAATAAACGATGTTTTAATGAGCCATGCGGTTCAGTGAAACGTCGATGAGTGCCATCATAGTAACCCATTATTTCCTTGAACCAAGTTCTAACGAGCCATATGGTCCCCTCCTTCAGTGAAACGTCAATGAGTTCCACCATAGAAACCCAAAGTCGACACCCGAATGACTAGCGAACAACGGAATCTACTACATCTAAAACCAGCGATGAATTTTCCAAACACTCGATATCTAACAAATTCGTCGGATGCCAATCTACCAATTGATTAGAAACTCGTGACAAATAAATAACAAACAACCAAGTAATTCTAATCATATGAAATCATTAGTCGCAACACGTGACCAATATCAATCATGGGGTTACTTGCCAGTAACCACTTCAACAAGTTAAAAATTCAACTTATCACAAGCTTAGGTGATTACCACCTTTAACCAACCCTTACAAGTCATTTAAAATAGTGTTTTAACATTAAACAGGGGTATGAATCGATTCATGGGACTCATGACTCGACTCAGGGTCAAAACTACATTCTGTGAATCGAATTGGACAGCTGTGAATCAATTCACAACTTCAATTCACAGATTCTGAAACACTGTAGTTGTGAATCAATTCATGTAGGTGTGAATCGAATCACAGGACCTGCAGAAGTGCAGTAACACTATTTTTTGCACTTCACACATTGGGGGCTCTTCCTAAGTGGTCCCACGTCCAGTCCAAGGTCAAGAGAAATTACTAAATTGTCCCTAAGGTCTCTAATCACAGATTTTAGATTTCATTCTTGATTTTAAACCGTTATTTTCAATTCTTATCAATAGTAAACTCAATCTTGTCCCTTCTCTATTTTTAACTCATTAATCCATGATTACTCATTTTAAATCCATTCAAGTTATTCATCACTTACTGGTCTCAGTACCCACCATCCTTTTAATCTACTTAGTAGTCCTTTGTTCAATTTAATTATTCAATTTGTCAAGGTTCCTACACATATCCACTTTTCTAATTATTACATTTCAAGGCATAAACTAACCATACCTTAACATCCCTATATCCAATTTCGAAGCATACAAACATTCACAAAACAGTGACTACACGATATAATAACCATAACACATCAAATATTAACAATACAATATTAATCATGCATCAATTTACTAAAACATGCTATTTAACAATTCCAAATTCATCCAACACATGAATGCACATATTCAATTGTCAAAATAGCAACTTCGTAACACAACTTATGCTATTAAACAATTCAAATAACACTAATTATACTAAACCATGCCTTCTCTAACAAAAATACATAAAGCATCAATCTTTTAATACTAAACATACTACAATCCTCATAAACATGTAATTAACGATTCTATGGCTCCTTGCTCATACAAGGGCCTCAAAATAAGTCAAAACAGAAACTAAAGTCATTCAAATCTATGTCCCTGTGAAGATTACACAATAATGACTTGCCTTGCAAGGCATAGGGATCATGGGACTTCCCTAACATGCTATTTGAAGCCATAATCCTCCTTTCAAGAGATCATCCACCCCTACCTTAATTCGAATTTGCAGCAAAGGAAAGCTCCTCTAAGGTCTTGAAATTGAATCCTTCCACGATTCCAATAATATTCCTCCTTTGGAAACAGAAAAGGATAATAGAGAAAGGTGGATAATATTCTTGTGATTGAATATGAACACAAGAAGGGGGTTGAATTGTGTTGAAAACTTTCTGAAAATGTTTTAAACAGAAACCAAGTTCTTTTCAAAAATGTTTTACTATCGAACACAAAGGACACCAGATGTTGAAAAATGGATTATGAAAACTTGTTTTCTTGTGATACCGAAAGTAAATCAAGTAGAGTAGAGAAATAGTAGACACGGAGATTTATAATAGTTCACCACCAACCGGTACCTACGTTTAGAACCTTCGTTCCTGAAGGATTTTCTACTATAATCACACGGATTACAAATTTTCTTAAGAGTATACTACTGTCACAAACTTGACTATACTCTTAACTTCTCAAAACGACTCAGTATGATCGAGCTTTTGAGGAATCAACCTATTACAAGGCTACACAGGTTTACAAGAAAGATTTGAATACAAGAAATAACTCTCAACATGAGAGAATGAAAAGTTTAGGCACCGAACGAAAAACTTTCTAAAAGAAAGAATAAGACGCTAAAAACTTGTTCATAGTCTAGTTCTCAAAGTGCTTGGCACAAAATTCTTGATTGTTCACTTGATTTGTAATTCTGTAACCTTCTTCAATGTTAGAGGTGGAGTATTTATAGACATCTTCAATATTACCATTGTGGGGTAAATCAGCTCCAATCATTGAGTGAGGTAATTGAGGAAGAATATCAACGATTCCCTTTCCATAGGAATATTCGAATAGTACACCTTTATTGCCTCTTGTACTATTTCCTTTTCCAATCATTTGCAGCCTGGCACAATTTGAAAAGCGTAAGGATTTTGACTTCTTACTAAAGATTCCACCTTTCTACTATCAAATTGAACGCAAAGGATATTTGAATTTACTGAGACAAAGAGTAGAAAACAAGGCGTGCTTCTCGCGTGCTTCACTAAAGAACTAGATGCTCGCTGAGTGAAAACAGACACTGAGAGTCATCAGAAGCTAGCAAGTTTAGATGCATTCCACATGTTCCAATATCTGAATACCGGATGCTCGCTATGATCAAATACCAGATGCAAGCGCAAGATTGGATGCTAATAGCTTTAGCACACGGGTTCTCTTGTAAACTTCTTCTTCTTGCTTGAGTGATATTTCAAATATATAGACAAATTTTCAAGACTTATAAGAAAGTAAATTGTTCTCATATAGATACTTTGTTATCATCTAAATTATTGAGGGTCCAAACTTCTCAGTCATTTAGGTTCCAACAATCTCTCCCTCTTTTTGATGATAACAAACATCTAAGATTGATGAACAATTTATTTTAGAAAAATAATTTCAAGGGTCTTGCCCTAAGTTCAACAGTTAATATAAACACATATTTTCTAAAGCATTAAGCTAAGTATCAGAGCATGATTAACAGATTTAAACTACGAGTCAGAGCATAGCAATTTTATAAAGACATATATCAGAGTACAATGGTATGACAGCTGCTTAATCAATCAGATGCTAAAATGATTGCTAATGCATGATACATGCTACGTTAGCGTAATGCATTTTAATACACTTTTTATAGCATTGCACTTTGTGTTTTTGAATGTGTGTTATGCCCAATAATTACTTTTTAACATGTTTTTATATCTTTGGGTCTTAATTGGGCTTTAGTGAAATTCTTAGTTAATTTTCAGATTTTATTACATCCTGACTCATGCTCTTTCTGCAGGACATAATTTGGGTTGTACTTATCCGATTGCAGTGATCTTGCTGGGATTGGAAAGCTAAGAAGCAGAGCTACAATCTCATGTTGACACCGAGTCCAGGTCGGATGTTTTGATGGTCGAAAATGCAAATTACTGAAGCTGGCTGAATTACTGCAGGAATTGGATAACTTATTCATATGATTAGTTGTTACTGGGTTGATTAACCTCTATTGCGCCTTTCTCTTTGGCAAAAACTTTCAGATAACCTAGGTTAACCTAGGGAGTGATTACAAATAGGAATTTTAGAGTCTTAGGACAAACCTTTGGCCGTTTGAGTTGTGACTTCAAATTTCTAGAGCAATCTTTTCTCCTTCCTTTTTCTTAATTTCGTTTTTTTGTGAAACCTTCCATGGAAGGATAAGACATCAGATTAATTCACTGGTTATGGAGTTTTTATAAGGATCTTGAGGTTTGATTTTAATGTTAAATTCGTTTTTATGTTTCTATTTCTTTTTCCTTTTGATCTTTCATCTCTTTGATCTCTGTTTCCAAATTCGTTTTATGTGTTAATGCTTAATCATATCAAATTTGTTTTTGATCTCTAATTTATCATAAATATGATTTGAGATTATTCGAAATAATTTGAATGCTTGCTTTAGTTTATTTCAAATAGAGATTACAGGATCTGCGACATTTGACGTAGGTTTGATTGAATTCGGTAATTAAATTAATTGTGTTTTTGTTGATGCTTGTTCCTTATTCATAATTAATTGAATTCTGTGATACTTAATCCAGTAGGAATTTGCATAGGTTTAATCAACGCTTGATTGGTTAATTCTGTGATCAAACAAGAATAGAATCACGAAAGAGAATAATCCTTTGAAGCCCGTGATAGGTCCAAGTAATAACACAATAATGACTCACCCCGCAAGTCCTAGAGATCATGGGACATCCCTAACAAGCTGTTTGGGGCCATAAGCATCCTTTCAAGAGATCATCCATCCACCATAACTTAATTCGAATTTGCAGCGAATGAAAGTTCTTAGAGGGTCTCAAAACTGAATCCTTCCATGATTCCAATAAGATTCCTCCTTTGAAAAAAAAAGGATTAGAGAGAAAGGAGGAGAAGAGTCTTGTGACCACAGCCTTGAAAACGGTACTCAATTTGGTTGAGAAATGAAATAGCAAAGGAAAAAACGGCGAGAACGGTGATGTGAGAGCTTTTAGAAATCTAGAGTTCTTGAGAGCTCTTAACCAAGGTTTGCAATTAGTTTTTAGATCCTAATAGCTCTAGGTTTAGGTTTAAATCATGGCTTAGAAGTCTCATCACAGCTAGAAGCAAAATAACCGAAACGGAGCGACCCATTATTTTTAATAATGTTGTCACCTGCTGTGAATTGATTCACAGACTCTGTTTTGCCTAAAAACATTGTTTAATGAAATGAATCAATTCATTTAAGAGGTGAAATGATTTACAGACTCTAAATTACCTAAAAATGGTCTTTCCTCCATTCTAAGGCCATGTAATCCCTTCTAAGGGTCTCCCTTCTCAACTAATCCCTAAAATACTTATTCAAACACACAACTAGCATTTAATGGTCCTATAATCTCTAACACATAAGATCAATAAATTATGGGTGTTACACACCAGACTTTATCATGATTAGTCGAGAGAGTGAAGTAACGAAGTATTCACCTGCAAGTGCTCTTCTTCAAGAAACCAAACATGTCCTCCTAGTCAAACTTTCCAGAGTCGTAGATTGGCACAACATGCATATGAAGTGGTGGCAATTTGTGAACTATGCATTCTCATAGTATATGAGATGCCTTGACGACACTAGACTATGCATTGCATATGACATGAGATGCTTAGGATCATGATTTGACCCTATGATTTGTTGATATGTGTGTGTGTGAGTGTGTATGGATTTTGTTTGTATTCATTTGCCTTTTCTATGGCAAAACAACATAACTATGACGTACTCATCCTCTACTTCTTGTGTTTCTTTAATGTCCTATGTACTTGATTTTCAAATGATGAAAACGTTAAGGAATTGCCATTGATTCGACGACTCCTTGATTTTTGGAAATGGGCGAGGAGAACCATTTTTTAATTGAAAATGTTTTCATTTGTGTTTTATGTTTTGAGACTTATTTTCTTCATTGTTTTCATATAAGGACTTGTCAACTATGATATTTTGTGACATCAGGAAATGGAAATTGTTAGCTTGTTTTAGTTAATTGATTTTCAATCATTTCCTTTGATTTCTGAAAGTATCTTCAAATTATTTCTCCTTGATTTTCTAACCAAGATTTTTCAACACTTCTGTCTGCTACTCAATTCCGAAGAGAGAATTCAAAAAGATGAAGCTTGCCATGAATTCGGCCTGGGACCATTAACCAGATGCGAATTCAAAGATTTGACGAAGTGTGGTATCCTTCTATGGTAGTAGCCTTGGCAAATAGAAAATTTGATCCCACTTTGACTGATGCACAGATCTCTCAGGCATTCAATGAGGTTGAAGAGGAGAATAACTGGAGGACACAAACTGAGCAAGCCGCACAGGCAGCCTCCACATGTTCAGCAACATAACCATCTTAGGAATGCTTATTCACTACTTTTGATGAGTTCAAAGTTGAGGTTCATGGAATGCACGTGAATTTGAACTAGAAGGTTGACGGTCTCGGTGACCGTATGACTGCATCACAACGCAGTTTTGGTCGTGCTACCATGACGGAGAACATCCCTCCCAGACCAAGATTGTATGATGACAACGAAGATGATGATGAGGATGATGATGGTCAGGATGGTGGCTAGACCAAAGGCAGAGACTGGCATATGGATGATGATGAGTAGCCAAGCCTTCTAATTATTTCCTTGTGTGTTTGGTTTTTGTTAAATGTCTGGATGTCTAAGATATTTCTGGTTGCTATTATTTTGTTGAACAATTGGTACTTGATGTTTCATTTTATTGCTTTTGACTTGATTGATTGGTATGCACATTTTGTCTATTTTATGTGATTGATTGGGCAGTGGCCTATTGTGATGGCATGCCAAAATTAAATGATGAAAAAGATCATAATATGGTATTTTCTTGTGATGCGATGATTTGCCTCTTGTATGGTCATGTTTGTATTTTCATGTTCCTTGTGGGATTATATACATACAACACTACAACAAATTCTAAAAAAGATGGCGCTCCTTTAAGCAGCGCTTAAAATAAAAAACGCTACTTTATGTCATACGTAAACAATAAACAGCGCTTACTAACTAAGCGCTACTGTTTAGTACATATAATAAACAGCGCTTAGTCCTTTAAGCGCTGTTTTATCTTTAAATAATAAAAACGAATCGGCACATTACGCAGCGCTTCAAAACATGAAGCGTTGTTTTTGATCATAGGAACAATAAACAGCGCTTCATAGTAGGAAGCGCTGTTTTTGGTGTTAGAATAAACAGCGCTTTTAGACTTAAGCGCTGTTTTTTCTTACTAATAAGCAGCGCTTTCTTACTAAGCGCTGTTTTTGGTCAGTTTATTAAATATATGTATTTCCCTCCTCTCTCATTTCGCATCCAGAAGCCTTTGTTTCTCTCTCGTCAACTCTCTCTTCGCAAACTCCACCGCTGCCGCCTCCATCTCTACCATCGTCATCCCCTCAACGAGATCGTGTGCTTCAAAAGCGGGAGATCGTGAGCTCGCCCAAAAGCTCAAACCGAAGCTCGCCCAAAAGCCGGAAACCGAGCTCGTCCCGCCGTCCTCCAAAAGCTGAAATCCGAGGTCGCCCAAAGCCGGAAACCGAAGCTCGTCCGACGCCCTCAAAACCTGAAATCTGAGCTCGTCCAAAACTCGTCCGCTGCCCTCCATCCGAGCTCGTCCGTAGTCCTCAAAACCTGAAATCTGAGCTCGCCCAAAACTCGTCAGTCGCCCTCCATCCGAGCAAAAGGCTGCTGGCGGCGCTCGTCCTCAAATCTCCCGCCTCCATCTCCAAACTCCTATTTGCGTCCATTTCGGTATGGCCACCGTCTCCATTTTGTATCTCGATTCCACGTTGGTTTACATTGTTGGTGGTTCGTTAGTTTTTGTCTCTGTTCGATTTTGTTTGATTTTGTTCACTTTGTTGACCATTTGGAATCGAAGGGTTTGATTTTGTTTGATTTTGTTCATCGTTGTCCAGAGATAAATTAGAAGTGTTAAAGATGCTTGGAATCAGTTTGTTAAAATGTACTGATTAGTAAATATATATGCATATCGGATGGGAATCAATGGAAAAATGACCAATGAATTTTGTTGTGGAACCTGATTTTGGTTTTTGGTTTGAAAAATGAATTTTGGAATGTTCTGGTATTGTATATATTTTGGAATGTCCATATTTTAGGGGAGACTCTGCCAAAATTTTGTTAGAATTTTGATCTAGTTGTGTTGATTTTAAGAGCGTTGATAGTTTTAGTCTTGCTTTATTTAAATGGGGTTTTTCTGTTGTTTTACCTCTCAATCCATAGGTAAAATATGGATCGAAAGTGGATGTCTGCCAATCGTTTGTCGAAGGAATATAAGGATGGAGTGAAAGATTTTATTGGGTTTGTAGTTGGGCATACAACAGACCATAGTAGAATCATATGTCCTTGTTTAAGTTGTTGTTATACAAACAAAATTAGTGTTCGTGAATTGGAATGGCAGTTAGTGAGCAATGGGATTGATCAAACTTATACTGTTGGACAAAGCACGGTGAGACAAGAGGTGAATCTTCTAATATGGGGAATAGTGGGAGATATGCGTCAGAGGACACCGCTACAAATACATATGATGGTGACCGTTTTGAAGATATGTTAAATGCGGTTGAAGAAGATCTTCGTGATTGTCCTCAAATGTTTGAGAAGTTGATGAGTGATGCGGAGAAGCCGTTATATGAGGGTTGTACTAAATTCACAAGATTGTCGGCAATGTTAAAGTTGTTTAACTTGAAGTCGGGCAATGGATGGGCTGATAAGAGTTTTACGGACTTACTCACACTGTTGAAAGATATGTTGCCTAATGATAATGTGCTTCCTAGTAGGACATATGAGGCTAAACAAATGTTACGCTCTATTGGCATGAGCTATGAGAAGATACATGCTTGTCCTAACGATTGTATTTTATTTCGTAATGAATATGCATCGTTAAAGTCGTGTCCAAAATGTGAAGCCTCATGGTATAAGAAGGAAAATTCGGCTCCAGAGAAGGTATTGTGGTATTTTCCCATAATTCCCAGATTCAGCGTATGTACCGTAGTTGAAGATGCAAAAACGACATGGCATGAGGATGAAAGGATTCAAGATGGCAAGCTACGGCACCGGCAGATTCTCCTCAATGGAAAAAATTGATATTGATTATCCCGATTTTGGGAATGAACCAAGAAACTTACGACTTGCATTGTCTCATCGATGGATTTAACCCACATGGTGTTCAAAGTAGCTCTCACGATTACATGGCCGGTGATTTTGGTGATTTATAACCTACCTCCATGGCTATGCATGAAGCGAAAATATATGATGTTGTCTTTGTTAATTTCTGGGCCGAAACAACCAGGAAATGATATCGATGTATATTTGGCTCCTTTAATTGAAGATTTGAAGCAAATGTGGGAGGCAGGTGTGGTGGTGTATGATAGGTATAGAGAAGAAAGTTTCACCTTGAGGGCTATGATTTTCGGCACAATTAATGATTTTCCAGCATATGGTAATCTGTCGGGATATAGTACCAAAGGTCAGTGTGCATGCCCTATATGTGAAGATAGTACAGATTGGATTCGGTTGGAACATGGTAGGAAGAATGTCTTTCTTGGGCATCGCAGATTTTTGCATCCAAATCATCATTATCGGTCATGGAGAAAGGCATTCAATGGGAATCTGAGAAGAGCGGAGAGCTCCTTTGCCTCGGCGGGTACACAATTTGTTAGAAAAAGTAAAAGATTTGAATATTAAATTCGGTAAACCTTTTGCGGGAGACCTTGCCACGAGGGTGGAAGAAAAGGTCGATTTTCTTTGAGTTGCCATATTGGAAATCATTATACGTAAGACATTTCGTTGATGTGATGCATGTTGAAAAAATATTTTTGATAGTCTCGGTGGTACCTTACTTAATGTGCGGGAAGACTAAAGATGGCATCAATGCAAGGCTGGACTTGGTTAGTATGGGATTGAGGCGAGAGTTGGGACCGATAAAGAAAGGAAACGTCGTACATATCTACCTCCGGCTCATACTCTATCAAAAAGAGAAAAGAGATTTTTGTAAGTTTCTTGATGGAGTTAAGGTTCCAGAGGGTACTCTTCAAACATTAAGAACCTCGTATCGATGAAAGATCTCAAGTTAAAGGGTCTAAAGTCTCATGATTGTCATGTTCTCATGGAGAATTTGCTACCCATAGCTATACGATCTATTTTGCACGACAAAGTGCGGAATACCTTAAGTAAACTTTGTTTCTTCTTTAAGGCAATTTGTAGTAAAGTGATTGACCCTGGAAAGTTGCCACCTTGCAAAAGAAATTATTACGACTTTGTGTGAGCTTGAGATGTATTTCCGCCTTCATTCTTTGACATAATGATTCATCGGCAGTTCATCCGGTTAGGGAGACACAATTGTGTGGGCGACTTATATGAGATGGATGTACCCGTTTGAGCGTTACATGAAGATATTAAAAGGGTATGTGAAAAACCGATCACGACCAGGAGGGTTGTATTGTTGAGCGGTATATAGTCGAAGAAGGCTGTTGAATTACATGCAGTATGTATCGATATTGAACATTCTATAGGGCTGCTTGGTCTCGTCACACGCAGGAAGAAGTGCGAGGGAGGATTCTTGGACTTGAAATATTGACTATATCAAGGAAAGAATGGGAACAAGCACACTTATATGTTTTACTAACGCCGATGAAGTTGAGTCATATGTTGTAAAACACAAGGACATACTCAAGAGCTTGTACCCAAATAAGAGTCAAAATTGGTTAACAACGAGAACCTGATCGGTGTTTTATAAAATGGTTGAAAGAATACATTTACTGCAGAGTTTCTGCAAATCCTAGCTCGGTTTGAAAGATTGAGATGGTTAGCTAAAGGTCGGATATACATGTTAGTTCTTACACCGTTATCTCATTAATGGGTACACTTTTTATACAAAAGAACATGATGATCGGAGGAGAATACAAAATAGTGGAGTGACTCTTGTAGTGAAGCTATGCATATATCAAGTGCTAAAGATAGAAATCCCATATATGCGAATATGTCATACTTGGGGTCATTGAGCATATGGGAGTTGGATTACAAGATGTTTCGAGTGCTGTGTTCCAATGCAAGTGGGTTGATAATAACAACGGTGTACAAATGGATGAGTTGGGGTTCATGCGGGTGAATTTTAATAAGTTGGGATATAAGGATGAGCCCTTTATTTTAGCATCGCAAGCTCAACAAGTGTTCTATGTCACCGATCCAATTGATATGAATTGGTCCATTGTTCTATTGAATAACAAAAAATTGTTAATGAGATTGATGATGAAGCACATGAATATGCTGACATTGAGGATGACCCTTTCTTGGGACATCACAATCATTGTTTGGGGCAAGTACACATATAGAGGATGATGTGTATATTAGAAATGATCATAATGAAGGGCTTTGGATCAATCCATTATTTCATAAGGGATGTAAATCTGAATAAAGCGAGAAAAAGGAAAAGAGTTGCTTAAATGTACATGTATGTAGTGAATGCTATTTAATTTTTATTAATTTATTGATCAATTAAATGTGTATACATTGATTTCTTTATTAATTTTTATTAATAACTTATGTGTATAATTTTTTAGGTAAATGGCATCTGAAAGTGATGATAGTGCTTGAGGCCCCCAAAGGGGACGGCGTCCGTGGACCGACTTTTAAGAAGAAACTCATCTGTGAGAGGAGTAAGGGAGTTGCAAAGGGTGTGGTAAGATCCTTGTCGATTAAATTTGTACACTAATACTATTTTTTTTAGTTGAGTATCTAAATTTGTACACTAATACTATTTTTTATAGGTTATATGGAATGCTAAGGGTCAACCAATTGGTGAAAATGTTAATGACTTTATTCAATTCATTGGGGCCACAGTGCGAAAGACGGTCCCAATTAGCCGCGATAATTGGAAGGATAAGGATCCATATTTGAAGGAGCTAAAAGATGAGATATGGACTGAGATACATGTATATAAAAATGGGATTAATTAACATTGGTTAGTTGTATTGTTTTTTAATTTATCTAAACATACTTATAGTCTACCATTTTGTTTATAATGTTCTTGCAGAAGCATTTTGATGTTGATGAGACCCGAAAGGATATTACACTTAGGTTAGCTGGAAGATCACACCGGAATTTCCGAACTACGTTAGCGAACAAGTGGTTGAGAGACCAACACGGGAACATCAGACATCAGCCTCCAGCAAAATATGCATCGTTCATAGAACAGGATGATTGGAGCGCTTTTGTAAGAAGACGCACAGAAGATGAAGAATATATAGTATGTACAATAATATTTATAACTTTTATATATGACATTAAACCATGCATTAATATATTCTTATGTTTTTATGTAGAGAATAAGCAATGAAAATCGGCAAAGAGCGTCAAATCCTCCATACCCTTACAGAGGAGGGGTTAAAGGGTATCCCCGCATTGAGGAAGAAATGGTATGTACAATATCTTTAATTATAACTTGTTTTAACGCATCTCTTGGTATGTACAATTTCTTTCTTACTTTCTCTCAATTTGTTTGTTCACATGTACAGCTGTTGGAGTCAGGAGAAGATGCAACTTCTCAATCCATTGATCGATCTTGTTTGTGGATAGAAGCCCGGCGAAACAAGAAGGGTGACATTGAACATCTACCCACTAGAGAAGTGGCTGATAAAATTGTAAGTATGATAACATTAATTAACGTTTAAATTAATGATATTATTTAATAATATTTAATAATATTTGTGTCTCGCAGAATGAACTGTCAATGTCTATGTCAGATTTGTCTGGTCAAGACATCCTTTCCCAAGCCATACCCATCAAGGAGTATCCTAGTCGGGTAAGAGGCGTGGGATTTGGCGTCTCCTGTATGCGCTATCTTTGGATCACAGAAGCGCGTAAGACGCCATGCTGATGCTAGTGAAACAGAAGAATTGAGGAGAATGGTAACTCAGCTATACCAAAAAGTTCAGGAATTGGAAGATAGCAAGAAGGATAAAGATGAAGTGGAGAGGAACGAGCATCAGTCACCTATCCCTAACCCAAAGAGTGTTAGAGATAGTTGCACTATTGTGAGTCCCGAGGTAATAATCGTTACATTTCTTTTTATACTTTCTCACCTAAGTATTCAAAGATTTAACATATTAATATTTCGTTTATCATTGGTTTAGGGCATTTATGAGTGCAGTCTATATTTGACAAGTCCAGCATAGCGAATGGTTGGTAAGGGAATGTTGTATAATGAACCAGGTGTGTCACTACACAACCTTCCCTTACCTCCTAATCATGTAAAAGTTAGAGTTGACGTTGCACTTGAGGGAGATGCACTATTGCCTGTACCATTGGAGGCGGCAGATGTGATGACAGTGGAACAGGCAATAGGAACCTATGGGGCATGGCCAAACCACCTCGTAGGTACAAGGGATATGGTACGTATATGTTAAAGTATATGCTTCACTATCATATACTGCATATATTTATTAAATTAGGTGATCACTCACTAACTAGTCAATATGTTGGAATGCAAAATATGTAGGTATCTCCAACATCCAAAGCCAAGGACAAAGGCAAGGGCAAGCTGCCTATAGCTAGCAAGAGTGTTGGCAAGCAGCCAACAAATGGGTCATTCACATCTCCGTGAAGAAGGTCATGGTATCTCGGCCTCCTACGACTCACTTTCTGATTTTACAATTTATCTTAGAGTCCATATGGCACCAAAGATGGAGGTAGTAGATACCATTAAAGTACCAATGGATGACTCAATTTTGGGTTATGAGCACGACCTAAGAGCTGGTGTTGATGGTGCACTTCAAGAAATTCTTAATGACAACCTATGGTTAAGTGAAAGCTGTTATTAGTGTATATCTCAGTCTTGCATTAAATTTTAAAGTATCCAATGATTTTTATTTTTTCACACTAAATATTTATGTTATTGTTAATGCATTAATTTGTATGCATGTTTTAATTTAAGGTACTTGTATCAAGAGATATTGATCCCACAAGAACAAACTCAAAGGGTTGGATTTTTGTGCCCACAACGGACACAGAGGGGATGATGGAATCTCGACATGTCCGAGTATGTCATTCACCGCTTGACATTAGCAAATCGACTTTGAGACTTTGTTTTTGTCACCTTGCAACGTAGTGTAAGTCATTTAATTTAATCAATATTACTAAATTTATTGAAATGTGTTTACTTTCTTATATTTTTTTGTCCAACATTTTTGTAGGGATCATTGGTTATTGTTAGCGATTAACTTGAATCAAAACGTTGTGTACTATCTTGATCCATTGCGTGTACATATCAACATGCGCAAAACAATGAAAGAGAAGTACAATCAGTAAGTGTGTATAAATCATAGATATGTATATATATATATATATATATATATATATATGTATGCAATTTCTTAAACGTTTAAGTTACTTGTAATATTGAAGTGTTTATTTGTTTATGTTTGGCCTACGTGACATCTTGTGCTGGCTGGCTGGTATTTGTTTAAGTTACAGGTGTTTTATAAATTTTGGAATGTCCATATTTTAGGGGAGACTCTGCCAAAATTTTGTTAGAAATTTGATATATATAGCCTATTTGTCCATATTAAATGATTTTGTTTGATTTTGCACTTAGGGCAATCCTACTTTATCGAAGAAACAAGTCTCGATTTTCTAAATTTACTCCACCTAAATGGATACCGATAAAGGTATTTATATCAAATTTTTTATGCAATTATTCAAATTACCAAAAATAAAAACAATTAATTTCATATTTTTGGTTTTATAGTATCCTCGCCAACCTAACTCGATGATTGTGGCGATATGTTTTAAAGTTTCTCAAGGATATTGTCGTTCATAATCAAGCAGAAATTCCAACAGGTATGTTTGTAACAATTTCAAAGTTTATATAATTTTTTTTTCTTTTTACGCATACCATTTGAATGCTTATGTTCAATTCTAACTTCATTTAATTTTTATTTCGCGATCTTATCACGATTGTCAATTCGACACATACTCTGCTCATACAGAACTCAAAGAAGAGTGGTGTCGATATTTTACTACAAATTTTATCATTTATAAGCAGATAGAAGAAGATTAATATTAATGTTTACGTGAGTTTTTGTTAAATTTGGTTTTTTTTTAGTTTAGCATACTTGAATTGGAAAGGTTCACATGAAATTAGGAATAAAATTCCTTTTTATGTTGGCTAATATTTTATATATTTTATGTTGGTCATTTGGTATGATATGTTATGTTTCAATGTATTTTTTATATTTTGGAATGTCCATATTTTAAGGAAAACTCTGCCAAAATTTTGTTAGGATTTTGACTTTGTATGCATGTTTAGTTGCGTGATGTAAGAAAAAGATATTACTATTTAGGTAGGATTTGTAGCATGACATGTGCAATATTTTAGTGATCTATTCTGTATAATTGTAAATTTGACTATGAAATATATTGTACTTTATTTATGTTAATGTAAGGATATGTAGGAATTTATGAAAAAATTACATTATAATGTTAAATTTTGATGTTGGGGAATGTTGATGACAATTTTGATTGCATTTTGTGTTATCACTATTATGCAACAGATATAATGTAAATGTGAGAGAACTAAATTTAATAAAAAAAAAAAGGAGAATAAACAGCGCTTCAATAATGAAGCGCTGCTTATTGTATAAAAAGACAGCGCTTCTAAAAGGAAGCGCTGCTAATTATACAAAATAAACAACGCTTCAGTATGGAAGCGCTGTTTATTGTCTATACAATAAACAGCGCTTCAATAAAGAAGCGCTGTTTATTGTCTATACAATAAACAGCGCTTCATTATTGAAGCGCTGTTTATTGTCAGACAATAAACAGCGCTTCCTAATTGAAGCGCTGTTTATTGTCCATTTTCAGCAGCGCTTCATAAACGCTGTTTTTTTGAAATACAATCAGCAGCGGCTTAATTTTCAGCGCTTTTAAGCGCTGTTTTAAGCTAAAAATAAGCGCTGTTTATTGCCAAAACTTGTTGTAGTGCAACTAGATTAGATTTGTTTACTGGTATGATAGCTGGAAGCTTGATAGAATAGGTTGGTTGTAGAATGGTATTCGTAGGGTTCTTCCATGATAGAGAGTAAGCTTTGCGTGTTGTACTCTCACTAGATAAGTTCAAGTGAATTTTGGGGATGAAATTTCTTGTAAGGAGAAGACGATATAACACCCTTCATTTTCGTGATCCTAGGTTTTAGGTATCAAGAGGTGATTGGAGTGAGAGTAAGACTCTTAAGATGAGTTTTAAACTAATTCTGCATAATCTTAATTGATTAGAAGCATTGTTTAATCGATTAGACCGCGAGTTGTAAGACCAGTAATAATATCAAATTCATTCTAAAAGTCCTGTTAATCAATTAGGACACATGAACAAAAATCCAGTATAAAAACTAGAGACTTTTTAATAGATTAGGAGGTTGATCTAATTGATTAAAGAGCCATAAAAACCCACATTAACAAATTAAGACACATGTCTAATCGATTAATGGCCTTTTTTTCTTCAAGTTTGCGTTTTGGACTGTTCTATTTTGAGCTATTAAGTTCAAACCCACACCTAATCACAAGACACAACTTATTTGACCCTAATTGACCTCTTATTCATTTCTAACCCTAACACACCACTCTAAACTCACTCATGAAGGTTCTCACTTCGTCTCTCTAGAGAACTAACTTCCATTGACCTTCCCCAAGTTGTCAATGAAAGGGAAATTGCTTGAAGACCTTTCTTCTCTTCACTCTAGATAGATGATTCGTAGTCCATCTCCTCAGTAAGCCTCTCTAGAACCTGAGAGTCTTTATTCCATTTTTAGGGATTACATCTCTTATGTTATTTTGATGGTTCCCTTGATCTCCTTGTGTTTAGTAGTGAACATCTTTCCAAGGAACTAAGCTAAAATTAGAATCTTCGTATTTTTTGTGGATTATTTGAGTTCCTCACCCAAGATAAAGGGGAGATTACTGTAGTTGTGTGTGTATGGATGGGTAGACGTAGGGGGTGACCTTAGACCTCCATGGAGTGCTATTTTTACATCCTTTGTTTGAGAATATGTGTGTGTTGGAACCTAGACGATTGATAAATCTAAACCCTCAATAATTTTGATGATAATATTGACTATCTTGACTGAGCAATTTATCTTATTATATTTAATCAAGTGTATTCAAGTATGCAGAAAGTTATTTTAGCACGAAACACTTGAAGTGTTCAAAGAAATCACTATGTGTCTGGTTGAAGATCTAGCACTATTAAAGCAAAGACCAATATATGCATTTGATCTCACTCACAAGTGTCTTTACATGCGTCTTCTATATAAAAAAAACCTCACATGCATTTTCTCTCTAGCAAGTGTCTGCGTCTGATGAAAAGCAAGTACATTCCTTAGCTTGAAGATAAACTTAACAGAATCACAATATCTACTGATTCAAACTGTCAGTATGCATGAATCATTCAAGTTATTCCACATTTGACAAATTCAATGAAGAGTGACAAATAAAGCAACAAAGGATCAAGTTCAAATTTAGCTACCTCGTCACAAATTAAGAAGGGATATTTTTGGAAGAATGCAGAGTTACCATAGTATGTAACATGTCGCCGTCCTATTTAAGCTTAATGTTTAATTAATTAAACATAATTCTCTTATTTGTTGATAACGTGCTAACTATAAAATTCGAGTAAATTAAAACTATTTAAATGAATAAATAAGATGGCATCATGTCACACAATAATGTACATCTATATGCATCAGTATAAAACCAATGGCCACGTCAATAGGGCTCACACAGTCAAGTATGGTATCATCATCAGCGGTGTAACACTCCAAATTTCTTAAGCCTAAGTCTTAGAAGCTATGGGTCCATTGGGTGTTAATTGGATCTAAATAAGTGCTTTAGTACCCATTTACATAAGGACGCGTCTAGACTCAGCTCTATCATTATATTTAGTCAATTCAGTCATCGTATTTTTCATTTTCTAACCCTTTAAGGACTGAATGAGAATTATGCATCTTCATGAAAGTTGTAGCCTTATCTCTTATCTTTCAATTGGCTTTGGTTTGACTCGATTTGAATACCTACAACTCTTGATACGCCCTCCCGAGTCAATACAGCAGAAGTGTAGATTTGGGAACACCTGAGTCAATTTTAAATATATTTTACACCATATTAGAGTCCATTTTTGGATTAGAGTCCATTTTTGGAAAGGACCGTGAAATAGGACATTGTAAGAAATTCTCTTATCTTTCCAACTCCACCAAGAATGCCTCAATCGGACACCTGTAACTCAAGAGATCTCCAAAAATAGACGCTATGGTGTCTAACTCAAGGCTCCTAAATCATTATCCAAACCCAATCCTAAACCTATTAGGACTCTAAAACTTAATTTTAAACATTGGTTAAGAGCTCCCAAGAACCCTAGAACTCCTTATAGCTCTATTGTTGTCGTTGGCACCGTTTCTCTCTCGTTTCTCAACCAAATTTAGTTCCGTCTTCAAGGTTGTAATCGTAAAAACATTCTCTTCATTCCTCTTGATTTCTTTTCTGTTTTTATGAATCAAAATTCATGACCCTTACTGTTCTATGGTTTTTTGCTCTCTTAGAGTTCTATTCTCTCTATTTTAATTATTGAACTTGGAGTTGTTAGACACCACAAAGCTTGGACAAGAAAAGAACTCAATCCCGAACCCTCCAGGATGCTTTTAGGAGTCTACAACTTATGTCTAAGGTATGGGGTGGTTGGTTGATCATGTGGGAAGAGGCATAATGCTTCAAAATTTCATGTTAGGGATTTCCCATGCTCCCTACGCCTTACGGGACAAGTTATTGTTGTGTAATCTGTGCAAGAGCATGGATTTAGTTGCCTATAATATATGTTTAAAATTAATTTGAGGCCCTTGTATGAGCAAGAGTCATAAGAGTTGTTAATTAACATGTTTAAGTAGATTGAAGTATGTTTATTTTCAAAAGGTTTATGCTTGATGTGTTGTTGTTTGAAAAGGCATGATATTGTATGATTGGATTGTTTAATGGCATAAATTATAAGATAAAGTTTCTGTTTTGATTATTGGCTAAGTTTCCTTACACTTAGAATTCAACTAGAATTGGTAATTAACAAGTTTAATAATGAAAGGTTGATGCTTTATGTGTTTTGGTATGACTTTGGGTCATTAGTGCTATTTGGATTGTTTAAAACATGAATAAAAGTATGAAGTTATTGTTTTGATAATTGATTAAGTGTTATTATATTTAAGACCAATTTGGAATTGTTAAATAACATGATTTAGTGTATGTAAGCATGATTGATGTTGTATTATCGATGGTGGAATTGTTGATGTTAGTATATGCATGATTAAGATCAATTGGTGTAAATCAAGTTGCATGCTAGTAAGGTTAATATGATGTAGTCATTACTTGGGGAATAGTTGCATGCTTCAAATTGAATATAAGAGTGTTATGATATAGTTAGTTATGTCTTGAATCTAGAGATGCTTAAAGTATGGGATAGATGTCAAATCATGATAGATTATAAAATGGTTGAAACTTGGATAAAGGACCTAAAATAGATTAAAATAATGGTGTAGACATTGAGGTTAGCATGTGAAAAGTAATTTGAAAGGATTTAAAAAGAGCAGCCATGAATTAAGGAAGCCTAATACTAGATAAGGGATAAGACTTGGTTGTTTGACTAAGAATTGAATGTAAATATTTAAAAATCAAATTTGGATCTAAAACCTATGACTAGAGACCCTAGGGATAATTTATTAATTACCCCTGAACTTAGATTGGACGCGGAACCACTTAAGAGGAGTCCCCAATGCGTGAAGTACAGAAAAAACAGTGTTTCTGCACTTCTACAGGTTCTGTGAATCGATTCACCTCGATTCACCACTGCATGAATCGATTCACACCTGCAGTGTTTTAGATTCTATGAATTGAAGTTGTGAATCGATTCACAGCTGCTTAATTCGATTCTCAAAATTTCGTTTTGACCCTGAATCGATTCACGTGGCTCCTGAATCGATTCACACCCCTGTTAAATGATAAAATGATGTTTAAAATGACTAGTAAGGGTTTGTTAAGGGTAGTAACCACCTAGGCTTTCTGTATGTTGATTATTTAACTTGTTTGTAGGGGTTACTGGTTAGTAACCCCGTGATTGGAGTTGGTCACATTGCGACCAATGTTTAAGTTTATCTGTGTGACATCCTAGTTTTTTAAACAATACTAGAAGAATAATTAATTTAGCAATTAGATGATAAACGAGTGATTAAAACCTTAATTTGGAATAAAATGGGCTTAGAAGGGTAAAGAATACCCTAGAACTCTCTAGGGCGGACAAAACTAGCATTATCTGGAAGTGGTCCCTCGCGATGCGACGGGGGAAACAAAGGAAACCGTCGCGACGCGATATAAGTCGGTGGTTAAGTAGGTGATCATGCTCGTCTAATGCGTGACATGTGTCCCAGCTCGCGACACAACGTGACTTACGTGTAATTGGCTCGCGACACGATGGGCTAATTTATGCCTATAAATAGGCCTTAACCCCCTCCATTCACTCCAACTTCTTCCAAAGGTCTTTGGGAGAGCATGAAGGGCGTGGAGGAGCTCCGAGGCGCGACGTGGGCAGCAGTCTTCTAAGCCTAGTAAGGGAAAATATACCTTAATCACTAGGGAAAATAGGTAGTCGAGTAGTACTGTTAGCATGTGTAGGGGACCTTAACCCTACTAGGTGTTGATAACAGCAGCACCTTAAGAGAGGGGCTGTAACCTGTGATAACTGAGGACAGTTGTCAGAGGTCTATCAACCATAGGAATGATCAATTGAAATCCGTGGATGGATGCTGATTCTTGAGATGTTTTATGATTGCTTTATGATTGTGTGACTGTTGATGTGATGATTGATAACATATCAATAGTAGGTCGCCTTAGCGACACTAGAGTTGATCCTTTTGTTGATTAAGAATGGTTGATAATCTGATTAACATGCTGATATTTATGTACAAGCTGTATATGATATACGTGGGTTCAATGTATGAGTCAAGGGTGAGGCCCTCTAATTGGAGGTTTGTGAATCCCTAGACGGTAGTAAGAAGTATTACCGTCGATGTTCTGTTTGTGGTGATAGCCGATTCAGTGTACCCGAAATTGGTGTACCTGAGGTATTGACGGGATGGTAATGAGATCATCCGGTGGCCTTGAGGGTATGTGTACTCGGTCTTTCCGATGAGGCTCTCCATGTCCGTGGTACTGAAGGTATGGAGTGGTTTGAGGATAGTCGGTGGCCTCGAGGGTATGTGTACTCAGTCATCCGGATGAGTCTCCAAGACTCCACGTCTGACAGGTGGACAATCTTGGCCATTCTTTGTATAGGGAATGTTGTCCTTGTGCACGGGACGATACCTTACTCTGGTAATTGGATATGGTAGTATGGGATGCCATAACTGATAATCAGAGATGGTAACGTATCAGGATATGTTCCCGGAACAACCAACTTATGTGTCATTTTCGGTGCCCTGAGACTAGTGATCGGTCTAGGAAGTATGGCGTTAATGGCCCGCAATAATCAGCGATGCTCTGGGTCAGTAGGGCTGGTAATGAGCCTGAAATCTCTAGGACAGTGTGGCTGGTAATTGAGCCTGAAACATTCGGTGGTCTGGGTCTGTAGGGTTGGAATTGAGCCTGAAAGACGTGTGACATGTGTTAGTCTGTGTTATCAGAGTATGATGTACTCTGTGACCGTGTGGTCAGGATTTGTCAGTATGATATATCAATATGGTCTAGTCTGTGACCGTGTACTCAAGAGTTTGAGTGTGTATTTGTGTAACAGTTTATCTGCTACGCTATTTTCCTGTTTGTTAGTGATTGATGAATGTCTTACCACTTTATATTTCTGGTGTGTTTCAATTATATGGTGATAAATAATAGATGGACAAGAAAATCAAATACTTAGAGCCTGGGAAATAGTGCTGCATCACGGCCAATGTGTTCTGTTGCGTGCTCTGATATTAGATTGAAATTATGTTGTTGCTAAGGTCAGGATAAAGTGACGCCTGTCTCGGCGGGGTATTATAGTCTGTGTTGTGTTGTTATCATTGTTCATTGGTCACAAGTCTTGATCAATTGGTGGATTGGTATCTAATGGATATGCTAGGCACTGTGTGTTTGGAAGTCGCGTTACCGAACGTAGAAGACTCTGTTGTTCGTAGTCATTTGGGTGTAGACCTTGGGTTTTAAGGGCGGCACTTGTTGACATTGCACAGACGGGGAAACCTTGTGGCCCAATGGTATTGATGGAAATATGATGAGTTACGATGATGACACTCAGCAAATTTGCATTGCTCGACTGTTGGCTATCAGGGTCTCACCAACTTTCAGAAGAATCACCCACCGTCATTCAAGGGAACCTATAACCCTGAGGGAGAGCAACGATGGATCAAGGAGCTCGAGAAGGTCTTTCGGGCAATGGCGTGCAATGACGCCCAGAAAGTCAACTTCGCTACTTCATGTTGATTGACGAAGCTAAACACTGGTGGGAGGACATGAGCCACTGTCTGGAGTTTAACGGAGCTGTTATTACTTGGGCTATATTTAAAGAACAGTTTCTGGAGAAATATTTCCTTGTTGACCTGTGCGACAAGAAAGAGATGGAGTTTTTGGCCCTGACTCACGGGAGTATGTCCATAGGGGAGTATGCTGCTAAGTTTGAAGAGTTGTCGCGTTACTATCTGCTGTATCGAGCTGCAACTAATGATCACTCTAAGTGTGTCAAGTTCCTGAATGGTTTGCACCCTGAGATCAAACAAGGACTCGCTACGATGGAGCCCTGTGACTTTGGGACTCTGGTTCACAAGTGCAGGAGCTACAAAGATACCTATAATGAGAAGGTTGCTTCATTCAAGAGTAGGAACCTTACCCCATGGGAAAAGGGGAAGCACCACCTTGCGCCACACTGAAGGGAGTTCAAGAATACTGGTGGCAGCAAGAATACTTCAACTATTGGCAAGTCTGCTAGAGGAGGCTATTCAAGAATACTGGTGGCAGGAAGAATACTTCAACTATTGGCAAGTAATTTGAAAGGATTTAAAAAGAGTATCCGTGAATTAAGGAAGCATAAAACTAGATAAGGGATAAGACATGGTTGTTTGAGTAAGAATTGAATGTAAATCTTTAAAAATCAAATTTGGATCCAAAACCTGTGATCAGAGACCCTAGGGATAATTCAGTAATTGCCCCTTTACTTGGATTGGACGTGGGACCACTTAAGAAGAGTCCCTAATGCGCGAAGTGTAACAGTCCAGACTACTTTCAGGATTGCTGACTGTCCCCAGAAACCAACATGGATCTTTTCAGCATACTTTGTCTTTTCTCACACACTTCCTAGAAAACTTCCCTGAAGGTCACCCATCCCAAGATTGCTCCAAGTCAAGCACACTTAACTTTAGAGTTCTTATGTTCTAGGCTCCCGAAAAGAATATGCATCTTTTTGATATAGGTAGTACCAATCAATTTTTTTTAAGTCATCCATCAATTGTGCAATCCCGTACCTGCACAGCCACAGGAACCCTCTCATTTCAGCATGAATTTGGTTCATTCAGGTGTCCCTTTGCTTGTCAGGTGCTTCAAGCACCGGCGGTCACTTTGTCGCCGTCGTCATCGTCAGGCGTCACATGCCACGAGCTTTCACATAGTTCATCCCCGAACCACACCGTACTGGGAGAGGTCGGCTCTGATACCATTTATAACAACTCAGACTACTTTCAAGATTGTCGATTGTCCCCAAAAACCAGCACAGAATTTTTCAGCATACTTTATCCTCACTCAACGCTTTCTGGAAAACTTTCTAGAAGGTCACCCTTCCCAAGACTGCTCCAAGTCAAGCACACTTAAATTTTGAGTTCTTATGCTTTTAGCTCCCGAAAAGAAGATGCATCTTGTTATATAGGTAGTACCAATCAATTCTTTTTATGTCATCCATCAACCGTGCAGTCCCATACCTGCACAGCCTCAGGATCCCTCTAATTTTTGCATGAATTCGATTCGTTCACGTGTCCCTTTGCTTGTCAGGTGCAAAATCGGCGGTCACTTTGTCGTCGTCATCAGAATTAGGCATCACACGAAGTATAGAAAAACAGAGTTTCTGCACTTCTACATGTTCTGTGAATCGATTCACCACTGCATCATTCGTTTCACACCTGCAGTGTGTTGGAACCCAAACGATTGAGAAGTTTAGACCCTCATTAATTTTGATGATAACAAAGTATTTTCAAGAAGAACAATTTATCTTCTAACATATCTTTGAGTGTACAGGTATCAAAGCTTCATATATATGTACAAAACACTCAAGGAAGGAGAAGAAATTTACAAAAGAAATGAATACTATCCACTAATGTCAGCATCCGAAATCACTCCAACATCTTGCTAACAGCGAGCGTCCAGTAGTGTTACTCTTTGACACGTGGAATACTCTATTGCTGCGAGCGTCCGTCCTCTGTTCTGAGCGAGCGTCTGATCTCTTTAATGAAGAAGCAAATGTGACACCTTTAGCATAAGACAAAAACCGTACAAGGCAATTGTGAAAAGCAGATAGTACGAAAACGGTAATGTGTACTATACTGATATTCTCTGGAAAAGAAGAAAAGGACTACATTTCAAATTAGCTCACTCAATGGAAAGGAGCTATTTTTACTACAACAGTAATACCCCTGAAGACTCCTATAAATACCCAAGGTATTCATTGAAGACAGAAGCTGGAAAAACTTTGAAAAAACTTCATTCTGAAAGCAATATTACTCAAGTGAGCAATCAAGTTTCGTGCCAAGTTTCTGGTCTACAAAGAACTGAACTCAGCGTCTTATACTTTCTTTTAGAAAGCTATTCTGTTTTGAGCTTAATCTTTTAATCCTCTCTGTGAGAGTTATTTTGATTGTATTCAAAAGAATAATCTCTTTTGTAAATTGTATTTGGCCTAGTTAAGGCTTTGTTCCTCAAAGGCTCGATCGTACTGAGTCGTTTTGAGAAGTTGAGAGTATTGTCAAGTTTGTGACCGTAGAATACTCTTGAGGAAAATTGTAATCAGTTGATTATAGTAAAAAATCCTTCAGGAACGAAGGGACTAGATGTAGCTACCAGTTGGTGGTGAACTGGTATAAATCTCTGTCTCTCTTCCTTTACCGTTTTACATTTATCTTTATCTTGCTCAGTAAAACAAGTTTTCATAAGCGGTTTATTTTCTGCATCCGGTTAATTTCTCAGCATCCGATATACAAACAGTTTTGAAAAATCTGTGTTCGAAGTGTTTTTTACGTAAAGTTTGCGAAAAGTTTTTAACACAATTCAACCCCCTTCTTGTGTTCACGTTCAGTTGGTACCAGAGCTCGGCCTCTTAGTTGAGCACTTAACAGTGTTAAGAGAAAAGATCCTATACTGTGAACATGTCTACTGAAGGTGGTCATATGAACTGTCCTCCTCTATTCGATGGAGAAAAATTTGATTACTGGAAAGATAAGATAAAAGCTTTCTTTGAGACACAACAACTTGAGTTGTGGGATATAGTTCAAAGTGGTTACATTCCTCCCACTAATCCTCGTGGTGTTGCTATAGCCAGAGAAGATTGGAATGATGAGCAGAAAAAGAGATATCAAATCTATCAAAAAGCTAGATTCATTCTTATCTGTGCTATGACAGAAAAAGAATATGATAAATGTGGCAAATTTGGTACTGCCAAAGAAATCTGGGACTCACTTGTTTTATCTTACATAGGCTCCGCCCATGTAAGAGAAACCAAAGCTAGCATGTTGGTTCACCAATACGAGTTGTTCAAAATGGAAGATGGTAAAAACATTGAAACTATGTTTGGAAGATTCCAAACACTTGTTCATGGGTTACAGGCCCTTGGAAAAAGTTACACTACACCTGACAATGTTAGAAAGATCTTAAGAAGCTTGAGTAAGCAGTGGAGACCCAAGATCACTGCCATTCAAGAAGCAAAAGATCTAAATGTCCTATGTAACAGCCCAAATTTTTCATCCTTCAAGATTAGGATATGTCTTAGGGTATTAGAACATACTTATAGTTGCTTGGGATGGGTTTCATATGTTTTACCATTCCTTCAGCCGATTGATTATCTAGATGTACCTTTATTCCTCTTAACAACTCAATTGGATTTAAGTCCCTTCAATAAAGTTGTAGCGTTATCTCTTATCTTTTAGTTGGCTTTAGTTCGATTCGATTTCGATACCTACAACTCTAGATATGCTCTCTGGAGTCAACACAACGCAAGCATAACACTTAGGAATATTATAGTATATTTCAACTGCATGTTTGATCCTGTTAGAGTCCGAATTTGGGTAAGCCTATTAGAGAGAAAATTGTAGGAAATTCGCTTAACTTTCCAACGACACCAAGAACGCCTCAATTAGACATCTGTAGCTCTAGATACAACCAAAACAGTGATGCAAAGAGCGCCGAGCGCCAGACTGCCGCAGCACCGGGGATCACCGAGAGCTGCGCCAGCGCCATTCCAGCGCCAGCGCTGTGACAGGTGATTTCTGCACGTTTTTGCGCGTTTTGTTGCGTTTTTGGCACATGTAATCCGACCCATTGGACCCAAACTCGACCCAATTCACTAAGATTACATGTTAGGGTTACAAACCAACCACTAAGCCTCAGTTTTGAACCCTAATCGCGTTTGGAAACCTATCATCAAAGATCAAACCTCACTTCTCCATTCTCTCTATTTTTCTGCACTTGGTGAGTTTCAACCTTACTCTTGGGACTGAAGAACCATTGTTGGGGCTTTGCTCTACCAACATCCTTCATCATTCTTGGAGGGCTTGGGTTTAAGGTAAAGCCTCTAATCTAAGTTTCAGTTTATGATCGCCGTTAGGGTTCCAAACATTAGTTTTCTCACTTCTCATCACCTATCCTTGTGTTTTTTTATGGAGAAAGCCACGAAGGGAGAGGAAAAGCTTGGAGTTCACATACCCTATCCAGAGCACGAAATTCTAAGAGGTAAGGGGGTAGTTTGATGCTCATGTAGTGGGTTTATGGAATGCGAATGAACAATAGGGATGTCCCAAAATCCCTAAGCCTCATGTGATTCTTAGTGAAAAATCTTTGTCACCATGGTGACGAGAAAATCAATCTAAAACCAGTAAATTGATGTTTAAATATGTTCCTTATTGATTTTATGATATTATATTATGGTTGGATGCTGTGGTTGCGGTTGATGGTTGACTCATTGATGTTTGGTGGTTGAAGTGCATGATTTTATGCTTCTTTTGGTGTTTGAAACATGATGCAAATTCCTTGTTGTTAACACCTATGATCTTATGTTATCTGTTGATGTTTGCAACATGCTATGATTTCCTTGTTGAGAGATTGGTGTCTAAGTGATGAACATGCTCTTTGGAATTTGCTACTTCATGTCTTGAGATTGAGTATTTGTGCATGATTTTATGCTTCTTTTGGTGCTTGAAACATAATGCAAATTCCTTGTTATTAACACCTATGATCTTATGTTATCTGTTGATGTTTGCAACATGCTGTGATTTCCTTGTTGAGAGATTGGTTTCTAAGTGATGAACATGCTCTTTGGAATTTGCTACTTCATGTCTTGAGATTGAGTATTTGTGCATGATTAATTTGCTAGTTAGTGCAAAATATTGTTTGAAGTAGTGGTGTTGGTTCTAATAAATTATGCAGAAAATTGGAATAAGGGTAATGGGTTTAAAGGTTAAAATCTAGATTAAATGTACTAAATAAATGGTAGGCAATTTTGGTGATTTCTTGATGTTGGTATTAAAGCCTTAAGTGTTTAATAAAAGAATAGTAGGAAGGATATAAAATCTATTATGCAGAATTCTCTGTAAAAATGCTAAGTGTTGGGTTGATTGGGTTTAAGGTCTCATGTTTTGAATTTTACAATTCTATAAAAGATAGGTGTGGTTCTAAGGACTCTGGATTATTGTCAAGTATGAATTATAGGACATAACAGTACACCAAACGATCCCCAAAAGTGTATCACCCCGCTTTTCGGAGCATTACTGATCTAATATAACCTAAGAGTATTGAAATAATTTTGGAGGCAATACTCTGTTTGCATGGGTTTTAGAAAATATGGGTCTAAAATTTTCTCTTTTCTTTTCAAACTTCTTGAAAATAGCAATCAGAGTTTTGCAGCATTTTCGAAAGGTGGTGAATAAATAAAAACCCTAATCAAATTTATAGCAACCATGCAATTTACCTCATTTACTCAATTCACACAAATGATTCAATTCTTTGATAACATAGTATATTTAGTACAATATTGAAATTAATACATTAAACCCCCTATAGCTGGTCATCACACTACTGCACTTACTAGACCCTCTAGTAAGCTTACCATAAAGCTACACAAGAAGACAACTACAAAGGACTGTCATCAGCTACCTTCGTCGTGATCTCGAATACTTAGCAGATCTTCATTATGCAGGTTACATTCATTAATTGAAAGAACCACGAGCAAGGGTCAACTTCTTAAAATAAAACATATATAACAGCAATATGTGTATACAAAGCATAACACAATATCACAACAAATAATCCACAAGATAAAGTGCACCACAAATCCCTATTTGTCAGTCTATATGCCAATGCACATGATTCCGGAATATCACCCTCGCAAGGGCCTTAGGAGCTCTGGAGTCCGCTACCAGGCTTTCTCAAATGCTATTCCCCGCAGGGATTTGTGCCCAGAGCGATCCCCCTGATGACACAACGCCCGTTTTTCCGCTTGACTGTCGGTACGTGCTCGCACCTAGGTCTGGGCGACTCTACGACACCTCTCTTCTGGCATCGATGTATGCATGAACAAGCAACTCTATCATCATAGTTAGTTTACCTCGATGGGATCACTCACACGGAGTGTCTGAGATCATCTATTCTTGTACTAATTCCCTTAATTAAGACCCCATATTTTCGGCTCAAGATCTCCCTTTTTAGTCCTAAGTCTCTTTTCTTTAGAAAATCTCCTACTAGTTATAAAATGATTTATGTTGGAAATCCACTAATAGTTCAAAATAATTAATTTAATTATTCTAACTCTCACTTAATTCTTTTTAAAGAAAAGGTGGTTAGTCCATTACTAATTAGGGTTTTAGAAAGATCTATTTTTAAGTTTCTCTTTGTTTTTAATAAAATGCCTCTTAGTTTTTATTTCAAAATCCAAGATTTATTTGACGTTGATGCGACGGAAACCCAACTCACGTGTTCTCGGCACTTCCCCAAATTATCACAGTCATTTAACAATATATTCTCAAATATAGTCAATGACCACAACACAATAATCATAATTACAAGGCATCATTCAAGAAAATCATTCCATCACATTGTTCATCATATTATCACATACTTAATTTATGCATTCACATATTACTAATATACACACTTAAAGATGTTCTTACACATAAGCATATGGAACATAAGCATGTAAAATACAAGCATATAAAGCATATGAAACATAAGTATGTAAAATACAAGCATATAAAGCATAATCCTTAACAATATCTAAGAGTTGCCCTCACCGTAGACGCTTTCCTTCCAACGCACGATTTTGCTCTACAAGTTTACTTTCTCACACCTTCAACCAATCAAGTTATTCAACTAAGTTAGAAACCCAACCTAGTGTCCTAATCCCTACCCTATGGCCACGGTTCTACAAGGAAAGGGCAAGGAGAGTTTGTTTCTCAAAAAAAAAAAATGTAGGATCACTTAACTAAAAAAACATTATTCTTTATTATCAAGAAAACAAGAAATCAAATGAAGAATTTGTCTCCATCTCCAAGTGAAGCTCACGGCCTCAAGGCCATAAAATGCCTAGATCATTCTTTCTTATTTTAAATATCCATTCCCTTTATCAACAAATTATGATAAGAGAATGAAAGTAGTAAGAAACTTGTCATGGGTTACATCCTTTCATCAAGTAGATGTTTCACCCATTCAAAGTGAGGCTCTCTTTTAGATCATAGCCCAAACAATGGAGTTTTAAAATATACATATTTTTCTCTACTCATGGTATTCAAGAAGGTAAGGAGGAAATTTTTGATTCTTACCCCAAAATGGAGAAAGGGGCTGTCAACAAGAAGTAACAAGAAAATATTTTGGTGTTTCAAAAACCTTTTTATTACTATATTACAAATGATGTAGTAGAGTTCTTTTTCTTCAAGGTTCAAAATTTTATTAACTCATTTACAAAACTTTGATAGTAATATTAACCAATATGTTAGTTTTTAGAACTACAAAACCTAAGTCACAACTTCAAGAAATGCTCTCAAGCCTTTACATAGACCATTCATGACACATATATATATGTATCCATCTATGTTCTTGGCTTCTCATCAAGTTTGAAACGAAAAGAAAACACATGCTTAAGTAGCTAGAACTATGGAAGGAAAATGGCAATACAAGTAGTATAAAATCTTTCTTTTGCTTTGGAAGAACTTAAGTAGGAATCATGGCCAACTACTAGTGATATAAAGTTAGCTTAAGAAGGAAGAAGAAGGGTGTTTCTTACCACAAAGAGCTGCTGGTTGCAGCTTGAAAAAAGAATGCAAGTGCAGAATTTTTTTGTGAACAAAACAACTTCAATACTCTCTCCAACTACCTCACTTCTTCCACTATTTTTTTTCAACTTAATGAAGTGAATGAGCTGAAGTTGTTGGCCTTATATAGTCCTTGAGGGCACGCCAAACTGAAGTGGAAATGGGCAGAATTTTACTTGCTCAAGTGGTTAAAAACTAGTCAAAAGATTTCATGGTTATTACCCTTGAGTTCCTCATTTTGTGCTTAGTAAATGACACAAGAAAAGCGATGGATTTGATCAATTAGAGAAGCTGATTTCCAGCCACCAATCAAGGAGATTTGATGTTAAAAAAAGAAGGAGATTTGGTGTTGAAGTGATCTTAGGAGATGGTAGGAAAAGCTAGGAAAAGATAGGAAAAGATAGGAAATCATCATGCATGAAATCAAGATTTTGGTGAATGATTTAGGAGTGGAATTTTCCTCAAAATCAGCTGCATAATGCGACCAATATGGGCTGAAAAGGAGAGGAGGAATTCTTGGCCAAATCCATGGGTGCAAGCTAGCATAAAGACCTTACTAACTCTTACTATAAATAGAACAAAACTTTAACATTTTTCGTAGGTTAATCACATCACTATCTCTTTATGTCATGACTTAAAATCTAACATAATCTAATCATATATTTTCTGATTTTACTCGCCCTCTCCCTAGGGTCTCTCTGCTCAGTTTAGTCAGCGTTAGGTTTCGTGTCTCGCGTCTCGTTGTAGAAAATATATTATTAAAAAAATTAAGTAAAATTGCCAAAAAAATTCTAATAAATCAGAAATATTATAAAACATCAAATTCCCAAATATTTAAATATTCGGGTCGAATTAGAGTTTTCAATCGGGCAAAACTTACCCGGGTAGTTCAAAACGTGACCGAAAAACGGTGAAATTTTGAACTGAAAATTTAACTGTGACTTAATATAATATATTAAGTCCCAAATATAATTTCATTTTAGTTAAATTCACCCACTTTCTTAGTCAACAAAAATACGCGTCACCGCGTCAAACAGAAAACTCACCGAATACTCGGTTGATGAATTCACATTAAAAGCAGCATACGTCTACGCTGTCTATTAATTTGAATTGACATCATAAATAATAGTTATCTAAAATAAATCAATTTATTCAAAATAATTCAAAATAGTTTCTCGTACTCTCTGTAAATCATTGAGGTGATCAGTCTCCACGACTTATCTTCGAGTATTCGAGATTTTATTGTTAAGACAATTTTTCTCAAAAATTGGGATGTTACATTACCACCCCCTTACAATAGTTTCGTCCTCGAAACTAAGCTGATATTAAAATACGAAAATTTACTTTACTCAAATCCATAAAATAATTTGCACACATAACCATTTATAGTACATATTAATATGAGTAGTACTAAAATATTCATATCTACAAACTCATCACAACATAGCATGCAACCATAACACTCATATTCAATAACACTAACTGTATATATAGTACACCGTAATATAAGCGTAGTTAGTGGACGGAGATATCCTTACGATCGACTGATGCTTTATTCCAGAGCCACGCTTTCTGCTTATTCACGATCACGAACACGGATTCGACTACAGCTACGCGTCATTACTAAGAAAATAATACTAATCTATTTACATGCAACCACGGTTACACATATAAAGAATACAAAAACTACTTAAAACTTCAAAAGATTAAAATTCTTTTCTCCAAGCAAACCTCTTTCAAAAAAATCAATCTCATAAGAACAATACCAACACAAAGAACTAATCTCCATTTTTCTCAAGATTCAACCATTTTCATGGACAATAAAATTGCTTTGAGATTAGGTTATTGTCTTAAAATCATTAATCACACTAAAAGAAAATCTAAATTTTCAATAAAATATTCTTCTAGATAGAAATATCCCGAAAATAATTTTACGCACCAATCAATGACACAATTGCTAACTACGAAGTATAAAAATTTGAAAATCTCTTTTTGTAATAGTTCATACTTAAGAGATGCTAAATCAAAGTTAGGACAATGTCTCTAAACAATTTACAATTTACAAACACTAAGGAATTATTTCCTTCGAAAACTTAGCACAAATGTTGAGCTTCTGAAATAACTAACTAACAAGTATTACATCTTAATCGAGCAAATCTTAGACTAAAGATCAAAATTACTAATTGCCTTCACGGGTTCAATAAATTTTATCGCGCAATAAAAGGTTTTGCACTCAAATTTTCAAATTCTTTCTAACAGCCAACCCAAATTTAATGGTTCCAAAACTAAAACATTTTCCAACATTTTACTACTAAATCATGATTTATCGGAATCATTTTAAAGCTGAAAACTATCTTTATCGAGATTATTAACAACAATACAAAAAAAACAAACAAACAAAAGAATTAAGCTATCTGCCAAGAGCTCCTCCAAGAACTCGCGGTGTTAATATATAGAAAGAAACGAAAACTCGCACAATCATTAGCCCCACAATCACAAACGACAACACTCACCAAAGCTAAGGGTAGGATGGGTTCTCATCTAACCCCATCTCAACCTACAGTTCGGTCTAGGAGAAATGGTAGGGGAAGTAACTCTCCAGACTCTCCGAACTTCATAAGGTTCCTCGCACGCTCAAGTCGCCACAGGAATTGGTATCCCTAAGGGAGGAATGGAAGAAGAATTGAGTCTCTTAAGAAGAACTCGTCTACGGCGTGTAACAGGAGGAAAAGATTGAACTAGATTCTCTTAACACCCGCACCAGTAATACACTATTCTATCCCACCGTCTCCCTTTTTTTTTTTTTTTTCGAAGTAACCGGCCAAGGAGGACAAAAGGGAGGGCAATGTTTCCTTCAAGTTTGTCTGGTTAGTCTGAACTCAAGGAAAGTTATTTCTTAAGGTAAGGTGAAGTTAAGACTTGGTATAATTTTGGGTACTAACCCAGACTAGTTCAGCTTCTAATCACACACCAACCACACCATACCCCTTGCGGACCTCTCTCACTGACTTTCCAGCTTCCCTTCGACTGAGCCGAACGGTTCTCGCGTAGATTGAAGTGTCACAAGACATTTAATCGGCACTTGCTGGGAAAGTAATTGCGTTCAATATTTTCGTTGAAAAATAAGAATACGCCCACACAGATAACAAACACATACTAAGTCACATACAATCACAGCAGTATAAAATAGACCATTGCGACACAGATGTTAGTGGCATGCATGTCACATTCAGAAAATCATGAAATATTTTTGATTTTCAAATATAATATATATCAAATTACTTCAAACTTCAATCATTTACGTGATCTATATCTATGATCACTAACGCATCAAAGATCATATAATAATATTAATAATAACTGCGTCTCCTGCAAATAAATTTCAGAATCTCATTTCTTATTTCCCGAAGGACTTAAAAGAGTCGTGGTGATAAAGGTCAACCAATCCTTTGGTCTCTGCAGCTTGCTTCTCTCCCTATTGTCCTAGCAGTTCACACTGATCCTTCGGAGTTACCCGTCGAGCAACAACGGTGTCATCCGCCACCGCTTGACCATCTGAAGTCTCTAATCCTTTTCTTGAACTATCCGCCAGAGAAAGAATCGCTCGTCTCTAGGGTATTGGACTCCCACAAGGTTGTTTAACCCAGTCAGAATCCCACAACAATTTTGTATGTCTCAGCACACATTGTTTCAATTAAGAAACACTTTCAACCAATTACAAGTAGAGTTACTCTACTTGAGGAACAAACAAAACACAAATCACAATCTGACCCCTCACAGTCTATTCCCTACACAACCCGACACTTGACCAGCTATAGTTACCCAACTCACAGTCTGGTTAGAACCGAACCGCTCTGATACCACAATGTAACACCCCGCTTTTCAGAGCATTACTGATCTAATATAACCTAGGAGTATTGAAATAATTTTGGAGGCAATACTCTGTTTGCATGGGTTTTAGAAAATATGGGTCTAAAATTTTTTCTTTTCTTTTCAAACTTCTTGAAAATAGCAATCAGAGTTTTGCAGCATTTTCGAAAGGTGGTGAATAAATAAACACCCTAATCAAATTTATAGCGACCATGCAATTTACCTCATTTACTCAATTCACACAAATGATTCAATTCTTTGATAACATAGTATATTTAGTATAATATTGAAATTAATACATTAAACCCCCTATAGTTGGTCGTCACACTACTGCACTTACTAGACCCTCTAGTAAGCTTACCATAAAGCTACACAAGCAGACAACTACAAAGGACTGTCCTCAGCTACCCTCGTCAGCAGTCTCGAATACTTCAGATCTTCATTATGCAGGTTACATTCATTAATTGAAAGAACCACGGGCAAGGGTCAACTTCTTAAAATAAAACATATATAATAGCAATATGTATATACAAAGCATAACACAATATCACAACAAATAATCCACAAGATAAAGTGCACCACAAATCCCTATTTGTCAGTCTATATGCCAATGCACATGATTCCGGAATATCACCCTCGCAAGGGCCTTAGGAGCTCTGGAGTCCGCTACCAGGCTTTCTCAAACGCTATTCCCCGTAGGGATTTGTGCCCAGAGCGATCCCCCTGATGACACAACGCCCGTTTTTTCGCTTGACTGTCGGTACGTGCTCCCACCTAGGTCTGGGCGACTCTACGACACCTCTCTTCTGGCATCGATGTATGCATGAACAAGCAACTTTATCATCATAGTTAGTTTACCTCGACGGGATCACTCACACGGAGTGTCTAAGATCATCTATTCTTGTAATAACTCCCTTAATTAGGACCCCATATTTTCAGCTCAAGATCTCCCTTTTTAGTCCTAAGTCTCTTTTCTTTAGAAAATCTCCTACTAGTTATAAAATGATTTATGTTGGAAATCCACTAATAGTTCAAAATAATTAATTTAATTATTCTAACTCTCACTTAATTCTTTTTAAAGAAAAGGTGGTTAGTCCATTACTAATTAGGGTTTTAGAAAGATCTATTTTTAAGTTTCTCTTTGTTTTTAATAAAATGCCTCTTAGTTTTTATTTCAAAATCCAAGATTTATTTGACATTGATGCGACGGTAACCCAACTCACGTGTTCTCGGCACTTCCCCAAATTATCACAGTCATTTAACAATATATTCTCAAATATAGTCAATGACCACAACACAATAATCATAATTACAAGGCATCATTCAAGAAAATCATTCCATCACATTGTTCATCATATTGTCACATACTTAATTTATGGATTCACATATTACTAATATACACACTTAAAGATGTTCTTACACATAAGCATATGGAACATAAGCATGTAAAATACAAGCATATAAAGCATATGAAACATAAGTATGTAAAATACAAGCATATAAAGCATAATCCTTAACAATATCTAAGAGTTGCCCTCACCATAGACGCTTTCCTTCCAACGCACGATTTTGCTCTACAAGTTTACTTTCTCACACCTTCAACCAATCAAGTTATTCAACTAAGTTAGAAACCCAACCTAGTGTCCTAATCCCTACCCTATGGCCACGGTTCTACAAGGAAAGGGCAAGGAGAGTTTGTTTCTCAAAAAAAAAAATGTAGCATCACTTAACTAAAAAAACATTATTCTTTATTATCAAGAAAACAAGAAATCAAATGAAGAATTTGCCTCCTTCTCCAAGTGAAGCTCACGGCCTCAAGGCCATAAAATGCCTAGATCATTCTTTCTTATTTTAAATATCCATTCCCTTTATCAACAAATTATGATAAGAGAATGAAAGTAGTAAGAAACTTGTCATGGGTTACATCCTTTCATCAAGTAGATGTTTCACCCATTCAAAGTGAGGCTCTCTTTTAGATCATAGCCCAAAAAATGGAGTTTTAAAATATACATATTTTTCTCTACTCATGGTATTCAAGAAGGTAAGGAGGAAATTTTTGATTCTTACCCCCAAAATGGAGAAAGGGGCGGTCAACAAGAAGTAACAAGAAAATATTTTGTTGTCTCAAAAACCTTTTTATTACTATATTACAAATGATGTAGTAGAGTTCTTTTTCTTCAAGGTTCAAAATTTTATTAACTCATTTACAAAACTTTGATAGTAATATTAACCAATATGTTAGTTTTTAGAACTACAAAACCTAAGTCACAACTTCAAGAAATGCTCTCAAGCCTTTACATAGACCATTCATGACACATATATATATGTATCCATCTATGTTCTTGGCTTCTCATCAAGCTTGAAATGAAAAGAAAACACATGCTTAAGTAACTAGAACTATGGAAGGAAAATGGCAATACAAGTAGTATAAAATCTTTCTTTTGCTTTGGAAGAACTTAAGTAGGAATCATGGCCAACTACTAGTGATATAAAGTGAGCTTAAGAAGGAAGAAGAAGGGTGTTTCTTACCACAAAGAGCTGCTGGTTGCAGCTTGAAAAAAGAATGCAAGTGCAGAATTTTTTTGTGAACAAAACAAACTTCAATACTCTCTCCAACTACCTCACTTCTTCCACTATTTTTTTCTCAACTTAATGAAGTGAATGAGCTGAAGTTGTTGGCCTTATATAGGCCTTGAGGGCACGCCAAACTGAAGTGGAAATGGGCAGAATTTTACTTGCTCAAGTGGTTAAAAACTAGTCAAAAGATTTCATGGTTATTACCCTTGAGTTCCTCATTTTGTGCTTAGTAAATGACACAAGAAAAGTGATGGATTTGATCAATTAGAGAAGCTGATTTCCAGCCAGCAATCAAGGATATTTGATGGTAAAAAAAGAAGGAGATTTGGTGTTGAAGTGATCTTAGGAGATGGTAGGAAAAGCTAGGAAAAGATAGGAAAAGATAGGAAATCATCATGCATGAAATCAAGATTTTGGTGAATGATTTAGGAGTGGAATTTTCCTCAAAATCAGCTGCATAATGCGAACATTATGGGCTGAAAAGGAGAGGAGGAAATCTTGGCCAAATCCATGGGTGCAAGCTAGCATAAAGACCTTACTAACTCTTACTATAAATAGAACAAAACTTTAACATTTTTGGTAGGTTAATCACATCACTATCTCTTTATGTCATGACTTAAAATCTAACATAATCTAATCTTATATTTTCTGATTTTTCTCGCCCTCTCCCTAGGGTCTCTTAGCTCCCAGTTTCGTCGCGCGTTCGGTTTTACGTGTCTCGCGTCTCTGGAGCGTAGAAAATACATTATTAAAAAAATTCTAATAAATCAGAAATATTATAAAAAATCAAATTCCCAAATATTTAAATATTCGGGTCGAGTTAGAGATTTCAATCGGGCAAAACTTACCCGGGTAGTTCAAAACGCGACCGGAAAACGGTGAAATTTTGAACTGAAAAATTTAACTGTGACTTAATATAATATATTAAGTCCCAAATATAATTTCATTTTAGTTAAATTCACCCACTTTCTTAGTCAACAAAAATACGCGTCACCGCGTCAAACAGAAAACTCACCGAATAATCGGTTGATGAATTCACATTAAAAGCAGCATACGTCTACGCTGTCTATTAATTTGAATTGACATCATAAATAATAGTTATCTAAAATAAATCAGTTTATTCAAAATAATTCAAAATAGTTCCTCGTACTCTCTGTAAATCATTGAGGTGATCAGTCTCCACGACTTATCTTCGAGTATTCGAGATTTTATTGTTAAAACAATTTTTCTCAAAAATTGGGATGTTACAAAAAGCATGGAAATCACACGACTGAAGGTTTTGGACAGAAGCTGGGCGCCAGGCGCCCCACTCTGTCAGGCGCCAGGCGCCCTTTGGGCACTGGCCGCCACGTGTATCTTTAATATCCTGCATTCCTCGCGTGTTGGGCTATATCCTATGAACTATATTAGATGTCCAAAACTTGCCAATGATAACTAGAGAATGGTTAACATGATAAGACTTGGATGAGATAATTATTTAATTAAATGATTGAGTTAAGTATTGTGCGTTTGAAACTTAGTTAGCAAAGTAGGCTGATTGTTATTATGTTGCTGGTTAAAGGGACTCGTCAATGTACTGACTGGTCAACTTTGTTGCTGTTGTATGTAATTTGTTGACACTTGGCTGATTGTTCTTGTATCATGAGTGTCTCATTGATGCCGTTATTGTTATTCTATAGAGGATATTGCGATAGAAGTCGTTATTGTTAGACACTGCATTTGGTCATGTTCATACATCCTGGTGTCGGCATGGTTGTTGTTGCTAGTAGGGCGTATCGGGCAAGGTATCCCGTGACGGGTGAAGTTTCCCAGTCCTATGGTTAAAAAGGGCGAATCAGGCAAGGTATCCCGTGACGGGCGAGGTTTCCCGGTCCTACGGTTAAAAAGGGCGAATCGGGCAAGGTATCCCGTGACGGGCGAGGTTTCCCGGTCCTGCGGTTAATGGGGCGAATCGGGCAAGGTATCCCGTGACGGGCGTGGTATCCCGATCCTGTTGTTATTGGGGCATTACGGACATGGCATTCCGAAACGGGCAAGGTATCCCGGCCTCGTTATAAATGGATCCACATGCATATAGTTATGGTCCTAGAGATGCATCATTATGATGATAATTTGCCTGGTTGTGCATATGTCGTGATGTTATTCTAATGTTGTGGTTGATGTTGTAGCCTATGGTGTTTAGACGGTTGTTGTTATTATGTATTGTTGTTGTAGGTACAATGTTGATGTTGGGAGTTGTTCAGTTTGTGCGTATTGTTCATTTAGTTCCTTTACCTTAAAGTGCTACTTGAGTGCATGATTTCTAACCCCTTTATTGTGGCTATGCATACACCATTGTGTATGTGTAGACAATGAAGCTGCAGGTGTTGATGAAGATGAGATCGAGGAGCAATCGTTGGGAGCCCTCGTTTAGTTAGGATTTGATGGCTTCGTTATTGAATAAATGTTTGTTGGTTTCATTATCGAATAAATGTTTTATTTTCGATGTAATATGTAAGGGTCAGCTCTGAATTAATGTGACATTGGGGAACCTTGGGTTTATCTCCTTTTGATGTTTTCCCTCTTGTACTATGTTTGATTTCCGCAAGTTGAGAGTGACAGCCTTACCTTATTTGAAATGAAAAGCTTTTACTTGGATCAAAATTTTATTTCTTGTTCTTTTCTTTTCACGTTGTTAAAATGCCATGACGGGGTAGAGGGTGTCACATTTAGTGGTATCAGAGCTCGGCTTGTTCTTCAGGCCGTGGTGTGTGTCTATCATGTAATCTCTGTGTACTCTTGTATGATTGTCTATGTTATAATAGATGATGATATGAGATTTTAGGACTTTACTTAGCGACTGATTCATTTCTTGACTGCCTTAGTGAGAATGGATGAAGGACGAGAGTAACCATGTTATCCTCGATGTTGTTGGAAGCTTGATTGATGTGAAGGGACGTTCGACCCGGGATGAGCACCACATTGGATTTGTGGGATGGAGAAAAGTGTTCTGAGGGATGACTTGCACGGATGCTCCGAAGGTGGCCTTCGCTACATTCAAATTGACCAACGAAGCTGAACATTGGTGGGATGACACTTGCTAACGCTTGGAAAAGCTAAAGTTGCTATCAGCTGGAAGCTGTTCAATGGGAGATTTTCTTTGGAGAAGTGTTTTTTAGTCTGAAGGGTAGCAAGGGTCATTACATTAGTGAGTGCCAGGAAACTAAAGTCATAGTTTGCAAGTGCCATAAGCCGGGCCATATCAGCAGAGACTGTAATGGAGTTAAGCCTGAACCAGCTAGTGGGAGTACGCCTCAGAAGCCCCAAGCTAACAAGATAAAGTCCACTGGCCGAGTCTTCACCCTCGCAGGAGTAGAAGCAGCTGAGTTAGAGAACCTCATTCAAGGTATATGCCACTTTGAGAGGATTTCCAGTTGCCCAATTGTTTCTTGCCCCATTTGCTTTGAATGTTTGTTCTTGGGTTGTGATAGGTAGAAGTGTGGGCTAAACCATAGTTGACTATTAACACTAAGTATGAACTAGATCGTTACGTTAGATGCATTAGATTCCCTATTTTATATTAGGCGATAGGCCACGAGAGTTAGCTTCAGGGATATACTATTATAGTAGATAGTGGGTAGTTGATAAGGGTAGTACTGTTAGATACAAAGTAGATTATCAGAGTAGCGCAGCGGAATTATGGAAATAACAAATAGGGAGGAACTTTAATAGAGCTTGAGGGTAACTGTGAGAGACCAACATTTTTATGCTCAAGCCCCTATCAGAGATCCTTATAGAAGTGCTAGTAAATGACATGTCTGATTGTCGTTGCTCTGGTTACTCGGCTAGACAAGTAGGAGGGATGGCCACCCAATAACTTATCGCCAGTGACCGAAGCAAAGGTGATCGACATGGATAAATAAGATAGTGGTGTAGACTATCATAGTTAGATGGATATACTTACAAGTAGGGGTTAGTTACCTCACCATGATAACCCTAGAGACGTTCGGAAGGACTAATAGGGAAGTTGCCTTAATAACCTTGAAGACGCTAGGATAGGAGATTATAGGTCCTTAACATTTGTCGGAATTTCGAGGACGAAATTCTTTTAAGGGGGTAGAATTGTAACAGCCCAAATTTTTCATCCTTCAAGATTAGGATATGTCTTAGGGTATTAGAACATACTTATAGTTGCTTGGGATGGGTTTCATATGTTTTACCATTCCTTCAGCCGATTGATTATCTAGATGTACCTTTATTCCTATGTTTAGTTATTTCAGTCATCGTATTCCCCATTTTCGAACCTCTTAACAACTCAATTGGATTTAAGTCCCTTCAATAAAGTTGTAGCGTTATCTCTTATCTTTCAGTTGGCTTTAGTTCGATTCGATTTTGATGCCTACAACTCTAGATATGCTCTCTGGAGTCAACACAACGCAAGCATAACACTTAGGAATATTATAGTATATTTCAACTGCATGTTTGATCCTATTAGAGTCCGAATTTGGGTAAGCCTGTTAGAGAGAAAATTGTAGGAAATTCGCTTAGCTTTCCAACGACACCAAGAACGCCCCAATCAGACATCTGTAGCTCCAGATACAGCCAAAACAAAGGATGCAAAGAGCGCCAGCGCCAGATTCAAGCGCAGCGCCCGGGATCACCGAGAGCTGCGCCAGCGCCATTCCAGCGCCAGCGCCGCCGACAGGTGATTTCTGCACGTTTTTGCGCGTTTTGTTGCGTTTTTGGCACATGTAATCCGACCCATTGGACCCAAACTCGACCCAATTCACTAAGATTACATGTTAGGGTTACAAACCAACCACTAAGCCTCAGTTTTGAACCCTAATCACGTTTGGAAACCTATCATCAAAGATCAAACCTCACTTCTCCATTCTCTCTATTTTTCTTCACTTGGTGAGTTTCAACCTTACTCTTGGGACTGAAGAACCATTGTTGGGGCTTTGCTCTACCAACATCCTTCATCATTCTTGGAGGGCTTGGGTTTAAGGTAAAGCCTCTAATCTAAGTTTCAGTTTATGATCGCCGTTAGGGTTCCAAACATTAGTTTTCTCACTTCTCATCACCTATCCTTGTGTTTTTTTATGGAGAAAGCCACGAAGGGAGAGGAAAAGCTTGGATTTCACATACCCTATCCAGAGCACAAAATTCTAAGAGGTAAGGGGGTAGTTTGATGCTCATGTAGTGGGTTTATGGAATGCGAATGAACAATAGGGATGTCCTAAGATCCCTAAGCCTCGCGCGGTTGCCATGAGAGAGTACCGTCACCATGGTGACGAGAAAATCAATCTAAAACCAGTAAATTGATGTTTAAATATGTTCCTTATTGATTTTATGATATTATATTATGGTTGGATGCTGTGGTTGCGGTTGATGGCTGACTCATTGATGTTTGGTAGTTGAAGTGCATGATTTTATGCTTCTTTTGGTGTTTGAAACATGATGCAAATTCCTTGTTGTTAACACCTATGATCTTATGTTATCTGTTGATGTTTGCAACTTGCTATGATTTCCATGTTGAGAGATTGGTGTCTAAGTGATGAACATGCTCTTTGGAATTTGCTACTTCATGTCTTGAGATTGAGTATTTGCGCATGATTTTATGCTTCTTTTGGTGCTTGAAACATAATGCAAATTCCTTGTTATTAACACCTATGATCTTATGTTATCTGTTGATGTTTGCAACATGCTGTGATTTCCTTGTTGAGAGATTGGTGTCTAAGTGATGAACATGCTCTTTGGAATTTGCTACTTCATGTCTTGAGATTGAGTATTTGTGCATGATTGATTTGCTAGTTAGTGCAAAATATTGTTTGAAGTAGTGGTGTTGGTTCTAATAAATTATGCAGAAAATTGGAATAAGGGTAATGGGTTTAAAGGTTAAAATCTAGATTAAATGTACTAAATAAATGGTAGGCAATTTTGGTGATTTCTTGATGTTGGTATTATAGCCTTAAGTGTTTAATAAAAGAATAGTAGGAAGGATATAAAATCTATTATGCAGAATTCTCTGTAAAAATACTAAGTGTTGGGTTGATTGGGTTTAAGGTCTCATGTTTTGAATTTTATAATTCTATAAAAGATAGGTGTGGTTCTAAGGACTCTGGATTATTGTCAAGTATGAATTATAGGACATAACAGTACACCAAACGATCCCCAAAAGCGTGGAAATCACACGACTGAAGGTTTTGGACAGAAGCTGGGCGCCAGGCGCCCCACTCTGTCAGGCGCCAGGCGCCCTCTGGGCACTGGCCGCCGCGTGTATCTTTAATATCCTGCATTCCTCGCGTGTTGGGCTATATCCTATGAACTATATTAGATGTCCAAAACTTGCCAATGATAACTAGAGAATGGTTAACATGATAAGACTTGGATGAGATAATTATTTAATTAAATGATTGAGTTAAGTATTGTGCGTTTGAAACTTAGTTAGCTAAGTAGGCTGATTGTTATTATGTTGCTGGTTAAAGGGACTCGTCAACGTACTGACTGGTCAACATTGTTGCTGTTGTATGTAATTTGTTGACACTTGGCTGATTGTTCTTGTATCATGAGTGTCTCATTGATGCCGTTATTGTTATTCTATAGAGGATATTGCGATAGAAGTCGTTATTGTTAGACACTGCATTTGGTCATGTTCATGCATCCTAGTGTCGGCATGGTTGTTGTTGCTAGTAGGGCGTATCGGGCAAGGTATCCTGTGACGAGTGAGGTTTCCCAGTCCTACTGTTAAAAAGGGCGAATCGGGCAAGGTATCCCGTGACGGGCGAGGTTTCCCGGTCCTACGGTTAAAAAGGGCGAATCGGGCAAGGTATCCCGTGACGGGCGAGGTTTCCCGGTCCTGCGGTTAATGGGGTGAATCGGGCAAGGTATCCCGTGACGGGCGTGGTATCCCGGTCCTGTTGTTATTGGGGCATTACGGACATGGCATTCCGAAACGGGCAAGGTATCCCGGCGTCGTTATAAATGGATCCACATGCATATAGTTATGGTCCTAGAGATGCATCATTATGATGATAATATGCCTGGTTGTGCATATGTCGTGATGTTATTCTAATGTTGTGGTTGATGTTGTAGCCTATGGTGTTTAGACGGTTGTTGTTATTATGTATTGTTGTTGTAGGTACAATGTTGATGTTGGGAGTTGTTCAGTTTATGCGTATTGTTCATTTAGTTCCTTTACCTTAAAGTGCTACTTGAGTGCATGATTTCTAACCCCTTTACTGTGGCTATGCATACACCATTGTGTATGTGTATACAATGAAGCTGCAGGTGTTGATGAAGATGAGATCGAGGAGCAATCGTTGGGAGCCCTCGTTTAGTTAGGATTTGATGGCTTCGTTATTGAATAAATGTTTGTTGGTTTCATTATCGAATAAATGTTTTATTTTCGATGTAATATGTAAGGGTCAGCTCTGAATTAATGTGACATCGGGGAACCTTGGGTTTATCTCCTTTTGATGTTTTCCCTCTTGTACTATGTTTGATTTCCGCAAGTTGAGAGTGACAGCCTTACCTTATTTGAAATGAAAAGCTTTTACTTGGATCAAAATTTTATTTCTTGTTCTTTTCTTTTCACGTTGTTAAAATGCCATGACGGGGTAGAGGGTGTCACATCCTACGACTTGAAGATCTTATGAGTTCGTTGAAAGCTCATGAACTTGAGCTAAACGAAGAAGAACCTGTCAAAAAAGGCAAGTCAATTGCTTTGAAAATCGCTCAACATAAAACTAGTTCTTCCAAAACCCTTCAGGCTGAAGAAGAAGAATCATAAGATGAAGCTTCAGAAGGAGATGTTGACACATCAGAAGATGAGCTCGCGTTTATATCCAAGAAGATACAAAGAATGTGGAAGATGAGAAACTTCAGGAGGAAATTTCAGAAAAAAGATACTAAGGACAAGAAGGAAAGCAAAGACAAGGACAAAGCTCAAGTCATTTGCTATGAATGTAAAAAGCCTGGACATTTCAAGTCCGAATGTCCTAATCTTAAGGAGAAGCCCACAAGAAGTTCTTTGAAGAAAAAGAAGAAGAGCCTCATGGCTACACGGGAAGATCTAGACTTATCCTCATCTGAGGAAGATAATGAAGTAGAAGCAAATCTCGCTCCCATGGCAGACATTGATCCTAATTCAGAAGAAGAAGAAGTTCAAGAGGTAATAGTATATGTTTCCTACTCTGAACTTCAACTTGCATTCGATGATCTTCTTAAGGACTCTGCCACTCTCTCTGTTGAGTATAAGAATTTGAAAAAGAAATTTTCAAAATTATCACAAGACTTTCAAGCTTTAAACAAAGAAAAATATGTACTCAATAAAGAGAACCAAAAGCTAAAAACTGAAAATCAGCATCTGATGGATAACCAGCGTCTGGCCGCTAACAAGCAACCAGAAGCTGAGAGCTCTCAAGCTGAAAGCTCTAAAGTTACAAGCAATCTTAAATGCAAATCAAATGATTATGAATATGCATTTCAAAAGTTTCTTGCAGAGAGTGTAACTCGAAGCAAGCAAGCTTCAATGATTTGGGGTGTCAGTAAAACGACAACTCATGGTCTTGGTTATATATCAGATGAACCTCCTTTAGAAAATGATTCAGCATCTGATAAATCCAATAATCATAGTAAATGCTTGCATTGTACTTACTGCAATAAACCTGGTCATTTGAAAAGTGCATGTACTGTTTTTAAAACTGTGAAGGATAAGCTTCCTTCAAGAACTAACAAGAAAGGACCCAAAAAAATATGGGTACATAAAGATAAAATAGTCTATGTTGCAGACATGCTTAGCAACAAAGTCAACACACCTATCTTGGTACTTAGACAGTGGATGCTCGGGTCACATGACGGGAGAAAAGCATATGTTCCAAGAACTAAGGCCTAAAGAAGCTGGATTCGTTGGTTTCGGAGGAAACCAAAAAGGTAAAATAGTTGGAATTGGTCGCATTGGTAAATGCTATCTTCCCTCTATTGATAATGTACTTTATGTTGAAGGACTTAAACATAACTTATTGAGCATAAGTCAATTATGTGACAATGGTTGTGAAGTCATCTTTACAGAAACTGGATGTCTAGTAAAAAGCAAGAAAGACGGCTCTATTTTCTTTACTGCTAAGAGGAAACAAAATATTTACAAAATTGATCTCTCTGAACTTGCAAAACAAGATGTCAAGTGTCTCATGTCTGTTGACAAAGAACAATGGATTTGGTACAAGAGAATGGGTCAGGCCAATTTGAGATTAATCTCAAAATTAAACAAGCACAGTCTTGTCAGAGGCTTACCAAATCTTAAGTATCAATATGATGCTCTCTGTGAGGCATGTTAAAGAGGAAAACAAGTTAAAACTTCTTTTCATTCAAAAAATGTTATTTCAACCTCTAGACCACTTGAGCTTTTGCATCTTGATCTTTTTGGTCCAACTAGGACAACCTCTTTAACTGGAAAGAAATATGGGTTAGTTATTGTTGATGATTTTACTAGATAGACATCGGTTAGATTCCTTGCTCACAAAGATGAGTCATACAAGGTATTTACTGTATTCTGCAAAACAGTTCAAAATGAAAAAGGAATTTGTATTTATTCTATTAGAAGTGATCATGGGGGAGAATTTGAAAATGAAAGCTTTCAAAAGTTTTGCGATGATAATGGCATCTCCCAAATTTTCTCCTCTCCTAGAACACCACAACAAAATGGTGTTGTAGAAAGGAAAAATAGGTCCCTCCAAGAAATGGCCAGGACCACGATCAATGAAGCTAACATTGCAAAACATTTTTGGGCAGAAGCAGTAAACACAGCTTGTTATATTCAAAATAGAATTTTTATTAGACCTATTTTGAAGAACACTCCATATGAACTGTGGAAAGGAAGGAAACCAAACATATCATATTTTCATTCATTTGGTTGTATGTGTTATATTTTAAATACTAAGGATCAGCTTGGTAAGTTTGATTCAAAAGCTGACAAAGGAATCTTTTTGGGATATTCTGAAAGATCTAAAGCTTTTAGAATATACAATAAAGAATCTATGATAGTGAAAGAATTCATTCATGTCAAATTTGATGATAAGAAGCCTGACACAGCCATGTCAGAGCTAGATGAATTATTTTCAGAATTAAATATAGGTGATACATACGTAAGATATGGTGATACTTCGGCACAGTTGATCAACACGTGAACGTGTGCTGACTTCCAATCTTCTCCTGTTAACCAGGGCTTCAGCTCCTTTCCAGCATGACGACCGGGAAGCCAAAACACTGATAAGGCCAGCAGGTGTCTTTCACTTTCAATTTCTATTTCATTCCTATTATTTGTTGGTGTCTAAATGCAATAGGAAGTAAACATTCCATGAATACATGACAATCATGGCTTTTCATCCCAATCATTGTTCCTTTGTTCACATCAGCACATCTTGCCAAATTAGAAGAATAACCGTCTGGCATTCGAAGTTCTTTTATCCACCGACAGACTGACCTAACTTCCTCAACAGTTAAAGAGTAACAGGCTTTGGGTTTCAGGGTTTTCCCATTCGACTGAGTCGTCAAATGCAAGTCCTTTCGCTTACAGTAAAGTGGTAAGTCCAGTCTGGCCTTATTAACCAAATATGAGTATGGAAGCAAGTACAATTCTTGCTTTAATTTCCCTTTTAATCACAGGTCCCACCTCCTAAGGATTCTAGAGGACCAGACTTACATTTTTTGTGCCAAAGGAATAATGAAAATTTCCATTTAGGGTCTACTTTCCTTCTATTTTAAATGGTGGGGGCTGGCTGAATAAGTTCCAAGCTAATGGAGGGAGACAGAACAGAACGTATTCTTATTCCATTCTTTACCTCCAAAAACAGTCCCATGTAAGCATATTCCTGCAGTTTTTTTGTTTACTTTTTTTAGTATTTCACGGTGCTCTAGTTAATGGAACCTTTTTTTATAAGTTATTCATTTACAACTAAATTTCACAAAATTGCAATTTTTTATAAGAATTTTGTGTTTTTTTTTATGTTGATCTATATTTTTTTTTGTGTTTTTCCTGCTGAGGATTTTGTTATGTTGAATTTAGATATGGGGAGAAGGCAGAAGAGGTAGAGTTGTTGAATGATTGGATGTGTCCAAAGTGCAGAGGCATTTGCAACTACAGTTTCTGCATGTAAGTTGTGTGTGTGTGTGTGTATTTAGAGTTTGGTGTTGTGGTTTTCATTTTGCACCATTTTTGTGTGTTAGTTTTGAAAGAGTGACCTTGTAGGAAAAAAAGAGGTCAACCACCTACTGGTGCATATTCCTATCATTAAGTTATATAGTTCTTCATTACATTTGTTATATTTTTCGGAAAAAGAGACAGACAGAACAAGAAAAGAAGGTACAGTAACATTATTGAAATCATATAATAATATAATACATTGTTTCTCAAAAGTGCATGAAAAGGAAAACTCCTTAGTTCTTACATTCTCTTGAAATAAGAATTTTCTTACTTCAAGAAAAAATCTGTATTATTGATTTTTCCCTCACTCTTAAGTGATCACGATCGTCGAGTTCTTTTGAAAACTGCATGAATCACATCTGTTAAATTTATTTTTATTGTATGATAAATTTACTTTAAAGAATATTTTGGTTCCCACAGCATTCCATGGGATAAAGCCCATTCCTAACCTACATACAAAATGCATTCTTAAGAATTTGAAGTATATGAAGTGTGGTTGAATTAAAAACAGTGGGAAGATCCTCATATAGCAAGAGGGGATCTTCAAAGTTTCAATAACATTTTACCCCCTTAGAATTTTTAAACAAATTTCCACTTGATATTTCCACATTGAAACAAATAATACGGTTCCATTTTGATATTTAATTTTGTATTTATTCATTTGAAGCAAGTCTTCTTTGTGTTTAAAAGTCCCCACAACCTGGTCTCCCACTTCCCATTTTCCTATAGCGTGACGTCGGTGGCTACAGCTACAGCCTACTACCACACTCAAGCAAAATAACAGGCACTCAAAAAACAAGTCTTATACTGTTTACAGACACACTGGCAAAAACAGAGAATCATTTTCAATTCTGTGAACATCATTGAAAATCCAAGTACTAATCCCCAATTAATCCACCAAACTTATCTCGCCATTGCATCCAATAGAACCCCTTCACTAAGAAGTAAAATCTATATACACCGAGGATGCCACATAAATTTCCTTGTTGGCATTTAGGCTTTGTATACTAAAAAGTTCTAATCCATAAAGACCTCAGAATTTCAGAGGTTCTAATCTATATAGCACAAAAGTTCATTCAAAAGATGTCAACAATAATTTTACATTAGAAGATCAATGACAGAAAATTGAGGCAAAAATAAAATGTCAAATGTACCTTTTGAAGGCCTATAAAACCTTCTAAGGGAATATACGTGAATCTCATATAGATAAGAAAAGACCAGAAAAATGTTTTATAAAAGGTCGATCAAAAACTGAAACTTGGTGAAAACATCTTATAAGAGGTTATATATGATTCTGATTTAAAGGAACAAAGACGGGAAAGTTGAGGTTATATATCATCAACAAAAAAAATCCTCTTTAGTATTGCATGTATCCTTATTACACCTATAACCTTGATTTTCATCATTGGCTCAATATATTAATTTCAACTTGAGATTCTAGCAAAGAAGTATGAAGATAAATATAAGCAAGTTGGAGATTTATGATCTCATTTTTCATATACAGAGAAGTGGAACTCAAACCAACTTGTCAAGTATTTAAAATAGAAATCTCGGCAAACAACTTTTGGAAACACAATAACCAATTACCTTTGAATCGGTTTGGCCAAAGAAAGCTTGTTTTCCGAGCAAATAGTCTACCTGCAAAGAGGAAAAACAAAATCTTGAATTTCAACAAAATCTTGTAATCACCTCAGTTTCCTATGTACTTTCCTGGACATCGAGGCAATAACTAGCAGAAATTAAAATGATATACAATCGCAGATATGTATACCAGGTACATATTCTTGGTCACACAATTATTTTACTGCTTGGTTCAAAATGCAACTTAAAAAACAAATGCTTTAGAGCAAAAACGTCCAAAAACTTTACCCATATGTAAAAAACTCTAACAATGTTCATTTTTTTTTACAGCAACCAACACCACCTTATAAAAATTATTTTCCAAAATCAGTCAAACTAAACCAAAAGCAAATAAGAGATATGTTTTTCGTATACTACACACTGTTTAAACAAACACTAAAGACCTAAATATAAAAGTGAAAAAAAAAGCTTGTAAAATAAAATTATAGAAGCATAGTCACGAGCTAGAAGAACAAACTTGGTTTCTACAACTTTATACAAATCATTTCATAGGCTCTTCACCAGAAAAGCCTTTACAAACACCTTGATATTTATTAAGAATCACATAAATAGCAAAGACTTTAAGACAAAATTATTTGATCAGTCACTTAGGACAAATATGCCTTTAACAGTCCACACAAACACAGATTAATTAAAGACTTTAAAACAAACAAAAAACTATTAACCCCTTTGGAAAAGACCAAACCATATTCGAAACAAAATCAGCAAGAAATACCAAATAGAAAATAATAACGGTAGTAAATCAGCCATGGGAGTAGGGAAAAATCAAAACAAAGAAACTAAAATAAAGCGATGCTCTATTACAATGTCGTTGTTTGGCTGAATCTCAAGCTGAAATCAATGTGGTCATGAAAGCTATAGTTCAAAGTCGTACTATCAACTGTAGGCATGTAATACTATGTTTTCAATTTACAATGATTTTTATGGTCTACTCACTTCCAATGTTTTTATGGTCTTACAATCGCATACATTCGCGTCCATATTAAGTACAGGAATATGCTTCTTTGGACAATTCAACACTTCTTATGAGCATAAAACTATACCGAATCTACATGTACCAAAAACTCAAGATTGTCATCAATTCACAACATTCTGCCACTATAGGTTATAAAATTATTAAACTGCAAATTCAAAACACCTTTCTCTAACACATGTTGGAAAACTATGCATTTGGGCATGTAAAACTAAGGTATCAAAAAGAAGAACCGAATCCAATAAATCACAATCAAATTTCAAAAAAAATAATATTGTGATGCAATTGAAAGATTAGATCATTCAAATTTTGACAATCTTGACCCAAAACAACAGTAACAACACAACCAATACGCAGATATATGTAATAGCCAGATAAATAGAATACTTAAAGCCAACCAAAGCATAGATGTTCAATAAAAAATGATTAAAGTTTATATTAAGTGGTACCTCAATTCAAATGACTTCAGATCCCTTGCAAGCTGCTCTGCAATTATACCCTCACGAGCAAGAAGCCTGTACGTACAAAAGAAATAACAAAAAATGATCATACTAATTGACCGTATGCTATCATTCAAGCACTTTCTGCTCTAAGAAAATGATGGAAACCTATGCATTTGGGCATGTAAAACTAAGGTGATGCCCCTTCTAAAAAAGGATACAGTGAGATGGAAAGAGACATGGTGGGATACTATTTCAAACTTCGAAGGATTTAATACATGATGCATGATACGATAGACTCCAGTTAACAATCTCATTTAGCCAGGATATGGCTTGGCTGTTGTTTTTGTTACTCTACTTTGAGAGAAGCGAAAGGAACATTTTTATAACATTTTAAAAAATCTCTCAAACAGCTTAATGCACTCCAACTAAGAACTAGCCGAAAGATGATTTAAGATTTTTCATAACTTTTGAATTCTAAGCGATTGAACAATTTAGGCATAATAAAAAATTGGCATTGAGTACCTTGTTGTAGCAATGGATTGGGAAGGCTGTGGTGGCGTGGCGGAGTGGTGGACTAAACAGAATCTACAAATTCACAAAAGGAAAAAACCTAGTTAAATTCACAAAACACAAATTCAAAAACCTTAAATTGACATGTCATATAACATAGAAAGAGAACCTGAAATATAGGAAGATGAGGCGGCAAAGTTGTGCCTTGTGTTTGTGTGTCTTGGCGGAGCTGTGTGCACAAAATCACACAAAACACCCAGTAACAAATCAGGAAACAAGATTCATGCAGAATTCTCACTATGTTAATTTCTTCACAAGGGCACTAGATAATGGTTTGACAATGTAAAGTCATGGGATAAAAGCAAACTTTTCCAGCCATCCAAAATTCAATCAAAATCTCATTATGACATACCAAAATAAAATAAACTAATGCAGAATTTTTCTTAACATCATGGAGCGTGAGAATTTTCACTCAATAACCATTCAATTACTTAACCCAAGTGCAGAATTTTTACACAACTAACCAAGTATTTCAACTTAAAATTCTAGTAAGCTAAAATTACATACATGTGCAGAATATTTACACAACTAACCAAGTATTTGTTAAAATTCTAGTAAGCTAAAATTACATACATGTGCAAAATTTTATACCACAATCTTGCATCCATATACATTCAAAAACATACTTTCTTTCTATCACTTGTAGTGCAGAATTTCCAGCATTTTAAATCAATAATAATAATCTTGAAGCATGAGTTTGGTAAGATGAAAATCAAGGGTAACAGAGCCAAATTTTCCAGCACAACATATATATATACTATATATCAAAAACCAGAAGCATGTTATTTCTGAAAAAATTGCAAGAGATGTAATTCGTGGATTTGTGAATAAGGTGATAATGAATGGAAAAGATCTGGAAGAAGCTAAAAAATTGCTTTGCTCCCATGAACTAACGGAAGCACTTCAGCTTATAAGGAGCAAGTAGTTCAAGAGTCAAAAAAACACAAATAATATGTACCTCTTGAAGTGGCGCGGTGGAACAGAGGAGAGGAGAGGTGGCGCGGCCACGTAGTGGTGGTGGCAGTCACGGTGGCTGAATCAGTGAGAGTGAGATAGAAAGACGTGGTGGAGGACCCGAATGTGAGGCGTGGGCGCTTGATCTTTGGATGAGGAAGGAAGAGGCAAAATGATGAAGTAGTGCTTGCGTTACCGTTCTGAGAAGAAGCTTTCTGTACAACACGATAAAGAACTAACTAAAGGTCTATGCCAGCACAGAACAACAGAAAAAGATATGGAATTCATAAACAGTTCCCTATATATATATATATATATATATAACTTTTGAATATGTGTGTGTAGTGTTTATGTTATGTTATAAATAATTAAATATCTAGTTGATTATATTTTATTGGTTGGACTAAAAATCTGAAAATTCAGGAGGGGATGCAGGTGTGTCATGTGCCAAATCTTTGAACAATTCAACTTATACAACTCCCAAAGCTAAATCAACACAAGATTAGTATCACTAAAATTTAAGACCAACATCATATCATATCACTCATTTACATATTTTGCACCTTAGGTTCTAGATTCTAATATAATTTAATTGCTCTAAATACACTTTTATTATGGAAACCATGTCTCCTACGAGCAGTTAATTTAGTTCTATGGCATTTTACACTTGATGATTTTTCCACATTTATCACAACAGTCCAGAAGCTTCAAATCAAATGAAATTTGCGATCAAAAATATGAAAGAGATAGAGATAGCCTTACTGAAAATCACACGCAGAAGTAAAAACGCAGAACCGTCAACAAAGATGCAAACACGAACCCAGAAATTCGAGATACAGAAATGCGAGAACAAACCTAAAAATCAGAATGCAAAGCAGAAACCCAATCAGAATGCAAAGCAACAAAGGGATGAAAATTAAACTCATCCCCCCAAGTTTCATCCACTCAAGGGGATGAAGAAAAATCAACTACAAATAAGCAAAAATCAACTCAACCTTATGCAAATCAACAATTACATTTGATACCAACCTAGGTCCACAACAAGTAGCAAGTGAAGAAACCCTCGAATTGCTCCTAGGAAGTGTGCCCTGCGACTCAAGCTCGCAAATAATCCCTTGCACAACTTGCCAAACACGTTTCAGCACACTATTCAAAACCATTCCACGATATTCATTCAAGTTCACACCACACAAAAAAAAATTCAAAAAATATAATTGATACCTTACGAAAATCACGCGATTGCACAGAATCGAAATAACTTGAGATCAAAAAATTTCATGTCGTCTTGTTCCTTTTCGGTGTAGGATTTTGGCACAACAACAAGGGTTTTCTCTTACAAAGCGGAAGAAGATGGAGGTGGCAAGAGGAGAGGGAGGTCGCGAGAGGAAACAAGAGCAATGGTGAAGCAGTGTTAGATTTGAGGGACGTCGCGAGATGAAAGGGAGGCCGTGAGAGGGAAGAAGTGAAACGGTGGCGTCGCAATTAGAGGGAGGTCATGAGTTGTGGGTGAACGATGATTGGCGTCGAGACTGAGGAGAGCAGAGGGTTGAGAGACTGAGTGACAGTGTGAAAGCCGAATGGGAAAGAAGGGGTCGCACTCTGGTTGTATCCAGACATTACCGACGGCCTAATTAACATTACCGACGACCTAAACCCGTCAGTCAACTGTCTCGGGATTACCAACGGCCACATTCAAATTCCGGCGGGAAAGGTCGTCGGTAAAAATAAGAGTACGACGGATTGGCATTACCGACGGCCAAAGCCGTCGGAAAAAGTGCATTTTTTGCGACGGGCAGAGACCGTCGGTAATAGGCCATCGGTATCCGCGTATTTTCTTGTAGTGGCAATTTACAGTTTTAATCTTTTATTTCCATATTCATTGTTGTTTATGTTTTATAGCACTTGATTTAAAAAGGAAACTCATAATCACACAGTTGGCATAACAATTCAAATTGATATTGCAAGAACCAATTTTTAAGCGCAAAAAAAAAGAACAGGGGCGTGATCCATAGTACAGAAAAAAATCCTATTTTTTTAGAAACAAAAAAAAACGGAAAAAAAAGAAGAAAAAAAAAGAAAAACTAAAACTGCCCTATGCACTTAATAAGATTAAATTTTGATTGCCATTGTGGATTTCACTAAGAGTGGTGCTGTAATTCATACCGTTTTGCGCAATTGTCTTCTCTTTCTCACAGTTCCTTTTTATCTTCTTTGCATTCCTTTTGATTTGTACATTTTCCTTGTTAGCTTTTCTTGTTTGTCTTTTTAAATTCTTTTCAGTTTTGTCTAGAGTTTCTTTCCTTTCTTCAAACTTCTGAGTGGTTAACTCTTGTGAAGATCGTCACGTTTGAAAAGAACCTTTTGGTAATTGAAATGCAAGAGGGTTTATTTAAGAACTCAAAGAGACTTGAGGGGTAAAAGGCAAGAGTGAACATTATAGAAAAGCCTACAAAGAGTAAAACACGAGTGACAAATTCAAGAGTGTAAACACATGAGAAGAGTGGAAAGGCCTTTCTTTTGATCTTTAAAGTTTTTCCAAAAATGAGTGGAGGAAGCACACCCCCATCCCCTAGGATAGCCCGATTGATGCGATACCTAGCCCAAGAGTTAAACAAAGGGTTAGACCAAATTCGGGCAGAATTCAACACAAGGTTGGATGAAAGGAGGTATGTGAGGAGATATATAGAAAAAGAATGGAAAGATTTTCATGAGGAAGACACGAGGTATAAAAAGAAGTATAGGAGGTTTGAAAAGAGAGATAGGGAAAAAGAAAGAAAACAAAAAGAGTATGAACGAGAAAGAAAGTGTAGAGAATTTATGAAGGGTCCTGAGTATGAGAAGTATTTGATTAGAGAATTTTTGAAGGATCCGGAGTATGTGAATCATCATGAAGAAATGAAGAAGAGAAAAGAAGCAAGAAAAGAAAGAGAAAGAGATAAACAAGAGAATGAGATCAAAGTTGAGAAAAGAAAAGAGGATGAGGAGGATACAAAAGAAAGTATTGCAAAAGAGGGAGATAAAGAAAACCAAGAGAATGGGATCAAAGTTGAGAGACAACTTGGAAGTGAGGTGAAGAGATATGCTTGCTTAAACTCTCATGTTAATTCTTTGTCTAGTGGTGTTGAATTTATTTTGCTGGAATTTGAGGATGTGTCTCCAAAGGAAGTACCCCACGGTTTACAGCCAGCAAGAGAAAGAAGGCATCAAGTAGACCTCATCCCAAGTTCCCCTCTACTCACTAGACCATCTTTTGGAAGTAATCATATCCCTAGATTTGATGTTTTGTTTGATGAATTTCTTAGTTCTTACTATTTATTTGAGGTTGACTTAAAAAGTGAGTACCATCAATTAAAAATTAGTGAGAATGATGAATGGAAAATAGCTTTTAAAAATGGGTGTAATGCATCTAATATGGGGAATAAGACTATATGTTCACCTTCTGGAATGTTTCATGCAAGAAAAATTCTATTACTCAAAATATTTTAGGTGAAACTGATTATTGTTTGAAAGATTCCACACCCTCATTTTCCTCTTGTGAAATAGTCTATAGATCTTATCCTCTAGCTCCTTTTTGTCTGTCACCTTTATCTAACCTCTCTTCGTTAGTTCATAAGGAAGGCAAAGCAAATGCCAATCATGTGAGAAAAATTCGAGAACAGGTGAAGGCTGAAATTGATAAGGAATTGGAGCAAAATGCAAAACAAGCCCACGAAGGAAGAAAAAGGATTGGATCTAAAAGACTTGTTTTTGACCCTGGAGGTTGTTTTGCAGGACAATGAAGAATAAGAGACCTTCCATTTAAAGGAAGTCAAGTCTCCCTTGAAATTGGCTTTTTCTTTATAATATTTTCAATAAAACTAAGACTTTTTTTGTGATGTAGGGATTGGAGCTATAAATTCGAGGGCGAATTCTTTCGAAGGGGGAGAGAGTGATACAAACCAAGAATGGTAAACTTTGAGAAGAAGCACCAAGCCAATTATCAAACAAGAAGAACCAAACTAGATTTTGTTCAACTCATTAGTGGTGACGTCTCCTCAGTGTTTTAGATGTATCTTGAGCTATAGATATCTAATTGAGGCGTTATTTGATGTGCTAGAAAGATAAGAAAATTATCTACAAGCCGTATTTCAAGCTCAAACACCAAATTCGGCCTCTATCATGGATAACAATAGGATCCAAATGTAACCCGAATTTCTACACGGGTTTCTCTTTTAATTTGGGCTTTCATTTGTGTTTTTTTAACAGCCTTCTATTGGGCTTGGGTCTTGCACAAGGTTTAGCCTCCTTATGCTGATAGGTGCTTCCTAGGATTAGAAATAGGGTTAGTCATCATCTCTTTAGTCTATAAATAGGAATGTACTTCCTATCATTTGAGAAGTTTTTGAATAATATTGAAAGTTTGCTCCTTTGTGAGTGTAAAGAGCTGAGTCTCTTAGGTTCTTGGATGAACCATCTCTGATTCTTATCAAGAGGTTCCTTTCTCTTGTGGTGAATCTACGCCACACTTATCACTCTCTTGAGAGTGTGGCGTCTTCTTCCATTTTCTGTCTTATTTCCATATTTTATTCTGGTTACTATTTTCGTATTGTTTATGCGCCATTACTTTTAAAGTTTACATCTTTAGCGCTTGAATCATGTTGTTTTTCTTTTTATATTATTATGCGCCATTATTAAATTAAGAAGAAAGCTTGTATTTGTTCTTCCTTCTTCAATAAAAGTCGCGCAAGTTTCAGGTTTAAGGATTCCAGTCCTAAAGTTCTCATTTTTATTCAGTCTTAATTCTTATAACAAGAGTCAATTCGAGGACGATCCGTTAAAAACTATATGCATCCAGTTTGGATCATATCATCTTCACACATTCCTAAAGGCTTCATTAGAAATCTTATACGTGATACCACATCATTTTATATAACCAACATACCGGTGGGATTGAATGGAGCAGATATAAGGAAAGCATTTGGACCTTATGGAAGAGTAGGGGATGTCTTTATCCCACCAAAAGTGGACAAACATGGCAAGATATTTGGGTTTGTGAGGTTTAAGGATGTTAATGATGCGCTGGGCTTGGAAAGGAGATTGTCTAAGGTATCAGTGGGTGGCAATATTCTAAGGGTCAATCTTGCAAGATATAACAGGGGAACTAAAGAAGACTACTCAACTAGGGTACCATGCTTGGAGGTTTTGTTCAGAAGAACAAATCCTTTGCATCAGCATTGCAAGGCAAAGGGGCGAAATTTAGTGGCATACATGTGAACAACAATGCTCAGGGTGCTCAGAACAAGGGATACTTACGTGGTAGGGCCCAAAACTGGGGACATCCGTTGCCGTTCTTAAATTTTAACCCATCAGCTAAAAGGTTAGAGCCTCTGGGAATTGCTTGGTGAGCTAACTAGAAGATGGCTTTGGTGCATTCGAGGTTTAGGACCATTTTTATCTTGAAGGGTACCTGGAGATCAGGGTTATGCCACTGGGTGCTGATCTTGCGCTACTCTGGCCTTCTGAAGCTGGGGTCATACACGAAGCAGTTTATAGCAACCGTACCTGGTGGTTGCATAAATTCAAATCCTTCATGAACTGGGACCCCTCTATTATGCCTAAGGAGCGATGGATTTGGCTACGGTATGTGGGTGTTCCGGTACACATTTGGGAATATGGATTCTTCAATAGTCTTACAATGAAGTTTGGGAAGCCAATTTCGATTGATCGAGCAACAACTACGATGGCTAGGTGCGATGTTGCTGGGATCCAGGTCTCTGTTTCGGCTTGCACCTCCATAGATGCCACTATGCAAGTTAGGGTTGGTGGAGTTGTTTACCATATCAGGGTTATGGAGGCACGATTTGGGGAGGTTGGCCACCAATTTCAAGTGCTAGATAAGGGCTCGGTCTTGACATCTAACTCGTCTTCCTCCTGCGCTGGTGACTGGAGTGTAGCGGATGCGGCAGTGCTTGGTTTGTATGATTGTAGCAGCGATGGTGAAGGTATCGAGGTGGAGTAGAGATTGCAGGAACTTTTGGGAGGGCTTAGTAGCAATTCGGGCTACACTGGGTTGCTTTCTAAGGTGAAAGAGACAGGTCATAGCAATCATGCAAAGAAAGGGAAATATTTGGGAGAGAGGAATAGCAGACCCTCTAACCTTCAAAGTGATCAGCAACCAAACCAATCGTATGTGGGTCAACCCCCTTCTCACGCTGGCTGCGAAGATAGCAGAGTTCAGATGCCTCTTTGTACCTCGGGTCCTTCACAGTCATTTGGGAAGAGTAGTTTTGTCCGGATTCGTTGATAGAGAAAGTGGACATCGCCGAAAATAGTGAGGCAAGGGGTAGGGTTCTATCAGAGGTTAGGGAAGACGATATTGGGGAGACAGGCCTGGATCATATGAAAATTCTTGGCCCAGCTATAGGCCTTACTCACCTGTATAAGCTGGGGGTGGTGACGAGTGAGTTAGGGGGGATCTGAATATTAAAATTAAGATGGTGGGTGATAGGGTGACTATACTTGAGCCCACTGATACTTTGGAGGACCACCGCCATCTTAATGCGGGTTGTCACTTAGAGGAGGAACAAATTGGGCCATTAGAAGGACACTTGGGCCAACAAATGCCCCTAGTTTGCCCAACGACAGAATTTATGGTTCACCTAGGGGTTGGGCATGGGTTCTATGATGGTTCACCCACGGGTTGTGACCCATCTTCTTCCTTGATCTCACCTTGTTCGATTAATTCACAGACGGTGGCCGAACGGCGATCGGTGATGGTGTTAGGGAAACAAAATGTTAAGAAGGATAGAAGAAAGAAGAAAGGGTGTAACACATCTAAAATGGGGGATATCTTTCTTCCTTCCTCGAGATATTTGAAGATCACTGGTGGGGTTCTAGTGAAGCAATTAAAATTAAAAGAGGGAGCTGATAAATCAACTCTATTGTTGCACGAACAGGGTTTGAGTGGGACTAACCGAGCCATGAATCATAGTGGAGGAACGCCACTCTTGGGCGCTTATGGCGTTCCACCTACTTCCCAAAACTCTGATGTGCTCTCTTTGTGACCAAATTACTCGCGGCTTCATCATCTATTGCTCAGTCGTTCCCAGGCCTTAATCTAATTGTCGATTTGGATCCGAATTTGACAAACGGGGGACTGCTTCATCCTGATTGTTCTAGCATTGTGGTTGGGGATGATAATTTGGGGTCTAACACAAGTGGTGGAAGAGATGATCTGGATGCGCAAAAAATTCATCATATGGGGGTGAAAATGGGTGTCTCTAAGAGGGAGGTAGTTACGACTAATAGGCTTGTTAGTTTAGAGTTACGTGATCGAACGGGTAATGCCGTTGAGGAGTGGCAGATAGTTGATCAATGATAGTGTGCTCAATGAATTTCAGAGGGTTGCGAACAAGGCCAAAGAGGAATAAAATTTGGACACTTGTTAGGGAGCACAATGTGGATTTCATTGCTATTCAGGAAACGAAAATGGAGTCAGTCTCAGCTAGCCTTTGCCATCTTCTATAGGGGAACAAAATTTGTGATTGGCACAATTCTCCGTCAATTGGCAATAGTGGTGGCATTCTATCTATTTGGAATCAATCTAGAGCTAACCTACTCTTCTACTTCTCTGGTTTTGGTTTTGTGGGAGTCTGTCTGGAGTGGGGGGTGGACAGGTCTAAATACTATGTGGTTAATGTGTACTCTAAATGTAATCTACCAGATAAGAGGCATTTATGGGAGGAGTTATTGATGTCCAAAAGGGGTTTTGGGGGTGGCTATTGGTGTGTGGTTAGGGATTTCAATTCAGTTTGCTCACTACGCGAGAGGAGGGGTGTAGGGGAACCGGCTGGATCCATGGATGCTGTTGAAGCATGTGAATTCAGTGCTTTTGTTGATGATATGGGCCTCATTGACCTACCCTTACTAGGAAGGAAATTTACTTGGTTCAAACCAAGCGGGGCTGCTATGAGTAGGCTTGATCGTGTTATGGTATCTAAGGATTGGGCTGATCGCTGGGGCGATATGGTGCTTTGGGCCTTGGAACGAGATGTCTCTGATCATTGTCCGCTTGTTCTGAAAAATTCCCATGGTGGGTGGGGCCCGAAGCCGTTTAGATTCAATAATCATTGGCTACTTTATAGGGGTTTCAAGGGTGTGGTCCAAAACAGTTAGTGCTCTGATTCACAGTCTGGTTGGATGGGGTTTGTCATTAAGGTGAAGTTGAAGAAACTAAAATGGGTGCTTAAGCAGTGGAATAAGGAGGCTTTTGGGGATGTGGATTCAAAGATCCAACTGCTGGTGGAATCTATTAAGGCTCTTGATTTAAAATCTGAATCGGAAGGTCTCTCCTTGGATGAGGTGGACAGTAGGAAGTTGCATTTTTCCCAATTATGGTTGCTATTGAAGAGTAAGGATAGTTTGACTTTTCAGAGATCCAGAGCTAGGTGGTTGAATGAAGGGGATGCCAATACTCGATACTTTCATTTGTGTCTCATGTCTCGGGGGGTTAGGAATAGAATCCAAGCCTTACGAACAAGTGATGGGTGGGCTGAGAATGTGGTCGGTATTCGCTCTGAGACTACTTGTTTTTCAGGGAGCACTTCTCTGAGGAGGAATGGGACCGACCACAGATTGATGGTATGGATTTTACTGTGCTCTCGGCTCATGAATCTGCTTCTATCTCTGCACCCTTCTCATTGGAGGAGATGACGGAGTGGTGGCCTCTTGTGATGGGAACAAAAGTCCGAGTCCGGATGGTTTCAACTTCACTTTTGTTAAAACTTTTTGGGCCTTGATGCGCAAAGGGGTGGGGGTATTATTTGACAAGTTCTTCTCAAATGCTAGGCTACCAAGGAGCTTCTCATCCTATTTCCTTACCCTTATACCTAAGGTTAAGTGCCCCCTTTCATTAAGTGATTTTCGTCCTATTTCTCTTCTTGGTTGTTTGCACAAGATAGTGGCTAAGGTGTTGGCAGCAAGGTTGAGCAGGGTAATGGATGCCCTCTGTAACGACCCGTTTCCGGACCGCTACCGAGCTCAACACACCGAGCTCAACTAAACCTGTATGCGACGCGTTTTAAAACGATACTCTTGTGCCTTTTAAAAAGTACGGTCTATATTTTTTTTTTAAAACCAGCTCGTACACATCAGAGTATCTACAGCTTTTTGAAACATGGTGCAACTAAGACACAAGACTTAAATTCTAATGAAACATACATGCATAAATACCACTCGAAATAATAATGTATACAAAATACAGAGTAATAATGTATAAAGAAAATACACCTAAGGTTTGACGACTTCAAGAGAGCAATCATACCACAGGGTACTTAAGAGACACCCACGCATTTGCTCCAAAAAGTAAACCACCAGTCTACCCTGAAACGACAAAACATAACCGGCCCAACTGGTCACGACCTCTGAACACAAAAGAAAAACAAGCAAAGTAAATCACGACAAGTAGAGGTCGTCGCTCGGGTCCTCGTCGAGCTCCTCCTCGCCATCATCTGCTGTCGAGTTCCCCGCGCCCTCGACATCGCCTGGGTAACCGTCATGGATTGAAGGCACCACGGGAAAGGGTCAACTTCTCAACAATTCAAGATAAACACGGCATAAAGAAATAAGTAAACAGCAAAGTATAACGTTCACCACACGTGACTCAACCATCTCACTCTAAACTCGACTCAACTCGCTATCCAGTTCTCTCGACTCGACAATTTTTCCGGAATGCACACGCCGTGCAGTATCTTTGGAAAGTCGGTAAGCCTTGGGATCCTCGCTCTCCCTAGGGCGGTCGGCTCCAGTCCCATAGCGTGGCGACGTCTAGTCAATCTCCCGTAAACAAAAGGGGACCTAGCACCCTTAGTTATCCGGGTCACGGCTCAAAAACGTCATACGACTCGCCTAGCTCTCTTACTCGATGAACAATTCGCCGCATACGATATTCAAAGAGTTATACACAAGATATTCAACCGCATGTCAAATAAAAAGAGCAGCTCGACATGAAGAAACGCAATTCAACATGCAATACACAACTCACAACATATATTCAATCACATATTAAATACATGCAAAAACCCAATCATATCACAACATTTCAAGCTCGACACAAATCAAGGAATTCATACAGAAATATAACAATAAAAATCCTAGCATGTCTAGAAGTGTTCTTACGCACAAAACATAAACACGTAGAATATGAAGTGCCCTTACCGAACTCCAAGCTAACTCTGCTCGACAACGACCTCGACACGGCTGTCTTCAAACGAGCTCGACAACGACTTCTCTTACTCGATCTCGACACGTACGCTTCTCAGTCGACCTCGACACGTACAGTTCTCGATCTGGATCCCACTGCTTCCACGTCCTCGGGTTCGCTCTCCCGTACACCTCGATTCGGAAATCACACGATCTCGGGAATCAGACTTCCTAATACAAACACAACTTAGTTCGATCTATGGGTTCTAATAACACTTAGCTCTCATAATCCCAATCTTAACTACAACCCAGTAAATATTACAAAATAACTCCTTTCTCTAAGATTTTATTGAAAACTTCTTTTATACATTACCAAACAAAGCCATTTTTCCTCTAACACAAAGTTAGGGTTTTCGATCAAAAGTTCAAGAAAAAGGTTATCTGATGCTACAACAGATAAGTCGACAACAACAACAACCAGAAGCAACAAACGACAACTAAAACAAGAAATCGAAACAACCAAAAAGGAAGGGTTTTTTGGCACTGCCTATTGCAGAAATCAGAGGAAGAAATTTGTCTTTCCAGCTCGAATAAATGGTTAGAAAGGTATGTGATGTCATGAAGAAGAAAACCCATCAGTTTGACATGATTTGGAAGCATAGAACTCGCTAAAATGGAAGGAAGAAGTAGCGCTAAACAGTAACATGAAGAGAATCTGTTTTTCCATACCTCAGATGGTGGTCGAGATGGTGAGATATGTGTCGAGAAGATGGTGAGGAACAAGATTGATGAAGAAAGTTTATGCAGAATCTCGATGGAACTCAAGGTTCTTCGATGGAAGTTCTGGAGAGGAAAAAGGAAACTCAGAGAAGAAAGGAAGAAGAAAGAAGAAAAGAGAAAGTGAGTGTTTGAGGGAACCGATCGTGATATACAGCTGGTGAGGGAAGGGCGTTATCGTAACTCCAGTTATGAGATGCCAATCCCATCAGTCAATCTACCCATCTAATCTCCCCTCTCTCATGATTACCCTCTACTCTATAGGTTACAGATCTAGACACAGCGACGAGACTACAAGCCGACAATATAATATTACAAACAAGATAATCAATAACGCTGAATAACGTTCGTAAGAATACGAGTTACCGTCTCGACACGATGTCGACCAGGGTGCTCGTGCAAGCGCACAAGGCTCTAACACGAGTTCGTGCATGCGGCCTCCTCAGTTCGACATGCGACCTCCTCAACTCGGTATGCGACCTCATCAGCTCGACACGCGATCTCAACAGCTAATACACGCGATCTCCTCAGCTCAGCAAATGACCTCGGCACGCGATCTTGGCACGGGATCTCGACACGAGGTCTTGGTACGAGGTCTCGACACGAGATCTCGACGCGAGGTCTCGATACGACGTCCTAATACGAGGTCGATCTCGTCCTCAGGTGTTACAATCTCTCCCTCTAAAAAAATTTCGTCCTCGAAATTGCAAATAAGCTTCTTACCTCGGAAAAGTTCAGGGTACTGAGTCTTCATCTTCTCCTCCAGCTCCCAAGTCGCATCTCGGTCTTACGATCCCACACAACTTTGTGAGTTGAATCTCTTTGTTCCGCAATCTGTTTGGCTTTCCGATCAACGATCCTTCTTTGGTGATGCTTGAAGGATAAGTCGTCCCTCGGTTGAATCACATCCGGTTCGATGACATGAGAGGGTCGGCAATATACTTTCGCAATCGTGAGGCGTGGAAGGCGTCATGAATGTTCGACAAGAAGGGTGGCAAGGCAATCGATATGCCATCGACCGATCTGACGAAGAATCGATAAGGTCCAATAAATTTAGGAGTAAGTTTCTTGGATTTGATCGCTCGACCAACTCCGATGAGTGGGGGTGACTCTAAGAAATACATGTTCTCCTTCTTCGAACTCGAGTGGTCGGCGTCGTTGGTCCGCACAACTCTTACGCCGACTTTGAGGCGTTCGCATCCTATCTCGATCAAGCGGATCTTCTCGATGAGTCTGCTGGATCATATCTGGTCCCAAAACGTAACGCCGCCATCCTGGTACCAACAAAGAGGCGTCGACATTTACGTCCATTGATTGCTTCAAAGGTGCCATTCCAATACTCGCATGGAAAGCGTTGTGTAGGTGAACTCCACCAATGGTAAGACGTCGTCCCAACTTCCTCGGTGATCTAACGTACAAGCTCGCAACAAATCTTCGAGCGATTGGATCGTTCTCTCAGTCTGACCGTCAGTTTGGGGATGATATGCCGAGCTAAGCCTGAACTCGGTTCCCATCGCTTCTTGCAATTCCCTCCAAAAATGAGACGTGAACTTCGGATCTCGGTCCGACACAATTGAAGAGGGTATACCATGAAGTCGTACGATCTCCGCGATGTAGATCTCGGTCAGCTTTTCCACGTTGTATGTCGATCTCACTGGTAAGAAATGAGCAGATTTGGTCAATCGGTCGACGATCACCCAAATCGAATCATTCTTCTTCTGCGTCTTCGGCAAGCCTACAACGAAATCCATGGAAATACTATCCCATTTCCATACTGGTACGTCGAGCGATTGTAGCATTCCCGCAGGTCGTTGGTGCTCCACGCCGGCTTCGACACGTTAAACACGAAGCTACGTACTCGGCCACTTGCTTCTTCATTCCGGACCACCAAAAATGCTTCTTCAAGTCTTGATACATCTTCGTAACTCCTGGATGAATACTAAAGTTGCTCTTATGCGCTTCGTCGAGTATTAACTTTCTCAGCTCGGCTACGTTAGGTACACATACTCGGCCATTGCATCTTAAGATGTTGTCCGTCCCGACTTGGAATTCTGTCGACTTCCCTTGCGCTATCAACTGAACCTTCTCTTGCAGGAGCTCGTCATGAACCTGTTGGTCTCGGATCTCGTCCAGCAATCTGTTAGAAATGGTAAGCATACCAAATCTCAGCTTCCCCGGTGAGACTTCGACACTCAACTTCAAGTCTCGGAACTTCTCGAGCAACTCCAACTCCTTGATCATCATTGAGGAAACAAGAACGCTCTTCCTGCTCAATGCATCTGCTACTACGTTAGCCTTACCGGGATGGTATTCCAACGTAAAGTCGTAGTCCTTGAGAAATTCTGTCCATCTTCGCTGACGCATGTTGAGCTCTTTCTGGTCGAACAGGTACTTCAAGCTCTTGTGATCTTGAAAGCGATGAAGTGCTCCCATAAAGGTAGTGCCTCCATATCTTCAGCGCAAAAACTCTGCTGCCCGGCTCAAGTCGTGAGTAGGGTAGTTCCTCTCGTGAATCTTAATGTCTTGAAGCATCTGCGACCACCTTCCGATGTTGCATCAAGACGCATCCCAATCCCTGGTGTGACGCATCACAATACACCTCGTAAGGCTCTTACGGTTGAGGCAAAGTCGGCCTGGTATGTCGTCAAGAGCTCCTTCAGTCTTTGAAAACTGGTTTCACACTCCTTGGTCCAGGCAAAAGGTTGATCCTTCCTCGTAAGCCGTGTAAGAGGCGCGACAATTTTCGAGAAACCTTCAATGAATCTTCGATAATAGCCTGCTAAGCCAACAAAACTCCTGATCTCGGTAACCGACTTCGGCTGTTCCCACGCTAGCACAGCCTCAATCTTAGTTGGATCCACAGCTATCCCTCCTTTGGAAATCACATGTCCAAGAAAATTCACCTCTTCAAGCCAAAATTCACACTTCGACAGGTTGGCGTAGAGTTGCTTCTCTCGTAATATCTGTAGTACTCGACATAGGTGTTCTTCGTGCTCTTCTCGGTTCCTCGAGTAGACCAGGATGTCGTCGATGAACACTACAACAAACTGGTCCAAGAACGAATGGAAAATCCTATTCATGTAGTCCATAAACATAGCTGGCGCATTTGTCACTCCAAACGGCATCACCAAATACTCGTAGTGACCGTATCTGGTCCTGAAAGCTGTTTTGGGGACATCTTCCTCCTTCACGCGAATCTGATGGTAGCCCGACTTCAAGTCTATCTTGGAAAAGATCGCCGCTCCACGAAGTTGATCCATCAAGTCGTCAATACGAGGTAACGGATATCGGTTCTTCACAGTAACCTTGTTGAGCTCGCGGTAGTCCACGCACAGCCTTGATCGTCCATCCTTCTTCTTAACCAACAACACTGGAGCTCCCCACGGTGACACGCTCGGTCGTATGAATTGCTTTGACTCCAAGTGTTCGATCTGGGACTTCAGTTCTTTCATCTCGGCAGGAGACATCCTGTATGGCGCTTTGGAAATCGGTCCTGTTCCTGGAATCAGGTCGATGGAGAACTCGACCTCTCGCCGGTGGTAACCAGCACGTCTTGGGAAAAACATCCTCAAAGTCACACACCACCGGGTACATTCTTCACGTCGATCTGGCTGGAAAACTTCCGAACTAGCGGATACATGTATTCCCTAGTTCCTTCTTTCAAAGAAACTCCAATACATTCATTGAAAGATAATGGGAGACTCAGTGCGGAAAAATTACAGTTTACGGGCACGCAGTCCAAGAGGACATGGTGGTGTGACAACCAATCCATCCTGAGGATGACATCTAGGCCCCTAAGAGGCAAACAAACCAAATTGACCACAAACTTTCTACTCTGAATAACCACTACACAATTAAGACATGCAGTGTTTGTGACTAAGGTTTTAGCAGCAGGGGTTGTAACTACCAATTTGAACGGTAAAGCGATCAATCAAGTTCAAATGGTTCACACAATCAGAAGAAATAAAGGAATGGGTTGCACCCGAATCAAAGAGAACGGATAAGGATTTACCCTCGATCTCACATTCACCATGAATAAGATCTTCAGCTCGCTCTGCTTCCTCGCCACTCATGCAGAAGACTCTGCCTTTAGCTACCTGACGCTTCCCTTTGGCCTTTGCCGCAAGCATTGCCGGTTCAACTTTAGGTGTTGGACAATCCTTGGCAAAATGCCCTGGCTTCTTGTAGTTGAAACACACCTCCTCCTTCTGAGTACAGTTACTCGCATAATGCCCTGGCTTTCCACAACGATAGCAAGTCACCTCGACACCGGTCTGACCTCCGCTTCTCGCTCCCTGGGTCATCGGACGATATTGTCCCCTGTTGTCGTTCCCCTGAGGTCGGTTGTAAGGCTTCTTCTGCAGTTGTTTCCCCTTCTGTGTAAACCTCTGCCCCGCACTCTGGGGTCTCACCGGTCCGCCTACAACAGTCTTCTTCTTGTGGCTTCTTACTCCTTCTACCTCGACACAGCGATCTATCAACTCCTGGAGGTTTCAAATCCTCAATGACACCACTGACTTCTGAATGTCAAATCTCAGACCTCGTTGGAACCTCTCGCTTAACCATCCTTGGTCAGCTCGATCACGAAATGGACTGAAATACCTCGCCAGTGACTCGAACTTGGCTGCATACTCGGACACTGTCGAGCTGCCTTGCTGCAATTGAAGAAACTCTTGCTCCTTCTCGGCTCGTGCAGTATCTGGGAAATACTTGTCCAAGAACCTTCCACGAAAAAGCTCCCAAGTTATCTCGCGACGTTCTGCTATAAATGTTTGCTTCACTCCTTTCCACCAATACTCTGCGTCTCCTAGCAGCAAGTAGGTGGCGTAGTCGACCTTCACGTTGTTCGGGCAATGGAGTGCCTCGAAGATCTTCTCGATCTCTTGCATCCAAAGATCAGCTTTATCTGGGTTTGGCTCCCCGTAGAACTTCGGTGGGTCATGCTTCCTAAAGTCTGCTAATCCTCTAGCTTCAGCATTTCGCTCTGCTCATTCGGCTTTGTTCTTTGTAAGTTCTATTTGGGTTAACGCCGTCTGTTGAGCCATCGCGTTAGCTGTTGAGTTCTGGCGGTGATTCTTTGAGCCATGGCTGTCGCCATCTCGGTCATAGCTTGAATTGCTCGTTCCATGTCGACGTTCTCGGTTACAGCTGTCGTATCCCTACGAGGTGGCATTAGATTCCACAAAGTTCAAAACTTTGTCAGAATCTCACAACAAGGATGTGTTAAAACACACTGCTTCAATCAAGAAACAGTTCAAACAATTTCTCAAGCAATAAGTGCTTCACTTAATCAAACAACAATCAACATAGTACAATTAGGTACCCAACCCATATATATATATCCCAACACAGTGACCAGTCCAAATTTCCTATGCACAGCTCGGTCAGAACCGAATTGCTCTGATACCAACAATGTAACGACCCGTTTCCGGACCGCTACCGAGCTCAACACACTGAGCTCAACTAAATCTGTATGCGACGCGTTTTAAAACGATACTCTTGTGCCTTTTAAAAAGTACGGTCTATATTTTTTTTTTAAAAACCAGCTCGTACACATCAGAGTATCTACAGCTTTTCGAAACATGGTGCAACTAAGACACAAGACTTAAATTCTAATGAAACATACATGCATAAATACCACTCGAAATAATAATGTATACAAAATACAGAGTAATAATGTATAAAGAAAATACACCTAAGGTATGACGACTTCAAGAGAGCAATCATACCCTGGGGGTACTTCCGGCAGACACCCACGCAGGGGGCTGCTCCAAAAGTAAACCACCAGTCTACCCTGAAACGACAAAACATAACCGGCCCAACTGGTCACGACCTCTGAACACAAAAGAAAAACAAGCAAAGTAAATCACGACAAGTAGAGGTCGTCGCTCGGGTCCTCGTCGAGCTCCTCCTCGCCATCATCTGCTGTCGAGTTCCCCGCGCCCTCGACATCGCCTGGGTAACCGTCATGGATTGAAGGCACCACGGGAAAAGGTCAACTTCTCAACAATTCAAGATAAACACGGCATAAAGAAATAAGTAAACAGCAAAGTATAACGTTCACCACACGTGACTCAACCATCTCACTCTAAACTCGACTCAACTCGCTATCCAGTTCTCTCGACTCGACAATTTTTCCGGAATGCACACGCCGTACCGTATGCTGGAAAGTCCAGCCGAAGCCTTGGGATCCTCGCTCTCCCTAGGACAGTCAGCTCAGGTCCCATAGCGTGGCGACGTCTAGTCAATCTCCCGTAAACAAAAGGGGACCTAGCACCCTTAGTTATCCGGGTCACGGCTCAAAAACGTCATACGACTCGCCTAGCTCTCTCACTCGATGAACAATTCGCCGCATACGATATTCAAAGAGTTATACACAAGATATTCAACCGCATGTCAAATAAAAAGCGACTCGACATGAAGAAACGCAATTCAACATGCAATACACAACTCACAACATATATTCAATCACATATTAAATACATGCAAAAACCCAATCATATCACAACATTTCAAGCTCGACACAAATCAAGGAATTCATACAGAAATATAACAATAAAAATCCTAGCATGTCTAGAAGTGTTCTTACGCACAAAACATAAACACGTAGAATATGAAGTGCCCTTACCGAACTCCAAGCTAACTCTGCTCGACAACGACCTCGACACGGCTGTCTTCAAACGAGCTCGACAACGACTTCTCTTTCTCGATCTCGACACGTACGCTTCTCAGTCGACCTCCACACGTACAGTTCTCGATCTGGATCCCACTGCTTCCACGTCCTCGGGTTCGCTCTCCCGTACACCTCGATTCGGAAATCACACGATCTCGGGAATCAGACTTCCTAATACAAACACAACTTAGTTCGATCTATGGGTTCTAGTAACACTTAGCTCTCATAATCCCAATCTTAACTACAACCCAGTAAATATTACAAAATAACTCCTTTCTCTAAGATTTTATTGAAAACTTCTTTTATACATTACCAGACAAAGCCATTTTTCCTCTAACACAAAGTTAGGGTTTTCGATCAAAAGTTCAAGAAAAAGGTTATCTGATGCTACAACAGATAAGTCGACAACAACAACAACCAGAAGCAACAAACGACAACTAAAACAAGAAATCGAAACAACCAAAAAGGAAGGGTTTTTGGGCACTGCCTATTGCAGAAATCAGAGGAAGAAATTTGTCTTTCCAGCTTGAATAAATGGTTAGAAAGGTATGTGATGTCATGAAGAAGAAAACCCATCAGTTTGACATGATTTGGAAGCATAGAACTCGCTAAAATGGAAGGAAGAAGTAGCGCTAAACAGTAACATGAAGAGAATCTGTTTTTCCATACCTCAGATGGTGGTCGAGATGGTGAGATATGTGTCGAGAAGATGGTGAGGAACAAGATTGATGAAGAAAGTTTATGCAGAATCTCGATGGAACTCAAGGTTCTTCGATGGAAGTTCTGGAGAGGAAAAAGGAAACTCAGAGAAGAAAGGAAGAAGAAAGAAGAAAAGAGAAAGTGAGTGTTTGAGGGAACCGATCGTGATATACAGCTGGTGAGGGAAGGGCGTTATCGTAACTCCAGTTATGAGATGCCAATCCCATCAGTCAATCTACCCATCTAATCTCCCTTCTCTCATGATTACCCTCTACTCTATAGGTTACAGATCTAGACACAGCGACGAGACTGCAAGCCGACAATATAATATTACAAACAAGATAATCAATAACGCTGAATAACGTTCGTAAGAATACGAGTTACCGTCTCGACACGATGTCGACCAGGGTGCTCGTGCAAGCGCACAAGGCTCTAACACGAGTTCGTGCATGCGGCCTCCTCGATTCGACATGCGACCTCCTCAACTCGATGCAGCGACCTCATCGGCTCGACCGCGCGATCTCGGCGGCTAATACCGCGCGATCTCCTCAGCTCAGCAAATGACCTCGGCACGCGATCTTGGCACGGGATCTCGACACGAGGTCTTGGTATGAGGTCTCGACACGAGATCTCGACGCGAGGTCTCGATACGACGTCCTAATACGAGGTCGATCTCGTCCTCAGGTGTTACACCCTCATTGCTCCTACTCAATTTGTATTCATAAAAGCGAGAAACCTAGTTGATGGTGTGGTGGTGGTTAATAAGGTAGTGGTTAATGAGGTAGTGGACTATGCTAAGAAGAAGAGGAAACAATGTCTGATCCTTAAGGTGGACATCGAGAAGGCCTATAATTTTGTGAAATGGGGCTTTTTGGATTATATGATGCAGTTGTTCGGGCTCAATGACAGGTGGAGAGCCTGGATTAGAGCATGTGTCTTCTCTGGAAGCCTCTCGGTTTTGGTCAATGGAAGTCCGTCGGAAGAAGTCAACATTAGAAGAGGGTTAAAGCAGGGAGATCCATTGGCACTGTTCCTTTTCCTTCTGGTGGTCGAGGGGTTAGGTGGTTTGATGCGTCAGGCGGTCTCTCTTCACTTATTCACTAGGTTTCATGTGGGGGAGTCAGGTTGCCGGTGTTTCATCTATAATATGCGGATGATACTCTTCTCATTGGTGAGGCTACTGTGGATAATTTATGGGATATGAAGGCGATGCTTAGATGGTTTGAGCTTGCCTCTGGGCTCAAGGTGAACTTTGCAAAGAGTAACTTGATTGGGGTTAATGTCGAGGAACCTTTTTTATCTCGTGCAGCTCCCTTTTAAGTACCTTGGGCTTTCTATTGGGGCCAATCCTAGGCGTACATCTACATGGGCTCCAAAGGTGGAGGTACTGCGTAGTAGGCTTTTGGGGTGGAGACATAAGAGTTTTAGCTTTGGCGGGAGGATTGTTCTCGTTAATTCGGTACTCAATAGTATCCCTATCTTTTATTTATCGTTCATGAGGATGCCTGTGAAATTTTGGAAACAAGGTGTTAGGATTCAGAGAGAGTTTTTGTGGGGTGGGGCGTCAGGGGTGAAGAAGATTTCGTGGGTTAAGTGGGCAAATATTTGTAAGCCTAAGAATGGGGGTGGCTTAGGGGTTAGGGATCTTAGGTGGGTCAATGCTGGATTGTTAGGGAAATGGAGATGGAGGCTTTTAGGGGAGGAAGGGCTCTTTGGTGTCAGGCGTTGAGGGCGAGGTATGGTCATTCTGTGTCTTCTACTATGTATTTTGCTGATGGTAGAGTTCCTTCCTCGGCGTCGGTATGGTGGAAGGATATAGGTCGGGTTGGGGGGCTGTGGTGTTAGGTTCAGACTGGTTCTTGGCAAGTGTTAGAAGGAGATTAGGTGATGGGAGGTCTACTTCATTTTGGTATGATGTTTGGGTTAGGGACTCTACCCTTTGCAGTAGGTTCCCTAGATTATTCTCACTTGCAGCTGATTCGGATATGTTGGTTAGCGATGGTGGCAGGTGGGACATTGACACATGGGTCTGGGAGATGCCTTGGAGCAGACGCCTCTTTGAGCGGGAGGAGTGTAACAGCCCAAATTTTTCATCCTTCTAGGTTAGGATATGTCTTAGGGTATTAGAACATGCTTATAGTTGCTTGGGATGGGTTTCATATGTTTTACAATCCCTTCAGCTGACTGAGTATCTAGATGTACCTTTATTCCTATGCTTAGTTATTTCAGTTACCGTATTCCCCATTTTCGAACCCCTTAACAACTCAATTGAGTAACACCCTCACTTTGTGCTAGAACCTTATAATTCCTTGTGTGCTTGATTAAGCATTTCATGTATGTAGATGTGTTAAATATGCTATTGATTAGTTAGAAGTCCAATAAGATTGGCATGGTGGGCGTTTAGGCGAGTCAGGACATAAAATTGGCAGCAGACACGGTCCCAGGGGGCACCGGGAGCCCAGACTAGGACTCGGGGCGCACAGGCCTCATCGAGAGCAGGTGCAGGGCGCCCAGACTGAAACTCGGGTGCCCAGGCCTCACAGAGAGCAGGCGCAGGGTGCCCAGGGGGTGCTGGCGCAGGGCGCCCACAGCTGATAAGTGGCTGTGCATTTTTGTCGCGTTTTAACTCGTTTTGGGCCGGTTCTGTGACCCCGTGTGACCCATTCTGGACCTGAAGAAGCAACCACGACCCCTAGACTTAACCTAGCCACTAAGCATTAGTTCTAAAACCCTAAACATGATTAGGAGCTGCTCATAAGACCAATTAAAATAGAGAAAAGTTCTTCCTCCCCCTTTCTCCAATTTGATGCTGTCAAAGGCTCTGAACTCAAAGCTACGCTAGGGAACTCGACTAGGGAGCATTGTTACTGTCATTCTTATAGCCTCATTGTGAGGAATAGAAAGTGGTAAGCCTTCTAATGATAACTTTGTCTTTAAGGTCAATGTTAAGGTTCTAAACTATGATTTTTCCATTCCTAAACCCTTGCTCTTGTGTTTTTGCTGAAGAAAGCTTCACTAGGAAAAGAAAAGCTTGGTGTTCCCTCATACCATCCTAGGAGTACGAAATTCACTTGAGGTAAAGGGTAGTTGTTCTCTTCTAGTGAGTGTATGAAACATGTGTGAACAATAGGGGTGTCCCAAGACCCCTATGCCTCGCGCGGTAACGAAAAACGAGCACTATCACCACCGTGATAGGGAGACATTCGAACTCCTCAATTATTATTCTTGACTGGTGATATGTACTGTAACGTGATGTGATAATTTCATTGGATTGATGAATTTGGTGTGGTGATTGAGTCTTGACTGTTTACATGCTTGTTACTCTTGACTATTATTTTATTGTTCAGAGAGGTGAAAATCTTGGTTGTTGCCGACTTTAAATTGCTATTGTATGAACTCCTACAAGACTTGATGACATGCTATATTATTCGTGTTGTGTGCCTAGGTACTGATATGGTCAGTATTTAAAAGTGTTGAATTGCCTAAACCACTAGTGTTGTTGCAAGAATTAGCAGTGATGATGATTTAAAAACAGAATGCTGGAGAGGTTGAAATGGAATAAAAGGTGAATCAAGTTAGGGTTAATTATTTAGAATAATTGACATATGAATAAACCATGCCTTGATAGAGACCTTGAAGTTTTAACAAGAGAATTGAGGGTCAACGATAGGGATGAGTTAAGTTATACAGAAATTGTTTGCTACCAAATGATAGGGTAAGGAATTTAAATAGCTAAATGGTGAGCTTTAGACCCTATGAATGTGTAATCACTAAGTATGGATCAAAGAACTCTAGACCATGTCCAACTAAGTTCTGAGGGACGTAATGGTGAGGCATTAGATCCCCGAACGGGTACGAACCCTCTGTTTCCGAATTGGATAGCGGTGGCGGGCGCCAGCGCCTGATGTCGGCGCCAGGTGCCCGATGGCGTTTGGTACTCTTGTTGTTTCGTCGTGTTTCCTCGGGTTTCCGCAATTAGGTTGATATTGTGAAGCCTAGGTAGGATGTCTGAAGTTCATTTATCATGTCTAAGGATATATTAGTTTGATAATTTGAGAGAACTACTCTTTCTATTCTTAAGCTTCACTTGGATGTTATGTGCTTAAAAGAAGTTGCTAAGAACATTGAATGTTTATGTCATTCGTTGAAGGTACTGGCTAACCTATGAACTTGTGTTCTGCTGTTATTATTGTTGCTACTCTATCGAAGATATTGCGATAGAGGATATTATGGTTAGACACCGCATTTTGTCATGTTCATGCATCATGGTGTCGGCATTGTTGTTGTTGTAGTTAGTAGGGCGAATCGGGCAAGGTATCCCGTGACGGGCGAGGTTTCCCGGTCCTACGGTTAAAAAGGGCGAATCGGGCAAGGTATCCCATGACGGGCGAGGTTTCCTGGTCCTACGGTTAAAAAGGGCGAATCGGGCAAGGTATCCCGTGACGGGCGAGGTTTCCCGGTCCTACGGTTAATGGGGCGAATCGGGTAAAGTATCCCATGACGGGCGTGGTATCCCGGTCCTGTTGTTATTGGGGCATTACGGACATGGTATTCCGAAACGGGCAAGGTATCCCGGCCTCGTTATAAGTGGATCCACATGCATATAGTTATGGTTCTAGAAATACATCGTTTTACATGATAACATGCCTGGTTGTTTAGTGTTTGGTAATGTACCTTGTTGTTGTGGTTGATCCCGTGGCATGTGATATATAATTGTTGTGGTAATGTACCTTAATGTTGTGGTTGATGCTGTAGCATGTGATATTTGGCCGTTGTGGTACCATCTTATGCCTAAGTACTAGTGATTAAACGTCTTCATTGGAATTGTTGTATATTGCGCATTGTTCATTAATTTCCTACACTGTATGCACTATTTGAGGTTATGATGACTAACCCCTCTTGTGGCTATGCATATCCCACCGGGTATGTGTAGATGCTGAGACTGCAGGTATTGAGGATGTGAATGTCGGCAAGTAATCACGATAGCTCGTTGCGATAGATAGAAGACTTGTGTTTACTTGTTTAAGTCTTTGTATTTTTCCGATGTAATAATTAGGGGAAGAGCTCTGAATTATTGTGACATCGGGAACCTTGGGTTTATCTCCTTTTGATGTTTTCCCTCTTGTACTATGTTTGATTTTCGCAAGTTGGGAGTGACAACCCTACCGTATTTGAAATGAAAAGCTTTTACTTGGATCAAAATTTTATTTCTTGTTCTTTTCTTCTTACATTGCTAAAATGCCATAACGGGGTAGAGGGTGTCACATTTGCATGTGAACAGACAAATCAACCAACAGATCAACAATCAAGTCACCACAATATTAAACAATTGCATGTGAGCAAATAGTTCTATCAGCAGATCAATGATCTAGTCATCATAATGTCAGATTCATCAAACAATTCATCACATATCATAAATGTGGTTAGCCATGCATGCCAATGCATTATGAACAAGTTTGTGTATACACTTGCAGCCTTAAACAAGGACAGCAATAGGAACAAGGAAAGCCTTTTCCAGGTCCGAACAAATTCCCCTACCAAAGGTATAGCCACACATTAGGCCGTGTTGCCAACTACTACCTCTGGTCCAATGGGTACCTTGGGTAGCTGGCAAATGAAGTGACAACCCGCCCTTTTGAAGTCCTTAAGATAATCAAACGCTACGAGTGTCGATGCTCAATGGTCAGTATGCATCCAAACAATTTTTTTTTATACAACCCACTTATCTTTAAGGAGCGTCTGAGACATAATTTATTTTAATCAATGCGGATCGACGAGTCCTCACTTTCTTAGTGAATTTTTGAATCTCAGTTTTGGTGTCACATTTAAGTGATATTGTGCCAGAAATAGCTTTTGAGCTTAGGTCGTTGGAACCCTAGTTGTGCTAAATAAGGCATTAGGGGAATTCCCAGGAAAGAGAGGCGGTGCGAACACTCTTAATTACCAAGTCTTTCCTAGCCAGAATTTTCCCAGACGCATCATTCACCTCAACCATTTTCGCAAATTTTACTCAAGTTCTTTTTCTACTATGGTTCCATTGAAAAATTCTTTGCAAGCTTTGGCTAGTTTTACTAAAATCCTCACGCTTACTTTTAAGTCAAAATGCCCCTTAATATTTCTTTTATGAAATCTTTTCTCAGCTTATGGAATTGCATCGATTCTGATTAAGTAAATCGTCAAACCAATAACAATAGATCGTCGCATTATTAATTAATCCATCATCACTGACCTTATTTATGCATACTTTAATCAATTCCAAGTTCAAATCAAAACATTCATAATTGATTTAAGACATAAATTCCAAATCATTGTTGCCACACGGGGCCAAAAACATGCTACAATATCTCTATAACACATAGTAATACTACAAGTACTACCACACAATTAACAATCAATCAAACCACTCAACAAACAAGGCGAAAAGCCCAAACTCATTACGTAAGAATTTCCCTTACCTTAGGTGCTTTAACAATCCAAGCAAGGTAATTTCAAACAATCGTCAAGTCGTTTCTCGCACGAACCTTAACAAGCAAGTTCAATTAATTAGAACTGAAAACTCATGTGGTGTACTCCTAGGGAAGCCACGTTTTGGGTACTCAAAGGCCTAGGAATCACTAAACTTAATCCCTATTTGATCACATCTAGTCATATGTCATGAAGCAAGTTCAAATCATGCAAGTTTTGAAGCTTTTTCAAACACTACACACTTAGAAAAATACCTAACCCAAAATTTTACCAATTGGAATAGTGTTTTACCACTTTGAATAGTATTTTCCTAACTTTGAACAACTTTTTAAAGCACTTAAACATGTCATAAAACTTTGGAAACACTTTCCTTATAAGTTTAAAACAAATCTTAAGACATATACCAAAACTTTTTCCCAAAATCAAATCTCTTTGAAAACTTTTATTAAATCAAATCTTTAACCACTTTTTGCAACTATTTTAGGCATAAAACAAGTTAAGTACACTTTCTAAAAAGAAACAACTTCAAATTTTCAAACATTTAACTTCTAAATCATGATAACTTTGTTAGATCCAAAACTCCTTACCATAAGCCAACTTTTTTATCACTTTGATACACTTAAAAACAAGTTAAAACATCATTAAAACTTGCTCATAAGTCACGGTTTTAAAGAACCAAAAACAACAAATTTATTTTTCCAAAATTTTGTAAAACATGCTTATATGACTAGTTTTCAATCATACTACTCAAAACCCTCTAAGAACTAACTCCAAATCAACAAAATCAAGCCAACATCAAGCCCCCCAACAGCCCTATAAATTCGGCCAGAACCAAGAGTCGAAGTTTTCAAATTTTAAAAACAGTAACAAGCTTAATCATGGAGGAAAATGATGGATCTAAAGATTAATCAAGCTAATACATCAAGATCTAACAATTTCTAAACAAAACAACACTAAAACCTTGAAGAACTCTTCCATGGCAGCCAAGAGGAAAATAACATGGTTTAGGAGGCTTACCAAGAAGTCTAGGGATGGTTGATCAAGAATCAAGAACAAAGGAAGGAAGATTGCACTCAAAAACACTAAGTTTTTCAAGATTCCTCACACTTTCTCTCTCTAGAATTTTCTCCACCAAGCATAAATGGAAAAATTATGAAGGGGCTGATCTCCTATTTATAGAGATCTCAAGGGACAAGGAAGAGATAAAAATTGTTCATTTAGTTGGATCTTAACCATTTAGTTACAAACTAACTAAGTAAACTAACTACCAATTACACCTAAGCCAATCAAAAGGCTCCATTTCCAAATTGTAGGCTACCAGCACATGGCTGGCCTCCCATTGGTCCATTTTGGTCGACATACCCCTAAAAAATCAAAGGGTTTCGCTTCGGCGCGTTATCGATCAACCGGGTGCGCGGCGTTCCACGTCTATTAGGGTTTTTGTACCAAAAACTCCAAAAATAAATCTAATAAATTATTCTATACTCAAAAATTATTAATCAACCAAAATGTCCCCAAAAATATTAGAAGTATTTCTATGAATGTCGTTTTCTCGATTTACGAGCTAAAACGTTACCGTAATGCAGTTATGGGCGTAGAAAACAATCTATATTATTCTGATGCCTAAAAATTCCAGAAAAATTTCCAATAAATCATAAATATTGGAAAATGCTAAGATCTCAAATTTTATAAAATTTGGATCACGTTTGGGCATATTTCAGTTAGAAACACACACAATAGCCTAGTTACGGCAGAATTCGATAGAATTCTTGCAGCGTAATAAAAACTGTAAATTAGTGAGAATCACTAATTTAAATTTCTCTTATCATATAGAAATTAATCAAACAATAAAATTATCAAGACAAAATCTTTAAAATAATAGTCATATTAAATATGACATAAAACAGACAATTAATACAATAACTAGACAATAAAAATTCAAACTATGACTTAAAAATATTTATTAAATCCTGAGAACTATTTCTCTTTCAATAAAATAATTTTCTTTAATCAAACAACAATTTTGTCACAATTTTTTGGGATTAATTCATATTAAAAACAGTATACGTCTACACTGTCTGTTAATCTGAATTAATTACTAAAACAGTAAATTGTTTACAATAAATCTTTGTTGTTCTTCGTACTTTTAACAAACCATTGAGGTGATCAATCTCTATGATTTATTTCCAAGTAGTCGGAAACCATAAAATAATCTTCATAAAAATTGGGATGTTACAATGGCCACCCAATAACTTATCGCCAGTGACCGAAGCAAAAGGTGATCGACGTGGATAAATAAGATTAGTGGTGTAGATTATCATAGTTAGATTGATATACTTACAAGTAGGGGTTAGTTACCTCACCATGATAACCCTAGAGACGTTCAGAAGGACTAATAGGGAAGTTGCCTTAATAACCTTGAAGACGCTAGGATAGGAGATTGGGACCTTAACATTTGTCGAAATTTCGAGGACGAAATTCTTTTAAGGGGGGTAGAATTGTAACAGCCCAAATTTTTCATCCTTCTAGGTTAGGATATGTCTTAGGTTAGGATATGTCTTAGGGTATTAGAACATGCTTATAGTTGCTTGGGATGGGTTTCATATGTTTTACAATCCCTTCAGCTGACTGAGTATCTAGATGTACCTTTATTCCTATGCTTAGTTATTTCAGTTACCGTATTCCCCATTTTCAAACCCCTTAACAACTCAATTGAGTAACACCCTCACTTTGTGCTAGAACCTTATAATTCCTGTGTGCTTGATTAAGCATTTCATGTATGTAGATGTGTTAAATATGCTATTGATTAGTTAGAAGTCCAATAAGATTGGCACGGTGCGCGTTTAGGCGAGTCAGGACATAAAATTGGCAGCAGACACAGTCCCAGAGGGCGCCGGGCGCCTAGACTAGGACTCGGGGCGCACAGGCCTCACCGAGAATAGGCGCAGGGCGCCCAGACTGAAACTCGGGCGCCCAGGCCTCACAGAGAGCAGGCGCAAGGCGCCCAGGGGAAAAGCTTCACTAGGAAAGGAAAAGCTTGGTGTTCCCTCATACCATCCTTGGAGTACGAAATTCACTTGAGGTAAAGGGTAGTTGTTCTCTTCTAGTGAGTGTATGGAACGTGTGTGAAAAATAGGGGTGTCCCAAGACCCCTATGCCTCGCGCGGTAACGAAAAACGAGCACTATCACCACCGTGATAGGGAGACATTCGAACTCCTCAATTATTATTCTTGACTGGTGATATGTACTGTAACGTGATGTGATAATTTCATTGGATTGATGAATTTGATGTGGTGATTGAGTCTTGACTGTTTACATGCTTGTTACTCTTGACTATTCTTTTATTGTTCAGAGAGGTGAAAATCTTGGTTGTTGCCGACTTTAAATTGCTATTGTATGAACTCCCACAAGACTTGATGACATGCTATATTATTCGTGTTGTGTGCCTAGGTACTGATATGGTCAGTATTTAAAAGTGTTGAATTGCCTAAACCACTAGTGTTATTGCAAGAATTAGCGGTGATGATGATTTAAAAACAGAATGCTGGAGAGGTTGAAATGGAATAAAAGGTGAATCAAGTTAGGGTTAATTATTTAGAATAATTGACATATGAATAAACCATGCCTTGATAGAGACCTTGAAGTTTTAACAAGAGAATTGAGGGTCAACGATAGGGATGAGTTAAGTTGTACAGAAATTGTTTGCTACCAAATGATAGGGTAAGGAATTTAAATAGCTAAATGGTGAGCTTTAGACCCTATGAATGTGTAATCACTAAGTATGGATCAAAGAACTCTAGACCATGTCCAACTAAGTTCTGAGGGACGTAATGGTGAGGCATTAGATCCCCGAACGGGTACGAACCCTCTGTTTCCGAATTGGATGACAGTGGCAGGGCGCCAGGCGCCCACAATGTCAGGCGCCAGGCGCCCAGTGACAGCTGGTACTCTTGTTGTTTCGTTGTGTTTCCTCGGGTTTCCGCAATAGGTTGATATTGTGAAGCCTAGGTAGGATGTCTGAAGTTCATTTATCATGTCTAAGGATATATTTGTGTGATAATTTGAGAGAACTAATCTTTCTATTCTTAAGCTTCACTTGGATGTTATGTGCTTAATCGAAGTTGCTAAGAACATTGAATGTTTATGCCATTCGTTGAAGGCACTGGCTAACCTATGAACTTGTGTTCTGCTGTTATTGTTGTTGCTACTCTATCGAAGATATTGCGATAGAGGATATTATGGTTAGACACCGCATTTGGTCATGTTCATGCATCATGGGGTCGGTATTGTTGTTGTTGTAGTTAGTAGGGCGAATCGGGCAAGGTATCCCGTGACGGGCGAGGTTTCCCGGTCCTACGGTTAAAAAGGGCGAATCGGGCAAGGTATCCTATTACGGGCGAGGTTTCCCGGTCCTACGGTTAAAAAGGGCGAATCGGGCAAGGTATCCCGTGACGGGCGAGGTTTCCCGGTCCTACGGTTAATGGAGCGAATCGGGTAAGGTATCCCGTGACGGGCGTGGTATCCCGGTCCTGTTGTTATTGGGGCATTACGGACATGGTATTCCGAAATGGGCAAGGTATCCCGGCCTCGTTATAAGTGGATCCACATGCATATAGTTATGGTTCTAGAAATACATCGTTTTACATGATAACATGCCTGGTTGTTTAGTGTTTGGTAATGTACCTTGTTGTTGTGGTTGATGTCGTGGCATGTGATATATAATTGTTGTGGTAATGTACCTTAATGTTGTGGTTGATGCTGTAGCATGTGATATTTGGCCGTTGTGGTACCATCTTATGCCTAAGTACTAGTGATTAAACGTCTTCATTGGAATTGTTGTATATTGCGCATTGTTCATTAATTTCCTACACTGTATGCACTATTTGAGGTTATGATGACTAACCCCTCTTGTGGCTATGCATATCCCACCGGGTATGTGTAGATGCTGAGACTGCAGGTATTGAGGATGTGAATGCTGGCAAGTAATCACGATAGCTCGTTGCGATAGATAGAAGACTTGTGTTTACTTGTTTAAGTCTTTGTATTTTTCCGATGTAATAATTAGGGGAAGAGCTCTGAATTATTGTGACATCGGGAACCTTGGGTTTATCTCCTTTTGATGTTTTCCCTCTTGTACTATGTTTGATTTTCGCAAGTTGGGAGTGACAGCCCTACCGTATTTGAAATGAAAAGCTTTTACTTAGATCAAAATTTTATTTCTTGTTCTTTTCTTCTTACATTGCTAAAATGCCATGACGGGGTAGAGGGTGTCACAAGGAGGGCTTGATGGCTGCCCCATCAGCCCAGCCATATCGGTGGATATGGACCAGACACTCTAGCGGTTCGTTCTCTGTTTCCTCAGCGTATGGGCTCCTATCAGAGTCATCTTCCAGTGTGGCTAGGCTCGCTGATTTTGAGGTTAGTGTGCTAGGCAAATTATGGAAGAGCCCGGCTTTATCAAAGGTAATTTGCTTTCTCATGGCTGCTACATTTGGATAGAGTCTCGACTCAGACTAATTTGCTTAGCAAAGGCGTTATTCCTGATATGCCAGATACTACTTGTGTGTTGTGTGGGGCACACCAAGAGTCGGCCTTATATCTTTTCGCCAGGTGCGCTTTCTCCTCTTCGGTTTGGTATGCTATTGCCAGCTGGCTGGGTTGTGACTTTGTGCTGTCGTTGGATCTCTTCTCCTCGTACTCTCAATTCACTCAGCTTGGGGGTAGCGCATGATGCAGGCGTGGACTGGCTTTGATATGGCATGCAGTACTGCGGGCAGTTTGGGACCTCCGGAATGGATGTATTTTCTCAATGAGAGTGCCTGATGTGAGATATACTATTGACCGTATTCGATCATTGTCCTGGAGGTGGTTTTTAGTTTAGGCAAAATCTACTCCACTGCATGCGGGCGGTTTGGGACCTCCGGAATGGATGTATTTTCTCAGTGAGAGTGCCTAATGTGAGATATACTATTGACCGTATTCAATCATTGTCCTGGAGGTGGTTTTTAGTTTAGGCAAAATCTACTCCATGCTTGTATTATGAGTGGTTTGCCAATCCTCTGGCCTGTATTGTGAGGGCTTAGTAGGTGTTCCTTTTTGTCTTCCCTGTTAGTCTGGGGCTCTCTATGGTCTGGGGCCATTAGGCTTTCCTTGTCTGGCTGTATATGGGTTGAAGTATCCCTTGTACCTCTATTAATATATCTTTGCCATTCAAAAAACAAACATAAAAATGAGTTGAAAGTAATTTATACACACACATGTATATGTACATGTACATGTATCTGAATACCAAATGAGGGATTACACTGACAAACTAATCACCCATGAGGAACATATACATATGTGTGTGTGTGTCTATATATATATATATATATATATATAATAAGGAAGCCTTAAAACAATCAAATATCTTTATTGTAATAAATATTAATATTATGTAATATAATTTTTATTTAATGTGAAAATAATAAATAAAATAAAATATAAAAGATTAAATGTATCAAATTAGAAGTATTAATTTATTTACGGATTGAATATTTTATATTAAAAATATTAATATCAAAATTACTATAGAAAAATATTTTAATAGAAATTTACTATTGATATAATTTTGTAATATAAATTTAATGTTTTTTAATTAAACCATGCTAATGAAAAAAAAAATTAAACCATGCTTATCATGGACCGATATGTATGTATATGTTATTTCTAGTATCTAATATAAAAAATAATTCTGATTAGGATTTTTATATAGATTATATTTTTATTTTGACTTTTATTATTACTAATATATCAAAAAACTACTCATTCATTTTTAAATCTAATAAATTTAAAAACCCTTTAATTTAAATTTTTGAACTTTTATGAATATTATATATTATATAGAAATATTGACAATCCATATGCAGTGGTGGCCCTGAGGGTGGTCTTGAGGGGCGACCGCCCAGGGCCCCAATTTTTGAGGGGTACCAATTTTTTTTTTTTTTACTTAGTAGTAGTATGTATGTATATTTAAAATTATATAAAAATTTATTGTAAAAAATTTAAACAAACAATATGATTAAATAAATTGTAAAATAAATTTAAATAATCACATTCACAATTTTGGAAAGTTAAACCCATGAACCGTCCAATTTTTTTTCTTGGTATTGAGCACCGTCCAAATTTAATAGCTAACTGTTAGCATTTGAACGTTCGAACAAATCAAAAGTCACACTTCTTATCAATCAATTCTCTTATAAAATGATCGGTCGCACTTCTTATGACAAGTATCAACACCATTCTCTAATCTTTATGCTTCTCACTGATATCTTTTGTCTTTACAGACTCCCATCAATCCATCTATCCCAAACTTGCACTGTTGCACACAACCTTTTGCCCATTCGTGTCGGATAAAATCGTGTGTCTCGCATTGTTTTACAGTAGCAGGAAAATAGAAGGTAGTGAATCATTTGATTTGGCGGTGCTTTTTGCAAGTATTTTAATGGGTTTTGAATTAAGTTTTTGAATTATGCTTTTACCACTATCATTTGTTTATTAATTAGTAGTTCTGCATTTGTCAAAATTGAAATTGTTAAAATCTTGTTTACGATATTTTTTTTAATTAAATTTGACATGCAATGGCATCACTGTATGACTCAAAAATCCCAACTATGTTGGCATCCTTGAGCCTACCAATCATCTGCAGCACGCCAAAAATTTTATTAAAAATATGAAAAAGGAGAACAAAACTGTCATGGGGGGGCAAGGACCTGACCCATGGAAAGAATCATCTAAATCTATAAAAAGGAAGTCCTAACCTATTGCGGTGGAAATCGTCCATAATAAAAGGCGGGATGGTGTCCCACCACAAAAAACCCTGAGTAGTCAGGCCGTGAGAGGCCAGCTTGTCAGCACAAGAGTTACCTTCCCTAAAAATATGAGATACCGCAAAGTTCATGCTTCTAGTGGCATATAAGCAATTATTCCACCGATTTCTCAGCCTCCAAGGGATAATACTCGGATTGGAGAAAGCAGCAACTACTAATTCCGAGTCGCATTCTAACCAGAAATTTGTCCAGCCCTTCAAGACGGCCTGCTCAATTGCGAACATGGCACCGACTAACTCTGCTTGTAAAGAGGAAGTTACCCCAAGATTCGCCGCGAAGCAACCAAGAGTAGCTGCTCGATAGTCTCGAAAAATCCCACCACAAGCAGACCAGCCCGGGTTGCCCCTGGAAGCCCCGTCAGAGTTACATTTGACCCAATTACAAGCAGGCGGGGACCAAATAACCTCCTTAATAGAAGGAGCTCTATTAACATGGCCAGCTATAGCAAAAGCTTTAAGGATGGTGAACTCCTGCATAGAAGACGACGTGGTCCCTTTGGAGAGGAGGCCAGACAAAGAAACCAAAGCGATGATTGAGTTGATTGCTGACCTTAGAGGGATACGTTTATCTTCAAACCGCAGACTATTTCTACACCTCCAAATATAGTAGACTACATTCAGAATGAGAGCCAATATAGTGTCTCTAACTTGGGAGCTCCAGCTATTGTTGCAAACCGAGAGAATGGAGGAAATTGAGCTGAGATCGATGTTACAAGCAATGATGGATTTAACCCAATTCCACAGAGCCATCGCAAAAGCGCATTCTCGGAAGAGATGAGAGGAGGTTTCAGCAGCCATACCACACAAACTGCAGATGGAGACAATGATGCATCCTCGAGCAATTAAATTATCATCAGTAGGCAGCTTGTGGTGAAATAATCTCCAAGTGAGGAAAGATTTGGAAAGAGGAATATGTGGTTGCCAAAGAAGCTTGCAGCAATTGATCACCTGCCCTCTAGGATTGAGAAACAGGAAGGCTTCTTTATTGGAGAGAGACCCTGATTCGGAGTTATACCATTGCAGCTGATCCGGAGATGGAACACAAGGAATAGGCACTTGGTGAATAGCAGCTGCCAAAGTGGGGCGATGTTGAGCGGCCAGAGGAGGGATGCACCAGTTATAGTTGGAGATAAAGTCACTCACTCGTGATTGAAATAGGTGATGCATGGAGGAAGGAATATGCAGCTGCGAAATAACAGGCTCTGGCAGCCAGTGATCATGCCAAAAACTAATGGATTTCCCATCCCCCAAATTCCAAGCACCATTGTGTTGCACCAAAGGAAAGGAAGCTTTCAAAGCTGGCCAAATTGACGACTTGATGTAATGGTTGCAAGGCTGGCCATTGCGAAGAAACCTTGCTTTAAGGAAGCAAGCCCAATCGGTGTTCACAGAGATAAAGTGCCAGCACTGCTTGAGGGAGGCTGCCTCGTTGATTTTCCTGCAAGATCTTAATCCTAGGCCACCCTCCTCAAACGGTCTGCAGATTTTATGCTAAGCAACAGTAACTATCTTGCGAGAATTGATGTCACCAGACCAAATAAAATTCATAATCCATGAATCCAAGGAGTCAAGTAAGGAAATAGGCCAAGCATAAACATGAAAACTGTACAAAAGCATCCCGTAGATGACAGATTTCACTAATTCTACACGGCCCATGATAGATAACATACAGCCCTTCCATGTAGCTAATTTAATCTTAATCCTGTCAGCAATCGGTTGAAGATTAGCCCTAGATGGCTTGCCTTTGAAAATTGGGACTCCAAGGTATATGAAGGGGAGACTGTCAGCTGAAAAGCCCAAGGTGGTGGCAATGGAAGCCATTCTCCAAGAGGGAATCGAACCAGAGAAGAATTTACTCTTAGAGTAATTGATCAATTTCCCTGAAGCCTCCCCATAAGAAGTGAACAAGTTTCTCAAAGCAAGTAGATTCTTCTTTGTACCTCGGCAAAAAATTAAGATATCATCTGCGTATAGAACATGACTTGGAGTTTGATACCCCCTGGGGCAAGCCATAGGCAGAAGAGCTCCTGAGGTGACTAATTTCAAAAGACCTCTGCTTAACACATCTTCAGCAATGCAAAAGAGAATGGGTGAGAGAGGGTCACCTTGTCGCACTCCTCTTTTGCAATTGAAGAAACCCACAGAGTGTCCATTGACTGAGATGGATAATTTGGCAGACTGAAGAATGATTTTGATCCAGTTACAAAACTTATTATCGAAACCAAAAGCCGATAGGGTGTTGAGTAGAAAATTCCAGTCCACAGTATCAAATGCTTTTTTGATGTCAATTTTGAGAGCGAGGTTGCCACCGAACACCTTTTTGTCCAACATATTCACTGCCTCCGAAGCAACGGACACACAGTCTTGGATATGACGATCCCTCAGGAAGCCTCTTTGATGCTCAGAGATGATTTTAGGGGCTATGGATGCTAACCTATCCGCCAGCACCTTTGTAATAATTTTAAACTGGTAGTTTGCCAAGGCAATTGGACGAAAATTCTCAATGGAGTTTGCACCTGGAAATTTAGGAATCAGGACCACTAAGTTAGAGTTAAGATTTGGGAGCAGCCAGCTTTGAGTAAAAAACTGAACTATAGAGTTGAACACATCATCTTCAATCACTTTCCAAAAATGCTGGTAGAAGCAGCCACCAAAACCATCAGGGCCCGGGGCGCCATTGCTATTCATACCGAAGACAGCTTGCTTAACTTCTTCTCGTGAAGGAATGTTGGTAAGCATGTTGTTATCGGCAGTAGTTAATTGAGGAGTAATAACCGATTCAATTAAATCATTGGGAGAGCAAGAGTTATCAGTTGCAATGAGAGATTGATAATAGTCTAACACATGTTGCTCAATTGATTGCTGGTTGTCTAGAATGGTAGAGCCATTGTTGAGGACTGACATTGTTTTAGATGCATTTCGAATTTTGGTGACTTTGTGGAAGAAGGCTGTATTCCTATCCCCATTTTTATGCCAATTGATCCTGGATTTTTCCTTCCAAAATTCCTCCTCAAAGTGAAGGGCTGCTTCCAGATTTAATTGTGCAGATTTCTCTTGATCCAACAAAGAATCATCACCACCATTGGCTTGCAACTGAGCTTGTATACTGTCAACTGCAAGCAAAGCTTCCTGAACTCGCTTACGCACATTATCGAAAGTGTTTTTGTTCCAGGACTTAAGCTCCAATTTCAAGTTTTTCAGCTTTTGAGAAAGCACAAACATTGGGCAGCCAGCCACTGGACGATTCCAAACTTCTGTAACTAGTCTGTGACAATCCGGATGGGCTAACCACATCTTCATAAATTTGAAGTGAGAAGGATAAGATTGAACACCAGTCTTCATGGTAAGCAATAAAGGATAATGATCAGACTTGCTTCTTGTCAAGGAGCTACAGGCAGTATTTGTCCAATTTGACAGCCAAGAGTCATTACAAATTGCTCTGTCTAACCTTTTCTCAATTAGAGCTGAGCCCCTCCTGCCATTAGACCAAGAGTATTGAGCACCCCTAGTGTCTAAGTGGATTAATTCATTGCTGTCAGACCAGTCCTTGAACTCATCACAAGAGATCTTCAGTGGCAGATTGCCTCCTCTGCTCTCATGGGCGCCTAGCACAGCATTGAAATCACCAATGAAGCACCAAGGCCCCGAGTTGAGATGCTGTAAATTGTTCAGATCAGCCCAAAGAATTCTTCTGCTGAGGTATGAGGTGCTGGCATATACTGCAGCTATATAAAAAGTAGTGTTAGCACAGTTAAAAGAAAAAGACACATGCTGCTTTGAGGCAGCTATAATAGTAGGGTCTAGATCTTTCAAACAGAAGCACCACAGTTTGGAGGGGTTGGTGGAGGAAGTTGCAAAAGACTTAAGATTGAGAGAATCCCAAAAATTAGTAGGAAAATCCTTGAGATGAATCCAAGGTTCAGATATGAAAACAAAATCTGGCTTGTGTAAACCACAAAGCTTTTTGAGGACCAATCTTGTTGGAGGCTTGGCCAACCTCTTACATTCCAATATATAATCTTCATTAGGCAAGGTTTCTAGGCCCTGCCCTACTGCGGGTGTTGTGTGGCATTGGCATAGAAATTTGTCTGTTTCTTTGTCTAAGTTTCTTCCTTTGGGATTTTGTAAGAACTTTCTCAAATTGCAGCTGAGAGGAGCCTTCTCCTGAGTCAGCAGCCAGCTCTGCATGCGGCTGTTGCACAACATGGTCTTGTTGCTCTAGCTCCACTTGGTCACTCCAATGATTGGCAAGAATCATCATTTCTTTGTGAACCTGAGGAGTTGCTTCATTAGGGCCAGCAATGGCTGCTGCCACTGCTTCTGGTGTCTCAGAGACATAAGACTCATTGGGACCAGCATTGTGCACCATGTCAGAACCCGGTGCTGTATGCATCATTGTTTCCTCATAAATTGTCTCCACTGATTCTGTTTCCTCTGCATTGTCAATATGTCCATGCTCATCATTGAGATGTGCTGCTAAGGTTATATCCTCATCAACATTATCATGAGTAGCCTCTTCAACATTAGAATTTGCTGCAACATTGTGATTTATATCAGCTCCAACAATTATTTCCTCCTCTGTAATTACTTGAGTTTCACTAGCAATTGCATCCTCCTCTCTAGGATTCTCCAGTTCTGCAGGTTGGTTCTGTTGAGTTGCATGATGTTTGTTTTTTGTCCCAGTGACTTCTTTATTTCTTGGAGGCAGTTTATTAGCCATTCTATTTTTCCTATTACATTGATCCTCAGAATGACCAATTGCTTGACAATAATTGCAAATAACTGGCAGATTTTCATAATCAATTCCCACATAGAAAGCATGATCATTTCTTTCCACCAATAACTCAGAAACAATATCAGTGGTAATATCCAGGTCAACCAACACCCTAGCATAATGTCCATAAAATCTTTTGCGGGTCATATCATCAATGGCAATTGGTGTTCCAATGCCTGAGGCTATTTCAAACAAAAGTCTAGTCCTCCAATATTCTTGTGGCAGATCATAAATTCTGATCCAACATTGAAAGTTGGTTTGTTTCTGCAGCCGAGGATTAAAATCTGGCTGCCACTTAGATAGCCGCAAGACACCAGGGTTAACATTCCATGAGCCTTTGATCCAAACATTGCGATAATCTTCTGGCGCTAAAAAATTGAATTCAAAGAAACCCTTGCCAAGGGCTGTCATTCTCCATTGACCTGTCAGTTTCCACATTGCAGCAAGTTTGTCCCTCAGAGCATGAAATTGCATTGGCTTATCTCCCTTTGACAGAATCAATCGACCATGAAGACTCATCCTACAACTCTCCAGGCCTTTGATATATTCATCTTCAGATATCTTGATCGATACCTTATCACCTTTGAGACAAAGGCGTGGGAGTTGAGATAAAGGAACCTCCAAAGACGTGGACAGTGCATGCGCAAAAGACTTTGGTTGGGAAGGAGATGGGGGTTTGACTGGTATGGCTTGCGTAACAGGAGGTGACTCAAGAAAAGTCCAAGGACATACGACTCTGACGTCAGCCATGGGAACCATGCAAAAAACCCTAGGAGATCACGTGAGGCAAAACCCTAGCAGAGCCATCCAAAAGATAGATTAAATTAATAGTCTTTCTTTGATTTCTATTAAAAATATTTTTAAAAAAAAATATTGATTATGAACGTATTATTGATGATTTTGCAACAAAAAATACAAGGAGAATGATACTTAAATAATTATAAAGGCATCATTTTTTGGTTCACCCAGGACACCCAAAAACTAAGAACCGGCCCTATCCATATGTACATACATCCCTTGTACAACATTGCACAAGCCAGTATATATTAATTCATTTGTTAAATATAATTATATCATATATAATTATTTCAAGTCTAATAAATTTACTCGTCAAAAAAAAAAAAGTCTAATAATTTTAAAATTTTATTACTGTTAGTGAGATATCTGTGTATGCATTGGCATTGTCGCATAATTGTGTTCTTCTCATGTTGCAGCGCAATTTCTAAACTATTATACCAAATCAATTTAATAATTTAATTATTTATTTAAATAAAAAATTCTGTTGTTTTGTTAATCCATTTAATCAATATACAAATTTCTTCTCTTATCATCAGAAATCATGAAATATTTATAAATATTTTATCAATTTACATTTTTATATTTTACTTACGCTGTGTTTGTTTCGGGGTGAAAAGCAGCGAGAGATTGAGGGACGAGTGAGTTGGCGAAGAGAGAGCGCATCTCTCTCGTTTGGAACGACAGAGAAGATGAGACGAGAGAGTGAGGAGTGATTAACAGCATGCTTGATTACCTTTTTTAAAACAGTTTTCTGTTTTTAAAAACTTTAACAAGAACAAATTTTGTTCTTTGTCTCTTTTTAAAAACAGAAAAACTGTTTTTAAAAACTTTTTGCTTTCTTCGCAAAGTTGCAAAGAAAGGCAAACCGAACCAATTTTTTTTTCGCGTTTCCAATTATACCTATATTCTCTCCTTATATCTCATATTATTTAAATTTTTAGTTAAGATATTAATTTCTTTTAAAAAATAATCAACACTTCTCTCTTCTATTTTTCTCTTCTCTTTCTCATAAACCAAACAATACCTCAAATCTACTCTATTTCTCACTTATTTCTCTCTTTATATACTCTCTCTCACTTATTTCTCTCTTCACAACTTCTCTCCGAAATCAAACACAGCCTTAGAATTACAAAAGTAACTACCAAAATAAGTAAGAGAAACCGAAATGACCATTCAATTCATCACCGTTTTTCCTATTACAAAAATTGAAGTCATTGGTAGAAAAATGTGCTGGCATATTATCTACTATTAAAAAAGTCTCGCAAGTCAGTTCAAAAGTTAATTGTCTGTATACTAGTTTTTCCTTCTAGTGGATGCAAGCAATCGGTTTTCCAATTTTTTTGTCCGTTTTCTCGCTGGGGGAGAAAATTCAAAGGATAGCAGGAGAAATTTTTGTTATCCGGTTAGCTTCTCAGTCTTTCCAAATACTTCCAAGAGAGTTGAATGTGTTAGTCAGAAGAATGTGCAAGTTGGTACATTTCGACTACGTATAAAATAATCTGGCAAGCCTTTTCAACACTTTTTATGTTTTGTCAAAAAACACTCTTAATAAGTCAACTTCTCAACTTGAGTATTTTGTAGTGGATGTTTGCAATTAGTTTTTCCATATTTTTTCGCTTCTTTTTGTGCCAATTTTTTAGCAATAATAATCATTGATATATTTGTTGTAAATACAAAAGAAAGTAGAGAGATAAGACAATAGAAATATAGACTCAAAGACAAGTTCTAAAGGAACTAGGATTTAAAGACTAGTTCTTCAGGAACTAGCTATAATCTTTGTATTGATAATCTGATCAAGTGTGTACAAGGACAAACCTAATAGCCTTATTTATAGAGAATGAGCTACTAGTTATGGACCTAATTAAGGGATACGGTAAAGATATAATGAGATAACAAATTGATATAGTCATCCATCAAATCAACATATTCATAACAATATTATTATTATTTATTGTTGTTCATTATGATTGATATGCATATTTATCTTATTACAATAAAATTTATTAATTTTATGTTAATAATAATAAATTTGTAATTTGATTCAAAACAATATTTAATCTGACATAATTTATTGAAATATTGATATCAAAATTGGAGAAAAATAATTAAAAATAAAACGAATGAATTTGAATTTGAAAATAAAACTTGCCGAGAGAACCCTTGTGCTAAGCACATATGGGTGGCGAAGAAAAACAGATTCTACATTGTAGTTAAGTTTTTTGTAGAAAAATGGTTTTTGGCAGGAAAATAGATGAATTAGTTTTTGCCACAGATTCTACCATGTAGTTAAGTTTTTTGTAGAGAAATAGTTTTTTACTGGAAAACAAATGAATAAGTTTTTGCCACGTGTTCTTAGTGTAGTTAAGTTTATTAAATAGATAATAAATATAAATACTTTATTGTCTCGTCAGAAGATTGCATGATGATTGTTGCACATGTAGTTTGATTTTAGTTCATATTTATTTTACTAACCATAAATATTTTAAGGTTTTCATTTTGTGTACAATTAGTGTAAAAAAAAATTTATATTGTCATTAAATTATAAATGGTCACATTATTAAAAATATTTGACTTTATCATAATTACGCCAAAAGTCATACATGACTTGATTTGTGATTACTTGACAATCTAAAACATTTTACTGTGACACTGTGTATCAAAATTAAACTTATATATATTTTAAATTTCACATGTCGTTTAATAATACATTAATATTAATGATCTTCATATATCGAAAAAAAAATATTAACGATCTTTTCAAACATAATCATCTTAATAAAATCATATTATCAATTCTAAATTGTGCATCTCATCCCATCAAAAAAAAATTGTGCATCACATAATAGTGTTTGGTTATGCAATGTCCGATTAGATTTAAGGTAATATATGATCTAATATAATTTACAAAAGAATCGGGAAAAAAATAGGAATAAAACCTTGTTAACACCCAAATATAATTAGTTTTTAGCTAAATACGGCAAACAGTTGAAGATGTGAGATAGTCGATGAAGCCAGTCTATTTGGGTTAGCTGAATGACAAGAGTTATCAGCTAGTTAGCCGAACACCAAGAAGTGTTAAGTGGGCCAAATTGGTTGCTGAATCATGGAGGTGGGCTTTAGACGTTCAGAGAAGGGAAATTATGTCGATTATTTGAACAAATAAGAAGATAATTTCAGGACTTGAATTTTGGAGAAGTGATTTTAGATACGGCAGAAACATAAATAGTTTAAATTTTGAGTCATTTCACTTTTAACATGAATTTCTTACCTTCTTCCTATGAACTTCGACTAAGATACACTAGTAGCCATTAGTGAACTTTCCATACTTGACTTCGAGCCATCCAACCACCAAAACCCCAATCCGACTTCACTGATCGACTTCTATCTACCCCTACTTTGCTTTTTACTCTTCGATCGTTGATTACGATCGAGATGAGATGTAATGCTGTCAATTTACAGTTTTAGCTTCAATGTGTTTTTGCCATGTTCTTCATTGCTCTTTAGTTTTTATCACATTGTTTATCCATTTTATGTCTTCTGACGTCGTTTGGAAGTAGTAGTTGTGATTGTGACAAGAATCAAAGTTGTGCATGTGGCTAAGAAGTGTGGGCAATACCCATTCAAGGTTGATCTCATAGGTTTTCGGTCATATGGCTACATACATTAACGTGGGGAGGAAGAACACTAATCGTAAAGGTGGCAAGAGCAGAATTTAGTATTTTAACAGGGCATAGGGAAACCCATAACCCTTCGCCACGAGAGTTGAATAACCATCAATACATAACCTGCATTGGACAATACGAGTTAGTAGAACCAATTAGGGTTTTTGGAATTATATGTTTACCAACCTCTCACTATTATGTGTAATTGTTTGATAACATGTTGTGTTTAGCTGATTGGCATTATATGCTTTGATTTTGTTAGTATACTTGATTTGATAACATAATTCCATGATGTATGACATTACATGTTTAGATCCGAGTTAACCATAACATTGTTGAGATACATGTTGTATGCTTGACTGGTAGGATGAGTCGACATTTTAATATCTAGCCTAACGAATAATTAATCGACTAATTGAGAGATACCCTAAAGGGGTATTTATCATTATATTTTGTCGAGGTAAGGTTGAGACCAGAGGTAGAGCCTCGTAGAGCCATGGGGTACCAATTGCCACCCCAAAATTTTTTAAATTTCATATACTACTAAGGTTCTAAACATGGGAAGTTGTTGTCCGCATCTGTCGGCTACCCCATATCCACAAGGAGCCACTTGTTTTGCTACTTCTCTCTAGCTTTTTCCCCATAACTTCAGTACACTGTTGTCTTCGGATGTGACTTCTCAAGGAAACAATATTATTGGTAGAGTACTGCAACACAATGTCACAGTAATAGTGTAGTAATAGCTTCCTATTACTCATTTTTTTCCCGTAACTGCTAGCGTCCTGTTATTCTTGATGTTGGCTTCTCACAAAATACATATTTATATAAATATGACATCTTTGACCTAGACATATTTTACAAACATATATTATTATATTATATATTTAACATTTAACTTCAAACATATTTTGACTACAAACTATTATACATTATCGAATATATGCCATGTCATTTTATTTGTATTTATTTGTGAAAAAATAGTGCCAATCAAAACTTCAAGCAGGATTCGAACCGCGCCTGCGGCATTGACATCGCCAAAAGTAAAGGAAAGCAAACCATTACGCCAACAAACATTTCGTATCATTATGGTGACAGTCTTTTATATATCTGTTCATTATTCCCCCCTCCCCCAAATTTCTGTCACGCTCTGCCACTGGTTGAGACACTAGTCATTGAGAGTAGAAGTTAGAAAATTGGATTTGGGATGGTTGCATATCATGACATGTGCATTATCATATTTGACCCGCTCAATCGAGTAGGTGGTCTCGCCCAATTTGAGAAACATAGTTACTTAAGTTACTTCCTTCAATCGAGGAGGTAACCTCACACTATTGGGGAGGACAACATTACATGATCTTATTTACCTTGCTCAATTGAGAAGGTAGCATTGCCTATTTGGGAAGCTATCGAGATCTTAGGATTGAATGACATGCAACTAGGAATAGTTATAGGCACTTATCTTTAAGAATATAATTCAAGGATGCTTGTGCTAGTACTGATTGGCTAACATGTCATAATACTGTATACTATATTTTTAACCCGATTGTATGATGGTTTAGTATAATCTTATCTCATGTATTTGTATGTGTTACTATTCCTGTATCGCTTGGATTTCAAGTAGAGGACGAGCATGGTGTACAACCTGAGGACTACAATGAGGTGAACGTATTGGACGATGAGGACATGATCCTCCAAAATGATGACAAATGAGGCTAGGAGAATGACTTATCCTCCTTCATTATTGTATATATTGGGACAATCAGTTTGTACTATACGTACGGTACCTTCCTAGGTGTAGTCATGTCAAGGACTACCCAGTAGTCCTTTGTCATCCTTTTTAGAGGATGTGGCGATCTCCATAGGAATGCCAACAAAACCCCCATTCATCTTGTGTCACTAGATGATGGGGTTTGTTTTGAGAGGCGTTCGTATGCGAGTTATAGATGCTATGCACGTATGAGGTGTCACATTGTTCTATTTAGGAGTCACTTTCATGTGAGGACCATGGCCTAAGAGAGGATGTTGCGAGTTAGAGAGAAGGTGGGGAGTTACAAGACATGTTAGGTCGTCTCCCTTGATGTTATAGTGTTTTGTTAGGGCCAAATAAGTATGTTTTGAGAGTTTTGGGATTATGATGTATTTTTGGTATCTTTGGTAATGGTTCAAATATACGTATATTGTATGATGTTATAACTTCCACACGTGGCTTTGATGTATGTATAACTATGTTAAACCTATATGTATGAATGTATATATCAATGTGTATGTATGTTTTAAAAGCTTTATTTAACCCGTATTTTTACGGCACACGTTAATGTGCTATTAAAAATAATCGAGCTTAAGGTTAATTAAGTATAGTAAGAATTAATGAGGTACCATTAAGTGTCTCATTTGATGGTATCAGAGATGCTTGTTTCTCGTCAGGCCTATGAAATGGACCGACTATGTTTCTATTGTGTAGAGTGCTTGATTGTCTAGTTTTCTATTGTTTTCAATTAGTGGAAGATAATGACCATTGTGTCGATTATTCATTAAATATCAATCGTCAAGTATTAAATGGCTTAGTATATCATATGAAATAAGCTAATGCTTACTTTTGAACTAACCAGATGGCTCGAAGAACTCGTCGATGACCCTGTGCTAGGAATACTGAGATTAGTGGTGAATTAAGAACAAACTACACTGATTCATTAGAAGCGAAGAGGACCATGCAAGACTTGGCAACAACCATGTTACAACAATCACAACAAAACACCTTGTCGGGAGGATAACAAGGCGCTTATGCCACATTTATGTTGGTATGAGATGTAGAACACCGGTATAAAGGAATGCCAAGGATGATGGAAGCTGAGGGCCGAGTGATAATATGGAGCTATTCATGGAAGTATTTCAAGAAAAGTATTTTTCTGAAACCATCAAACATGAAAAGGAAAAGGAATTTGAGTTTGAGACAAGGGAAAATATATGCAGGAGAGTATTTTCTATGATTCGATTTACTGTTGAAGTTCTCTAAGTTTTATCAGATGCATCTTGATGAGAACTGGAGATGTCGAAGGTTTGATGATGGATTGGGATTGGATCTTCAAAAATCAATTACACCTCTAAGGGTCGTTCGGGTTTTTGTTTTTGAGTTGCACCATGTTGATGCTCTTTTTGTACTTGCACATCGAAGTGTGAGGCAGTGCCTCGTTTATAAGTTATGTACTCATAATTTTACAATGGGAAGAACAACAATGTTGGTCTATTCTTCTCTTATGTTCCAATAGTTTTGTCTTCTTCAATGGTGTGTCATTCGATGATGTCTTTAGTTGCGTCTTGGTAAGGAAATAAATAATGGAACGAGTGACGGTTGCTCATACGTGGCGTATTATTCATCATTTTTCTTTCCCATCTGTGAAAAAAATACAAGTCAAAGGTGTGCACGGATATGAAGAAATAGCCAAGTACGTAGTAAGTTGCTTAGCTAGTCAAAAAGAAAAGATAGAACATCGCGAGTTAGGAATCACTGCACAGTATTACATATTTTGCACCCATCAAGGTAGCAATTCTAAGTCCATCAATACAAGTCTCATATTCAGCTTCATAGTTGGAGGTGGGAAAATTGAAGCTCAATGATTGCTCAATTATCGTGCCTTGCCTAGTTTCTAAGAGTATTCCTGCCCCATACTTCCCTTTTGATTTGAGGAGCCATCCATGTGTATAACCCATGCGCTGTCATTTGTCGAGAGTAACCGACGCCATTTCAGCGATGAATTCTGCTATCGCATGGGCTTTGATAGCTTGTCATGGTTCATATTCAAAGCGGAACTCTGATAACTCAATTGACCAAGAGATCATTCATCTAACCAGGTCGAAGCGATGTAGTATATGTCAGATGGGTTGTTTTGTTCAGACCACCACAGGGTGGCTTTTAAAGTACTGACTGAGTCTTTAGGTCGAGGTAACCAAAGCGAATGCCATATTCTTTATGTGTTGATATCATAGCTTAGGCCATAAGATTGTATATGAAGTACACAGGCTATTGGAACTCACTTGCTTCCCTTACCAATACATGACTCGCCAACTTCGAAAGGACAGGTGGCATAGGTGGGTGTCAGGCTTGAGGCTAACAAGGACGGGGAGTGATTGCCAGTGCATTGAGCATGGACAAAAAGCGGCTCCTGTCAGCTTCTAGGCTAGGGGACATGTGAATGAACTGAATTTACACCAGATTCCGAGGTATCCTGAGGCTGTGCAGGTATGGGACTGCATAGTTGAAGGAAGGCTTAAAAGATTTGATTGGTACTACCTATACCAACAAGATGCATCTTTTTTTCAAGAGCTCAGAACATAAGAACTCCACAGTTAAGCATATTTGACTTGGAGCACTCATGCAATGAGTGACCTTCTAGGAAGTTTTCTAGAAAGCGTGTGAGTAAGGATAAAGTATGATGAAAAGACTCGTGTTGGTTTGTGGGGACAGTCGACAATTCCAAAAGTAGTTCAGGCCGTCACAAAGGGCGTCCATTAAATCTGAGAACGCCCTTTTGCATTCCTCATTCCCATTGAAAATGCTCTCTTGCTTAAAAGTTTGAAGAAGGGGAGGTCCTTCTATGCCGATTTGGAAATGAATCGGGTTAGTGCTACCATTCTCCCTTTTAGTTGTTGGACCTCTTTAGCTGATCACAGTGGACACATCTCGATTATAGCTCGGCACTTGTCCGGATTGGCTTCAACTCCGCTTCTTGATAGCATAAAGCTTGGGAACTTCCCTACTCTAACGCCAAATGTACACTTTTGGGGGTTGAGGTATGACACCCTTTACCCCGAAATATACTTTGTGTGGTTAATAGATAAAAATGTCATACAGTTGCAGAATTAAAACATTGATTTTTCGAAAACCTTTTTTTGAACATCAACATGATATCACATCATGAGACTAAAACTAAAACAACAAATGAAAATCATTTATGAAGCATCCATGAGGTCTAATTATATGAAAATAGCGATAAGAAAGTAAACATATCGCCTGACGTCACATGTATCAGAGTACGATAATCCCATACGATAATAAAATGACGACAGAATTATGCCTTTAAAAAACAATTAACATATCATTAGGCTATCCCACGAGTATCCAGCTGCTACCAAGTCGCCAAGTAGACGTCACTTCTCGACTGTATGAACTCATCTAGTGGTCTTTTTCTCTCATGTCGTAATACTGAAAATGTATGTATAAATTAGAAATCACGTCTAAGCTATATGAAGAAAGAGATAAAACCAACACAGATGCATATGCTCAAAACATGGCAACTATCAAGACACAATCATAATCGTGTATATTCGTGATACAACACATTATGGATGATGCATGGCAACACACAACGTGTATCTAACTAACTTCAGACGCTTTGTGTGCAATGTAGATCTGTAACCAACTAACTCCAGGAAGACAACAGGGAGCTCCATATTCGGCTGGCCATGTGAAATCCCCATTGAGCAAGATTTCCCACTGATACTCTCACCAATCATGATAATTTCTAGTGACATATCAAGGTGGTCATGCTCGAAAGGCATCCCAGTAGTGGTTGCAAGCCTCTGCCTTTATATAAGTCCCCAACACATTACCTACCCCCAAGGTCAACGAGACCTCAACTATCACGCTTTGTTATAACCCTAGGCCTAGTTCTAAACTTCGTGTAGATGTGGATCCATACTAACTCTAGAAATTCGAATAGGAGCTCTGTATTTGGTTTCAATATTGGTAGTTCATCGATCAATATGATCCTCCCTCCGAATACTCTCATCACTCATGATAACATATTGTGGTTCATCAGGATACTCCGGCTTGGTCGAGTGGATTGGTCGAGTGGATCGCCTCCAGCGCAAGTAGCTAGCTCATGCCAATAGTGGTAACAACCCACACTAGACTCACGTTCCCTTAAGGTCTCATGGTGACCTCCACGTCGTGTCTCATTATTTTCTTTCCCCCAACAGGACAACCTCTAATGATGAATGAATGCATAAGTAGCACGTGACGTCCAACCATCATTCCTTCATCATCGTATCAACATTTCATCATCAGGTGACACATCGTTTCCCACATCATCATCAGCCATAGCGTCGTAGCATAAACCGACGGTCGTCATCGATAGAACCGGTCTAGTTTAATCTCCTAAGTGATAAATCAATTCCTATAGGTCTTACTATCCTCAGAATACCATAAAAGAATCATATCTTAGGTCTAAGCGACCATACTAGTCCATATTCATCATATCGTAAATTAAGGTTTACTGGTTTTGGAGCACTTTAATCGGTTAATGCTTGAGTCTTAATCGGTTAACACTTATTTGGCCATTCGGTTAAATTGTATCCCTTAATCAGTTAAAGGTACTATTAGGTCAGTTTTTTGGTCTCTGATAATCTAATAAGTTAAACCATCTCTTCTAGTTGTTAGATCATAACTTAGGCATACTAAAGATCCAGAAAGTGTCTTAAATGATCACTAAAACTATCCTAATTAGATGAATCATCAAAATCATCATATTCAGTTCAGAATTAGGTTTAATTAGTTAATAACTACTGGTCATTATAGTACTTACAACTATCCAATTGCAAACTCCAAACCATAACATTGCTCCTACAAAGGTTCCATAAAATAAACAACAAACACAAATGGAACTATGGGAATCCCTCCATCTCCCATCCTATTCGAAAACCCACATATCAGATAGCACTCTCCCTTATATTCTGGAATAAAGCCAAGAATTATCAAGGAAGAAGAAGAAGAAGAAGAAGAAGAAGAAGAAGAAGAAGAAGACGTTGGCCTAGTTGTAGCCTTGAAGACGATGACCAATTCGGTGGAGACACGAGAGAGAATGACTTGAAACCGCAGAAACGGCAAAGCGAGAGCTCTTGGAGTTCCAGGGTTTAAGAGAGCTCTTAAGGTATGTTTAAAAATTAGGTTTAGAGTCCTTTTAGGTTTAGAACTAGGTCTAGGGTGATAACAAGTATTATACCAAATCAATCTAATAATTTAATTGTTTATTTAAATAAAAAATTCTGTTGTTTTGTTAATCCATTTAATCAATATACAAATTTCTTCTCTCATCATCAGAAATCATGAAATATTTATAAATATTTTTTCAATTTACATTTTTATATTTTACTTAGAATTACAAAAGTAAATATCAACATAAGTAAGAGAAACCGAAATGACCATTCAATTCATCACCGTTTTTCCTATTACTAAAATTGAAGTCAATGGTAGAAAAAAGTGCTGGCATATTATCTACTATTAAAAAAGTCTCGCAAGTCAGTTCAAAAGTTAATAGTCTGTATACTAGTTTTTCCTTCTAGTGAATGCATGCAATCGGTTTTCCAATTTTTTCGTCCGTTTTCTCGCTGGTGGAGAAAATTCAAAGGATTGCAGGAGAAATTTTTGTTATGCGGATAGCTTCTCAGTCTTTCCAAATACTTCCAAGAGAGCGCTCTTTGGAGTGCGTAGTAGGCCGTTGGGCCATAAGACAAAAAAAAAAAACTTCCAAGAGAGTTGAATGTGTTAGTCAGAAGAATGTGCAAGTTGGTACATTTCGACTACGTATAAAATAATCTGGCTAGCCTTTTCAACACTTTTTATGTTTTGTCAAAAAAAACTTAATAAGTCAACTTCTCAACTTGAGTATCTTGTAGTAGATGTTTGCAATTGGTTTTTCTATATTTTTTCGCTTCTTTTTGTGCCAATTTTTTAGCAATAATAATCATTGATATATTATTATTATTTATTGTTGTTCATTATGATTGATACGCATATTTAACTTATTACAATAAAATTTATTAATTTTATTTTAATAATAATAAATTTGTAATTTGATTCAAAACAATGTTTAATCTGACATAATTTATTGAAATATTGATATCAAAATTGGTTAAAAATAATTAAAAATAAAACGAATGAATTTGAATTTGAAAATAAAACTTGCCGAGAGAACCCTTGTGCTAAGCACATATGGGTGGCGAAGAAAAACAGATTCTACATTGTAGCTAAGTTTTTTGTGGAAAAATAGTTTTTGGCAGGAAAATTGATGAATTAGTTTTTGCCACAGATTCTACCATGTAGTTAAGTTTTTTGTGGGAAAATAGTTTTCGGCGGGAAAACAAATGAATAAGTTTTTGCCACGTGTTCTTAGTGTAGTTAAGTTTATTAAATAGATTAAATAGATAATAAATATAAATACATTATTGTCTCGTCAGAAGATTGCATGATGATTGTTGCACATGTAGTTTGATTTTAGTTCATATTTATTTTACTAACCATAAATATTTTAAGGATTTCATTTTGTGTACAATTAGTGTAAAAAAAAATTATATTGTCAATAAATTATAAATGGTCACATTATTAAAAATATTTGACTTTATCATAATTACGCCAAAAGTCATACATGACTTGATTTGTGATTAGTTGACAGTCTAAAACATTTTAATGTGACACTGTGTATCAAAATTAAACTTATATATATTTTAAATTTCACATATCGTTTAATAATACATTAATATTAATGATCTTCATATATCGAAAAAAAATATTAACGATCTTTTGAAACATAATCATCTTAATAAAATCATATTATCAATTTTAAATTGTGCATCTCATCCCGTCAAAAAAAAAAATTGTGCATCACATAATAGTCTTTGATTATGCAATGTCCGATTAGATTTAAGGTAATATATGATCTAATATAATTTACAAAAGAATCGGGAAAAAATAGGAATAAAACCTTGTTAACACCCAAATATAATTAGTTTTTAGCTAAATACGGCAAACAGTTGAAGATGTGAGATAGTCGATGAAGCCAGTCAATTTGGGTTAGCAGAATGACAAGAGTTATCAGCTAGTTAGCCGAACGCCAAGAAGTGTTAAGTGGGCCAAATGGGTTGCCGAATCATGGAGGTGGGCTTTAGACGTTCAGAGAAGGGGAATTATGTCGATTATTTGAAAAAATAAGAAGATAATTTCAGGACTCAAATTTTGGAGAAGTGATTTTAGATACGACAGAAACATAAATAGTTTAAATGAGTTTTCTTACCTTCTTCCTATGAACTTCGACCAAGATACACCAGTAGCCATTAGTGAACTTTCCGTACTTGACTTTGAGCCATTCAACCACCAAAACCCCAATCCGACTTCACTGATTGACTTCTATCTTCCCCTACTTTGCATTTTACTCTTCGATCGTTGAGATGTAATGCTGTCAATTTACAGTTTTAGCTTCAATGAGTTTTTGCCATGTTCTTCATTGCTCTTTAGTTTTAATCACATTGTTTATCCATTTTATGTCTTCTGACGTCGTTTGGAAGTAGTAGTTGTGATCGTGACAAGAATCAGAGTTGTGCATGTGGCTAAGAAGTGTGGGAAATACCCATTCGAGGTTGATGTCATAGGTTTTCGATCATATGGCTACATACATTAACGTGGGGAAGAAGAACACTAATCGTAAAGATGGCAAGAGCAGAATTTAGTATTTTAACAGGGCATAGGGAAACCCATAACCCTTCGCCACGAGAGTTGAATAACCATCAATACATAACCTGCATTGGACAATACGAGTTAGTAGAACCAATTAGGCTTTTTGGAATTGTATGTTTACCAACCTCTCACTATTATGTGTAATTATTTGATAACATGTTGTGTTTAGCTGATTGGCATTATATGCTTTGATTTTGTTAGTATACTTGATTTGAACATAATTCCATGATGTATGACATTACAAGTTTAGATCCGAGTTAATCATAACATTGTTGAGATACATGTTGTATGCTTGACTGGTAGGATGAGTCGTAGTGTCTAGCCTAACGAATAATTAATCGACTAATTGAGAGATACCCTAAAGGGGTATGTATCTGTAGCAACCACACCAAAATTTAAAAATGGAGCCGCCACCAATATTTTATTTTTATAGGAAACATTGGAAAACCTAATTTTTAATATTTTTGAATTTAAAAGAAGGTCTTTGGACCAGATTCGGGTTCGGGAGTTGGTTACGCGCAAGGAAGGATTAGCACCCATACGCGCCCATTTAAAAAATGGTACCCATTAATTGTTTATAAAAAATTGTTTGCCTTTTAAGAAAATTAATCCCCTTTATCAAATTTATTAAATAATAAGAAAAAAGAACCAACAAAAATTATTAAAAAAAAGAAAGTCTTTTTTATTGTATTTATTATTATTTCATCTCTTTTTAATAAGACAGAAATATAAATTAAAGATAAGAATTACCTCCACAAGTTATTAATTTATTTATTTGAAAAAAATACTTAAATAAGGAAACAAAATTCAGAATTTTTCTATTTTGCTTTTAAGTCCCTCATTTATATCCTATTCATTTATAATGATTTATGAAATAAAAAAAAAGAGTAAATTGCAACTGAGTCCCTTTTATCATATATTTACATTTTAATCCTCTTTTATCATCTATTTGCAGTTTAGTCCCTATTTAGGGTTTGGCCCATTGGAAGGCCAAACCCTAAACCTAACTTCAATTCAGAACTGAGGGTACCCAAACTAAGACCAACACCAACAGCAAGGATGACAACGATGATAACAACAACAATCAACAACAACAGCAGCAAATTACCACAAAAAGAAAATAGCAGAACAACACCATAAAGTTTCTATTACATAATCATATGAAGAACAGAAACATCAAATAATAAATAAAAAAAAGGTGAAACCTGGGTATACAGCTTGGATCCCAGGGAATGAAAGAATACAAAAGATGGAGGAATGAAAAACCTAATACTAAAAACGTGTTTATTTTTTGTCTCTCAACCTCACGAGTTTCCTTCCTCCTGCTTCCCTGGTGCTCTCTCTCCCGGTTGCTCTCTCCAGATCTCGATTCCTAAGGTTCTCCCCTCTTCACGTAGCAATTGGGTTGGCTTTTATAGCTCTCAACCTTCGCCTCTTCCTTTTCTGCAAAAGAAGCAAAAAAAATCGGATTATACAAATAGATCAAATAAATCTAGAAACTTTTAAAAGAAAAACGAATCAAAGAAGATAATACTCCCTTTTGGAGCCGGATCTTTAAGGGAAACCATAGGATTTCCTCTGTGCTTCTCTGTACCCATGCATAAATCCAGGAGATAAGGGGAGATATGAGAGGAATTCGGTTTTTGTGGGATTTGGGAAATCTGAGAGATTTTTAGGGCGAGATCTTGGGTGTTGGTTGCGGTTAGGGTTTTGGAAAGGGAAAGAAGAGATGAGGTTGAGAAAGGGAAGGATGAGACTTGGCCGCGGCGGCCTAGGGTTGGAGGTGAGGCTTGGCCGCGGCTAGGGTTAGGGTGAGGAAGAGATTAAATGGTGCAAGGAGATAGGGATTAGGGTTTAGGATAAGATGGAGATGATGAGAGAAATGTGGGAGAGGGAGCGTGGATGAAGGGTGGTAGCGTGAATGGTGGAGGAGAAGATGAAGTTGATGGTGATGAAGGGAGCTGCGCCGCGTGAGGGAATGAAAGTGGGAGAGTGAATTAGGTTAGATTTTAGGGTTTGGACTTGGGCTGGGTTAAGTATTGGGCTGCAGCGCATATGATGGGCCACGCGAGTTGGCTTGTGAGGCTGGGGCTGCGTAGGGGGTGCGTGAATGAAAGAAGCTGGGTGCAGGAAGCAGCAAGGGGAAAATGACGCAGGGGGTTACAAGTAGAGAGAAAGGGGTGTCTAAAGTAAAAGAGGAAATGGGCTGGAATTGGATTGTGCTGCTATATGCACCACCCATATTTATTTTTTGCACACCCTTTCTCAAATAATAATAATAATCCCATTTTTCTCCTTTTATTTATTTTTCTTTTCTTTCTTTCTTCTCTTTTATAATTTCCAAAAATATTATTTATTATTACTACTACTACTAAATAAAAATAATAAAATAAAAAGGGCCGGACAAAATTAGGGTACTACAGTATCACTATATTTTGTCGAGGTAAGGTTGAGACCAGAGGCAGAGCCTCGTAGAGCCATGGGGTAGCAATTGCCACCCCAAATTTTTTAAATTTCATACACTACTAAGGTTCTAAACATGGGAAGTTGTTTTCCGCATCTGTCGGCTACCCCATATCCCCAAGGAGCCACTTGTTTTGCTACTTCTCTCTAGCTTTTTCCCCATAACTTCAGCACACTGTTGTCTTCGGATGTGACTTCTCAAGGAACAATATTATTGGTAGAGTACTGCAACACAATGTCACAGTAATAGTGTAGTAATAGCTTCCTATTACTCATTTTTTTCCTGTAACTGCTAGCGTCCTGTTACTCTAGATGTTGGCTTCTCACAAAATACTTATTTATATAAATATGACATCTTTGACCTAGACATATTTTACATACATATATTATTATATTATATATTTAACATCTAACTTCAAACTTATTTTGACTACAAACTATTATACATTATCGAATATATGCCATGTCATTTTATTTGTATCTATTTTTATGAAAAAATAGTGCCAATCAAAACTTCAAGCAGGATTCGAACCGCGCCTGCGGCATTGACATCGCCAAAAGTAAAGGAAACCAAACCACTACGCCAACAAACATTTCGTATCATTACGGTGACAGTCTTTTATATATCTATTCATTATTTCCCCCCCTAATTTCTGTCACGCTCCGCCACTGGTTGAGGCACTAGTCATTGAGAGTAGAAGTTAGAAAATTGGATTTAGGATGGTTGCATATCATGACATGTGCATTACAATATTTGACCCGCTCAATCGAGTAGGTGGTCTCGCCTAATTTGAGAAACATAGTTACTTAAGTTACTTCCTTCAATCGAGGAGGTAACCTCACACTATTGGGGAGGATAACATTACATGATCTTATTTACCTTGCTCAATTGAGAAGGTAGCATTGCCTAATTGGGAAGGTATCGAGATCTTAGGATTGAACAACATGCAACTAGGAATAGTTATAGGCACTTATCTTTAAGAATATAATTCAAGGATGCTTGTGCTAGTACTGATTGGGTAACATGTCATAATACTGTATACTATATTTTTAACCCGATTGTATGATGGCTTAGTATAATCTTATCTTCATGTATTTGTATGTGTTACTATTCATGTATCGCTTGGATTTCAAGTAGAGGACGAGCATGGTGTACAACCTGAGGTCTACAATGAGGTGAATGTACTGGACGATGAGGACATGATCTTCCAAAATGATGACAAATGAGGCTACGAGAATGACTTATCCTCCTTCATTATTGTATATACTGGGACAATCAGTTTGTACTATACGTACGGTACCTTCCTAGGTGTAGTCATGTCAAGGACTACCAAGTAGTCCTTTGTCATACTTTTTAGAGGATGTGGCGATCTCCATAGGAATGCCAACCAAACCCCCATTCATCTTGTGTCACTAGATGATGGGGTTTGTTTTGAGAGGCGTTCGTATGCGAGTTATAGATGCTATGCACGATTCTATGAGGTGTCACATTGTTCTATTTAGGAGTCACTTTCATGTGAGGACCATGGCCTAAGAGAGGATGTTGGGAGTTAGAGAGAAGGTGGGGAGTTACAAGACATGTTGGTTCGTCTCCCTTGATGTTATAGTGTTTTGTTAGGGCCAAATAAGTATGTTTTGAGAGTTTTGGGATTATGATGTATTTTTGGTATCATTGGTAATGGTTCAAATATACATGTATTGTATGATGTTATAACTTCCACACGTGACTTTGATGTATGTATAACTATGTTAAACCTATATGTATGAATGTATATATCAATGTGTATATATGTTTTAAAAGCTTTATTTCACCCGTATTTTTACGGCACACGTTAATGTGCTATTAAAAATAATCGAGCTTAAGGTTAATTAGGTATAGTTAGAATTAATGAGGTACCATTGAGTGTCTCATTTGATGGTATCAGAGATGTCTGTTTCTCGTCGGGCCTATGAAATGGACCGACTATGTTTCTATTGTGTAGAGTACTTGATTGTCTAGTTTTCTATTGTTTTCAATTAGTGGAAAATAAGGACCATTGTGTCGATTATTCATTAGATATCAATCGTCAAGTATTAAATGGCTTAGTATATCATATGAAATAAGCTAATGCTTACTTTCGTACTAACCAGATGGCTCGAAGAACTCGTCGATGACCCTGTGCTAGGAATACTGAGATTAGTGGTGAATCAAGAACGAAGTACACTGATTCATTAGAAGCGAAGAGGACAATGCAAGACTTGGCAACAACCATGTTACAACAATCACAGCAAAACACCTTGTCGGGAGGATAACAAGGTGCTTATGCCACCTTTATGTTGGTATGAGATGTAGAACATGTAACACCCTCAAATTTGAATTATTAAGATCCTATAAATTGTGTGCTCATATTGGTAATTTTGTGACAACTTGAGTGTGTTTACCTTAATAATTAGTATATTTTAATTAATACTATTTTACTATATTTTTATTAAATATTAGTTTTGAATTTATTATAGATATTTTAGAATAATGGTATATTTTAAAAGTTAGTGTGAACATGAATTTCTTTAATTGAGAATAGTTTAGAAAGAATATAATTATTATATACATTATTATATATATAGATATATGTGTATGTAGTGCTGATGCCTTTTGTATAAAAAAAAAGAATGGGCCAAGTTTTTTTGTCGAGCACCCACCAAGCCACGCCTCTGTTTCAAACTTTCAATTGTTAATAACTATTCATCGTCTCTCTGAAAGCAAATCGGCCGCACAGTGTGTGAAGAAACCCTCACTTTGAATTTCTCTGTTCCTGTTCTCTCATCCTAGACCACGAAAAAATCCCAAAACTTACCACCCAATTCGAAATCGACCATAGAATTCATTTCCGGCCTCTGTTCGTTCAACCGCGACTCCGTTCATCGAGTTTATTTTGGTGGGGCGAGCTGTAATTTCCTTTTTCTGGCCACCACAGTTTTCGGTTCGAAAAACAGACGCCATTTTCGGATTCCTCACGTCAAAACCTTCAGAAAGCACTACTCCTTTGCTCGATTCGGTGAAGTTGACGCCAGATCCCTTGTATCCCTTTTGTCTCGGTATGGCGTTTTCCGGTTACTCTTTTTACTCCATTTTGATTTCGTTTTAGCCTTAAAAATTATAAAAAAATATGTTATACTAATTATTATTTTTTCCAGCCGCGTTTCGCTCTTCCGTAAATTTTATCCTGTGCTCAGTTGGTGCTCAAATTGTCGTTGTAGCCAGTTTTCTTCGCCTTGGAATACTTCAAACTTTTATTGAGGTAAAGGGGATAGATGGATACAAGATTAGTGGGCTCATGGATATAATTAGGCAATAGGGACGTCCCATGGTCCCTAGACTTGGCGCGGTTGTGCAAAATAAGTACCTTTGCCATTGTGATGGGAAAACTTCATATTGAATTCTGTCATGATATTTATGTTAATAGAAATTGTCTTATAATGTGTTGTTTGAGTTGATATATTATGATATGTAAGGATTATATGATAATTTGCTTGTCTTGGCTTGTTGTTGATAAATGTATGTATGAGGTAAATGGGTTGAACTGAGATTACTTGTTGCTATATGATGTTCTGAAATTGTTGTGTTGAGTGAGAACTAGATTATCATAAGGTATGGTTTGTTATACTTAAATCCTCTGGGTGCTATATCATGGTTATGTGAAGGATAAAGTATGGACGGTGGGTATGATTGTTAGGAGTTAACTAATGTATAATTATGTTTCTTTTGCATTTAAGTTACGGTATAAACAAGTCTTAGGACTAGGATATGACGGTTGACATTTGGTGTTGGTAGTTTAAATGCTTTAGAAGTAAGATTTGACGTTGTGAGTATTTAGCAATAGTTGTGCAGAAAAATGATTAATTCTGGGATTGTTTTAGCTAAGTCTTACTCATTTAATTTTTGTAAATTCAATACATAATAATTACTAACCCAAACTCTTTCGGATAGCGTCCTATAATTTTAGGGGGAAAGTATGGTACGTCCGGTAAAAAAAATAATAATAAGTAAGTTGAAACACTTGTGTTAAGAGTTAGAAATTAAGTTAAGCTTGCTTAGACTTAGTATGGTGAGGTAGGCTGATAACTCGGACTTGTTCCAAGATTGGGGAAACTTGTTAGTTTACTGACGAATAGTACCTCGTTAATGTTGTTGTAGTCGATCGCTTGATAAGATGGTCGGTGTGCTGTTATGCCGTTGTTGTTGTTATTGTTATAGCCTTGTTTGATTTGTGTTCTTGCATCATTGTGTCTTGTTAAGTTAACGTTATTGGGGGTGAGCAACGATGATGCGATATAGTATCGGCCATGATGGGCAAGGTACCCGGCCTTGGGGGTCAATCGGATAGGGGCGTCTTACATAAAGGCAGCGGCTTGCAACCAATGCTGGGGCGTTGACCAAATTACCTGGTTACCTTGACTAGACACTGTTCGTACTCAAGAGTGATGATGTTTTCTCACTCGCTCATCTGAGTTAGTTTGGATCCACATGTTCGGTGAAGTAGAGATTGTCTAGGTTGCATTAGTACTCGTTAAGTTATGCATCCATGTTATGTGTTAATTATACTGAAGTTGTTATATGCGCATTGCTTAATCTATGTCCTTTGCCATTTGTGCTATGATTGTATATAATGTCTAACCCCTCTTTACTGTGGCTACTCATACACCATTGTGTATGTTTAGACGATGAGATTGCAGGTGACGATGACGATGTGGCTGATGAGTGGTACGTGGATGCAGTCACCGTAGTTAGGATTTCCGTTGTTATTATTTTATTGTTGTTGATTGTTCCGATGTAAGTGCTTGGGTCAGCTCTGAGACGTTGTGACATTGGGGTGCTTTTATTTTTCTGAACTTGACATAATTGTTATTTGATTTTTCCGCAAGTTTGTACGAGCGTGATGACTCTACCTTCGTTTATGAAAAATTTTATTGGACCGTATTTTTCAGTGGTTATATTTATTTTAATTTATTTCTTTAATAATAACATGCGGGTAGAGGGTGTCACATTTAGTGTTATTAGAGCTCGGCTTGTTCTTCAGGCCGTGGTATGAGTCTATTATATATTCTCTGTGTGCTCTTATAAGAATGTCTATGCTAGAATAGATGTGATTACAGAATTGTACGTACTTAGACCGAATCTAATCTCGTTCTACTGTCTGTTTGTGAAGGAGGAAATGGCAAACAGGGTGGCCGTCTTTGTGATTGAGGCTTTAGTAAACTTCTTTGAGGCGATGGAACGCGACCACGCTCGTCGGGATAGGACTACCCACTTTCGGGGCATTGCTGACTTCCAGAAGAATGACCCTCCGTCGTTCAAGGGAGCTTTTGACCCTGAAGGAGCACAGCACTGGATCCGCAAAATGGAGAAGATTTTTTGGGTGATGACTTGCACTGACACCCAGAAGGTAGCTTTCGCTACTTTCAAACTGATGGATGAAGCCGAGCACTGGTGGGAGAACACCCGTCAATGCCTGGAGAATGCTGAAGTGGTTGTCACCTGGAATCTGTTCAAGGAGCATTTCTTGGAGAAGTATTTTTCGGCCGAGTTACGTGACAAGAAGGAAGCTGAGTTTCTGGCATTGACTCAAGGCAACATGTCAGTGGATGAGTATGCCGTCAAGTTTGAGGAGTTGTCTCGCTATTACCCTCCCTATCAGACTGCTGCAAGTGACCGCTCTAAGTGTGTGAAGTTCAAGAACGGGCTGCGTCATGAACTCAAACGGGGCATAGCCATTGTGGAGATGAACAACTACGGCAACTTGGTGAAGAAGACCAGAGATTATGAGGATGCCTATAAGGAGAGCGCAGGTGCACTGAGGAACGCCAGAGGCAATCAGTATCAAGGAAAAGGGAAGCAGCCTTTAGCCCCTATTGGTCGAGGGTTCAAGCATGAAGGTAACAAGAGGAACAACACATCTGCAAGGGGACCAGCTGGAGGAGCCACTTGGCCGTACAGTCGTATTAGGTGCGAGAAGTGCGGTTCGGATCACTATACCCGGGAGTGCAAGGAGACTTCAGTCATCTGTTTTAAGTGTGGTAAGCCGGGGCACATTAGCAGGGATTGTGGGGAGGCCAAGTCTGAACCAGCAAGTGGAAGCAAACCTCAGAAGTCTCAAGCTAACAAGATGAAGACCACTGGCAGAGTCTTTGCTCTCTCAGGAACCGAAGCAGCAGAATCAGAGAATCTCATCCAAGGTACTGGTTTCATCCAAAGAACTCCTGTTTTAGTATTGTTTGACTCTGGCGCGAGCCATTCTTTCATCTCGCATGACTGTGTGAGAACCTTGCAACTATCTTTGACTCGACTTACTTTAGATTTGGAGGTAGCCCTCCCTTCGAAGGATCCAATAATTACTTCTTATGCATGTAAGAACTGCACTCTAGAGATTGGCGATAGGACCTTTGTAGTGGATCTGGTGTGTTTACCTCTTCGAGAGTTGGATGTCATACTCGGAATGGATTGGTTGGCTGCCAATCAAGTGTTTTTGAACTGCTTCGACAAGACGGTGATGTTTGTAGAACCTGAGCCTAAGGACCCAAATGTTGTCACTGCTAAGCGTGTGGAATCATCTCTGAAGGAAGGAGCCCAAGCTTATATGATGTTGTGTACCATGATGGCAGAGAAGAAATTGGAAGTGAAGGATATTCCGACTGTCTGCGAGTTTTCGGAAGTATTCGAAGAGATTAATAGCCTACCACCGGAGCGGGATGTGGAGTTCGCAATTGATCTTGTTCCGGGAACGGGACCCATCTCTATGGCACCTTACAGGATGTCCCCGTTAGAATTGGCAGAATTGAAGAAGCAGCTGGAAAAGATGTTAGAGAAGAAGTTTGTAAGGCCCAGTGTGTCGCCATGGGGAGCACCAGTTTTATTGGTCAGGAAGAAGGATGGTTCTATGAGGTTGTGTGTAGACTACCGACAACTCAATAAGGTTACTATCAAGAATCGCTACCCGTTTCCACGGATAGACGATCTTATGGACCAACTGATAGGGGCTTGTATTTTCTCGAAGATTGACTTAAGGTCTGGATATCATCAGATTCGAGTGAAGCAGGAGGATATTCCGAAGACCGCGTTCCGAACGCGTTACGGTCACTATGAGTACTCGGTGATGCCTTTCGGCGTAACAAATGCACCAGCAGTATTCATGGACTATATGAATAAGATTTTTAGCCCCTACCTGGATAAGTTTGTGGTGGTGTTCATTGATGACATTTTGATCTACTCTAAGACTCGAGAGGAACACAGAGTACATCTAAGGGTTGTCTTGCAAGTCTTGCAGGAGAAACAACTGTATGCAAAGATGTCGAAATGTGAATTCTGGTTGGAAGAGGTGAGTTTTCTCGGGCATGTGATTTCTAAAGGAGGCATAGCAGTCGATCCAACCAAGGTTGAAGCCGTCTTGCATTGGCAAGCCCCTAAGTCTGTGACGGAGATTCGAAGCTTTTTGGGACTAGCAAGTTACTACAGGAGATTTATCGAAGGCTTTTCCAAGATTGCACTGCCGTTGACTCGTCTTACGAGGAAAGGACATGTGTTTCTATGGGATGCTAAGTGTGAGGAGAGCTTCCACGAGTTGAAGAACAAGTTGACTTCAGCACCAGTGTTAGTTTTGCCAGACCCTGGTGAACCGTTTGTGGTGTATTGTGATGCTTCCAAGCAAGGATTGGGTGGAATGTTGATGCAGCATGGTAAGGTGGTGGCGTATGCATCGCGACAGCTGAAGGTGCATGAGCAGAATTACCCCACTCATGACTTAGAGTTGGGAGCAGTGGTTTTTGCTCTAAAGATCTGGAGACATTATTTGTATGGCGCCAGATTTGAAGTTTTCAGTGACCACAAAAGTTTAAAGTACCTGTTTGACCAGAAGGAGTTGAATATGAGACAACGTAGGTGGATGGAGTTCTTGAAGGACTACGAGTTCGAGCTGAGTTATCATCCCGGTAAGGCTAATGTGGTGGCAGATGCTCTGAGTAGGAAGGCCTTACATTGCTCCGCCATGATGGTTAAGGAGATGGAGTTAATAGAAGATTTCAGGGACATGAGTTTGGTTTGTGAAAGGACTCCAGTGAGCGTTAGGCTCGGTATCTTTGAAGGTGACCCGGTGGTGATGGACCTAGTCCGTGAAGGATGTAAGACCGATTTGTTCTTAGTTGATCGTAGGGCCACGATGGTACAAGGAAGTTAGCGATTTCATCGAAATGCAGATGGTATTTTGCGATTCCGGGATCGGATTTGTGTACCGGATGTTCCAGAGCTAAGGAAAATGATTCTGGAGGAAGGTCACAGGAGTCGTTTGAGCATTCACCCCGGAGCTACAAAAATGTACCAAGACTTGAAGAAGATGTTCTGGTGGCCCGGAATGAAGAAAGAGATAGCTGAGTTTGTATATTCATGTCTGACTTGCCAAAAGTCCAAGATTGAGCTTCAGAAACCGTCTGGGAAGCTGCAGCCGCTACCTATTCCAGAATGGAAGTGGGATAGCATTGCCATGGATTTCGTGTCAGGACTTCCGAGGAGTCCAACGGGTTGTGACGCTATTTGGGTGATTATGGACCGGTTGACGAAAGCAGCTCACTTGCTTCCCTTACCAATACATGACTCGCCAACTTCGAGAGGACATGTGGCATAGGTGGGTGTCAGGCTTGAGGCTAACAAGGATGGGGAGTGATTGCCAGTGCATTGAGCATGGACAAAAAGCGGCTCCTGGCAGCTTCTAGGCTAGGGGACATGTGAATGAACTGAATTTACACCAGATTCAGAGGTATCCTGAGGCTGTGCAGGTATGGGACTGCATAGTTGAAGAAAGGCTTAAAAGAATTGATTGTTACTACTTATACCAACAAGATGCATCTTCTTTTCAAGAGCCCAGAACATAATAACTCCACAGTTAAGCATATTTGACTTGGAGCACTCGTGCAATGAGTGACCTTCTAGAAAGTTTTCCAGAAAGCGTGTGAGTAAGGATAAAGTATGATGAAAAGACTCGTGTTGGTTTGTGGGGACAATCGACAATTCCAAAAGTAGTTCAGGCCGTCACAAAGGGCGTCCATTAAATCTGAGAACGCCCTTTTGCATTCCTCATTCCCATTGAAAATGCTCTCTTGCTTAGAAGTTTGAAGAAGGGGAGGCCCTTCTGTGTCGATTTGGAAATGAATAGGGTTAGCGCTACCATTATCCCTTTTAGTTGTTGGACCTCTTTAGCTGATCACGATGGACACATCTCAATTATAGCTCGGCACTTGTCCGGATTAGCTTCAACTCCGCTTTCTGATAGCTTAAAGCTTGGGAACTTCCTTACTCTAACGCCAAATGTACACTTTCGAGGGTTGAGGTATGACACCCTTTACCCCGAAATATACTTTGTGTGGTTAATAGATAAAAAATTCATACAGTTGCAGAATTAAAATGTGGATTTTTCGAAAACCTTTTTCTGAACATCAACATGATATCACATCATGAGACTAAAACTAAAACAACAAATGAAAATCATTTATGAAGCATCCACGAGGTCTAGTTATATGAAAATAGCAATAAGAAAGTAAACATATTACCTGACGTCACATGTATCAGAGTACGATAATCTCATACGATAATAAAATGACGAAAGAATTATGCCTTTAAAAAATAATTAACATATCATCGGGCTATCCCACGAGTATCCAGCTGCTACCAAGTCGCCAAGTAGACGTCACTTTTCGACTGTATGAACTCGTCTAGTGGTCTTTTTCTCTCATGTCGCAATACTGAAAATGGATGTATAAATTAGAAATCACGTCTAAGCTATATGAAGAAAGAGATAAAACCAACACAGATGCATATACTCAAAACATGGCAACTATCAAGACACAATCATAATCATGTATGTCCGTGATACAACACATTATGGATGATGCATGGCAACACACAACGTGTATCTAACTAACTTCAAACGCTTTGTGTGCAATGTAGATCTGTAACCAACTAACTCCAGGAAGACAACAGAGAGCTCCATATTCGGCTGGCCATGTGAAATCCCCATTGAGCAAGATTTCCCACTGATACTCTCACCAATCATGATAATTTCTAGTGACATATCAAGGTGGTCATGCTCGAAGGGCGTCCCAGTAGTGGTTGCAAACCTCTGCCTTTATATAAGTCCCCAACACATTACCTACCCCCAAGGTCAACGAGACCCCAACTATCACGCTTTGTTATCACCCTAAGCCTAGTTCTAAACTTCGTGTAGATGTGGATCCATACTAACTCTAGAAATTCGAATTGGAGCTCTGTATTTGGTTTCAATTTTGGTAGTTCATCGATCAATATGATCCTCCCTCCGAATACTCTCATCACTCGTGATAACATATTGTGGCTCATCAGGATACTCTAGCTTGGTCGAGTGGATTGGTTGAGTGGATCGCCTCCAGCGCAAGTAGCTAGCTCATGCCGATAGTGGTAATAACCCACTCTAGACTCGCGTTCCCTCAAGGTCTCATGGTGACCTCCACGTCGTGTCTCATTATTTTCTTTCCCCCAACAGGACAATCTCTAATGATGACTGAATGCATAAGTAGCACGTGACGTCCAACCATCCTTCCTTCATCATCGTATCAACATTTCATCGTCAGGTGACACATCGTTTCCCACATCATCGATCATCAGCCATAGCGCCGTAGCATAAACCGACTGTCGTCATCGATAGAATCGGTCTAGTTTAATCTCCTAAGTGATAAATCAATTCCTATAGGTCTTACTATCCTCAGAATACCATAAAAGAATCATATCTTAGGTCTAAGCGACCATACTAGTCCATATTCATTAGATCGTAAATTAAGGTTTACTGGTTTTGGAGCACTTTAATCGGTTAATGCTTGAGTCTTAATCGATTAACACTTATTTGGCCATTCGGTTAACTTGTATCCCTTAATCAGTTAAAGGCACTATTAGGTCAGTTTTTGGTCTCTGATAATCTAATAAGTTAAACCATCTCTTCTAGTTGTTAGATCATAACTTAGGCATACTAAAGATCCAGAAAGTGTCTTAAATGATCACTAAAACTATCCTAATTAGATGAATCATCAAAATCATCATATTCAGTTCAGAACTATGTTTAATCGTTTAATAACTACTAGTCATTACAGTACTTACAACTATCCAATAGCAAACTCCAAACCATAACATTACTCCTACAGAGGTTCCATAAAATAAACAACAAACACAAATGGAACTATGGGAATCCCTCCATCTCCCATCCTATTCGAAAACCCACATATCAGATAGCACTCTCCCTTATATTCTGGAATAAAGCCAAGAATTATCAAGGAAGAAGAAGAAGAAGAAGTTGGCCTAGCTGTAGCCTTGAAGACGATGACCAATTCGGTGGAGACACGAGAGAATGACTTGAAACGGCAGAAACGGCAAAGCGAGAGCTCTTGGAGTTCCAGGGTTTAAGAGAGCTCTTAAGGTATGTTTAAAAATTAGGTTTAGAGTCCTTTTATGTTTAGAACTAGGTCTAGGGTGATAACAAGTATTATACCAAATCAATTTAATAATTTAATTGTTTATTTAAATAAAAAATTATGTTGTTTTGTTAATCCATTTAATCAATATACAAATTTCTTCTCTCATCATCAGAAATCATGAAATATTTATAAATATTTTTTCAATTTACATTTTTATATTTTACTTAGAATTACAAAAGTAAATATCAACATAAGTAAGAGAAACCGAAATGACCATTCAATTCATCACCGTTTTTCCTATTACAAAAATTGAAGTCATTGGTAGAAAAATGTGCTGACATATTATCTACTATTAAAAAAGTCTCGCAAGTCAGTTCAAAAGTTAATTGTCTGTATACTAGTTTTTCCTTCTAGTGGATGGATGCAATCGGTTTTCCAATTTTTTCGTCCGTTTTCTCGCTGGGGGAGAAAATTCAAAGGATTGCAGGAGAGATTTTTGTCATGAGGTTAGCTTCTCAGTCTTTCCAAATACTTCCAAGAGAGTTGAATGTGTTAGTCAGAAGAATGTGCAAGTTGGTACATTTCAACTACGTATAAAATAATTAATCTGGCAAGCCTTTTCAACTCTTGTTATGTTTTGTCAAAAAACACTCTTAATAAGTCAACTTCTCTACTTGAGTATTTTGTAGTGGATGTTTGCAATTGGTTTTTCCATTTTTCGCTTCTTTTTGTGCCACTTTTTTAGCAATAATAATCATTGATATATTATTATTATTATTATTATTATTATTATTATTATTATTATTATTATTATTATTTATTGTTGTTTATTATGATTGCAATGCATATTTACCTTATTACTATAAAATTTATTAATTTTATTTTAACAATAATAAATATGTAATTTGATTCAAAACAATATTTAATATGACATAATTTATTGAAATATTGATATCAAAATTGGTGAAAAATAACTAAAAATAAAACGAATGAATTTGAATTTGAAAATAAAACTTGCCAAGAACCCTTGTGCTAAGCACATATGGGTGGCGAAAAAAAACAAATTCTACATTGTAGCTAAGTTTTTTATGGAAAAATGGTTTTTGGCAGGAAAATGGATGAATTAGTTTTTGCCATAGATTCTACCATGTGTTTAAGTTTTTTGTGGAAAAATAGTTTTTGGCGGGAAAACAAATGAATAAGTTTTTGCCACGTATTCTTAGTATAGTTAAGTTTATTAAATAGATAATAAATATAAATACATTATTGTCTCGCCAGAAGATTGCATGATGATTGTTGCACATGTAGTTTGATTTTAGTTCATATTTATTTTACTAACCATAAATATGTTAAGGATTTCATTTTGTGTACAATTAGTGTAAAAAAAATTTATATTGTCAATAAATTATAAATGGTCACATTATTAAAAATATTTGACTATATCATAATTACGCCAAAAGTCATACATGACTTGATTTGTGATTAGTTGACAGTCTAAAATATTTTACTGTGACACGTGTACAAAATTAAACTTATATATATTTTAAATTTCACATGTCGTTTAATAATACATTAATATTAATGATCTTCATATATTGAAAAAAAAAATATTAACGATCTTTTCAAACATAATCATCTTAATAAAATATAATATCAAATTTAAATTGTGCATCTCATCCAGTCAAAAAAAAAAATTGTGCATCACATAATAGTGTTTGATTATGCAATGTCCGATTAGATTTAAGGTAATATATGATCTAATATAATTTACAAAAGAATCGGGAAAAAATAGGAATAAAACCTTGTTAACATCCAAATATAATTAGTTTTTAGCTAAATACGGCAAATAGTTGAAGATGTGAGATAGTCGATGAAGCCAGTCAATTTGGGTTAGCTGAATGACAAGAGTTATCAGCTTGTTAGCCGAACGCCAAGAAGTGTTAAGTGGGCCAAATGGGTTGCCGAATCATTGAGGTGGGCTTTAGACGTTCAGAGAAGGGAAATTATGTCGATTATTTGAAAAAATAAGAAGATAATTTCAGGACTTGAATTTTGGAGAAGTGATCTTAGATACGGCAGAAACATAAATAGTTTAAATTTTGAGTCATTTCACTTTTAACATGAATTTCTTACCTTCTTCCTATGAACTTCGACCATGATACACAAGTAGCCACTAGTGAGCTTTCCATACTTGACTTCGAGCCATCCAACCACCAAAACCCCAATCCGACTTCACTGATCGACTTCTATCTTCCCCTACTTTGCTTTTTACTCTTCGATCGTTGATTACGATCGAGATGAGATGTAATGCTGTCAATTTACAGTTTTAGCTTCAATGAGTTTTTGCCATGTTCTTCATTGCTCTTTAGTTTTAATCACATTGTTTATCCATTTTATGTCTTCCAACATCGTTTGGAAGTAGTAGTTGTGATCGTGACAAGAATCAGAGTTGTGCATGTGGCTAAGAAGTGTGGGCAATACCCATTCGAGGTTGATCTCATAGGTTTTCGATCATATGGCTACATACATTAACGTGGGGAGGAAGAACACTACTCGTAAAGGTGGCAAGAGCATAATTTAGTATTTTAACAAGGCATAGGGAAACCCATAACCCTTCGCCACGAGACTTGAATAACCATCAATACATAACCTGCATTGGACAATACGAGTTAGTAGAACCAATTAGGGTTTTTTGAATTGTATGTTTACCAACCTCTCACTATTATGTGTAATTGTTTGATAACATGTTGTGTTTAGCTGATTGGCATTATATGCTTTGATTTTGTTAGTATACTTGATTTGATAACATAATTCCATAATGTATGACATTACTTGTTTAGATCCGAGTTAATCATAACATTGTTGAGATACATGTTGTATGCTTGATTGGTAGGAGGAGTCGTAGTATCTGGCCTAACGAATAATTAATCGACTAATTGAGAGATACCCTAAAGGGGTATGTGTCACTATATTTTGTCGAGGTAAGGTTGAGACCAAAGGCAGAGCCTCGTAGAGCCATGGGGTAGCAATTTCCACCCCAAAATTTTTTAAATTCATATACTACTAAGTTTCTAAACATGGGAAGTTGTTGTCTGCATCTGTCGGCTACCCCATATCCCCAAGGAGCCACTTGTTTTGCTATTTCTCTCTAGCTTTTTCCCTATAACTTCAGTACACTATTGTCTTTGGATGTGACTTCTCAAGGAAACAATATTATTGGTAGAGTACTGCAACACAATGTCACAGTAATAGTGTAGTAATAGCTTCCTATTACTCATTTTTTTCCCGTAACTGCTAGCGTCCTGTTACTCTAGATGTTGGCTTCTCACAAAATACTTATTTATATAAATATGGCATCTTTGACCTAGACATATTTTACATACATATATTATTATATTATATATTTAACATCTAACTTCAAACATATTTTGACTACAAACTATTATACATTATCGAATATATATGCCATGTCATTTTATTTGTATTTATTTGTGAAAAAATAGTGTCAATCAAAACTTCAAGCAGGATTCGAACCGCGCCTGTGGCATTGACATCGCCAAAAGTAAAGGAAACCAAACCACTATGCCAACAAACATTTCGTATCATTGCGGTGACAGTCTTTTATATATCTGTTCATTATTCCCCCCCCCCCGCCAAATTTTTGTCACGCTCCGCCGAGACACTAGTCATTGAGTGGAAGTTAGAAAATTGGATTTAGGATGGCTGCATATCATGACATGTGCATTATCATATTTGACCCGCTCAATCGAGTAGGTGGTCTCGCCCAATTTGGGAAACATAGTTACTTAAGTTACTTCCTTTAATCGAGGAGGTAACCTCACACTATTGGGGAGGATAACATTACATGATCTTATTTACCTTGCTCAATTGAGAAGGTAGCATTGCCTAATTGGGAAGGTATCGAGATCTTAGGATTGAACGACATGTAACTAGGAATAGTTATAGGCACTTATCTTTAAGAATATAATTCAAGGATGCTTGTGCTAGTACTGATTAGGTAACATGTCAATACTGTATACTATATTTTTAACCCAATTGTATGATGGCTTAGTATAATCTTATCTTCATGTATTTGTATGTGTTACTATTCCTGTATCGCTTGGATTTCAAGTAGAGGACGAGCATGGTGTACAACCTGAGGACTACAACGAGGTGAACGTATTGGACGATGAGGACATGATCTTCCAAAATGATGACAAATGAGGCTAGGAGAATGACTTATCCTCCTTCATTATTGTATATACTGGCACAATCAGTTTGTACTATACGTACGGTACCTTCCTAGGTGTAGTCATGTCAAGGACTACCAAGTAGTCCTTTGTCATCCTTTTTAGAGGATGTGGCGATCTCCATAGGAATGCTAACCAAACCCCCATTCATCTTGTGTCACTAGATGATGCGGTTTGTTTTGAGAGGTGTTCGTATGCGAGTTGTAGATGCTATGCACGATTCTATGAGGTGTCACATTGTTCTATTTAGGAGTCACTTTCATGTGAGGACCATGGCCTAAGAGAGGATGTTGGGAGTTAGAGAGAACGTGGGGAGTTACAAGACATGTTAGTTCGTCTCCCTTGATGTTATAGTGTTTTGTTAGGGCCAAATAAGTATGTTTTGAGAGTTTTAGGATTATGATGTATTTTTGGTATCTTTGGTAATGGTTCAAATATACATGTATTTTATGATGTTATAACTTCCACACGTGACTTTGATGTATGTATAACTATGTTAAACCTATATGGATGAATGTATATATCAATGTGTATGTATGTTTTAAAAGCTTTATTTAACCCGTATTTTTACGGCACACGTTAATGTGCTATTAAAAATAATCGAGCTTAAGGTTAATTAAGTATAGTTAGAATTAATGAGGTACCATTGAGTGTCTCATTTGATGGTATCAGAGATGCCTATTTCTCGTCGGGCCTATAAAATGGACCGACTATGTTTCTATTATGTAGAGTGCTTGATTGTCTAGTTTTCTATTGTTTTCAATTGGTGGAAAATAAGGACCATTGTGTCGATTATTCATTAGATATCAATCGTCAAGTATTAAATGGCTTAGTATATCATATGAAATAAGCTAATGCTTAATTTCGTACTAACCAGATGGCTCGAAGAACTCGTCGATGACCCTGTGCTAGGAATACTGAGATTAGTGGTGAATCAAGAACGAACTACACTGATTCATTAGAAGCGAAGAGGACCATGCAAGACTTGGCAACAACCATGTTACAACAATCACAGCAAAACACCTTGTCGGGAGGATAACAAGGTGCTTATGCGACCTTTATGTTGGTATGAGATGTAGAACACCGGTATAAAGGAATGCCAAGGATGATGGAAGCTGAGGGCCGAGTGATAATATGGAGCTATTCATGGAAGTATTTCAAGAAAAGTATTTTTCTGAAACCATCAAACATTAAAAGGAAAAGGAATTTGAGTTTGAGACAAGGGAAAATATATGTAGGGGAGTATTTTCTATGATTTGATTTACTGTTGAAGTTCTCTAAGTTTTATCAGATGCATCTTGATGAGAACTGGAGATGTCGAAGGTTTGATGATGGACTGGGATTCGATCTGCAGAAATCAATTACACCTCTGAGGGTCATTCGGGTTTTTGTTTTTGAGTTGCACCATGTTGATGCTCTTTTTGTACTTGCACATCGAAGTGTAAGGCAGTGCCTCGTTTATAAGTTATGTACTCATAATTTTACAATGGGAAGAACAACAATGTTGGTATATTCTTCTCTTATGTTCCAATAGTTTTGTCTTCTTCAATGGTGTGTCATTCGATGATGTCTTTAGTTGCATCTTGGTAAGGAAATAAATAATGGAACGAGTGATGGTTGCTCATACGTGGCGTGTTATTCAACATTTTTCTTTCCCATCTGTGAAAAAAGTACAAGTCAAAGGTGTGCACGGATATGAAGAAATAGCCAAGTACGTAGTAAGTTGCTTGACTAGTCAAAAAGAAAAGATAGAACATCACGAGTTAGGAATCACTGCACAGTATTACATATTTTGCACCCATCAAGGTAGCAATTCTAAGTCCATCAATACAAGTCTCATATTCAGCTTGATAGTTGGAGGTGGGAAAATTGAAGATCAATGATTGCTCAATTATCGTGCCTTGCCTAGTTTCTAAGTGTATTCCTGCCCCATACTTCCCTTTTGATTTGAGGAGCCATCCATGTGTATAACCCATGCGCTGTCATTTGTCAAGAGTAACCGACGTCATTTCAGCGATGCATTCTGCTATTGCATGGGCTTTGATAGCTTGTCTTGGTTCATATTCAAAGCGGAACTCTGATAACTCAACCGACCAAGAGATCATTCATCTAACCAGGTCGGAGCGATGTAGTATATGTTAGATGGTTTGTTCTGTTCAGACCACCACAGCGTGGCTTTTAAAGTACTGACTGAGTCTTTGGGTCGAGGTAACCAAAGCGAATGCCACATTCTTTATGTGTTGATATCGTAGCTTAGGCCATAGGAGGGCTTTGTTTATGAAGTACACAGGCTATTGGAACTCACTTGCTTCCCTTACCAATACATGACTCGCCAACTTCGAAAGGACAGGTGGCATAGGTGGGTGTGAGGCTTAAGGCTAACAAGGACGGGGAGTGATTGCCAGTACATTGAGCATGGACAAAAAGTGGCTCCTGGCAGCTTCTAGGCTAGGGGACATGTGAATGAACTGAATTTACACCAGAATCAGAGGTATCCTGAGGCTGTGCAGGTAAGGGACTGAATCATTGAAGGAAGGCTTAAAAGAATTGATTGGTACTACCTATACCAACAAGATGCATCTTCTTTTCAAGAGCCCAGAACATAAGAACTCCACAGTTAAGCATACTTGACTTGGAGCACTCGTGCAATGGGTGACCTTCTAGGAAGTTTTCCAGAAAGCGTGTGAGTGAGGATAAAGTATGATGAAAAGACACGTGTTGGTTTGTGGGGACAGTCGACAATTCCAAAAGTAGTCCAGGCCGTTACAAAGGGCGTCCATTAAATCTGAGAATGCCCTTTTGCCTTCCTCATTCCCATTGAAAATGCTCTCTTGCTTAGAAGTTTGAAGAAAGGGAGGTCCTTCTGTGCCGATTTGGAAATGAATCGGGTTAGCGCTACCATTCTCCCTTTTAATTGTTGGACCTCTTCAGCTGATCATGGTGGACACATCTCGATTATAGCTCGGCACTTGTCCGGATTGGCTTCAACTCCGCTTTCTGATAGCATAAAGCTTGGGAACTTCCCTACTCTAACGCCAAATGTACACTTTCGAGGGTTGAGGTATGACACCCTTTACCCCGAAATATACTTTGTGTGGTTAATAGATAAAAAAGTCATACAGTTGCAGAATTAAAACGTGGATTTTGCTAAAACCTTTTTCTAAACATCAACATGATATCACATCATGAGACTAAAACTAAAACAACAAATGAAAATCATTTATGAAGCATCCACGAGGTCTAATTATATGAAAATAGCGATAAGAAAGTAAACATATCGCCTGACGTCACATGTATCTGAGTACGATAATCCCATACGATAATAAAATGACGAAAGAATTATGCCTTTAAAAAACAATTAACATATCATCGGCCTATCCCATGAGTATCCAGCTGCTACCAAGTCGCCAAGTAGACGTCACTTCTTGACTGTATGAACTCGTCTAGTGGTCTTTTTCTCTAATGTCGCAATACTGAAAATGGATGTATAAATTAGAAATCACGTCTAAGCTATATGAAGAAAGAGATAAAACCAACACAGATGCATATACTCAAAACATGGCAACTATCAAGACACAATCATAATCATGTATGTCCGTGATACAACACATTATGCATGATGCATGGCAACACACAACGTGTATCTAACTAACTTCAGACGCTTTGTGTGCAATGTAGATCTGTAACCAACTAACTCTAGGAAGACAATAGGGAGCTCCATATTCAGCTGGCCATGTGAAATCCCCATTGAGCAAGATTTACCACTGATACTCTCACCAATCATGATAATTTCTAGTGACATGTCAAGGTGGTCATGCTCGAAGGGCGTCCAAGTAGTGGTTGCAAGCCTCTGCCTTTATATAAGTCCCCAACACATTACCTACCCCCAAGGTCAACGAGACCCCAACTATCACGCTTTGTTATCACCCTAGGCCTAGTTCTAAACTTCGTGTAGATGTGGATCCATACTAACTCTAGAAATTCGAATTGGAGCTCTGTATTTGGTTTCAATATTGGTAGTTCATCGATCAATATGATCCTCCCTCCGAATACTCTCATCACTCGTGATAACATATTGTGGCTCATCAGGATACTCCGGCTTGGTCGAGTGGATTGGTCGAGTGGATCGCCTCCAGCGCAAGTAGCTAGCTCATGCCGATAGTGGTAACAACCCACACTAGACTCGCGTTCCCTCAAGGTTTCATGGTGACCTCCACGTCGTGTCTCATTATTTTCTTTCCCCCAACAGGACAACCTCTAATGATGAATGAATGCATAAGTAGCACGCGACGTCCAACCATCCTTCCTTCATCATCGTATCAACATTTCATCGTCAGGTGACACATCGTTTCCCACATCATCATCAGCCATAGCGTCGTAGCATAAACCGACAGTCGTCATCGATAGAACCGGTCTAGTTTAATCTCCTAAGTGATAAATCAATTCCTATAGGTCTTACTATCCTCAGAATACCATAAAAGAATCATATCTTATGTCTAAGCGACCATACTAGTCCATATTCCTCAGATCGTAAATTAAGGTTTACTGGTTTTGGAGCACTTTAATCGGTTAATGCTTGAGTCTTAATCGGTTAACACTTATTTGGCCATTCGGTTAACTTGTATCCCTTAATCTGTTAAAGGTACTATTAGGTCAGTTTTTGGTCTTTGATAATCTAATAAGTTAAACCATCTCTTCTAGTTGTTAGATCATAACTTAGGCATACTAAAGATCCAGAAAGTGTCTTAAATGATCACTAAAACTATCCTAATTAGATGAATCAATAGCACACATAAAATAATAGCACATATTCAGTAGCGGCTGAATATGCAGCGCGTTTAAGCGCTGTTTAAGGGGAAAATATGCACTATTTATTTCATTTAATGTTGTAGTGTATAATATGATGTACTGAATATAATAATCTTATATAATGCAGAATTTTTCTGCAAAATTGGTTAAACAATGCCTACAAATGCAATGTATATACTGCTATCCAAATCTATTATATTATAATATACAAAAACTGACCCACAAAACAATGCATTGACACATTAGCTACAAAATTGCCACATCCAAAAAAATGTGGTATATTAATAAAATTCTGACGTGGACTACTCCTAATTCAACCTCTTCTATGCATACAATTTTCTATTTTTCTCATACAACTCATTGAGAACAAAATAACAATTAAATACAAATTGTAACCGTTCGTTTACAAAAAAATCAATTCAATTAATTCTCAATATCCACAATTAGTAATTCAAAAAACAAATGTAAATTTTCAGATTCTTTTTCTGTTACATGTTTAAACCTCTAATTTACATAAATCTTCAATAGAAATAAATACATTAATATGCAAATCCATGACTTAGTAACATCTCAATTCTCTAAAAAAATTCTCAATTACTATAATAAAAGACAAAATGCAATACCTTTTGGTAAAACATAAAACAATTCGAAAAAACAAAATATGGTCCATTATATATGAGAAAAATAAATATAGGCAAAATATATAAGAAATGTAAAAACATTTATATAATTAAAAACATTTACTCTGAATAATTAGATATGAAATATGCAAACCATTGAACAACATCACTATTTATAAATGTTTTTTTTTAAAAAATAAAGTACTAGATTTAACCGCCAGGAGACAAATAAACCTCTTACATATAATGATCATCATGTACAAACAAAATGAGTGATATAAAACGCCAAATGAACAACACATTAAATTAATTCTCAAATTCAACAATTAATAAATCAAAATTTATATTTGTAAAACAGACTCAAAATTTAGATGCAAATTAAAAATAAAATTGATTTCCCGTTACAGAGTAAGACCACTAATTTACATAGACCTCCATTACTAATAACTACAAATCAATTACTATAGTGAAATACAAAATCCAATCCTTTTAAATAAAATTAAATCTACAAAAATTCAAAATTCAAGATAAATCACCAACAAGAATGCTTAAAAGTTATATAAATACCAATGACAAAACCTAACACAAACAAATACAATGGTCAATCACTCTCACCCAAACCACCCCACAGCTCAAAAATACCTACAGCAAAAAAAGAAAAAAACCCTTGTACCAAAAAAAAAATCACATGGAATACCATTTACTACAAAATGTCACTGTTAAATGTGATGATAGATTTATTAAAATTCAAAAGATTCACTTGCGGAATGTCTATACTACACAAAATGAGCAAGAATCAGTTTTTTGGAAATGATTATACTAGACGAAAAGCTATTTAATCGCTATACTTAAACTTCTTTCAAAAACATTTCTATATTATTCACATTCAAATCCACTATCAAACATCCAATATATGTTTCCTTACTACAACCATACATTATTTCCTTACATTTACTTAAACTTCTTTAAAAAATAATTCTATATTGTTCACATTCGAGGTGTTGTTCTCTCTCTTTTGAGTTGCGATAGTGTTCACATTCAAATCAACTATCTAACTTCCAATATATATGTTTCCCCACTACAACCATACATTATTTCCTTTTGTCAAAATTATTGTTCTTATGCCATAAAACTAGATAAAACTAACTTAATGTTTTTAAATAAATTTTCCTTCAACAAATACTTACTTATTAACAATGTTGTTACTATTTATTCTTCTAAATTTATCTATGCAAGATTCTAAATTGATATGAATTAATTGTTACACTATGACCTTTACCAAGAATTCTAAAACTATATATTTTCAAAAATCACAAACTGAATTCACATATACGACCTTTGCCAAGAATTCTAAAACTACATATTTTCAAATATCACAAACCAAATTCACATATATCATACAATTTCTAAGTGAAGAGATAAATAATTATTATTTTTCGTTAAAAAAGGTTTCAAGCCGTCCCTGCAATGCACGGGTCAAAATCTAGTCGTTAATAAAAGAAGTGTGGAAGTAGACCTAGTGAGGCAAGACTAGGTGGGGAATGATGTAACTTTTGTGTTGTCAAGGGATTGAAGGGAAGCAACAGTATTATTCTTTTTTTAATACTACATATCATGTGTTTTTTTCAAGAGTAAAATCATCCAGTAAAATTATCATGTGTTGTTATTCTTGCATTTGTTATGTTTAATTCATTTAGGTAATTATATATACTTTCTCATACATTTTTGAACTCCTTTATATTTTGTAACACTTTTAATATAGTTAAATTTATTCTATGCAATTTCAAGTGTTAACTGTTGCGGCTCAGGCAAGTGCACTTGATAGTAACTCGTAATAAAGTGGAGTATATTTAAGACTCCAAATGTCGAACCCACAGGGAATGCGCGAGTACTAACGTAGTAAAGATCCTATGTTATTTAGATGCACGAAGGTTGTGGTTTAAACGATTGCAATAATTAACTCAAATAAAATAAAGATAAAACAGTGCGCAAGAATGAGATAAGAAAATTATGGGAAATCTATGGGAACCGAGTTCACCGATACTTAGTTCCTGAATTTACTAGTTAATAACTATGAGCTATATTTCCTGGTTGAAAGCTAATCTCCCACTCTAATTCTATTAATACCTAATGACCATGTAATATTAACAGTCTTCTTCCCAACTAATACCCCAATGATCATGCAAAATAAATAGAAGGAAGAGCATTAAGCAACAGTGGAATTGTTAATTTAATAACCGATTAGAAACAAGCAATTATCCTTGATTCGGCATAATACGCGAGTTCAATTATTCCTAGAGTTCCGTTAACTATTTGTGGTACGATTACCTCACTAAAGGGTACAATTAAATTAACTCACTAAAGGGTGATCAAGCCTATAGGATTAAGTATGCTAAGAAAAATACAATCAACAGGATAATAAGAAACTCATAAAATTAACTAGATAAATTTAAAAAACCTAATAAAAGATCCCCCGTCACCTTTAGTAATGGATTTAGCTACTCATGGTAAATGTGAATAGCATACGATCATTTAGAAAGCGATAAAAACCCATAATAGAAATAATTAAATCTAAATCGAGACACCCTTTTGGTATGATAAAGATCCGTAAGCACATTTTTCTTGTTTCTCACGAGCTCCAACGGTAAAATAGTCTGGGCAAGAGGCTCAAAGATTCCAGAATAAAAAGTCTTGAATAGAGGGCTAAGAATGCCTATTTGTAGGCTAGGTAGCAAATTAGGTTAACTGGCTTTAAATCTGAGCGATCTGGGACTAAGTACGGCCGTATCGCACTTGAGTTGCGATGCTTACCCGTACTTGTGTATTCAGCACCACCTAACAATAATTGTGTACGGTCATACTGCCTTTAGTACGGCTGTAATGGACTTTTTCTTTGATACTGGGGTACTGACCATGAGGTGCGCCCCTACTACTGTGCTTGAATAGGTACGGCCATACTGCTTGTCCAGAAATGCCAAAAATCACTAAAACTCGTCATTTTTTTGTCTGTTTTCGCATTTTTTGCTTCAAGTGTTGTCTTTATGATGTTTCTGCAAAATGGGACATAAGTGATTACTTTTATACTCTAATAAATAGCGCAAATTGACACGTTTTAGTACTAAAAATACCCCATAAAAATAGACAAATTGGAATGTCAACATTAACTTCTTGTAGCTGCATGTCTTGGATGATATATTTTGCATATTTTATCTCTGAAGTTTATCATGATCAAGTAATCTTAACTTTTCATAAGTCAATCTCTCAATGTAACACATAGGAAAACATATAGTGTGAATTTTCAGTTGAACTTAATTTGTGATAATAGATCCCCATTATCAAGAATTTTGCTTCATGTTATAAGCCACTTCAATTGTAAGCAATGCTTCAGAGAGCACAACCTGAATAGAACCAGTGATGCCATAATAATTTGCAAAACAACCAAGGACGGCACCTTTGCTATCCTAAAAAATACCACCACCACTAGCACGCCTTGGTGAACCTTTGGCCGCACCATCAATGTTAACTTTTATCCAATCGAGGGAGGGAGGGATCCAATCAACTTGAATAATTGTGGGAGCTTTACCAAGATGGTCTGGTAATTACACACAAAAAATCAAAATAGAGAATTCTTCTATAGACGAGCACATGTGACTCTTGGTAAGATTGCCAGATAGGGAAGTAGAAGAAATAATCATGCTAATGGGGCTCTAAGAGGAACAAATTTTGTTATTGACTACATTATAAAGATATTGGACATTATACAAAAGGAAATATTGAAAAAATTTATATTTTTAATATATATCGTGCATAGCATAAACCATGAATTATATATATGTTGAAATATTTATATGATTAAAGTTTTACACTAAAATACATTAATATCTAATCCTTAAAACTAATTATAAATAAAAGTTTGATAAACTAAGAGTAAAAATATAACTCACAAAGACGAATATTTTCCATGAAAGTATATTAGTCTCTATATAAAAATATATTAATATTTACATCTTAGAGTAAGAATATATTATAAAGATATTGAATATTATACACAAAAATATGAACAGAAGTTATATTTTTAATATATACTATAGACACATTGAAATATTTACATGATAAAAACTTTCGATGAGACACATTAATGTCTATTTCTTAAAAGTAATTATGAACTAAAGTATGATAAATTAAGATTAAAATATATTAAATAGAGATGTGCTTTTCCATGAAAGCATACTAATATCTATATAAAATATAATTAATATTTAAATTTCAGAGGAAGAATATATTATAAAGAGATTGAATACTATTATAAAAAAAATATTGACAAAATTTATATTTTTTAATATATATCATGCGTAGCACACACGGGCCAAATACTATATATATGTTGAAATGTTTACATAATTATTCTTCTTAAGAATTAAAATATGTTCGTTTTGTTATTTAATATTTTTGTTAATTCTCAAATATAAATTGATTAAAATAAAAATTATAAACAAAATATAATACAGATGAACGAATGTTTTATAGGGAAGTACATAGATGTTAGATAATATATTAGTTAGGCTTTTATTTATCTTAATGGTAGTTTAGTCTTTTGCCTATTGTATATATACTTACTCTATTGCCTTGTATTGCTAAGCTTGGTTAATTGCAATTCAATTGGAACCCTAGCCTCCTCTCTTCTTCTTCTCTTCTCTTCTCAATGTATTACTATTGTTAACATGATATCAAAGAGCTTGGTTAGATTTTGGGAACAACTGTATAATGAATTCTAGTTTGCATTTGATATGTGTGGAATAGTTGCGATCGACTAATAGATTTCCTTGCTGCCTCCTATTTCTGTCTTGGTTCAATTGCAAATGCAATAAGCTTCCGTGTCACAAATGGGTTTTCCTAACCAAGTAACAGCACCTGGACCAATTGGATTTAAGGGCTGGACCAATTTGGAATTCGCAAAAACTATATTCATGGGAATTCAAGCTCGCACAGAATAGTATATGAGAATTTCTTTGAAGAATAGCGCACAGGTTTGCAGTTCAAGCGATGTCATTTATGGTTCAGCTAAATTAATTTTTGAGATGCTTACAAATTCAACCATTTGATTGGATCAAAGAATTGTTTGGCTCACGGACCTAAAGGTGCTTACAGATGAGATAAATTATGTCGTTACAACCTGATTCTTCGTTCGCAGTTTTTTCTCTACTGTGGGTCTCTGTTTTCCAGCATCCGGCATGGCTATTAGTTCTCTTCTTCATTCGCAGCTTTTCTTTGCAGTTGCAGAAAGCACTATTTACATGTCATCCCTTATTTGTTTACTGTTATTGTTGTGTTTCTTGAACACATATATTTTTATTCTCTTTCCTCTGATTCTCATAGTCTTACCAAGTCTGATCTCACTCGTATTGGTCCTTTTGCCATGGATATTGATAGTCCCACTGACTCTGATGTTTAGAATTGTAAGGTTGACACTAGTCCTTCTACAGATCTAGATGTTCCTTCTGTCCCATGGCTTCCCAAGAACCTCTGCGATTATTGATCCTTCTCCTCCTCCTTGTTATCCTCCACGTGTTCGTAAGTCCACTCAATTACCATATTTTGTTTACTCCACTTATTTTGCTTCTTTCCTAACTTCTATTTATAGTTTGTCTGAGCCCTCTTCCTACAAAGAGGCTATTATTGATCCCTTTTAGTAGCAGGCTACGATAGAGGAACTTTCTGCTTTACACTAGATAAATATTTGGGACCTCGTGCCTCTCCCACCAGGAAAACATGCAATTGGGTCTCGCTAGGTATACAAGATCAAAACCAAATCTAATGGGTTTGTTGAGCATTATAAAGCCTATCTTGTTGCTAAAGGATTCTCACAACAATATGACATGGATTATGAAGAAACATTTGCTCCTGTGGCCAAGATGGCTATCGGTCGCACTCTTATCGCAGTTGCATCTATTCGTAAGTGGCATATTTCTCAGTTGGACGTTAAAAATGCATTCTTAAATGGTGATCTTCAAGAGGAAGTTTACATTGTACCCCCCACCAGGTGTTTCTCATAATCAGGGTGAGGTGTGTAAGTTAAAGAAGGCTCTCTATTTCTCCACTATGATTGCATCTCTTAGCTTCCATTCTAGTGATCATGATTTTGCTTTGTTTCTCAAGACCACTTCTCGTGGCCGTACTATACTCTATTTATATGTTGATAACATGATTATTACAGAGGATGATGTTGATGGGATTGCAGAGTTAAAATTACAATTAGCCAAGCAATTTGAGATGAAGGATTTAGGCACTCTTCGCTATTTCTTGGGGATTGATGTTGTCTATTCTCATAGAGGTTATCTTCTCTCTCAATCTAAGTATATTGCCAATATTCTTAAATAAGCTCGTCTTTTTGATATTCAAGTAGCAGATACCCATTTTGAGCTTAATGCTCGATATGTCTCCTCTGATGGTGTCTCTCTACTGGATCCCACTTTGTATCGTACATTGGTTAGCAGCTTGGTGTACCTTACCATTACTAGACCTGATATTGCTTATGCAGTGCATGTTGTCAGTCAGTTTGTTGTTTCAACTACTACAGTGCATTGGCCAGCTGTTCTTCACATTCTTCGGTATCTTCGGGACACTAAATTTCAGAGTTTTCTTTTTCCTTCATCTTCTTCTATGGAGTTGCGTGCTTGCTCTGATGATGATTGGGCTGGCGACCCCACTGATCGCAAGTCTATTATAGGGTTTTGTATTTTTCTAGGAGATTCTCTTATTTCTTGGAAAAGCAAGAAGCAAGACATTATCTTCCGCTTTTCTACAGAAGCTGAGTATCGTGCTATGACAGCCACTACTTCAGAAATAGTTTGGTTACGTTGGCTTCTTTCTGATATGGGTGTCTCCCTCTTTGGACCGACTCCTATGTACTGTGATAACAAGAGTGCTATTTAAATTGGCTACAACTTGGAACCTTAGTCTCCTTTCTTCTTTTTCTCTTCTCTTCCTTTCTCTTCTCTATGCATTAGGATTGTTAACAATAGAGACAAATTAATTTATATTATAAAGCTTGACGCTATTTATATATTTTTTTATAACGATTCAAACCATTAACAAATGTTCGTCCCTTAAGTTACGAAAATACGCCACGTTCGTCCCTTAAGTTACAAAAGTTATGCCAAATTCATCCCTTCTGTCTGTAATCTTTTTAAACAATAAAGTCAAAATCATGCTCCTATCAGAGTTTTATTAATGAAATAACATGATAAAAGGTAATGGAGAAAAAAAAAGAGTTTTAATGACCTATACACACAAAATAAAGGGATTACAGACAGAATAGACGAAAGCGGCGTTTTTTTGTAACTTAAGGGACCAAAATAAAAAATATAATAGTTAAGTGACCAAAACAAAAACTAAAATAAAGTTAAGAGACCAAAAGTGATATTTAGCCTTGTTTTAATCTACATGTTTTTATTTATAATATATAGTTGAACTATTTATATATATATATATATATTCATTAATAAGAACTCTGATAGGAGCATGATAAAAGGTAATGGAGCAAAAAAAAAGAGTTTTAATGACCTATACACACAAAATAAAGGGATTACAGACAGAATAGACGAAAGTGGCGTATTTTTGTAACTTAAGGGACCAAAATGAAAAATATAATAGTTAAATGAAAAATATAAAAGTTAGGGGACCAAAACGAAAACTAAAATAAAGTTAAGGGACCAAAAGAGCTATTTAGCCTTGTTTTAGTCTATATGTTTTTATTTATAATATATAGTTGAACTATTTATAATGAAATATATATATATATATATATATATGTATATATTTTAATATGTTAATCATTCAGAAATTACCCGTGCGTCGGGTTAACACACTAGTTATAATTATATTTGTCACATCTTATTTACTAGCTTAATTCATAACTATAATTAAGAATTAATGTTCAAAGAATAACATAAATAGAAAATTAAAAATACCAATTATCCATCGTCAAAAAAATTGAAACCCTTTTTTTTCCATACCCTAAGAGGAGCGTTTCAACGGGAAAAAAAAATAAAAAAAAAATAAAAAGAGGAGCGTTTCAATGTTGACACATTGTAATGTGATCATGGGTGCCTTAAATATGTGGAAGGAAACTTATAAGGAAATACCAAACAAATACTCTCACAGGCGTTGCTTCATTTGAATGTCATGCAATTAATCTCTCGCTAGGAGTTACACAAATTAATCCTTGCGCTATGAATGGCTAAAGGTAATAATTAGGGCACCTGAATTGAAGGCGTGTGCACCATGAGATCAATTAGACCAGCACATGCACATTAAAAGGTTTCCTTGCATTTTCCAATTCTGGTTGCAATATTTCAGTTGCATCTCAACGCCATATGACAAAGCACCTTGCGCAATTTGGGGAAGCGTCATGCATGGAAATATTTCAAAAAAAAAAAAAATTGGAAACGCACTACAACATTTTATATATAAGGCAACACCTTTCTCAGGACTATCTAAAAAATTATTGTTTTAAAGCCTCTTAGGCAACATTTATATGTTTTGTTGGCTTAGTAAGAGAAATTTTACATACTTAATACACAACAGTTCAGAAGTGTTCTAGAATAATGAATTGAGAACATTTTTTCTCGGTCTTTCTTTATTTGTTAAGGCAACAATGTAGAAAATGTTCTCATAGATTTAGAGAACGTTTTGATGAAGAAAAAAAGAACGGTAGGTAAACGTTCTCATAATAATAATAATAATAATAATAATAATAATAATAATAATAATAATAATAATAATAATAATAATAATAATAATAATAAAAAATAAAGAACGGCACTCATCACCCAACTCATCGTAGATGACCCTTTTATTGTTGGACTGTTCATCGTCTCTTTTGCTGCTGGAATCGATTTTCATCACTCATCGTAGAAATGCTTCCTTTCTCGCTTCCTGATACTTTCTCACTTCCGTTCCAAAATCTCTTGCTGGAATCACAGATTTCTTGGTTCGTCGTTTTAGTGCGTGTGTGTTTAACTTCACTTAGGGATTTGATTTTTGCTATTTAATGTTGTTAATGTTTCGGTTTTGTTGTTTCAGATTTGATCTCTCTTAAGGATTTAGGGATTTAATTTTTCTGCTAAAGGAAAATCTCAAATGAATAGCTTCTCTGTCTTCTTCCTCATCGACCAGTGGAGCTAAATCTGAAGAACTCATTGGTGCTAACACCATTTCAGGTTTGTGAGAAATATAATTATATAAACTAGTTCAAACAATGAATCTCATTGATCGATTTCTTTCTAGAAGTTTGCTTTTGGAGTTGAGGAATCATCTTGATGCTTCATGCTCACCCGACTCAGATCTGTTGCATATTTACTACTTCTTTGCATTTTTAAATATCGTTGTCTAATTTTTTGTGTAGGTACCAACTGATCTGTGTTGTGTTCTAGTAAAGAGAAGTGTAAATTTCAGGTGTGTTCAAGTAATATGTTCATATTTGTGTATACAGTTGCATTTCTATGGCTTGTTTTCTTATTTTTCAAATCTGTGAATGGCTGCATCTCTGGATATCTGTTGCTTTTCTGTGTATTTGGAATAGTTTCAAGTATGTTAGTTTATCACATGTGGATGGAGTAGTTGCTCTCTCTGTATGCGAAAATGGTGCTATCTAGGCTTGGGCTCTGTTTTTGCAAGGAAATGGTTGAATGATTCAAATTGTATTAAGATCCTGATCATTGAGATTCACTATTTGGGATGGTTCTTTACTGCTATGCTAAGCTACTCATTAATGCTTTGTTTTAATTATTTGTACTTTCAAATTGAATTTTGTTGTTGAGAATAATTCCAATTTCCATGTGAGATGGAACTATTTGTTTGTGAGAACATACTTGAACCCTTTTTGTCAGATTGGTTCAATATGTGCTTCAGTATATGCTTCTCTGGTTTGAATTTGCAAGGAAAATCTTGGAATTTTGTTTTTCATACCTATTTGATAAATCTCTGCATATCCTGTTTTGTGTTTAGATGATGTTTCTCACTGGTCTAGTCCTGGAAAAATGAATTAGAAATAGAGAAGTGACTGCTATAACCTTTTATGGTTGAAGTTTGAACAACTGAAATTTCAGATCATCATCTGAAATGAGTTTAGATATAAATTCTTGACTTGGATTTCACTTTTAGTCTCAATTTTGATTTGGACTGTTTTAGGCAGCCTATTGGCATATATCTTTGATATGAGAATGCTTTATGCTTAGTTTACAAGAATTTGCTACTGTAAAATGATATTCCTTACGCTTTTTTATTTGTTACTCTTTAGTAATTTATTAGTACTTTCCACTATAAATTTATATAGTAATTTGAATTCCTTACCTTTTTTATTTGTTCTCTTTAGTAAACTCAATGGATAAAGAGTGGATCAAATTGCCGAGAGACAGTCCAGAGTACATGAATGGCATAAATTTTTTTCTAAAATATGCTTTTACCAAAGGAAAACCCGCAGGAAGAGAGATTTTGTGCCCCTGTGCTAAATGTCACAATGTTTGTTGGAAAACAAGAAAAGTAATATTTGACCATCTAGTAGGACATGGATTTGAGAAAGGATATGATGATTGGGTTCGTCATGGTGAGGAGTTTAGTCCCATGGATCTTGATGGTGGCATGGATGATGAAGATGATACAATTGATGACATTGATGGACTATTGAATGAAAGATTTAGAGATGTGGCACAAGAAGAATATGGAGTTAATAAGGGTCTTAGTGAAGATGCTATGAAGTTCTATAATCTAATGGAAGAAGGAAACCAAGAGTTGTACCGGTGCAAAAACTTCTCTACATTAGCTTTCACCATTCGACTGTACTTGTTGAAGTGTCTTCATGGTTGGAGCAATGCCTCATTTACTTCTCTCTTAGAGCTGTTGAGAGAAGCTATGCCTCAATTAAATATTCCTGATTCATTTAATAAAACGAGAGGCATGATAAGGGACTTGGGGCTTGATTATAAAAAGATTGATGCCTGTCCTAATGATTGCATGCTATATTGGAAAGATCATGAGAATGACACCTCTTGCCATGCTTGTGGTACTTCACGATGGGTTGAAACTACTATAGGAGGCTGCCAGCTTGAGGAAAACAAGAAAGCTCACAAAGTTTCTGCAAAAATTTTAAGACATTTTCCTTTAATTCCTAGACTTCAAAGGTTGTTTATGTGTTCAAAGACAGCTAGCTCATTAAGGTGGCATGAAGAAGATCGTTACAAAGATGGGAAATTGAGGCATCCTGCAGATGGATAGGCATGGAAAGACTTTGATAGAAATCATCCTGACTTTGCTATTGATTCACGTAATATAAGACTTGGATTGACTAGTGATGGATTCAATCCGTTTAGAACCATGAACGTGTCTCACAGTACATGGCCTGTTGTACTGATACCGTATAATTTTCCACCTTGGTGGTGCATGAAGGCCGAGTATTGTATGTTATCTTTACTGATCCCTGGGCCATATTCACCAGGGAATAACATTGATGTGTACCTCCAACCATTAATTGAAGAGTTAAAGGTATTGTGGGATTCAGGAGTAGAAACATATGATGCTTCACTAAATCAAACTTTTCAAATGCGAGCAGCTCTCTTGTGGACTATTAGTGACTTCCCTGCGTATGCTATGTTGAGTGGATGGAGTACTTAAGGAAAACTTGCTTGTCTTTGTTGTAATTATAACACAAACTCGACTTATTTGAGGTATAGTCGAAAGATGTGTTATATGGACCATCGTGTTTTCTTGCCTATGAATCATAAATATAGATTAAATTCAAAGGATTTTAATGGGAGAAAAGAATTTAGGCATCCACCAGATTTGCTAGAAGGGACGGAAATCTTTGAAATGTTAGAAAACTTCAAAAATGTATTTGGCAAGATGCAAAAGAAAACCAGTGATGGTCCTTGGAAGAAAAAATCGATCTTTTTTGAATTGTCGTATTGGAAGCATAACATTTTGCGTCATAATCTTGATGTGATGCACATAGAAAAAAATATTTGATAATATAAATGGGACTTTGTTGGATATACAGGAAGACAAGAGATCATGAAAAGGCTCGTTTGGACTTAGAAGACATGGGAATTAGAAAGAAACTTCATTTGCAAGAGACAAATCAAGGTAAAGGTATAATGTTTGCAAAGGCATGTTTCTCTATGAGTGCAAATGAGAAGTCCACTTTTTGTGGTGTTTTGAAGAAAGCAAAGCTACCAGATGGCTATGCGTCAAACATTTCAAGATGTGTTCAACTTGGCGAAAGAAAAATTTATGGCTACAAGAGTCATGATGCACATATCATGCTACATTACTTGCTTCAAGTAGCAATAAGAAGTACATTGCCTCATCAAGTCGCCCACCCTTTAATTCGCCTTTGTTCATTTTTTCGTTGTTTATGCCAAAAAGTTATTGAGTTAAGTGATCTCGATATCTTAGAATCAGAGATTGCAGAAACACTTTGCCAATTGGAGACAATTTTTCCTCCCTGTTTTTTTGATATAATGGTTCATTTGCCTATACATCTTGTGAATGAGGTGAGATTGGGAGGGCCAGTTCAATTTCGGTGGATGTACTTTCCAGAAAGGTATTTAGGCAAATTGAAGAGTTATGTTCGTAATAAAAGTCGTCCAGAAGGTTCTATTGCAGAGGGGTACTTAGTTGAAGAATGCTTGACATTGTGCTCAAGGTATTTGCATAGTGGTGTAGAGACAAGGCTCAATAAAATGAGAAGGAATAGTGACAGATGTGATCCTTGTGAAGTTGAAGGTTCAAACTTTTTTCCTAACACTGGTCATCCCATTGGAGGAAAAAAAAATAGTGAAGCAATTTCTTTAGATTGCAAATCAAGGAGTCAAGCCCACCGTTACATCTTGTTCAATTGCAATCACGTTCAAAAATTTATTAGGTAAATAAAATATTCATTGTAGGATTTGATTTAGTAATGAGGTTATATGAAATCATTTTAACTATGTTATTTCTATTGCAGAGAGCATGAAAATGAAACCACAAATCTCAATAAAAGAAAGAAGTGGAGGAAAGCAAAAAATCAAAGACAAGATTTTATCGATTGGTTCAAAAATCGTGCTTTGATGGATGATGTATCTGATCAACTTAAGGAGTTATCTAGAGGACCAAATACTGTTGCAAGACAATTTTCTGGCTATGTCATCAATGGTTATAGGTTTCATACTAAAGAACGTGATGCAAAGCGCAAAACACAAAATAGTGGTGTAACATTGGTGTCAATGACTCAAAGCATTGCAAGCACCAAAGATAAAAATCCAATAACAAAACCATTAACTTATTATGGATCAATTACAGAAATTATTGAGATAGACTACTATGGCAATTTCAAGTGTGTGTTATTTAGATGTGATTGGTTTGAAGTTGAAGAGGACAAGTATGGGCTTACTTGTGTTTACTTTAATAAAAGGTGTTACATAGATGACCCTTTTGTGTTGGCCTCTCAAGTCCACCAATGCTTCTACATGCAAGATCCTCTTGATGAAAATAGGAATTATGTCATGAAGACTATTCCTAGGGACTTTTTTAATATTAAAGAACAATTAGACTCAAATGCCCAAGAATCATATCAAAGTGAGCCATCAGATCTTGCAAAAAATCTGTCAGAGATTGATGAATGTTGTGAAATTGAATTGGTCAGAGATGATTTGCCACCAAGAATAATTGAAAATCCTTTACTTGTGTCAAATGATTTAGATTTTAAGAAGAATCTAATTCTGATAAGGGGACTACATGGATTAATGCTATTATAGATGCAAGCTTATTTATATATTTATGCTCTTGAGCAAATAGAATAGTTTGGTAAGTTATCTTTTAGTAACTTATGATATTCCCAATACTCACAGAATGAATTAGATTGTAACTTGAAGCATTTTTTTTTTCCTTCTTCAGATTTCTGCATCCCTTAAGTTAGCTAAGGAATTGAAGTTTCCAATATATTTCGTCAGGTATATTTAGTCATATCTAGATTATGAGGAATTGAAATATTTACTGAAAAGTTAAGTGTAGGAAAATGAAGAAGTTAAATGATTTATGTTCTGAACAGAACTTCAGAGGATGACCGGAGGGAAGCAATACGGTTGCGCTCGCGACGGATGACGACGGCGTGTTGGGGTGGTGTACCTGCAAACACTCCGACGCTCAAGTCAGAGTGTGTAGGAGGTGAGTGAAGAGGTGGAAAGATAATGATTACCTCGATCGTTTGACGTGGTCTCTTTTATTACGAGTTGAGGACGGTTACCGACGAGTAACCGTTCCGTGAAACCCGGGAATAGGAAATAAATTCTTTTAATGCTGAGGACCGTTGCGTCGATGTGGTCTCGAGGGAAGACGGAGGGACTGATGCTGAAATGGGCCTGAAAGGTGGATCTTCGGATTGGGCCTCGGCCCAGTCCGGAACAGTTGCCCCCCAAGTCGCTAGCTCGAATGTCGAGGTGGTGACTTGTTGTCGAAGTTCGTTGATGTCGACGTTCGACGTCCTTGTTTGTAAGGAACTGCAAGCGTCGTTGGCCGCTTTGCTTGTTCATTAGTTCGTTCGGAATCTTCGTGTTCCATGTCTGCTGAGGCAGTTCTCGACACGAGGCTTGATGTGCTTGCGCAAGGCACAAGGCTTTATCACGAGCTCGTGCACGCGGTCTCGGCACGAGGCTCGATCAAATCATCTGGTGCTTGTGCAAGGCACAAGGCTTTGTCACGAGCTCGTGCACGCGGTCTCGGCACGAGGTCGATCTCTTCATCAGGTGCTTGTGCAAACGCACAAGGCTTTGTCACGAGCTCGTGCACGCAGTCTCGGCACGAGGTCGATCTCTTCATCAGGTGCTTGTGCAAATGCACAAGGCTTTGTCACGAGCTCGTGCATGCGGTCTCGGCACGCGGTCGATCACAGGTGCTTGTGCAAACGCACAAGGCTTTATCACGAGCTCGTGCACGCGGTCTCGGCAGGAGGTCGATCTCTTCATTAGGTGCTTGTGCAAATGCACAAGGCTTTGTCACAAGCTCGTGCACGCGGTCTCGGCACGAGGTCGATCACAGGTGCTTGTGCAAGCGCACAAGGCTTTATCACGAGCTCGTGCACGCGGTCTCGGCACGAGGTCGATCTCTTCATCAGGTGCTTGTGCAAACGCACAAGGCTTTATCACGAGCTCGTGCACGCGGTCTCGGCACGAGGTCGATCTCTTCATCAGGTGCTTGTGCAAACGCACAAGGCTTTGTCATGAGCTCGTGCACGCGGTCTCGGCACGAGGTCGATCACAGGTGCTTGTGCAAACGCACAAGGCTTTATCACGAGCTCGTGCACGCGGTCTCGGCACGAGGTCGATCTCTTCATCAGGTGCTTGTGCAAACGCACAAGGCTTTGTCACGAGCTCGTGCACACGGTCTCGGCACGAGGTCGATCATAGGTGCTTGTGCAAACGCACAAGGCTTTGTCACGAGCTCGTGCACGCGGTCTCGGCACGAGTTCGATCTCTTCATCAGGTGCTTGTGCAAACGCACAAGGCTTTATCACGAGCTCGTGCACGCGGTCTCGGCACGAGGTCGATCTCTTCATCAGGTGCTTGTGCAAACGCACACGGCTTTGTCACGAGCTCATGCACGCGGTCTCGGCACGAGGTCGATCTCTTCATCAGGTGCTTGTGCAAACGCACAAGGCTTTGTCACGAGCTCGTGCACGCGGTCTCGGCACGAGGTCGATCACAGGTGCTTGTGCAAACGTACAAGGCTTTGTCACGAGCTCGTGCACGCGGTCTCGGCACGAGGCTCGATCTCTTCATCAGGTGCTTGTGCAAGGCACAAGGCTTTGTGTTCCTGTCAAAGTATAGACAATTTGCAACAACTTGATGTAATAAAGTTAGCATTAATTTTTATGCTGAGTAAAGTGCTCGTAGTCGAGTTTTATACTTCCCTGTGAGAGTAGTTGATCCGGGTCTGCCAGCGGCAAGGTTGAGGTCATCAAATAATCAAGGTCAACGACGTAGCCGAGTTTAAAGCCGTCTGAATATTTGAATTTGCAGAGGTGGGCCTGGTAGGTCGCCCGAGTACTGGACTGCGTATCCACCTGTTGCAGAGGTGCTTGTGCAAGGCACAAGGCTTTATCACGAGCTCGTGCACGCGGTCTCGGCACGAGGTCGATCACAGGTGCTTGTGCAAGCGCACAAGGCTTTATCACGAGCTCGTGCACGCGGTCTCGGCACAAGGTCGATCTCTTCATCAGGTGCTTGTGCAAACGCACAAGGCTTTATCACGAGCTCGTGCACGCGGTCTCGGCACGAGGTCGATCTCTTCATCAGGTGCTTGTGCAAACGCACAAGGCTTTATCACGAGCTCGTGCACGCGATCTCGGCACGAGGTCGATCTCTTCATCAGGTGCTTGTGCAAACGCACAAGGCTTTGTCACGAGCTCGTGCACGCGGTCTCGGCACGAGGTCGATCACAGGTGCTTGTGCAAACGCACAAGGCTTTATCACGAGCTCGTGCACGCGGTCTTGGCACGAGGTTCCATCAGACGTGCAAGGTTTTGATAGTAAATGAATAAATGCTGGTTGCGTATTTCTTCAATCATACTTCACTGCTTCACATTTGTGTGTTTCGGATACATTTGTTTCAACTATAATATTTCTTCATCTTTGCTGCGTTTCTGTTTCACTGCGACCTCGCTGAGTGCTGCAGGCTCCCTGCATTCGTCAAGGAGGTCGAGTTCTTCTCGTATACTCTGACAGTTGTCAATGTTACTCTGGGAATTTGTCTTTGGCTTTTGATGCCATCAACTTCTCTTCGTAATTCATAAATTTCTGAGCTCGCTTCAGGAACTCGTTCAGGGTCTTCGGTTTGTCGACACCAACGTCGACGCTGAATAGATTTCCTTCGATCAGGCCTTGCTCTAGCAAGTACAGCTTCATCTCGTCAGAGCATTTCTTCACCAAAATGGCTTCTTTGTTGAAGCGCTCGATGTAGTCTCTGATAGACTCATCTTTCTTTTGCTTTGTGCGGCGGTCTGGCTGTCGACTGGGTTGGACTTTAGGCCTTGATGAAATGTGCGGAGAACTGGTCGACGAGCTCAGTCCATGAACCAATGGAATTTTTCTTAAGAGTCTGGAACCAAGACAACACTGCTTTCTTCAGAGTGAGGGGAAAGATTCTGCACGTCACCGGCCCTTGGGCGCCTCGATAGCCCATGACAGTATCAAAGCAACCAACATGCTCGTCGGGGTCGGTGGTGCCGTCGTATGAGTCCAAAGCGGGTGGTTTCTGAAGATGTTTCGGAATCAGGAATTTCATGATCTCGGATGTAAAAGGACCAAAGGCTTCGCTCGAGTCACTCGTGTCATTGCTCCGAGAAGGAGTTGATGAAACAGAATGAGCACGGCGGTGTGCTCTATGCACAGAGCGGTGTGGAGTCGTGCCACGGTGGTGGCGATGAACAGATCTGAGATTTTCAGACTCCTTCGATCTCCGAGGAGAACGAGAGACTCGATCTTTTCTGTTTTCGATCTGTGTGGCAACGCGAGCAGAGATTTCCTTCTGCTGATTCTCCATTCGATCGAGGCGTTGATTCTGAGCATGCATCGCTTCAGCATGGCTTCGAATGAATTCACGGAACTCACGGATGAGGACGGCGGTGGTCTCTGTTCCTGCATCGGTTTGAGCAGCAACGATCGGAACTGCGTCATTCTGATGCGGAGGCGGAAGCTTACTCCTCTGCCTCTCATATTCAACGATGAAGCTAACAGGTTCATGGTGAGGTGGTTCCGCCGGAGCTATCGGCGGATTCGGTGGTTCAATATCTGCGTTCGCATGAGTGGAACTGCTCGTCGCGATCTGACGCTTCGATCCAGTCATCGTCGAGTGAAGAAGGGAAACTTCGACAAAGAAAGATGAAATTAGAAATAATTCCCCACAGACGGCGCCAATGTTCTGAACAGAACTTCAGAGGATGACCGGAGGGAAGCAATACGGTTGCGCTCGCGACGGATGACGACGGCGTGTTGGGGTGGTGTACCTGCAAACACTCCGACGCTCAAGTCAGTGTGTGTAGGAGGTGAGTGAAGAGCTGGAAAGATAATGATTACCTCGATCGTTTGACGTGGTCTCTTTTATTACGAGTTGAGGACGGTTACCGACGAGTAACCGTTCAGTGAAACCCGGGAATAGGAAATAAATTCTTTTAATGCTAAGGACCGTTGCGTCGATGTGGTCTCGAGGGAAGGCGGAGGGACTGATGCTGAAATGGGCCTGAAAGGTGGATCTTCGGATTGGGCCTCGGCCCAGTCCGGAACAATTTCAATGTTGGAAAGTTAAGCGATTAATATGTAGATAAAATTATGGAAATTTTGACTTATGGGTGTTGCATATTTACTAAAAAGGACGTTACTTTTGCTTGGCTTGAAAAGCTCTTGTTTATGTGAAATTTTGGTTGAAGTTTTGGATTTTGGGGAATCATTTCTTGTTGTACTGTGTTGTGTTTTTTTTAATATATGAATCCATTAATTGCTCTGTAGGAAAATGAAGAAGTTAAGTGATTTCAATCTTGAATTGTTTCAAAAGTATAAAGCCCAGTTGGAAAGTAAAAATGCCAAAACAAGGAAGAAAAGCAAGAGATTTATTTCAAAGGAGGAGCTAGGGAAAAACTCTACTTCAAGTCAAGTGAAAAACCAAGACAAAAGGAAACACCAACAATTGACCACTGAAAGTGCTATCCAAGTAGAAGGTTCTGCTCAAGTACACAAAAAGCGATGCTTAGCTTCTAAAAGTGCAATCCAAACAAGCTCTGCTCAAGTTATATACCAAAAGGACCTTGCCAAATCTACAACCATAGTCCAACATGAACCATCCAAGAAGAAAAAGATTGCTCCAAAGTGTCCATCAGTGTCATTTGATGGTTATATTAAAAGGAATAATCAACAACTTGAAGTAGAGATGTCAGGAGATGAAGGTAGTGAAGGAGATGACTACGAACAAGAAGTTGAGAAGGATATGAACTATGAAAATAATGTTGTTGAGGAAACTAATGACAATCCAATGGAAGGTAACACCCATACCAGTTTGGTTTTGACTTATTTGTGTTTAGCTATCTTTGCTTATTTTAATATATTAAGGTATGTTATCACATGTTTTTTTAATAGGTTCACATGACCTGAAAGGAGCCCAAGGCAAAAGGAAACACCTATCATTGACCACTGGAAGTGCTATCCAAGTAGGAGGTATTACTCAAGTACAACACAAAAAGCAATGCTTTGCTACTAAAAGTGCAATCCAAACAACAAGCTCTACTCAATTTATGTACCAAAAGGAGCTTGCCAAATCCACAACCATAGTCCAACATGAACCATCCAAGAAGAAAAATATTGCTCCAAAGTGTCCATCAATGTCACTTGATGATTTTATTAAAAGGAATAATCAACAACTTGAAGTAGACGAGTCAGAAGATGAAGGGAGTGAAGGAAATGACTATGAACAAGAAGTTGAGGGGGATATGAACAATGAAAATGATGATGTTAAGGAAACAAATGACAATCCAGTGGAAGGTAACACCCATACTAGTTTGATTTTAACTTATTTATGTTAGTCTTTTTATTAAAAGATTTCCATTTCAATTTGGAATGTTAACTAGGGAAGGCATCAAAAAGAGGACGAGGAAGGACACTATGCTTGAAAATTCATGCGCGACTACCTAATGATAGACAAGAAATTACCTTGAATGAAGAAGGGGAGCCCATTGGACCAAATCAAAAGACAGTTTCTGAATTTAGCAATTTTTTGGGAACGATAGCGAGAAGTGCATATTTTTGTCCCTTTATTTACACTAATTGGAAGTCTGTTCCAAAAAAGGATGAGCTTATATGGCCTTATGTCAATGTATTAACTCATCTAATTGTTTGTGTGTGTGTGTATTTGAGTACTTTGATGAAATATATCTTTCTAATTATGTTTCTTTTCTTTGTAGAAAAAATACATTGTTCCAGATAAAGGAAAGAAGGTTGTGTATGCTATTATAAATGATGCTTGGAGGCGGTACAAATGCTTCATTAAGAGAAATCATTTCAGCAAGTATAGAAGCATCTTGAGCTACTGAAAAATAAACCTGAAAACATACAGAAACACACTTCAGGAAGTTAATGGACTATTGGAGACTTGAAGACATTCAAGTAAGATAGATATAATTACAATTGTATATTATTTTGCATTACAGTTTTCAAATTTAATGGAGTGGATTCGTGATAGGAGATGTGCCATCAAAATGCTGAAAGTATAGCTCAACAGAAATGGAGACATAGAGCAGGACCGATAAGCTTTGCTGTTATCAGGGAAAAATTGGTACTTCATTTATATTATTTTAAGTAAATATTTAAAGTGTTGTGTGTCTCTTTATCTTAAAATCATTGTTTGTTTGGTGTAGCATGCAAGCAAGGAGGACAAAGAGCCTCCTACTCAAGCAGAAGTGTTTATTGAAACAAGAAGAAGTAAAAGAGGAAAGGATCTGGATCAAGATACTAATGATGCAATTGTGAGCTTTCTCTCTATGATTTTATCAAGTCAAATAAAATTGTATATACCCTTAACTAACTTTGCTTTTAAATATGCTAGTCAAAACTTCAAGACCTGATTACCAATTCCGGACAGCCTTCCACTGAAGCTTTTGAAGCTGTGTTTGGAAAAGAAAAACCAGGGAGAGTCTTGTTGCTATGGAAGAACTGCAACTCCTTCTCTATTGAAAAGAAATAAAGAAATAGAAGAACTTAAGAAAAAACATGCTGATGAGATTAAGTGTTTAACTGATAAGGTTCAAGAGATGGAAGAAAAACATGATGAGATGGAGGCAAAACATTCAAAGATGGAGGCAAAATTTCAACTTCTTGTAAGCGCCATGATAAATCAAAACAACTCAGGACTAGATTTGGGGGCCTTGGCAGCTGTGTTTTCAACTATGGATGATGCTAACAGTGCTCTATATTCATCTACATCTGCATATGCTTCAAATAACTATGAGGTAAAATGGCAAATTATCTATTCCTTCTACAAGCTCATGATGGTAGACTGTGTTTCCGCTGCAGAATTTTTCATCACTGGAAGTACCGATGGTAAATCATGTTATGGTTGTCATTTCTGCAATCGTGTTATGTTTTACGACTGATTAAAATTAGTGATCAATTATGAAAACTTTGCTAGCTATAAGTAGTCTGCTGAGAACTATAAGCAACAAATTTGAAATTAGCCATGCCTTTGGAATAACGTTGTGCCATATCTCTTTGTGGTGGCTTACTGCTGTTGTCAGGGCATCTGAAGTTTTGGAAGAAAAGGCCTATTGGTATTGAGTTTGCAAAACACTTCAGATCTCATCTTGGTCCTATTGAAGGTTCTGATTAATTCTCATGTATTTCTGAACCAAATTACCTTTTAGTGGTTCCCTGTTTCTGTGACTTTGGTGCATGCAAGAGGAAATGGGGAAAAAAAAAATTCTGATTAAACGAAAAAGTGAAAAATTGTGGTCCTTACTGCTGATTTTCATCACTGCAAGGTTTGGCATTTGGGTGTCTCTTGCATTGAATCAATTTGAGAATTTGAAGAATGTGTAGTGGTTTTTTTTGAAATAATTTTCTAGGGGGTAATAATCTGAGAACTTTCTGATACTTCTGAGAGATTCTTAATTAGATTTTTATTTAGGGTGGTTATTAGATTCTGTTTAAGTTGTTTTCACTGTTAATGTTTTAGCATTTTATGAATGCTCTGTTTCTTTTTGAGGCAAAAAAAGAGATCTTTAGCAATAGTAATGGAGGTATACGATTGTTGTATCTGAGCTTCTATATGTATCTATTGCAGTTTTTCAAACCTTTTTTTTTCCCATATATTTTGTCTTTAAAAACTTATATGATTTAGTTGATTTTTGCTTCAATTCTCAGATATGTGATGTTATGAATGTTCTGTTTTATTAATAGACTTGTCCTTCTTCTGCCAAATTATTGAAAGAGTTGTGTATGTTATAAGAGTTAGCCTATGTCCTTCTTCTACCAAATTATTGAAGATGGCCTCAGACAATTAAAATATTCATCAGTTTTGTTCTTGAATAAACTGTTTGACAGCTGTTGCTCCCCATACAGATAAGACAGCGGGATTCATTACATGCCTCTCCTACAGTAGAGCTTAATTTTGATTGATTGTTCTTGTATTGCTGCAGTATCCATATGCATGAGTGAGACAAGTGTATGCACTGATCCACCAGAAGACCATACATGATACTGAACGAAAATGTATTTGACAACTTAGCCTTTCATCTTTAGAAAACTAAAAAGTTCTCCATTCCCACGTCAGTTAGATTTGGGAGCTACCGGCAAGTCGTGAAATTGAAGCAGAGTGCATACCTTTAGTTGCTGGATTTGGGATTTCAATTGACTTCCTTCATTAGTTGTCACGGAACAAGCAATCACTGGCCGGGTGACCCCACATGCACGACCAAGTGCTTGTTTTGATGTAACAAAGACATAGGGAACATTCTAAAAATTTCAAACAGAAAATTTCCATGATTGATAACTTATACATCATCGTTGTTTGTTATGCACGCAGTTAGTTCAACATCTTTGTTCTATTTCAAGTTATTAATTCTATTTTTTTATTTTAATTTGTAGCTACATCATGGTGACGTGGATGAAGACCACTTGGAAGAGTATGAAGATGAAGACATACTTTGATGATTCATTAGATTTTTCTTATTAAAATATTGGTGAATATTGATAGAAAGATTATTAGTGACTTTATTTTTTTTTTAAATACATTGATAACAAAATTATGCATTTATTCCAATTAAAAGTGTAGTATTAATATATTTTTTTCAGTTTAAACAAACTTAGAAGTGTTGGATATATTTTGGAAAAGGATATAGTGTCAATATTTCTTGTTTCAATGTGACCACCTCTTTTTCATTTTAGATATTTCTCATTTCCTTTTTATGTGTTGAATAAGCTCAATTCCTCTATTTATTACATGACAACTCTAAATCATTAGCCTTATATTAGAAAATTATATTAGTAAAATAATTAGCTTAATAATAGCAGGTAAAAAAAATGTCTATATATATTAGACAACGGTTTTATATGTGTACTTATTGGTAGTCATATGCAACGGTTTACTATGTTGCCACGAACGACAACGGTAAAAAACCGTTGCCATAAAATAATCTAAAAACTGTTGTGTATAGTATGTTATAGCTACATTTTTTCTAAGTGTTGCCTATACTTATTAAAAACTGTTGCCAAAAGAATAGGCAACGGCTTAGACTACCACATTTCAAAAATTGTTGTCGTATGTAAAGAGAACATTTTTTTTGTTTGACCACGGTTTTGAGATGTCCTTGTAGATGAAATATGTTGTAGTGACGTGATTTGTTATCTTGTTTTAAATTAGGATTTACTTAGAGTTTATTAAGAATTATTTTATTATTAGAAATTATTTTTCAGATTTGATTTAATATTTATTATTTCAAATCTGAAAATTAATTGTAGGTGTTATTTGAATTTATTAAAGTGTATTAAGTCAATTGAGACTGAGCTCTGTATATTGTAATTCATTATCATGAATGAAGGGAGATGAATTTGATTTGAGTAAAAATAGAGATGATTCTCTTGTGGTTTTTCGTGAGCCGTTTTTAGAGCTTATCGATGTGCCGTGACGCTCAACCCGACTTATCAACCGAAACCTCTATAACCGGTTGTGGCGTCCTCCTGACTTATCAATCGGATTTTTCATCTCTAATTGTGGCGTCTTCACCACCTTCACCATCACGACTCCAGATTCAATCCCGACGGCTCTAAGGATCGTATCACATTGACTGAAGTACTTGACCAAGTGTTGTGGCTAGCAATGCATAGTGTGTCTTAATCAGAACCATTTGATAATCAATAAAATAATTCAAATAAACCTATAACATCAAGAAAATATGTGGCCTTGTACGTTTGTAATATTACTTCTGAAGTACTTGACCAAGTGTTGTGGCTAGCAATGCATAGTGTGTCTTAATCAGAACCATTTGATAATCAATAAAATAATTCAAATAAACCTATGACATCAAGAAAATATGTGGCCTTGTACGTTTGTAATATTGCTTCGCTCTCCAAAATGAAGAAAGTGATATTTTCTTGAGCCTTTTAGAAGTAACTCGAAATTGCATCCTCCCTCTCACAATGTCTGTCCATTTGAAAATTTTGATGTCTCTAATTTGTTGTTACTTTGAAATATCAAAAAAGCAATAATTAATTTTTTTGAACAATACCTTTATTTTTTTTTTATAATCTCAATCTGTATGTACTAATTATTCCTTTTTTGTCCACCTATACGCTATACAATCAGGGCATTTTAATAAAAAATGGTTATTTTATCATAACAATTAGTATAATTAATAATTTTTTATGATATATGTACTATGTTAAAGGACAAATAATATGGGATAGAAAGAATATATAAAATAATTTTCTTTTCGAGAGTATTTCAGACGTTTAAATAATTTGTTTTGAGTAGACAATAGACAACTACAGTTCAGTTTGGGAAATGGAAACGTAAGTGGAACTAAGTCAGAGCATGCTTTTCTATAACAAATAGGATGTTTTGAATTTTCTTCACATTTGAAGACTTTGAAAGGTATTGCCTTTTCTTCTTTTGGTCAGCGGTGTATATTGACTGCCATTTTGCTTTGTCTGATGAATGCTAGATTGCCAAATTAAACGGGATTCAACTTAACGTATTCAATGGTTATGACTGACTTATATTGCGTTGTGAAATGATTATGTACGAACTTATACAGTGGTCCTTACTATTATGGCAAATCCCACTTAGCCTTATCAATTTTTCATGACCGTGACGCTTTCCCTTCATCTTTTTCTTTAATTTACATGTTTGATTTCTTTTAATTTCACAACTGTTGGAATTTTTTTTTCCTCAATGAAAAATTTAGGTGAGATTGGGAAAAAAACCCAAGTCACTGCAATATTAGGCTTGATGCGTGTATATAATGCGGTGGGTGGCCCAATGAATCTAGGAGACTTTGATACTATATTAGAATTTTATGGTTAACTCATTCTTACAAAACCAACTTATAAGGTGAGGGATACAATTTACTTATAAACTCTTTTGAGCCTTATTTCTGTCTATGTGAGACTTGAATTTTTTCCAATACGATTGCAAGATTCAACCTACATAAATCTTATCCCTTAACAACTGGATCAACTGGATTCAAATCGCACTTATTGATGCATTTTCATTCACGGCGTTTCCAAATTGCTCCTGGTAGTATATTACCAATATTGCAAAAATGGAAAAGCAGTAGTTACAATATTTTAGTATTTTGGGAATTAGTAAGTGATACGAATAAAAATGTATCGGCATTAAATTAAGAAAGTGAAAAGGAAAAAAAAAAAAAAAAAAAAAACCAAAGTCCCAAGGAGACTTGATTGCGTGTTAGATTCGGATGGTTGTCAAATCAACAGTTGAGCTTCTTGTAGTCTACAAAAACGAGAAAAAAGATACATTATTAACAAAATACAGTTTCATCATTCTCAAAGCCATTAAGCAGAGACTTCTCATCATTCACTATGAGAGCACACATAATACTTTGGCTTTTCTTGATGCCATTCTCCTTAATAAATTCCATCGCTAAGATCTCTTTGGTGAATGGATACTGTCTTGGCCATCAGCGTTCCATATTGCTCCATTTGAAAAATAATCTCATATTCAGCCCCACAAAATCCTCTAAGCTAGTTTTTTGGAACCAAAGTGATGATGATTGTTGCCAATGGCACGGGGTAACATGCAACCACAAGGGTAATGTTATAGCCCTTGATCTCAGTCAGGAGTCTATCTCTGGAGGATTTAATGATTCAAGCGCTATTTTCAATCTGCAATATCTGCGGAGCCTGAATTTGGCTCTTAATGAATTTCATTTTGTGATTATTCCTCCAGAGATACACAAGCTGAAGAATTTGAGGTACCTGAACTTGTCTGCTGCTGGCTTTGAGGGACAGATCCCAAAGGAAATCTCTCACCTCAGAAGGTTGGTTACACTTGATTTGTCTTCCCCATTTACTTCACATGATCACAATCTAAAACTTGAGAAGCCAAATATAGCAACACTTCTACAAAACCTCACAGAAATCACAGAACTATATCTAGATGGTGTAGCAATATCTGCCAAAGGAGAGGAATGGGGTCATGCTTTATCTTCACTGGAGATGCTTCATGTTCTAAGCATGTCATCATGCAATCTCTCTGGACCAATTGATTCTTCACTTGCTAACCTTCAGTCACTCTCTGTTCTAAAATTGAGCCACAACAAACTGTCAAGCATAGTTCCAGACTCCTTTGCAAATTTCTTCAGTTTAACCACCCTACAACTCGACAGTTGTAGCTTGAATGGTTTTTTCCCAAAAGATATCTTCCAAATACAAACATTAAAGGTTCTTGACATTTCAGACAATCAATATCTGCATGGTTCTTTGCCAAACTTCCCACCACTCACAACTCTTCAAAATATGAATCTTCACAACACAAATTTCTCGGGACAGCTTCCAGATACTATATCCAATCTAAAGCAGTTGTCTACCATTGATCTATCTCACTGCCAGTTCAATGGAACACTCCCCCGTTCAATGTCAGAACTCACCCAACTTGTTTATTTGGACCTATCATCCAATAACTTCACAGGTCCACTCCCTTCTTTCAATATGTCCAAGAACCTCACAAATCTATCCCTCTTTCTGAATCATTTAAGCGGGGATTTGCCATCCAGCAATTTCGAGGGCCTCGTTAATCTTGTCAGCATCGATTTAGGCTTCAATTCTTTCAGTGGGAATATGCCCTCATCTCTACTTAAACTCCCATATCTACGAGAACTGAAGATTCCCTATAATCACCTCAGTGGTCCATTGAGTGAGTTTGATAATGCTTCTTCCTCCGTGTTAGAGATGCTAGATTTGGGCAACAATAACTTCCAAGGGCCTTTTCCAGTGTCTATCTTTAACCTTCGAACACTCCGCGCCATCCAACTTTCCTCAAACAAGTTTAATGGCACAATACATTTGGGCGTTATTCGAAGGTTAAGTAATTTAACTTTACTAGGTCTCTCATATAATGATCTGTCGATTGATGTAAACTTCAGAGATGATCATGACCTGTCACCCTTTCCTAGAATGAGCACTCTACTTCTGGCTTCATGCAGGCTGGGAAAAATCCCTAGTTTCTTGAGAAACCAGTCCATGTTAGTAGGTCTTGACCTATCTAGCAACGAGATTGAAGGACCAATACCTAACTGGATTTGGCAACTTGATTCTCTTGCTTTGTTGAATCTATCCAAGAATTCTCTGACAAATTTTGAAGGAAGTTTTTGGAACTTAAGTTCTAACCTTTTTACGTTGGATCTTAATTCTAACCAACTGCAAGGGCCTATTCCTTACGTTCCAAAGTACGCAAGTTATCTGGACTACTCAAGCAACAGATTCAGCTCTATCATTCCAACAGACATTGGAAACTACCTTCCTTTCATACACACTTTCTTTCTTTCAAACAACAGTTTTCAGGGACAAATCCATGAATCCTTCTGTAATGCTTCTAGTCTTCACCTACTAGATCTTTCCTACAACAACTTTGTTGGGGCAATTCCCAAGTGTTTTGCAGCACTGAGTAGCCGTCTCAGGATGTTGAATATTGGTAGAAACAAGCTCCGAGGTCATATACATGATACCCTATTTCCAAATTCATGTGCACTGAGATATTTGGATCTAAATGATAATCTCTTGGGAGGTACCATACCAAAGTCTTTAGTCAATTGCCAGAAACTACAAGTCTTAAACCTTGGAAAGAATGCATTAACAGACACATTCCCATGTTTCTTGAATAACATTTCCACCCTGAGAATCATGGTTTTGAGGTCTAATAGGCTCCACGGGTCTATTGGGTGCCCAAATAGCACTAGTGATTGGAAGATGCTTCATATTGTTGATCTTGCCTCTAATAACTTGAGCGGCAAAATACCAGCAGCATTATTAAATAGTTGGAAAGCAATGATGCGTGATGAAGGCGTAGTTGGCCATTTGTTTTTTGACGTCGAAGATAACTATCAACCTAGGAGTTTGGAGGATGTACTACCACATTTGAACAAGTATCTTGCAATGAAACTGGTTGAACTTGTTGCAAACATGCCTCGCTCTATCCTTGACCAAGCATTCACTGATAGTGATGAGGTGGATCTTTCTCGTTATCAAGATTCAATTATTATTGTCAACAAAGGTCACCAGATGAAGCTGGTCAAAATTCAAATGGCCTTCACTTATGTGGACATGTCAAGCAACTATTTGGAGGGGCCAATACCTATTGAGCTAATGCAATTCAAGGCACTGAATGCTCTAAACTTGTCACATAATGCATTCTTGGGCCACATACCCTCGTCTGTGGGAAATTTGAAGAATCTTGAGTCTTTAGACTTGTCAAACAACTCCTTCAATGGAGAGATTCCTCAAGAGCTTTCAAGTCTATCTTTCCTCGGATATCTGAATCTATCGTTCAACCACCTCATGGGAAAAATTCCTACGGGTACTCAAATTCAAACATTTGATGCAGATTCCTTTGAAGGGAATGAAGGGTTATGTGGACTTCCACTAATCAACAATTGCACCAATGATGTAGTGCGGGGATTGCCACCACCAGCATCTGAAACACCTCATTCCCATACTAAGAGTTCAATTGATTGGAACTTCTTAAGTGTAGAGTTGGGATTTATTTTTGGCTTTGGAATTTTCATCCTCCCCCTTATTTGTTGGAAGAAATGGAGGTTGTGGTTTTCCAAACATGTAGATGGGTTGCTTTACAGGGTCATCCCCCAGCTTGATTTTGTGTATGAACAACATGAAGGGAAGAGGTATAGAACTCTAAGGTGGATGTACTGAGTGATTACTGAACTCTTGGGTCTAATGATACAACTCCAACAATTTTTACTCTTCTATGTTTTGGGTTTTGCAATATCTCTTCAGCTTTCTTTGTTTATGACTGATAGTGTCAAAATAAGGATTGACGGGATTGTGTCCATTAATCAGGTTGAGCCAGCCTTGTGATAAAGCAAAGCATTAAGTAGTTTTGAAAATTAAGGTTTTAATCATGGTTTCATGTGTCCATCAGTTTATGTTATGCTGAATTGCAAAACCTAAAATGGATACGTCATTTACGTAGATGCTGTTTGTATTTAGTGTTATTGTAAACATATTAATGTTTTTAAATTTTGTTTTTATTTTTATGAATAATTATACATGTTCTAATTTTATATTATTTCATTTTTAGAAAAACTTAAGTTAAATTATATTGTAATTGAATCACTGTAGCTTCATTAGAATTTAATTTGATCCTTATAATTTAAGTTGTTAATAGAGTTGTTATACTTTCTGACAATTTTTAAAGTGATCCCTAATCACTAATAATTGTTTATTTTTATTATATTATATGATTTTTTTAAAAGTTTTATTGAAAAATAAAAACTAATTCAATTATGTTATCTTTTAATAGATTAATTATTATAGTTTACCTATAATCATAAACAGGTTTTAATAATCTAACAAAAAACTAATAAATTATTTATAATAAATACTTGATTAAAACTTTTTAAAATATAGGAATTTTATGAAAAAACATTTGTATTATAGAAATGTATTTAAAATTTAACATAACTTTAAAAACCTACAGAGTACTTTATTCCAAAAATTATATAAAAATAATAAAACAAATAATTATTTAATATAAAATAATAACAATAATACCGATAAAATTATCATAATTCTTATAGCTTCGGAACATGATCTTGCTATAAATTCTATTGGTTGATCGGGAGATTCTATAGTCTGTACCATTTTTTAATCAAAGAAAATTTTTTTTGACAGAAATGTCAAAAAAAAAAAAATTAATCAAAGAAATGTCAACAACAAATAAGTCAAAAATTCCAAATTTAATTCACTAGATCCTAGGATCTTTCTAATTCATGTGTACATGTAAATGTCCAAAATTAGGACTAAGATAAAAAAAAAAAAACATAACACCCCCTCCCCCAGAAATTCATGTTGTAAAAAAACAAAATTTTGGACCATTCATCGAATCGATCAAAATACTGGCTCAATAGTTCATTGGTTGAACCAATACCCTACAAGAAAGAATTATTCATGTTGGTCAAAAGCCTACACACTAAGGGCCCATTTGATGACTAGGATAGGAGATACATGATATGATAAGCAATCATATCATGTCTTAATTCAGTGTTTGTTGAACCATCATGATATGATAACTCAATCTTGTTATCTATCATATCCTGTCCATCTAGTTAAATTTTTATCCTGAGGGGAAGGCTGGGTTAGAAACAATAGGATAGGATAAGAAATTTGTTTCCGTATTCACCATTATGAAAAATAATTTAAAATCTAATAAAACATAAAAATATTATAAATAAAAAAGTAAAATTGAAAAAATTAACAATAAAAGTTATAGAAAATAAAAAATAAATAATATAATTAATTTTAAAATTTATATGTAATTTTTTAACAAGGATAATTATGTCATTTTACATAATACAAAAAATTAAATTGTAAAAGAATAATTTAAAATCCAAGATAAAAATATTAAAAGAAAAACTAAAAATAGAAAATTATTAATAATATTAAAAATTTTAAAAATTATATGTAATTGTTTCACAAGGATAATTTTGTAATTTTATATTATTTTTAAAAAAGCTAAAGTTATGATATAATAATATCTAGATTGTTATCCAGTGCGCGCCAAATACGATATGATGAGAGCTTATCATGCTTATACACTACTAAAAACCAATTTTAGCGACAATAAAAAATGTGTTTAGTGACAATAAAATGGTCGCTAAAAGTTTTACCAGCAAATACACAATGGTCACTGTTGCCGGGGTCGCTATAAAAGGATTGGGCCGAATACAATACACAATACAAAGATACTTTATATATATTGAATTTCATTTTGTTATTAATAGCTAAAATAGAATAGATAAATATTTATCTAGATATATACCAGGTCTTAAATAAAAAAAAGAAATATAAGGAACAAAAATGAAACGTTTCTATTCTTGGGTTGTATCAGGTACGATTGGAAATAAATTGTCTATATCTTTTTCCCTAGATCCTTTAACTCATTAAAAAATTGGAATTCTTGATCCAATTCCAAAAACTTATGTTTCATAATTTTAGAATCAATTCTAAATTGTATACAAATTACGATAATGTATATTATTCCTCGAATCATTAGTTTAGTGGTAAAAGTGCGATTCGTTCTATAGACCCCTTAATAGTTAAGGGATCCCTTGCGTGATTCATATCACGATCAAAAGCCTTGTCTTTCTTACTAGATTATTACCTTATTAAAGATTTTCTTTCCTTTCGGGGATTACGCTACAGCCCTTTACAATACGAATTCATGACATAGTATCTCTAAGAGGAGTCTAGAGTTAGTTGATATAAGTCACAAGTCGTAGCGTAGCCAAATCCTAATTCACATTGAATTCCCTAAATAGTCGTAAGCCCGTATCTAGCTTTTCGCTGATAATTATCAACTTTACGTAGATCCCATTGTATTCAGGAAACCCGAAGCATCAGTCCTGATAAACCCCAATTTATTACTTCCTCTCTACCAACAACACCTACTCCCTCAACCCGTTCTAAAAAAATAGGATTTCGCGTAATAAGGTTTTGATATTCAACAACCCTTGTTAAAAAATAATTGCAGAAATCAAAACATTTATCAAAAAAATAATCTCCGATTACTCGATAATTTCCAGAAGCACAAATCCCACTTTTTATAGGACCAAAATTTTGTGAACAATGCGGAGTAGAATTTGTTGATTCTCGGATACGTAGATATCAAATGGGGTATATAAAACTAGCATGTCTAGTAACCCATGTGTGGTATTTGAAACGTCTTCCTAGTTATATCGCGAGTCTTTTAGATAAACCTCTTAAAGAATTAGAAGGTCTAGTATACTGCGATGTGTGATTTGATCAAAATTCTTATTGTACAGATTTCGAATGAGAAACCGTCATTCCATTCAATTAAATTGGGATGCCCTGGATCTGGCATGTCTCTTGGGATGAGTAACATGAAGCTCAGAATTCGTGGGTGTATTGAATACTCCCTAATCAAAAGGGAATTGGTCTATGGTCTGGAAGCACAGGAGAACGTTCTTTTGTTGATATTATTACCAGTATTTGATACTGGATTATTCATAGCATTACTATACCCTCCCTATTCATTGCGGGTTGGTTATCTGTCAGCACGGGTTTAGCTTACGATGTATTTGGAAGCCCCCAAGGAATTCCATTAATAACAGGCAGTTTTGATTCTTTGGAACAACTCGATGAATTTAGTAGATCTTTTTAGGAGGCTCCAATGACGATAGATAGGACCTATCCCATTTTTACAGTACGATGGTTGGCTGTTCACGGACTAACGTACCCACCGTTTCTTTTTTGGGATCAATATCAGCAATGCAGTTCATCCAACGATAAACCTAATCCGAATTATAGAACTATGACACAATCAAACCCAAATGAACAAAATGTTGAATTGAATCGTACCAGTCTCTACTGGGGGTTATTACTCATTTTTGTACTTGCTGTTTTATTTTCAAATTATTTCTTCAATTAATAGAAGAAAAGGGAATAGTATATATATTAGGAATTCTCTTATCCCATTCGGAAGGATATCATTTCATAATTATCTATGACTGTTTAGATCTCTAACATGACTGACTACTTGATAAAATGTGGAGGAAAGTGGGATAAATGGCCGAAGAAAGTAAATAATACTAATATAAGCATAGAAAATAGCATAGTATTGTCTGATTCATGAGGATAAAAAAAAAGGAATGTTTTTAGTACCAAAATAGGTACTATAAAAAAAACGTGTTATGCTTTTGACATTTCGATTAATTCGATGTGAATATGTCCTCTTCCGAAAAATAGAAGTCTTTTCTTAATTATTCATTGTTAATAAAGCTAATAAATGAATCTTCTTTTTTAATTTTTTTTCCTTCTTTGCCCCATAAAGATATTAAATAGAATGAACTATTTTTCTTTCCATTGAATCTTGATTTCATCGATGTTATTGTTAGCTTGTATAGTTCACACTCATGGGCTCTAACTTAATTTACTATTATAAAATAAATCATTTCTAAAATCAAATTCTTATTTAAATACTTTCTAAAATTCATTTATATTATTAATTTATATTAATTATTAGATTATTAATTTATATTATTTAATTAAATAAATCATTTCTAATCTTAATTTACTATTATTAAATAAAAAATAGAATTCAGAATTCGAATTTTTATTTTGAATATATATTTAATATATATATTTCATCCCTTTTTCTTTTTTTTTCCCTATCTATTATTATTCGTATTTCTTTTTTGAAATATTAATTAAAAAATTTGAAATAATATAATGACTTACTACTTCTAATACTTAATATATACTTCTAATTACTTCTAAATATATACTTTTAATATTTATAAGATCTAATATTAATATAGTCATATTGATAATATAGAATAATCATTACACAAGTACACAAGGTATATATGTGAGATCTAATATATATATTAATTAATCTATTTCATTTAATTAATTTCATTCAATTCATAAATAATATATCCATATCACGATCTTGTATTATAATATCTTATTTCTTATATGATAATTATGATATGATCATTATGATTTTTCAACTATTTCTTATATGATAATTATGATATGATCATTATGATTTTCTTATTTCTTATATGATAATTATGATATGATCATTATGATTTTTCAACTATTTCATTCATATAGAAATTGAAAGAGATAGACTAGAAACGACATCTCTTATCTCAATGACACCAGGGATATTCACTGAATGGAATTAATATATGGATGAAATATAATGAAATAGAGCCACTTTGAGGTTCCCTATGAAATGAGGCATGGAACGAAGCCATTACGAAAAAGTTCTATAAGTTGTTGGTATTTATCCAGATTTCATTTTCTCATTCTCGCTTGAGAAGGTTGAAGCTATTCTATCTAATTTTTGATAGATAGTTTTTGTGAATAAAACTAAGAAGTCAAAAAGAGAAAAAACCCTTTGTACAATGAAAAAGATATTTTTACGTTAGATTCGCTTTTAAAAAATTGAATTGTAATCGAATATGTTTGTTGTTTGTGAGAACCCCTTGAATCATTCCATTACTTGATTTAAAGGGTTCTCGTCGATTTTTGGCAAGTTTAATTTATGGAAAGTATATATATGCTTTCCATATTTTTATATCTCGGGTTCTTTACTCATTTTAATTCAATTAGATGTAAATGAATCATAACTATGTAGTCCTATTCCTGATGGATAAGACAGAGAAATTGTAATGATCAATAAATTCAGTTTAATTCGATATCTATGCATATCAAAATCCTAGCAACAAATTATTCTATAGAGAATAAGTTTATAACTGGAATTGACGAACAACCAATAATAGTATTTATTAGTGTTGAATCAAAAATGGGGCGTGGCCAAGCAGTAAGGCAACGGGTTTTGGTCCCGTTATTCGGAGGTTCGAATCCTTCCGTCCCAGATGATATTTATTCATGATATATACCTATTTGAATAGAAATTGTATATACGAATAAAGATCACACCTTATTTTTTTATTCATTTCAAAAAATCTAATCATTGAAAATCAAATTTATTAAATATTCTAATTTTAATAATATTTAATATATTATTTGATATTCGATTTTTTTTTTTTTGAAAAAAAAATTCAGCACATATAATTACATATATAGTGAAATAAGACTCTGGGTTTTCAAGAAAAAAAAAAAAAATCTTTTTTGAATACCCACTCGCTCGTTATTATTATCAATTATTAATCTTAGTAATTGGATTTACATATTTATTCTATTTAAAATTATATTTAATATAATCTTTTATTGATATTAACTAAATGACATAGAATATGAAAAAGAAAGTATTTATATGATTTTTCATGAAATGACTATCCATCTATTCCATTTTCATGTAAATAGAGGAAAAAAGCTCCATGAAAAAATGGTGGTTAAATTCAATGCTGTTTCATAGTAATAGAGAATTAGAATACAGGTGTGGTTTAAGTAAATCACTAGATAGTTTTGGTCCTATTGATAAAAATACCGGTGTAAGTGAAGACCTCCCAATATTATATTAATTAAATACATATTATTATATTCTATATTTATTATATTTTATATAATATAATTATATATGAAATATTAATATTCTATAGAAATATTTTTTTCTATATGCTTTCGATATTCTTTAATATTATTTATAGAATACATTATAGCTATATATATTAGAATATAATATATGTAATAATAGTATAATAGTATATAGAATACTATTTACTATTCTAAAAAATATGAAAAATATTCTAATTTTTTTCCTGACCATTTACAAGAATGTTGGTAAAGGAGTATTTATGGTCACTAAAAGTTTGTGCTTTTAGCAGCAATTGTTGTCGCAATTTTTATGGTCACTAACAGGAGTATTTACAAGGCCACTCCCTCCAATATTAGTGGCAATTGATATGGTCGCTAATGATGCACTTTTTATTTTCAAGTAGATCTGGTTCATAGGGGTGCTCTTCCAAGAACCACTAGTGCTTAACAAAAAATTTTCTAAATGCAATTTGAAATGAAATAATGGAAAAAAAAAACCATGACTTTGTCAAATCAATTTGAAATGGAATAATGGAAGGTGAAAATAGCATAATAATATCAAAACCAAACTTCAATATATTATTATCATAGCTAAAAGAAAAACACAGTGCTGATCATGCTCAATCTAAAAACACAGCTTCAATTGTTAATAATTAGGCTAAATTACAAAATTGGTCCTCTACATTTATTTTAGGTTTCAATTTGGTCCTCTTTGTTTTATTTGTTTCGTTTTGGTCCTTTACGTTTTAAAAGTTACAACATGTTGGTCTTTTCCGTCACTAAAAGTTAATTGTCCGTAGCTAAAAGCCAAATTCTAGCTACGGACAATTGACTTTTAGTGACGGAAAGGACCAAATTGAAAACTAAAATAAAACGTAGAGGACCAAAACGAAACAAATAAAACGTAGAGGACCAAATTGAAACCTAAAATAAACTTAGAGGACTAATTTTGTAATTTAGCCTAATAATTATTATGTTAAAATATGCATAAGTTTCCAGCATTCGACTTATGTAACACCCTGGGCCGCCACCTATTTTTGGGCCGTACCACAGTGTGTCCGATCCATTGTCTCCGCGACGTATACGGGCCCACTGACCCCTCTGCAATGCATACTACAGTGTCTGGTTCACTCACAGGACTTCACCACCCCTTTGGATTTAATCCAAATTAATGGTGTTTTTGTCTTCCCTAAGAATCGAGCCATGAACCTAGGGGTTAAATACAATGGTTTTTTATTCTTAAATACAAATGTGAGTAGCATGCTCAGCATTTCGGTGGGCCAAAGGCTGCACCGGGTAGCTGGGGTGTTACAATAAAAGGCGTCTTTTATTGTAACACCCTGGGCCGCCACCCATTTTTGGGCCGTACCACAGTGTGCCCGACCCACTGCCTTTGCGACGCATACCGGGCCCACTGACCCCTCTGCAATGCATACTACAGTGTCCGGTTCACTCACAGGACTTTACCACCCCCCTTTGGATTTAATCCAAATTAATGGTGTTTTTGTCTTCCCTAGGAATCGAGCCATGTACCTAGGGATTAAATACAATGGTTTTTGATTTCGGTGGACCAAAGGTTGCACCTAGTATTGATGGTTGGTACTAGGAATCAAACACCATTGTATTTAACCCCTAGGTACATGGCTCGATTCCTAGGAAAGGCAAAAACACTATTAATTTGGATTAAATCCAAAGGGGGGTGGTGAAGTCCTGTGAGTGAACCGGACACTGTAGTATGTATTGCAGAGGGGTCAGTGGGCCCGGTATGCGTCGCAGAGACTGTGGGTCGGGCACACTGTGGTACGGCCCAAAAATGGGTGGCGGCCCAAGGTGTTACAACTTACAAATATAATAGAAAAATATTGAAGCTTTTCATTTCAACAAAAGAGTTACACCCTATCTTCAATCTCTCATTCCATTTGTAGAAGCATCACGTTCAATCTCTCCCCATTACAAACATACTGTGTTCAACCAGTAACAAGTAAAGGACAGAGAATTTGAAAAATGATGTACCAGTCAGACAGCAACACATAAATTTGGATATATATAACCAACTTCTAATTTGAAAATTCTACATATTACCATCTAAACATTTTGAAAGAAGGGGTACCTTAATGGATCCAAGAAACACTGTCATTCCTTCTGGAGAACTTTGTAAACTTATACCTGGTAAAAAACCATAATGAAGATTTTAATGTTAAACTTAAAGAAATTCTGATATGGTTTATGATAAGAGTCACACAAAGGCATAATCAATCACTATATTCCAAATTGACATTGGGAAATCAAATACTTTACCATTGTTCCACCCAACAACTACAACCAGTATTAATGCACTTAGCACGCTGCATAACAGAACTCAACAGGTGTGACCAAATTAAATACTAATGCAGCATCAAAATTAATTAACAGTTTTCTTAATCAAATATACCTTGATGTTATACAATCCTGCATCCTCAAATGCAAAGAAAGCATCTGCAGACAGCACTTCATCCCACTGCATAACAGAAAAATTCACCATAAGATATAAATAGTTTTTCCCCCCTGTTGTGAGATTTGCCATTCTTGTCAACACCATATAGAATTACCTCAATTGATTGCCTTTCTCTGTAAGGGATCTCTCCTTTATTATGATATTATAAATTGTTAGCTCAAAATTAAGATATTACATTTTATAATATCCAAAAATAAAGACATACACACGGTTACAGAACATAGGTACAAGTTCACCTTTTACCTGTAAAACACACATCATTTGGTCATCATGATATAACATCAGATAGCCATTGAAAATAGACAATCAATTTAATAACACATTTAGTTATAATTATACTTAAAAGTAGTTCTACAATCTTACACAAACCTATGAAGCTATGATCTAAATAGAAGTAGAGTGAGGCAATAGAAGTAGAACCATAGTACCTTTTTCATATTTAATAAATAGTAGTAGTACTCTCCAACAGTTTTTGTTTTTTACAAACTTCAGCTATTTTCTGCAATCATAACTGATCCTTCAATACCTATGAGGCTATGATCTAAACACATAATAATAATGTCACTGAGAAATGAGAATAGCCTACCTTCAGTAAACTCCCATAACCACAACCACAGTCATGACAACCCACATAGCATTTTCCCTATCCCTTTGAACAACGCGTTCATTAGATTTTTACTTTAAGAAGAATCCCAGTTTGAAAACTTTGGCAAACATACATCACCAAACTTATCTTGGTATTGCAAGAAAAGAAGTGGCTGTGCAAAAATGAATATTAAAGAGACAGAGAAAATCAAATGCTCAAGAATTAAACCAAGGCATCCTTGGATTTTCACCACCATAGTCCTTCCTTGTGTTCCGGATCAACATATGAATCAAGGAGAACAAACAGAACTCCAGGAAACCCTATTCAAAGAGAAACAAAAATATCAAACACAAATGCAATTGAAAATATAAAAAATTAAACTAGAGAAGGGATAGATGTATTGACATCAACAAGAAAACGGTCCATATGATAACATACCGAGTAATAGTTTCATGGCTGAAATAATAGACAGTATCTAAACAAAGAAATTAATTACCTTTCCAGTAATAATTCCTCTCTATGTTTGTTAATTATACCTATAATCATGAAAACCACTCCATTCATGAGCAGAAGCAAAGCAAGAAAACCAGAGAATAAAGATGCAATTTGGTACCGGTTGCAGGTTGGGAGAAATATAAGCACACATGTTGAACTAAGCTAAAACCTAACCTAACCACAAATCAAACCGTCGGAATCCCTAGCATGTTCCAAAAATCGGATCTAAAAATCAAAATCAAAATCAAAATATAATAATCAGAATATTGAGATCAGAAAACCAGAAGAAGAATCAGATTAGCAGAAAAAAGAGAAGATCTAATAAAGAATGCGTCCTTCTCTAAAACGTGGAAGATCGAAGAAGCTCGAGAGAAAAGATACTTCAGCTATGTGTTTCGTTGTTTCTAATCAATCACATTATGAAGAAATGTTCTCGCGTGTTTGCCGTTTTGGTCCTTTTTTCGAACGAACACAAGAAATTGGAGCGAGCCGGAACAAAATTAAAGGTTATTGACTAGGTTTAAGTGGCAATCAACTAATGGTCACTAAATAATTGTCACCAAAGGTGAGTTTTGCGGTAGTGATATCCTATTATTTTCTTATTTTCTTATCAAGTTTTCTATCCTATCTTGTTCACCAAATGAATCCTAAATGATAAAAATTGACCTAACAACATAGTGTCGGCTTTGCTCGAAGCTAAACTTTGTGTTGGCCAAAATAAAGATGACATTAAATAACGTCAGTCAAGATGATAATAAATGGAAACTAGAGTTTCTTGAAACTTGGCCCAGGCCCACACTAAAAATTAAGGTTGGTTGGCCCACGCAAACAGCTGAATTATAATATAAACAACGGCTAGCGTCAATCAGTAATTTAAACGGCTAGACAATAGATTCTGCGTCTTTTGACATTTAAGGAGAATAAGGTCTCGTTCGAGGTGGTTGCCAGTTTTTGGTTTTTGGTTTTCAAATGTATCTTTGAAAACAAAATGTGTCTGGTATAAAAAAGGAGCTGAAGTGGTTTTTAACCCATTTTTAAAACACTCTTAGATCAATTTTTAAAACCATAAAACAAGGATTTTGGAATTGATTTTTTAGTTTTAAAAATATGACTATTTCATCATGCATTGTTCTTAGCGGTGTCAATTTGGGCTGGCCCAGCCCATTTGGGCCACCCCACAACGGGCCAACACATTTTCGTGCCGGGTCGGGTTGGGAAAAATTAATTACGGGCTACTAATTTGTTGGCCCAGCCCAGCCCAGCCCATCACAGGCTACGGGCCAAACGGGCTGTCCCATATGGGTTCACTTTCTAAAATATTTATTTATAAACATTTATATTATGATATAACTATATAACGTCTCAAAAAAAGTTTTTATTATCAAGTTACCGTAATTTTTAATCAATACTACAACTATAAAAATAATTTTCATTAATTAGCATTGCAACTATACAAATCGGCGACAAAACATTATTCATATGGATATGTAGGACCACAAACGTCATGGCGTCCAGACCACAAATGTTCCATAAATTATAAGTTTAACCCCTGTTCATTTTTTCTTCTAAGCAAGGCCACAGAGTCATAACTTCTTGGAACAAGTCCATATAATTTTTCATATTTGCTGTTATTTTAATTATACTAAAAAATTTGAATAGGTTCATCGAAATTGAAATAAACTAAAACACTGTATCTTCTTCATATTTGATATTATATATATATTAAAAATGTGTCTTTGAATGACATGGTTTAATTAAATTGAAAATGTATAGATTTAAATAATTAAATTATTATTTGGGCTACCGGACTGGTCCAACCCATCACTGGCTCGCCCATTTCAGGAAAATGAATTTTTGGGCCGGGTTGGGCTGGGCTAAAATAAATTTGGGCCTAGATTTTCTTAATCTAGCCCATGCTTTATTCGGGTCAAACGGGCCGGGCCCATTTTTACAGCTCTACTTATTCTCGTATCTCATTCTCCTCCATCGTGACTTCTCACCCTAACCCCACTCTCTCCCTCTCAAGTCTTCGTCATCAACCAGGAAGATTGAATGATTTTATTATCCTTCTTCTCGACTGATAGAGGCGTTAGATGCGACATCACAACTTGTCTACTACTATTATTATTATTATTACTAGCGGCAAGACGGGCACTACCGTGCCCGCCTTTCTGCATTTCTACTGCGCTACGGTATGTATTATTTTATCACATTTTGTTGTTTAACATTAGTTTTAAGGAATTTAATTGTGCATTTTAGGTATTTCATCACACTAATTTTTTAAAGTGACATGTTATTATCAACATTTTTTTTTACAATATTATTAACACATATTGATGTGTATGTCTTGGGAGCGGTATAGATAATATTTAATTGAGGACAAAACTGAGAGAAAAAATTAACGATACATTGAAACTATAAAACGATAATATTTCTTTATTTCTCTAAAATCACAGTCAATTAGAAAATGAGTGAGTAACAATTGTATAAATTAATCCAATTTCAATTCTCACATATCAATTCTCCAATTTCAATTCTCCTCATGCTGAGCAACAAAAGGAACAAAAAAACAAAAGAAAAAAAATGGAATAATCACCACCAGATATAGAACAACATCAAAATAGATGAAAAAACATCTAAGGTAGCTAAGCTCACTACATTTACTCTTTTTATGTATTTTACTTGGATAAAATTGCTTGTGCCAGAAAGTTAAACATGCGCTAATCATATATATGTGAATAGGGCAAAACAGAACATCGTTTAGAGACCACATTGGATTTCGAAGGGCCAAAAGCATGGTTTTGTTGCTATATAAAGAAATGCAAATCATATGGAATTCTAATATATGGAGAACCATGTTTATCTTTTACTCTCATCTCAAATTGTGTGTAAAGTCAAAAGCTAGGAACCACCGAGCAATGAGCATCTTCTTCAATCATGGCTTTTTTTCACTAAAGCATTGCCAATATTTTGTATAATCAGCTTGTAATAAGAAAGTATATAGCCTACAATGGCTTTCTATGATATCAGGACCATTGATCAACACCTGCAGTTGGGCCACCTTCAAGAGTCCCTGCAAATCGAGAGAGAGAGAGAGAGAGAGAGAGAGAAACAAAACAGGAGACATAGAATAAGAGTTTTAAAAATGGCTCGTCGATGTGTACTCACAGTTTTTTGTTGCTGTCTTCCTATACATGTTTTGTCTTAGCGTGCTTAGTGAATAAAACTTCCCCACCCTTCCTAGTCATGACACCCTTGGTGCATCATCTGCCTCATTTGGATACCCTATCATCTCAAAAATTCTATTTATACCACTTCCAAAAATCTGCAACTGAACAATCCATGTCTCAATTGGAGTGTATAACAATGTGAAGAAGTAGTAATTCAATGAATGTTGGGGTAATTAGTGAAAGAGCCAGACAAATTTTAAAATGAGAATAAAAATTTAAGAATGCACTATATCAATAATACTTCTACATCATATAGTATGACATTTTGGTGCTGATACTGACGTTTTGGGGTCACAATGACAGCAACAATTATAAGAGGTCCATATTACACCTCTAACAGGAATGACATTAGTTACTTTCCCTGCCCAGGATAAGTGGATTTCCAAGGGTCTATCATTAAAATCAACACAGACTCATTAGTAATTCCCTTGCCAACTCCATCAGTTATTTTCACAGTGTTAAAATCTTTCAAATATTTAAAACCATGTCAATACATAGTTGTTTTAAAAGTCAAAACTTAAAAATATGAGTAACATTTTAGAAGAAACTAAAAGAAATAGAAAAAATGGAAAGGATGGACTTGAAAAGAGTCTCTGCACCTGCAATGCCATCGAGGCACTGACCAACCATCACCTTTTCTAATCAACTTCCATGTGCAAAAACTATTATCCTCCCTGCACATGCAATACCATCGACCAACCATCACCCAAATTTCTCAGAAACTTAAAGGAATCCAAAGTGTTAATAAAGAAAAATGAACATTACGATAACTCTTCCACCACTCAAAGTCCGAAAATCAGTTCCGGGTTTTGTACAAAGAAGAGTATAATTTAACCCACCAAAAGAGGTATACTTACTTATCCAGACATTGACTGCAAGCAAAAGCATTCCATCACCCTTCAAGGAGCATGCAATGTCTAAAAACCAAAAAAAGAAGGAAAATAGGAAATAACAATTGCAGCATGGAGAAGCTTACCCGACTTCTATCCTCTTCTTATGTGCACACGCACTCCTTTTTTTTTCCCTTTCTCTTCTTCTTCTTCTTCTTCTTCTTCTTCTCCCATTCTTCTTTCCCCCTCTATCTCTCTCCCTTTCAGCCTCCATCGATACATGCATCCCTTTGTTGCGCCTCTTCTCCTCCCTTCTTCTTGTTTCGGCACAACACCCTCTCTCTGTTTGTTAATCGTGTGTGTGTGTTAATGCAAAGTGTCAGTTTACAGCGGAATTGGAATGACGGTTTAATTGACTCTCAAATTACAGTTTTAATTAATTGTGTGAGAGTTAAAGGGTGCGTGTGTCTTAATTTGACCCCAAAAAAAAGGGTGTGTGTGTTTGATTAAGAGCGTCCAGTGCAGTTAATTATATTCAATTTTTTTTAGAAGCAGTTACCTATATTTTTAAATTCAAATTTTAAATTGAAGATTAAACTTTCACTTAATTAAGGGTAAAAATGGTAGGAAAAAATCTACACCAAAAGGGATATCCCATTTATATATTACTAGCGGCAAGACGGGCACTACCGTGTCCGTCTTTCCGCATTTCTATTACGCTACAGTATGAAATATTTTATCGCATTTTATTGTTTAATGTTGGTTTTAAGAAATTTGATTAAGCATTCGTTGTATTTTATTACACTAATTTTGAAAATGACATATTATTATTAATTAACAGTATTTAACGCCTATTGATATGTACACATATATATTACTTTCTTTTAATAAAAAGAATTTAGATTTGGATTTACTTTTTAGAAATTGATTTAAGATATTTGATTTCACTATGAATTTACGTGTGTATATGTTAACTGCTATCAGGGAGAAGAAGTGCATAAGTTAAAAACGGTTGATATACACAAAAGTAGGGAGAAGTTAATTTATGGATAAGCATATATAAAAGAGAAATAAAGGGTAAAATTGGAAGGAAAAAAGTGTACACCAAAAAGGGATATCCCCTTTATATATAGTTATAGATAGATAAGCATATCCACTAAAAATACACATATCCAAGATACTTCATCCCTTAACTACACTACAGGGATGTAACTTATACGTGTGTTTGTGTGTAAGCCATTGAAATTTTGTGTTAGATTTCTTCACTAATAATTTGTGGACAAATGCAATGATCTTCATTTGAATCCCTTAGCAATTTCTCCATTTTCCCATCCTGTCTGACAAGTACAACAATTTTAAATCATTGTGAATTGAGAACAGGACATGCTAAAACACGCCCATTAATTTGGCCATTACATTCTATAACATTCATAAAATATTAGTAACTACCTTATACCACAATGAATTAAAATACAAAGTTTCTATAATAGAATGACTCTTTGCAAACACTACGCTTGAAAAAGAAAGATAAAGCCTGATTGTGGCACTTATAGTGGCATTATCATATGTTGGTCCAGAAAGAACAACATACTCCCCCGTCAGAAGAGATTTGTACAATAAAAAACCAAGCTTTTCAAAAAAAAAAAAAAATATGAAGGCAATACATTAGCAGAGTAAGTTGTAATGAAATGAACAGTGGATTGCCTCAGCACTATTAGACTCAATAATAGTTCTAAAGAGTGAATGTCATTATAATTGATGCAAGAAGCACAAACAACAACAACAAAAATTCTCAGTACCGCAAAAAACAGCACAATTTAATTCATTATGTTTTTTTTCATGCCAAACGTAAAATCCAATCCCTTTTCATCAATTCTCACACTTGTTTCCATCTAATGGTTAAAGCACACAAACTTTAGTGGTGAAAGTGAAAGCCAGTGAAGCATTTGATCAAACAGGTAAAAGGGAAGTAAATAAATCTGGCAAACGTGAACCCAAGGGCACATTGAGGAACCAATGTGAAACCTTCCAACCTTTCTCATCGAATTCAACAAGACATTGTAGGTGAAACAATAACTGGCCATCAAGAACTTTCTAAATCTCTCTAAACTCAGCCTATAACCTCTCGACAACGCTTCTAGCCCGATGGGCAACACCAATTTAAAATTTCTAGTGACAGCAACAAAAAAACAAAAACGTTTTCTATTATATTTTACGCAACAGTGTTTCTACGTTTGAATAATAAGACGTTGCCGAATGTTAAAAATGTTGTAGAGTTATAGTGACAGCTAGGGGTGGACAAAAACCTACAACTGACCCGAAACCGAAATGCCCGAAACAAAAATCGTGCAGATGGGTGGGTTATTGCGGGTATGCGGGTTGTCGGATCGTGAAGTCAGATTGAAACGGATATAATCGGGCGGATTCGATTTGATGGAAAATTTTCGTCGGCAACTGAATCCGATTGGCGTGTGCATCTCCCCGTCTGGTCCTGCTCAGGCGTCACTGGTTATAGAAGCTTTCGTGTTTGGTGCACTTTTCTGTGGGTTAGAAGAGAAGATGGCCCATTGTAAGCTTTTGAATTTTGGCCCAATCTCTCCTCCACTAAGAATAGTGACGTGAATCACTTAATTACCGTTCGATCTGATGTCACGAGGATAAGTGACGTGAATGGCTAAGATTATGACATTTTGTGTTTGTTTCTAATTTAGTTTTTTATTTTTATTATAAAATAAAATAACAATAACAAATGCTTTTTGACAAATTGGTGAGTACCGTTGTCATTCTAGAAGGGTATTTTTAGTATAATAGTAGTAGTATAGTATCTTTATATATTTTTCTTTTCAAAAAAAAAATCTTTTTATGTTTATTGATCTAATTAAACTAACTTTACCCTTTCATTATTTCATTTCTTCTCTTCCAGATAACACTAGAGCCGCACTGGTTCTCTCCTAGTCTCTACCTCTCTTCTGTCGCTGCCACCTCCTGCCGTCGAGAAGATCTTCTCCCATGACCTGTCGTTGACAGACCCTCACTGGTGAGAGAGCACAACTGATAGCATGGTGGCTCGCGGAGACCAGATCTATTCATCAAGCGCCATCTATGTTCTTATCATCTTCAAGTGATTTTTTCGGTGGTGGACGCGAGGGTCTTCGCAAGTGATATTTTTTATTGATTTTTTTTCTGTAGCCTAAGATCTATTTGTTTAGTATTGTAAGCAAGATATATGTTTTTCCCATCCGTATTTAGCTTTTCTTCTCTTCTTTACGAGTTCAGTTTTTCTTTTAATCACTCTTTTCTCATCTATGTTTTCTGGTAAGCCAGATATATGTTTGTTTACTATTGTTATAAGTTGAACTAGTTTTGTTGATGAATATTTTAGCTGGGCTGAATATTGGGGTCTATTTATGTTTATTTAGTGATGTTAAAAGTGAGTTTTTTTCCTTCTGTAAGCCAGATCCATGTTTTTTTCTTCTCATTTTGAAATTTGAATGTTCTAAGGTATGTTTGATGTCAAATCGTGTCAAACCACCCGCACTACCCACAACCCGCACTACCTGCCACCCGCACTACCTACCGTCCCAAACGGACGACAATGGGTCGTGATTTAGGCACTTCAGTTTCATTTGGTTTTACATTTTTTGGCCCGAAACCGTCCGAAACTGCCCGCTGTCCAGCCCTAGTGACAACACGTCTCTATATTTGTTTCCTACTCTTAGTTTATTTTTAGAAATATAATGTAAATCCACTTATAGGCATTTTATTATTTGCTTCATTTAGATTTATTAGGGAATATGAAGTCTTCCGTTAAGTAAGCTTTGTATGACTTCGTTTTACTAAGTTTGATTTCAGTAAAATTTCTCCTTGTGAGAATTAAAGTGAGATTGTCTTCTCTTAGAGTCTGTTTAGTTCAAACAAGGGGAGGAGAGGGGGGATTTTAATAGAGGGGAGGGGAGAAAAGGGGAAGGGAGAGGAGGGATTTAATTTGATTTTGTGTTTAGTTGAGAGAATGAGAGGAAAGGGGAGAGAAGACTTTGCTTGTTTAGTTCAGGAGGAGAGGGGAGGGATTTTAATGGAGGGGAGAGATCAATTTACTTGTATATCCTTATAGCATTTATATTATATTATATATAAAGATATTTAAGTAATTTAAGTTTAAATGATTTAGTCTTCCCTCCCCTCCTCTCCAAAGGCCCCCACTTTTGGAGGGGAGCTAAAATTGGCTTAGGAGAGATTTTGCTCCCCTCCCCTAAAAAAAAAATTGAACCAAACAAACATAATTTAAAATAACCCATCTCCTCCCCTCCAAAACCCCTCAACTAAACAGACCCTTAAGGTTTTTGAATTGGAACCTTGTTTGATTCTCATCAATGACTTTCTTATCATAGTGGCGAATCTCTCTAGGCTTATCAATCATTCCATGACTGTGTCGTCTTTCTTATCATCTTCTTCCTTAATCTACTTGTTTGTTTTATTTTAATTTTCCCATCTCTTTCTAATTCCTCCATTTTTGTCTTTCTTAATCTTCCTTTGGATCTCAGGGTTTGAATGGATTTGAGAAACAGGTACACAGAATTAATGAGTTGCTGATTGGGTTTGGCCAATGAGAATTTGTTGAGAAATTTATTGGTAGCAACTCACGTTATTCTGCATTTCGTTTTTTATTGGTTTAACAATGTCATTTGCCTGATTTTCATATCATTTAGGGGTTGGTGAATTCAATTGGTTCAGCATCTGATTTGCTCACAATTTTGGCACTTGTTTTGGTTGCAAATTTAATTCTCGGTCCAGGCAAGAGCAAAAAATATTGGCGCATGGACGAAAGGGTTTTCTCCCAAGCTGCGGCGTCACTTTGGTTAGCCAGCGTGAATCGAAGTTCTTCGTTAAAAAATTGGGTGTTAAGACTTGTTGGAAGATCCTCCCAACAATGTGTTCAAATTGGAGCACCTCAGTCCCGTCTCCGAATTGCTTGTGAGGGATTTGTCCCCATCCCATCCCCGCATGGAAAAATTTTCTGCCTGCGGGGACCCGAATGGAGCAATTCCCGTGGGGATCTCTATACACGGATGAAAATTGACACCCCCTATTTTCATGTCATATGTTTCACTTGTAACCTCTAAATTAATTCATTTTTCCACCCATTTCTCTGTCTTAACTTTTTTTATTTTATTTTTTAAGATAAATACTATGGACAATTACTTCTCTGACACACTTTCTTAAATAATCTCTCAACTATGGTAACCGGTTCTGTTGGTTTAAAAACTTTCAGCATTTCTTTTTTTTTTTTTTATTTGGATGGTAAACGCACCCCTGTAATCAAATGTCACCGAAAAATTCTCCAGCACGTTGCACTTCAAAATTTGGAAATCACCCACACTCCAGAAACCTAATAAAAGTGAATGAATGTTTTTTGATAGAACAAAGTGAATGAAACATGAAATTGAGAAAAGAAACAAAGACAAAAACTTTAATTTGAACCAAGTAACAACTGTTACAGGATTTATTTGTTTTTTTAAATGATTTGGGGGCCAATAGGGCTGCAGGGAAACGAAAAGAGCTTGCTTCAATCAGTGGCTCTATTTTTTTAAAAATCCATTTTGTTCCCTTAGAAAAAATGTGTGACACATTTTGATTCTCGAGAAAAATTAAGGCTAAAAATAGTCTCTGACAATTTTAAAATAGGAACATATTAATCCCTCCGTTGTATCGTTAAATGCTGATATGACTCGTTAAATATTACCACCGTATAATCTCGTAAACTTGTGGCATTGTTTTGCGTCATTTTAGTCCATAATTCAAATCTCTTGATGCAAAAATCATTTTGGGCCTTTTTGGTCCCTGTTTTCTTTGAGACATATTAGTCACTGACCTCTATCTTAAAGTTTGGGTCATCTTCAACCTCCAAACCCTAACTTCCATTAGAGCACTTTCTCCTAATTCGTTTGTGATGATTATAATATTTATAATCACCACACTTTGGACACTTCCTTTACGGCGAGAAGCTTCAACTGTTGAGTCTTTCATCTTCTGTCAAGTACCATGTCGTTAAAACGCCAATGTTTGACTGAATACCCACAGAAGTGGGTTATTTCTTTTAACTTCTTTGACACTAAATTTATGACATTTGTTGGGTTAAACATGTTAAAATTCTTTATATGACTTTGTATTACCTCTCCAAAAAAATTGTCTGGAACAAAATTAATAACAAATTCATAATAGGATTAATCGCTCAAGTGATTATGTGGTATTTTTCCTAAACAATACCACTAAGATCCCTTAACTTTCTTAATTTTGACTCCAAAGAGGAAAAGTTACCCCTGAGATTATCGTAAAGTTCTCGTGATTTTCTTATTTGAATGATAGGTTTCAGATTTGATATATTTTCAAAATTGAACGAATGGGTACATATTGTTGGTGTTGGGACTTTTAGTCCCACATCGGGTAAAATAGTAAAGAGGAGTGAACCTCTTTGTTATAAAAGGAGGCTTGGGCCTTGGTTTTATGTACACCATTCAAAAGCTTGTCTAGCAACTTTTGTCTCTAGATAAATTCCTCTCTTTGTTTTAGAATTTAATAGAATTCTTAGTATGCTCTGTGGTTGCAGTTTGGGCTGAACCTCCACATCAGAAAAAGAATTTATTAGGAATATTTCTTGTAAAAAGAGAGGTGTGAGAAGTAAGTTTTGCTAGTGGGGAAGCTTTGTGGGTGTCTTGAGTGCAGAGAGAAAATTGTGTAGTTGTAATAATTTTCTACATAGTGGATTTTTCTCTGGTCTTTGGTGGTTTTCTCCTGGTTTGGGAGTTTTCCACGTTAAATTCTTGTGTTGTTATTATTTCTCTATTTTGTTTTTCAATTTTCCACAAGTGCGGTTTAGGGAAGAGAATTTGAAGAGTCAAATTCCCAACAAGTGGTATCGAGCACGTGTTACGCCAAAGAGGATGTCGGAAGCGAGTTTCAAATGCAAATGATTTGATGTAGAAATTTGACGGAAAGATCAACTTTGGCTTGTGGCAAATACAAGTCAAGGATGTGTTGATTCACCGGTTTACACAAGGCTTTGAAGGGCGGGGTTACTCTGAAAGTAGCGGTGATCTTTGGTAAAACTACTGAGACAAAGGCGATGATGATTGGGAGGATCTGGATTTGAGAAGCGGCAAGTGCAATTAAATGCGTGCACGACCAAAAATGTTCTTGCAAGCGTGAAGGAGCATCCACGGCAAAGGGACTGCAGGAAAAACTCGAGGAGTTGTATCGGACAAAGGCGTCTCAAATCGGTTGTATCTGAAAGAGAAGTTTCATACGTTGCAAATGGATGAAGGTACTACTATTTCAGATCATTTAAGTATTCTCAATGGCATTGTTTCTGAGCTTGAATCTATTGGAGTTAAAATTGATGATGAGGATCAGGCCTTAAGGCTGATCGTGTCTCTTCCACGGTCCTATGAGCACATGAAGCCGCTATTAATTCATGGGCATGGTAAGGAGAAAATAATTTTCTCGGAGGTTACTAGTAAGCTTCTTTCTGAAGAGAGGAGACTTGGTGGGAGTAACAATCCACATGAAAGTTCTGCATTGGTAGCTCATGACTGGAAGAAGAAGAACTCCATAAAGAATGTCTGTTGGGGATGTGGGCAGTCTGGCCATATCAAGAAGAATTGTAAAGGTAGAGCAGGTTCGGCAAAAAGCTCTGTGTCAGCAAGTGGAGATGCTGATAATGAGGCTAACATTATCTCCGATCTTGATGTCCTTTGAAAGAAGGACATGTATATCCTTATGGCATGGGTCCCAAAGTTGCCATGATAAAGGATATTAAATGTTAGCGGGACCACATTTTGCACACGGGCATTGGTTGACATGATGCAGGGTGTGTGGTGAAATTTATGTCGATGGCTGATTAACTTCCATGAGAGTCAAATATGGGAGTTGCACCATAGTTTTTTCAGCAAGGTTATATTTCGACATGTGCCGAGTTTAAATGCTTGGGATGGCTAGTTCTGAGTGATTATGCTTGTATGGTGGAGCATGTGATAGCGAAAGCTATGAGAATCTTCATCAAGGTGGAGCGTTGTGGGACCACAAAGTCACAAGGTGGAGATTGTTGGTGTTGGGACTTTTAGTCCCACATCGGGTAAAATAGTAAAGAGGAGTGAACCTCTTTGTTATAAAAGGAGGCTTGGGCCTTGGTTTTATGTACACCATTCAAAAGCTTGTCTAGCAACTTTTGTCTCTAGATAAATTCCTCTCTTTGTTTTAGAATTTAATAGAATTCTTAGTATGCTCTGTGGTTGCAGTTTGGGCTGAACCTCCACATCAGAAAAAGAATTTATTAGGAATATTTCTTGTAAAAAGAGAGGTGTGAGAAGTAAGTTTTGCTAGTGGGGAAGCTTTGTGGGTGTGCAGGGGTGCAGAGAGAAAATTGTGTAGTTGTAATAATTTTCTACATAGTGGATTTTCTCACAGTCTTTGGTGGTTTTTCTCCTGGTTTGGGAGTTTTCCACGTTAAATTCTTGTGTTGTTATTATTTCTCTATTTTGTTTTTCAATTTTCCACAAGTGCAGTTTCTGGGGAAGAGAATTTGAAGAGTCAAATTCCCAACACATATAGCTTTGTTGCTTCTGAATATGCCACAAGTACAAAATTTTACACTAACGATGGCCATAGGTTCAGAATTTCAGAAGACAAGTTGCACCATCACAAACGAATCAGGAAACAATGCTCTAATGGAGGTTAGGATTTTGAGGTTGAAGATTATCCAAATTTAAAGATGAAGGTCAGAGACTAATATGTCCCAAACAAGACAAAGACCGAAATGGCGCAAAATTGTTTCTGTATCAAGTGATTTGAAATAGGGACTAAAATGACCCAAAATAATGCCAACGGGCCACATCACACGTCAGCACGTTAACTGACATTTTTGAATAGATATAGACAGAGGGACTAACATGTCCCTGTTTTGAAATTATCAGGGGCTATTTCTGGACTTATTGTTTTTAGGGACCCAAATATATCGCGCGTTTTTTCTCGGGGACTAAAATGAATCTCATTGTAACTTCTTGTTCGTTTGTTACCACCGCAAAAAGTGAAGAGAAGCTCTGCAAAACTTCCAAGTTGCGTGAAGATGGTGCAACAAGAATTGAAAAAGGTGGTTTGGACCAACAAGTAAGGGTTCTTGTTGATACAGATTTACATTGTAATTTGCGGGACAAAATTCTAGTTGAACGTGAAGGATTAGCTTTCTTTGTAGGGCTTGGATTTGAAATTTTTTTTATGTTCTGTGTTTCTTGCCAAACCGTTGGTCATTATGATGAAAATTGCAGGAACAAATAAAATGTAGATGTTGTCAAAGATAAGGAGGTGGGTAATATGCAGAATCTGATTCCTTTTCTTTAAAAGTCCTGTTGGTCTTTATTTACCAAGTTTAATGGATAAATAAAATAAAAAGATTTAGTCAGACAATGCTCTGATACTATTTTCATTTCAAAGCAAGTTTTGCAAACAAGTTTAATTGATAAAAACAGACAGGTAAATAAAACACACAGACAGAAAGCTAGAGAAGACACAACAATATATCCTAGTTCACTATCAACCTGATAACTACATCTAGTTCATTCGTTCCCGAAGAATTTTTTACTATAATCAACCTGATTACAAACTTGTGAGTATACTTCTGCTAACCTGGCTATACCCACAATGTGACACCCTTAACCCCGTTTTGAATAAAAATAAAATTTATTCAAATGAATAAAAGAAAAATCGATACACGTTTGATTTTCAAATAATCATCCATTAAAATATCTCGCGTGGAAATAGCATAAAAATTTAAACTAATAAAAATTAACATAACAAACTTTAATCGACGTAAAATTTCAATTGTATGAAAGAATCTCATCTCGATAAAACTTCAAGTATTTTTTTTTTCAAATAAATAACACGAGTGTTTATTTATTATTAAATCCGATAAAGCTAAATAAACCAAATAAACCCCGAAAAATATTTTTGTCACATCATCTCAGAGCTATTAGATAACCCGAATTAAAACAAAGAAAATTACGAAGTTTGAACTAGCAACAAAAACAATGTCATAAAATTAAGTTCAGCAGGCACTCATGATCTTCAATTTAGCCACTAACTCCAGGATTAAAAGTATCTGCAATTTAACATAAAAGTACAAGAAAACATACAAACAGAGAGGGGTGAGTATATTGTAATTGAGTTGTGGTGATATTTAGAGAAAATAAGTGAACAAAATAGTATACTTATATATATATATATATGAAAATATATATACAATTATAGCAACATGACTCACATAAAAATACACCACGTCACATGCCCATAAAACAACACTCACATTTAAATTCACAAGCACCCATAGATAAAATTCACCATTTTTTTTTCAAAGCCACATAGCTATCTCAAGAAAAATGCAAACACTAGCAACACACTTCATATGCAAGTGGTACCATCTACTATTCTGGGAAGTCACCTAGGAGTACATATTTAGTTCATTAGAGAAACACCGCAATGGTGATTACTCTATTACCGCATACTCTCGATTAGGAACGATAATGTCCGATGACGGTCAGGGTAGCTAAGTCTGATAAGTGGTCCCCAGTCCAAGGTGCGACACTCAAACAATTAGGGACCACAAACTCTGGTTTCTCACCTCCTAGGCCGAGATATTGCCACGCAGGCTCACTCATGTTGGCCTCCACCTTCATTTCAATGGTGCTTCCCCCAGTCCTAATACAGGGTTTGATGTGTCAAACATTCACACATGGTCGGGTTTCCTCCGAACATCACAATTCAATTTTTCATCGATAATCCATCATGGCCCATATGGCTAGGATCATCTCACAAGGAATGACTCAAGTCCCATTATGGCTACTAATAGCTAGGTGACTCGCACACAAAGTCATTCATCCTTTTCAAGGTCATTGCCACAAACATGGACTTTTCACAATCATTATCACAATTTAACAAGCAAAATACAAAATAAGTTACAATGGCAACTAAAAAATAACCACCATGTATTTAATTATTTAGGTGAACACATAGGAACAACAACAATGACAACTCAAACACAACATTTATTGGGGTCATATTCATAAAATTAAAGTTGGCAGAAAAATGCATTTTTCACAACATTAATCTACACATAGAAATAGAAACAACAAATTTTTGCAACCTTAATTTTTTGGATAAAAACAGACATAGCAACGCAGAAAATACAGCAAAAAAATATCAATTTTCGAATACAGCAATTCCCTCATAAAAACAGAAAATAGCACTAATAGGAAACACTGCAGAAGCACCAATTTTTGCAGACAGAAAAAGCATTAAACAGCAGCAGCATAAATACTGCAGAACAATACAATTTTCGCAGACAGTAACAGCATAAAACAGCAGCAACATAAAATTCGCAGAAACAGCAACAACATATAACTAATTATGTAATTAAATTCGCAGCAACAGCAACAGCAAACAGCACAAACAAAAATTGCATAGCAAGCAGAAATAGCAACAAAAATAACTGCACAATAGTAGAAATCGTACAGCAGTAAAAAAACATCTCTTTATAACGAAACGCTATGAATTAATTTTGAACGTGGCAAGTTAAATTATTCCAAAATTCTTATTAACAGTAATTATAAAAACAGCACCTCTTCTAAATCATTCTTATCATTTCAAGGTATAGTTCATCAATTCCGACACATCTAATTATCACGAAAATTAACGGACATGTCAAGCATTAAAACAAATTTTTTTTTCCTAACATCACATCATCTATAAACAGTCATGGCCGCCATATAAATCATCCAAAACAGTAATTAGGTTGTATATAATCATTCAAAACCAAATTATTTTCAATCAATTATTAAACAAAGGGGTTCAAGGACAACCCCTTCACATATCCCCTCAAATATCCCCAACCACAATAATCTTCCCCTTACCTTGGTGACCTACGCAACCTCCTAGTGGAAGAGGGATGATGATGGATTCTGAATCGATCCTACGGTGAGTTTACTACGAATAGAAAAGAATTTATAAGAATCGTTAGAAATTCCCAAAACTCTAAATTCCTAACACTTGAAATTAGAAAGGAGGGATCATAGAGCTTACTCAACCTCCAATGGATGACGAAAAACAAGGCTGCCTCTAAGTTTTGTCTAGCCGAAATTGGTAGAGGAAAACTTAGGTAGCTTCCTCTTCTATATTTTGGTCGCTAGGGTTTAGGAAGAATAGGAAGGAGAAGAGGAATAATTCCTAGGGTTGAAGGGGCTAAATGGTGTGCATAAGGCAAGGGGTTTCACTCCCCTCAAGTCAAAACAAATAGGTTGTGTAAAGCCCATGAAGGTTGGCCCAATAGGTAAATTAAAAAAAAAAATTCTACACTCAACATGTTACCCAAGAATGCGCTCTACATTTTTTTTTTTAACAACTCTCAAGAATTATCAAATTCAAATAAAATGGTTCTAATTATGCATAAACATATATAGCAAATAATTAAAATAAATGTTATAAAAATGAGGGTCATTACATCCTCCCCTCCTTACAAAAAGTTTCATCCTCGAAACTTACCGTTGTCAAACAAGTGTGGATGAGAGGCTTGCATCAGACTCTCAAGCTCCTAAGTAGCACTCTCCTCATTGCCTCCTCCCCAAATGACCTTAACCAACGGAACCTCCTTCCCTCTTAATTGTTTGACCTGCCGGTCCTCAATTCTCCTTGGTAGTACCTCATAGGTAAGATTCTCTTTCAATGGTACCTCATCAAGCTCAATTATATGAGTAGGATCATGGACATATTTTCAGAGTTGTGACACATGGAAGACATTATGGAGGTTCGAAAGGAAGGGTGGTAAAGCGATTTGGTAAACGACTTCCCCAATTTTTTTCGAAATTTGGTAAGGACCAATAAAACGAGGGGTAAGTTTTTTCCACTTCATTACCCGACCAACCCCAGTCTTGGGAGTGACTCACAAGAATATGATCGCCCTCCTCAAATCTCAAATCTTTTCTTCGCTTGTCATGATAGCTTTTCTGCCTACTTTGAGTGGCCCTTATCTTATCCTGAATCATTTCGACTTTTTCAGTGGTTTGCTGAACTATCTCGGGGCCCAACACAAGGTTCTCACCGGTCTCGTACCAACACAGGGGAGTCCTACACTTCCTACCATACAAGGCTTCATAGGGTGCCATCCCAATACTGGAATAATAGCTATTGTTGTAGGAAAACTCAATGAGGGCTAAAAAGGTATCCCAACTACCGGTTTGTTCTAAGACACAAGCTCTTAACAGGTCCTCTAATGATTGGATGGTTCGCTCAGACTGGCCATCAGTCTGAGGGTGATAAGTAGAGCTCATCTTGAGCTTGGTCCCTAAAGCCTCATGTAAACTTCCCTAAAATCTAGAACAAAACCTGGGGTCTCTGTTAGACACGATGCTAGAAGGTACGCCATGTAACCTTACTATCTCCTTAATGTACAACTTGGTCAGTTTCTCTAAAGGGTATTCCATATTCACAGGGATGAAATGTACAGAATTTGTCAATCAGTCTATAACAACCCAAATGGCATATGCTCCTGCAGGAGTCATAGGGAGTCTTGATACGAAGTACATTGCTATATTATCCCATTTCCATTCAGGAATACTTAAGGGTTGTAAGAACCCAATGGCTTTTAGTGCTTTATTTTGGCCTTCTGACAAGTCAGACATGCGTATGCAAATTCCGCTACCTCCTTCTTCATTCCAGGCCACCAGAAAAATTTTTAAGGTCTTGGTGCATCTTAGTGGCTCCAGGGTAAACACTTAGGCGACTCTTGTGCCCTTCTTCTAAAATCATTCTCTTAAGCTTAGGAACATTAGGTACATATATCCTACCTTAAAACCTCAAAATTCCATTAGTCCCTTCACAAAAACCTATGTCCCTACCTTGAGCGATAAGCTCCTTCTGATCCAAAAGATGTTGATCGGTCTTCTGACCTTCCTTAATCTGTTCCAACAATCCACTAGTGACTTTCAACATTCCTAGTTGCACTCTTAGAAGTGACCTCACAAACTAAGCTCAGATCCCTAAATTCCTCGATCAAACTCATATCTCTAACCATCATAGCTGAAAGATGTAGGGACTTCCTACTCAAGGCATCGGCCACTACATTGGCTTTACCAGGGTGATAATTAAGCCCAAAATCATAATCCTTAAGAAACTCTATCCACCTTCGCTGCCTCATATTCAATTCTTTCTGGTCAAAAAGATACTTAAGGCTCTTATGGTCACTAAACACTTCAAACCTAGAACCATTCAAGTAATGTCTCCATATTTTCAACACAAACACCACAATGACTAACTCTAAATCATGAGTGGGGTAATTCCTTTCATGGATTTTCAACTGCCTAGAGGCATAAGCCACTACTTATCTATTTTGCATAAGCACACCCCCTAGTGTAGTACCCTAATTTTGTCAGGCCTTTTAAATTTTATTTTAATTTTTGTTCTATTATTTATTTTAATTAGTAGTAGTAATAATAAATATAAATAATATTTTAGGATTAGAAAAGGAGGAGAAAAGAATGGATAAGAAAAATGGAATTTTCTTTTTTGAGAAGAGGTGTGTAAAAAATAAAGTTGGGTGGTGCAAACAGCAATTAATCAAGCTGGATCCAGCCCAGCTTCACGCAGCCCATGTCCAATTCATTTCACGCACCCCTTTTATTCCTTTTCAGCCCCCCTGCGTCCTCTCTTCACCTACGCGGCCCATCACCCACGTCCTGGCCCATTTCACTTTCACCCAACCCATCTCCTTTTAACCTAAAAACCAAACCCTAAACCTAAAACACCTATACCCTCATTCTTCCCTCTCACACGCAGCACCCCCATCCTCTCTCCTTTCCCTCATACCCTAGCGCCGTTCATCCTCTTCTCCCTCTCAACCTCATCCCTTCAAACCCTATCTTCTTCTCTATCTCCTCGTCCTTCTCCCCCTATCTCGGTCAAATCTCTCCATTCCTCCTCTTCATCTTCTTCTCTTTTCAAACATCAAGCCGCAGCCTCCCTTTATCTCGCCCCAAATCACGATTTCCATTCCATCTCTTATCCTTTCTCCTTTCAAAACACCAAACCCTATCCTCATGCAGCGGCCACACCCAACCTCATCTCATCTTCAAGATCCGAATCAGCCTCAGAAAAGGGAGTATTTTTTTTATTTTTATTTTCGTTTACAAAATCACATCTTTATCTGTTTTTGATTTTGATATTCTGTTTTGCAGGGATAAGGAAAGTTGGATTCGAAAGGGCTCAGAGTCAAGAGAAAAGGCTATAAATACCCATCTTTCTCAAAGCAAAAGGGGCACGCAGAGAGAGTGAGAGCAAGAGGTTTGGAGATCAACAAGGAGGCTGAAGCAAGGCGTGAGGGAGAGTTTTAATTTTTTTAAACACTATTAGAATTTTTAGGGTTCTGAATTTTATCCCTTTTTTGGATCAAAGTTGTGTATTCAGGTGTTCTTCTCTTCTTCCTCTTCTTTCTGTAAATTCTTAGTATTCTGTTTATGCATTTTGTTTGGCTTGATTTTAATCTAAACTTCAATCTGAAACTATGAATTATATTAAAACGTGATTTCATCCTTTTTTATGATTGTTGTTTGTTACTGATTCTGTCTCACTTGCCTTATGCTCTGAAATCATACAAATTAGGGTTACGGGATTTGGCCTTCCAAAGGGGCCAAATCCAGGTTAAAGGGTTAAATTGCAGATAACTTAAGTGTCATAATTGTAAATAAGGCACAAATCTGGGTATAAGAGTAAATATATGTCCCTGGAAAAAAGAAAATTTTTATGAAACAAAAAATCAGATTTTTTTTTGTAACTAAAGGAATCAAGACCAAGACCAGGATCTTATTTGCTAAATGTCAAAAAAATTATTATATGTTTAAAGGGAAACATGTTATTATTATTATTATTATTATTATTATTATTATTATTATTATCATAGTTATTAAATTTTTTTCTCTTCTCTGATTTTTGAAGTAAAAGACAAATTAAAAACAAGATAAAAAAAACGTAATTAGGATTAAATAGTTATTATTTCTGTTAAACCAAAAAAAAAGTTGTTATTCAATATTTCTTAATACATGCACGTAATAAAAATATTCTCAGTATGCATATATCTTTTGGGGTTTCTCTTGTTTTAAAAAATATATATTTTAGGGAATTAATTCTTTAGGGAAAACTGTTTTCAAATGATTAAAGGTACCATTTTTTATGGGCGTCTTAGGGGTGCTAGTACCTTCCCAATACGTAACCAACTCCCGGGCTCTAAAACTGGTTCAAAGACCTTTTTCTTCGTTAAATAAAAAAATATATTCAAAAATAGGTTTTCCAATGTTTTCCTATTAAAATCAAAATATTGGTGGCGGCTCCATATTAAATATTTTAAGTGTGGTTGCCACAGCTGGCGACTCCACTGGGGACTTTAGAGAGTTAGGCCTATTGATTGTTTGAATTGTTTGTTTGCCTTCAATGAAAATTGTTTCCTTTTCTTTTTATTTTTTTTCTTTTATTTATTTATCACTATTATTATTATTATTATTATTATTATTATTATTATTATTGCTATCATTTTTTTAATTTTTTTTATTTTTTCAGGTTATTTGTTTATTTTTTGCCTTATCTTATTTGTTTGTATCCTTGTTTAGTTTGCTTATTTTGATTATATGCATATTGAACATTAGGATAGTTACCATGTATATATTGTTTTATTTATTTTGCAGCGGGTAGTTTTAAGTTTGCTCCTTCACACACTTCACTTTATACACTTTATTCACACACTAAGAGTGGGTGCCCTATACCCGGGCCCGAGTGAACCTTAAGTTAGGAGAGGCTGCGTAATGGGTGCTCTGCTGGACGTACGGCCAGTGGGTTCCTATGAAAGCCTCACCTAGAGTTTGGCTCTATTTGAAAAAAAAACCATCCTTTAATAATATACTTATTATTGGTGGAAACATTTTCAAATAGGACCCTTGGCTCTAGGGACCTTTTAGATTAATATCTTGAATCCGCCCAATGGAGAGACACTTTATACAATCCCTAGATCCTTCTAAGGAGTTACTGGCCCATATCACGAAAGGAGCATACCTTATCCCACTATCCACGTGACAAAAGTCGTATGACCTAAGATCTTAGGAAATACCGGCCTACATCACAAGGGGCACACTCTACCTATTTTTCCATCATTCATTTATTTTTCATTCACATTTCAAAATTGTGAAAAATAATAAATGATATTTTTCTCCAAAAAATATTATTTGTTATTCTTCTTTGCAAAAAAAAACATAGTTTCAAAAAATACTTTCCCTTCTCATTCCTTTTTCCGTCTAAATAAAAAAAAAAATTCAAAAAAAGCATTTTTCCTTTTTAGCAACATCATTGCATTCACTTTATTTTTGTAAAAAATAAATAAATAAAATACTTCTTCATTACCCATCATATTATTTTACATAAACTTGTACATAAAATAAAACATTCATGACATGCATAATCATGGCACCTACATAACATAACTCGTTTTTTTTTTCAACAGAAAAATAGATACAAGTAAGCTTTCCCTGCATCCCTACCGGACTCGAGCCCAGTCTAGACTCATGGATTTGTTGGAACAGAATCAACAAGCGATGAGAGAAGAGCTCGATCAAATAAATGGTAAAATAGACAAGTTATTTGACCTTCTGCAGAACTTGGATCCAAAATTGACTACTGATAAGAACTATTCCATCAGCACTAATGAGTATCGAGAGGCTTCCAATGGCCCATTAGGAGGCCCCTTAGATCATAAGAGACTCCAAATTATGGAAGATAGGCTGAAAGCCATTGAAGGGGCAAATCATATTGGGTTCAAAGCTTCAGAAGTATGTTTGGTCCTGGACGTGGTGATTCCTCCAAAATTCAAAGTTCCTGAATTCGTCAAGTATGAAGGCTTGACTAGTCCAAAAAGCCACCTCATCATGTACTGCCGGAAGATGCCCCCTGCTCCAGTAATGATAAGCTCTTAATCCACTGCTTCTAAGAGAGTCTTACAGAGGCATCCCTACGTTGGTATATGCAGTTAGAGCAGGGCAAAATCAACTCCTGGAATGATTTGGCCAAAGCTTTCATCAATCAGTATAAGTACAATATGGACACGGCTCCTGGCCGCTCTCAGTTGCAAACCCTGGTAAAAGGGGGCAATGAAAGCTTCAAAGAGTATGCCCAAAGAGGGAGAGGGATTGCAGCCCAAGTGGAACCCCCACTATCTGAGAAAGAGATGGTTACCATGTTCATTGACACACTTCAACAACCTTCTATGATCTGATAATGAGAAATGTCTCTTCAAGTTTCTCAGACCTAGTTGTTGTCGGAGAAAGAGTGGAAGCAGGGATAATAAGCGGAAGGATTGCCAGTCAGCAGCCATTGCACAGTATAGGTCAAGAGCAGGAAGAAGATACAAACGATGATACAAATGATGCTCATCATGACATGCACTGAGGCAGTGGGCCACTCCATTGAGAATTGTTGGGCTCTGATCAACACGAAATGGTGAAACTTCAAGGAATAGCCCTGTTTAAGCAACCTTCATTTGTTTTTACGCTTTGCCCAAAGCCCTGGGGCATATCTTGTAAAGGGCCCACTTTATTTCCATCTTTTCAATACATCAATGGAAAGGCAATTTGAATTTTTTTTCCCCTTCTTGACGCATGTTCAATCCGAGATAAAAAAAACAGTTAAGGAAAATATAAAATAAAATGGTAAAGCAAATGCACAAATCATCAAAAATTAAGTTTTGTAAAAATTTGAGCAATAGGATTTTGAGATGAAGTTTGGCCGTTTTTCTCTATCCAAAAAATATAAAAAATACTTATCCCTTGCTACCCCTTTTGAGTCTAAAACGAAATTTTCTTTCAAATACCCCGAATAAGGATCGTTCATACAATGAAGAATAGCACAAGTCTTCAATCAACTTTGTCTTCTCAGAAAGAAGAAGAGCAAAGTAAGCAATAAGGTATCAAAAACAATTCAAAGAAATGTCAAAAACGTGTCAAAGACACCTGCGAAGATCAAAAAGGAAACTGCAAAGGTGAAACAAATGTGCTAGCAAAAAGTGAAGTGCATCTTTACTCTAAAGATCCTTGTTTTCATAAACCATTAAACACTTTTTGGGCCTAAAATATCCTTTCTTTCATGACCCTTAAACCCGGGCCACGTTACAACCCTAATAAAGTCTATTCTGATCAAAGTCAAATTGCTCATACTTTCTTAAAACTTGATTTTTGAAAGAGGAGATCCATATAAATTCCTCAGTGCAGTTGCTTTACCAAAAAAAAAAGAAGAAGAATATAAAATAAATTGCTCGCTAGGCTGAAAACCCGAAAGGGCGGTCTAGGCAGAAATTAGAGCAACCCGCTAGGTTGAAAACTCGGAAAGAGCGGCCTAGGCAGAAGTTAGGGTCAAATGTCAAACATGTCAGCCCGGATTGTATCTCACAGATCTAAACAGAAACTAAGAAGCTAGGGGCAAAAGCTGTGCCCATCATCTACCAGTTTCACATTCAAGATTTCGTTCTAGTTTCAAAACTACACAAGATGATCTGTCTCTCAACATAGATCTTTCCTGTCATGGCTGGACGAAAGCCAAAGAGACACTAAAAAGTCTCTATGGATCAAAATGGTCAAATCTAACCCTTCCAAAGGCATTCAAAGCATGAAGATGAAAGTTTGAAGATCCATAAAATGATTTACCAAGAGGCAAGTACACAAACCTGGTGCAGTACAAAGTCAGCCATTCGGACAAACAGTCCGACAGAAAGTTACTATCCCACAGGTCTAGGGGCAGCGTCCTTAAAGGAATTCAGGGAAATCAAAAAAATTCAAAATAATAATAATATTCGTGCATAGCATACTATTCGTTGCATTTTGCATAATTATTAATACTTTTGGGCCTCAGACCCACCTTCAAAATCATTTCTCCAAAAAAAAAAAGAAGTTCATTTCATGTGTGGCATACCATTCATTGCATCCGGCATAACTATCAAAATTTTGGGTCCATTGACCCACCCTCTCAAATATTACATATAGTTGGTCCGTTGTTACTCAGTAAAAACTAGTACTCAGCATACCCAATCTCTTTATTAGCAAGAATCAGGAACCTGTCCTATACCTTGCTGGGAATCTGACCCATCACCTTGGGAATCTGACCCAAGCTTTTAGTCGGGAATCTGACCCGAACTATTTCGAGTGACGGAGAAGCTCGTACACCAGACGTCCACCTGCAATAGGAAAACTAGTCCATGCTTTAGCAAGAGTTAGGATTCTGACCTATACCTTGCCGGGAATCTGACCCGAACCCATATTGAGTGACAGGGAAGCTCATATCCTGGACCTAACTTAAATAGGGTAGCCAATCCATACCTTTTAGCAAGAGTTAAGAACCTGACTTACCCTTGTTGGGAATCTGACCCAAACCTGTGTCGAGTGACGAAGAAGCTCGCACCCTAAACTTTCCCTAAGTAGGGAAGTAATCAATACCAAAGATGTGAGGGTTAGGAATCAGACCTATGCCTTACCGAGAATTCACTAGGAATCAAACCTAGAATCTCTCACTAATTTTGTAAGAGTTAGGAAACAGACCTATGCCTTACAGGAAATTCGCTAGGAAACCAGCCTTGGAATCTCCGACCAACTTTGTAAGAGCTAGGAATCAGACCTACGCCTTACAGAGAATTCACTAGGAATCAGACCTAGAATCCCAAAGCAAAGTCGGGAGCCAATCCCGCAATCCCAAACCACCAAAGTCGGGAGCCAATCTCGCATTTTCAAACCACTTATTGCGGACAAAATCAGAATCATTTATCCTTAATTACCTTTTACAACGAATGCACGAAGACCTTCGAGTAAAATGTAATTAAGGAGGGGCAGCTGTAGTACCCTAATTTTGTCCGGCCTTTTAAATTTTATTTTAATTTTTGTTCTATTATTTATTTTAATTAGTAGTAGTAATAATAAATATAGATAATATTTTAGGATTAGAAAGGAGAGAAGAAAAGAATGAATAAAAAAAAGGGGAATTTTTATTTGAAAAGGGGTGTGCAAAAAATAAAACTGGGTGGTGCAAACAGTAATGAATCAAGCTGGATCCAGCCCAGCTTCACGCAGCCCACGTCCAATTCATTTCACGCACCCCTTTTATTCCTTTTCAGCCCCCTGCGTCCTCTCTTCACCTACGCGGCCCATCACCCACGTCCTGGCCCATTTCACTTTCACCCAACCCATCTCCTTTTAACCTAAAAAACAAACCCTAAACCTAAAACACGTTCGCCCTCATTATTCCCTCTCACACGCAGCGCCCCCATCCTCTCTCCTTTCCCTCATACCCTAGCGCCGTTCATCCTCTTCTCCCTCTCAACCTCATCCCTTCAAACCCTATCTTCTTCTCTATCTCCTCGTCCTTCTCCCCCTATCTCGGCCAAATCTCTCCATTCCTCCTCTTCATCATCTTCTCTTTTCAAACACCAAGCCGCGACCTCCCTTTATCTCGCCCCAAATCACGATTTCCATTCCATCTCTTATCCTTTCTCCTTTCAAAACACCAAACCCTATCCTCATGCCGCGGCCACACCCAACCTCATCTCATCTTCAAGATCCGAATCAGCCTCAGAAAAGGGAGTATTTTCTTTATTTTTATTTTCGTTTACAAAATCACATCTTTATCTGTTTTTGATTTTGATATTCTGTTTTGCAGGGATAAGGAAAGTTGGATTCGAAAGGGCTCACACTACAAGAAAATTCGGATTTACCGACGGGCATATACCGACGGTCAGAGACCGTCGGTTAAACGTTGGATTTTCCGACGGCCAAGCCATCGGTAAAACAACAAGTCTGTCGGTAAATTTACCGACGGTCAATGCTCGTCGGTAATTTCAAAGATATTTCATTTTCACGCCTATTTTTCAAATACCGACGGCCTTATACCGTCGGTAAGTTAAAAAACCCGTCAGTAATGCCGAACAGTTTACCGACGGCCTAGACCGTCGGCAAAAAGCCGCCGGTAATGTACGATAATAATCAGAAGCCAGGCCTTCCCTTTCTCCTCCATCTTCATCCCTCTTCTCTTTCACTTCCTTCTCTTCCTCCGCCCCCACCACTACGCCGCCACCACCACCACGCCCACACCACCACCAGGCCGCCACCACCACCACCACCACTCTATTCTCTCTATTCTCTCTGTTCTCTCACTGTTCTCACTCTTTCTCTCCACCACCACCACCACCACCGCGCCCACACCACCACGTCTTAGTCGCCACCACCACCGCGTTTCCTCTGCTACCACCACCACCATCGTGTCTGTCTCTCTCTTTGTCTCTCATCTCTCTCTCTATCCGCCGCCACCTCCACAGAACAGTCCGCCGCTGCCACCTCCACAGCACCGTCCGCCGCCACCACCTCCACAATACCTTCCGCGGCCACCACCACAGCACCGTGGTCTGCCGTCACCTCTGCCACCACCGTCTATTCTCTGTCTCTATTCTATCCTTCTTTGTTCGTGTTTTTTTCTTCCGAATCCCAAATTGATTTGGTGTTCCTTTTTGATGTTTCAGGAACGATTGAAGGTTCTTGAAGTGATTTGAAGGTTTTTGACGTGATTTTGAAGGTTTTTGGTGCATCACAGGTATTCTTTTGTGGCTTGACCTCCAATTTTGTGTTCTGTGATTTTGGGAACTAAGGTTTGTTTGTATTCCCTGTTGTTGGTATTTGATTTTTGTTTTAGTAGCTTTGCAAGAGTAGCCGCGTGAGATTATTAGTTGTTTGATGGTTGTTACGCTCTTATTGATTTTGTAGATTGTTAGTTGTTTGATGGTTGTTCTGCTCTTATTGATTTTGTGGATTGTTAGTTGTTTTAAAAGTTTAGGATACTTATATTATGTCCAAGGTTAAAAGTTTGTCTTAAGCATGCTAATTAGAAGGAAAAAAAACAATTCTAGTTGGCGCATCCTGCTCGGTTAGCATCATGATTTGAAAAAAATATTGAAAAAAATATTGGAATAAAGTCTTAAATCGCAAACCTATGCCTTTGTTCATTTTGTTGTAATTCGATTATTTTCGGTTTATATGCTCATGGTGACCAATGTTGACAACAAGCAGACAATGTCTTTAGATGGAAACCGTGGTCGGTAGGGCTTCCAGGAGGCCGATGATATGCGCAAGGGAGTATCGGAATAGCTTTGTGACGATTGAGGATCGCGATGCTCGCCATCGTGATCCTCCTATGCCTTCCAGGAGGCCGATGATATCTGCGAGGGAGTATCGAAATAGCTTTGTCATCAGGAGTAAGGATCGTCTTTGAGGATCGTGATTTGATGAACCGGCATGGTAATCCCGGGAGGCTGTAGCTACGGTGATGCTCATCGAGGACATTCATCGTTCAGGTCTCGGCGATGGCGATGAGATCTTGGGTATACTCCATCCACACCGGAGTATCCTCCAATCGGAGAGGATTACACTCCGACCTCCCCGGAGTATTCTCCAATCGGAGAGGATTACACTCCGTCCACACCAAAATATTCTCCCACCGTAGCAGATTACACTCCATCGACTCCTTGAGGATTCTACCGCCGATTTTGTCTGGGGACCCCTCAAGGAGCCGCCACTAGCTAGCCTCTATTTTATATTATGCATGTTATGTACATTAGTATTTGTTGCTTTAACATTTTAATTGGATAAATGTATTAGGATAATATATGATGTATGTCTTTACATTTGTGCTTTTCTATTTAATTTTTGTGTTATGCCTAAGTTCCAATTATTCCAACGTTTCAACGATTGTTCATGAAACCAGGCCGCCACCACCACCACCACCACTCTATTATGCTCTATTATATGTTTTACATGAGGAGGTTAAATAGCTTTTGAGAATTCATGATTTGATAAAAATAGTGAAAGCCAAAAAGCTTACTTGGGGTTTATTTGGAATTATTTTATAACATGATTGTTGTTTGGTTGGCATCCTGCTCATTTTTGTTGATTGCTATTTGGTAGCTTGTTAGTTAAAATTTTCTATGTTTTTCTGTATTTTTAGTTCGAGGCCACGACATTGCTCAGAGACTTCCACTCACATCGAAGAACGTGGACACTCTCTTGTTACGAGAATTAGGTATGCACTCTAACGAAATGTCGGTTGACTCATTGGGTGGAAAAAGGGTTGGTGTTGACCCCCTTGCAAACATATTTATTTGATTTGCTTCATAGTTCTCTCGAGAGAGAATTTTGAGGTGATGTGTGTTTTGGCTAACAAATGATGTTTTATGTTGAAGTGATGTATAGTTCTCTCCACAGAGGAATTTTGTTTGATGTATATTTTATGTTAGAGTAAGGTAGCATGTAGATTATTCATTTAGCAAGCAACACATAAACTCAATTTGATAAGTGAATCTACGATCCTATGTTCATGCTACGTCTCGCTATACTTATAGAAACCAATTTATATAGAGATAGTAACCATATTAATCTCCAAAATATTTCTGATTATAACTATATACTATCTTGTAAATACAAACAACATTTATTAAACTAAAAATTTAACATATGAAAGACATATTATTACACAAAGACATGAATTACAATAGGAAATTGATTCCCAAATTAATCGTATCAAACACTAATTATAAACTATTAAAATCCTATATTTGATGAATTTAATTATGTGATGATCTTATTTTTAAAAAAATAATAAAGTAACCAATTTTATGTTGTTTAGAGATACCATCATTGCCTTGGTTAATGTAGTAGATTACGGTGCTAGGCTAGTTTTTAGCTGCAGAAGCAGAAAATGATTGTTTTTGGCCAATTAATGGATTAGGATGTATGGTAGATGTGACCATATAGGAGCTCTAATTGCATGGCATATACCAAGCCAAACCACTATGAAAACAAAAATTGTTAAAAGGATTTATGCTTCCACTTGCAGTCGGTATGCTTGTTTAATTCTATCCTTTAAGAGGATGTCAACTTTCAACATGTTACTTTTTAATTATTGATGAAATGGATGTTTGATTGTTGTTATTAGTATCGGAGAAAAGCCTTAGCTTCCCGTTTGAGGTTCAATATATTATTGAGTGCGTGTACTCTTTTAGATACCACGTGTTCATTGTATATTGAACCTTGAATTGTCCAAGTCGGACAGTTTGGGAAAAAACTTTTTCTTTACTTGTATAATAGTTGTTGCTTGATTTTCGTATCTTGATATTTGATGAAATTTCGGTTAGATTCATTTCCTTTTGTTCTCTGGGTGCATACTTGATTGCCTTGTTCCTAACTGCGATCATTTTGTGTACTCAGAGACCAATGAAATCTTTGTCGAAAATTTTGCCAAGTATAAGATATGAGAATTACGGAATGACTATTATACGAGTTCTGAAAAAGTTTTTCCTCGAATGGGATAAGTCATTACCATTTAAAGAAAGATAGCGGTTGTAAGAATGTCGTCTTCTTTGAAATTGTCATTTTTTTTTGACATACGAGAAGATGGAATTTTTTCCTTGAATCGTAGTTGGATGTCACGATAGGTTGTATCAGGGAAGAGGGGTTTGAAACAATCTTTGCGATGGGATTGATCACTTCCGTTCAAGTCGCAATGGCACCACGAAGATTTGAAATTAATGGAGGGATTAGATGTCCGTGCCTTAAATGCGATTCTGAAAGATCAAGAGCCCAGGAGAGGTCATCTGCACTGCAGAGAGTTGGATTTATGCCTAATTCTTGCATTTGGACTAGACATGGTGAAGAGTTACCTCGGGTTGGATTAGGGGTTGGCGATAATTGCACAGGTGCTTCAAGTAATTGCGTAGATACGGGATATGGTGGCGATTGAATTGATGCAAAATATGGTTTGTGATGCCTTGGGGTCAGCGTATCATTCGAGGAGCCACGGTATGATGACACAGATGAACTTCCAAATGAGGCGCACAAAGATTTTATAATCTCTTGTTAGAAACAAATAAGCCGTTGTTTGAAGGGTCTGCCGAGCTCTAAGTTATCAATGTGTGTGAGACTTTTAGCTCTCAAGTCCAAGCTGTAGTGCTACGGATGTGTGCTTGGATCTAAATGCGAAGATGATGTTGGACTTGTCACCTATCGAGAGATGGTTTGCCAAAAAGTTATTCTGAGGCTAAAAGCTTAGTGTCCAAATTGGGGTTGGAATCTAAAAGGATTGATTGTTGTGTGAGAGGGTGTATGTTATATTACGACAATGAATTTGGTAAAAGCGATAAGCCTTGTTGGTTGAATGCAAATTTTGTGGTGAGCCAAGGTATATGTCACATCTTGATAATGGGAAGGGTAGACAAAAACCAGTTCCACGGAAGGCAATGTTTTATTTGCCAATTATTCCAAAGGCTGCGAGAGAATGTTTGCGTCAACACAATTTGCAGACAAAATGACTTGGCACTATGAGAATAAAAGCACTTGGTATGTTGCGACATCCATGTGATGGTGAAGCTTGGAAGCACTTTGATCGTGTGAATCCGAATTTGCAGCAGATCCACGTAATATGCGACTTGGCTTATGCTCGATGGTTTTACCCGTATGTTCAATCAACGGCGAAACCTTATTCTTGATGGCGATTATTGTTACCCCATACAATCTTCCTCACGATATGTGCATGTCTAAGCCCTATATGTTCTTGACTTGTATTATCTGGGTCGGATAATCCAGCGGATGGTATTGACATCTACTTATAGCCTCTCATTGGCGATCTCAAAAGGTTGTGGAATGGCGTTGTGACTTATGATGTTGCGAAAGAAGAACTTTACAATGAGGGCAGCTCTTATGTGGACCATTAATGACTTCCTACATATGGCATGTTATGCGGTTGGGGTACTCATGGTAAGATGGCATGTCCCCATTGCATGGAGCATACAAAGGCCTTTACCTTGAAATTTGGGGAAGAGTTCTTGGTTTGACTCACATCGAGGTTTTTACCGGCCAGATCATCCATTTAGGCGGAATAAGAACGCCTTGAAGGGGAAGTTGAATTAGATGGCGCCCCGAGGTTGACATCGAAACAGATTTTTACGAGTTATGGATACGCCAAAAATCATAGATTTTGGTGAATTGGATCGATTTGAAGGATATGGACAATGGCACAATTGGACTAAAGAAGTATTTTTGGGATTTGCCGTATTGGAAAGATAATTTGTTGAGACACAACCTTGATGTTATGCACATTGAGAAGAACTTTTTAACAATGTTTTTCTCACGGTGATGAGCGTTAGAGGAAGAGCGAAAGACAATGATAAGGCGGCTGGACTTACCACTTTCTTGTAAGCGAAAGGACTTGCATTTGGCGACTTCGGTCGAATGGGAAAACCACTGAAACCCAAAGCACATTACTCTTTAAGCTGTTGAGGAAGCTAGGTCGATGCTGTCGGTGGATAAAGAACTTGAATGCCAGGCGGTTATTCTTCTAATTTGGCAAGATGTCTTTGATGTGAACAAAGGAACAATGATTGGGATGAAAAGCCATGATTGTCATGTATTCATGGAGTGTTTACTTCTATTGCATTTAGTTCCTGTAGTCAAATATTTTAAATCCACTTACGAACTTCGGCCAATTTTTAAAGATTTGTGTTCATGACATTGAGAGATGATGATCTTATCAAGATGGAGCGAGAACATACCAGTCATTCTTTGTAAGTTGGAGAGAATATTTCCCTGGTTTCTTTGACTCTATGGAACATCTCCCGGTGCATCTTGCACATGAAGCTACACTCGGTGGGCCAGGTTCAATACTGAGATGGATGTATCCATTCGAAAGGTAATATAATCAAATATTCTTTAACATAATTATTCTTTGCCGGGTTAAATGTTGAAATGTTGATCACCAACCTGGTTATTCTGTAGATTTATGGGTGACTCAAAGCGGTCGGTGAAAAATAAGGCCAGGGTTGAAGGATCTATTTGTGCAACTTACTTATCCAGTGAGACAATTCATTTCTGTTCCCATTATTTCACGAACTTCATCTTTGACACCAACAAATAGTAGGAATGAAGTAGAAATTGAAAGTGAAAGGCACCCGCTGGCCTTATCAATGTTTTGCCTTCCCGGTCGTCATGCTGGAAAGGAGCTGAAGTCCTGGTTAACGGGGGAAGATTGGAAGTCAGCACACGTTCACGTGTTGATCAACTGTGTTGAAGTATCACCATATCTTACGTATGTATACTTTTGACCACTTTCAATTTATTTAGTCCACACCTATTCATGATCATTTGTTTGATAATGACTTGTTCAGGGCATTCTTGTTAACTAAGCCTGGCGAACAAGACTCTTACGCCTATATTCATGAATATTTCCCAGCGTGGTTTAGGAGCCAGGTATGTATTTTTAGTCCTATTTCAACTATTTGTTGTTTGAAAATACAAAAGATTGTTTGCAAAAGGAACCCTAAATCACTTGTGCATGTGTATCTGCAGGTGTATAGCGAGTCGAGAATCGCCCATGTCGAACACTTGAGAAATTTATCTCATGGTCCTAAATCACGTGTAAAGAATGGCACACGTATTTAAATGTGATTTACAAATTTCAAACTCAGTCAAAAGCAGAGGCGAAAAAAAGCGATTAACGGCGGAGTTTATGTAAAAGGTGCCACGAGAGGGAGGTGAAGGCGACTTCTACGGCGTGATTCAACATATATATGGTGGCGTACAATACTTTAGACTATACTAAAAGAATAGTGCTATTTTATTGTAATTGGTTTGATCAGTCAAGTAGAGGCACAAGAATGGATCGCAAATATATCTTTGTTGACATATGCATGGCGAGAAGATACCAAATGTTTGATCAGTTTATCATAGCACAACATGTAAGGCAGGTGTATTATGTCCCTTATCCGTCAACTCGAAGGGACAAACAAGGTTGGTGTGTTGCAATAAAGACAAAACCAAGGAGTCGCATTGAAGCGAGATGATCCACGAGGAAGAAGTGGCTTATCAAGTGGATGAGATGTCTCATGTCAGCGTAGTAAGCGAAGTTGAACCCATTTCGACTACGTGACGATCCAATCACATATGAAGATGTAAATGGAGATGAGGAATTAAATGAAGAAGTGGCGAGAACCATCAAGAATCTGAAGGCGATCTTAGAAGCGAGTGGGCGAGAATGGCGAGAATAAATTTGTTTAACTTTTTACAATTAGAGAATTTAATGTCTAACAACATATTTTATTTTGTCGATTATTTTCATATAACTTGTTTATTTTTGGAATTCATTTTTAATATTGTTATGTTTAAATATAATATTTCATGACTATTATTATTGAATTGCTCTATAGACATATATGGCATCGGGAGGTTCAGGCTCAGGCCCAAACCACCCGGTAGTGGTCAGCGGAAGGAATGGCATCATTGTCGACCCCCTCATCGTCGGAGGCCGAACATTATTAGGATTGATGATGCTGGCTATGCGATGTTGTCATCCACCACGGCGTCGCATACATCTACGCCTACAGGCTCCGGCGAGTTCGGCCCTACGCGACCCTCGTCACATTGGGCACCTACACAACATGCAAGACCTTACGCATCGACACCCATTTACATGATGCCCACCAGGGTTCCAGCGGACACTTGCCGCTTCTTCCTCTCATTTTGTGTTTGAGGCGGTGCGAGCACTCATGTGTCCGTCGGGAGTATAGTGTGGGCCAGGCACCTGATCAGGCCGGGGTTCGGCGGGGCGAGGAGGTTGGCGGCGGCGGATGAAGCGGAGGTCGTTGATGATATTCAGATCTTTGCATGATGGTAGAGTTGCTATCGGGCCACCGGTAGAGGGTGAGTATGTAGGTTGAATACACATTTTTGTCCCTTATCTTTTTTTTAGTTTTCAATTTCGTCCCTTATCTTTTTTTAATTTTCATTTAAGTCCCTTAAACTTCAAAAATCACATCAATTTCGTCTTTTCTGTTTATTTATTCATATTTTCTTAGACGAATCACCATCTGACACGTGGCAGAAAAATAAAATAAAATAAAACAAACTGCCACGTGTAAGATGGTATTTCGTCTAAGACAAAAAAAGAATAATTAAATAGAAAGGACGAAATTGAAGTAATTTTTAAAACTTAATGGACTTAAATGAAACTAAAAAAAAAGGATAAGGGACGAAAATTACAGTTTAACCTATATATTTTTAACTTGTTTGGTATGTTGTTATTGTTTAGGTTCCTTAGTCAAAGCCAGTGCGAAGGCTATCACGGAATTAATTGAGCAAAATTACCACACCTATTGGCCCACCTGGGGGCCCGGCGGTGGTGGCGGAGGCACATGTTCAATTCTTTGAGTAAGTTGTTTATTTTTTTTGTTGCGTATTATTTTTTGTTTCATGAATCTCAATTATTTTTAATAACGTATTATATTCATACAGGAGAGGGTTTCTTGGAAGGAAGAAGCAGGAGGAAGCGGATCAAGAAGAACTTCCATATGAAGGCTTCCACCGCCTATCCGATATGCTTAGAGATGCGCCTCGATGGGCAGCCCACTTGGATAGGAGATGAGATCTGGCGGCGACTCTGGCGCCTTTGGAACTCCCACGAGTTTAAGGCGATAGCGAAGCGAAGAAGAATAGAGCCTCACGAAAGGGTGGAAGCTTGCATCTTTGGAGGTTCGGTCGGTCGGTAGCGACCTTGACTCGACTTGTATGTTTTATATTATTATTATTATTATTATTATTATTTAGTTAAGCTTTTTTATTAAATAATTCTGATCTCGGCGGTTGCAAAGGGATGTTTAGTTGCACGAGCTCCATCGTGCAACTCATATTAGGAAAATGCAGGTGAGTTTGTCGATGGCGGTCGGCGGACCAGGTAATTATAAAACATAATGAATAGTTTTTAACAATGTTTATATTGTTTTATTACAATAAAAATTGACTAATTTGTTTATGTTTGGCGAGGAGGAGTTTGGCGAGGATGTCTCGAGTTAGATCTCGAGACATCCTCATGTTCCAGTCTCGAGCCCGGAAGGATCAATTGCGTCGGCCCGATGGTTTGGCGAATGTTGTTGGCGGCAAGAAGAAGAGTCGCCTATCACGGTCTTGGCGACCTTGCCGGCAACTACAAAAGGGCCATTGCCTCTCTTTGGAGAGTCGTCCAGCCCGATCGTCTTTGCCGCGGATGAGAGGAGATAAGCGAGTTGAAGCGGGCCATGGCCGAGCGGCGGCGATTAGCGGCCGGCGGCGGCGGATCGCGGCCGTCCAGCGAGGAGGAGGCTCGCCAGGACGGTTGCCATTTTGGCTCAGTCTTTGCGGCGGCAGAGGAGGATCTGTACCATTTGCTAGCTCGCCGACGCCTCCTCCACCGCCTCGCCTCGCCTCATAATCTTGGTGATCATGTCGATGATGTAGATAGTGATCATGATCATGATTATCGGGACTATTAGTTATATTTGTATCGATATTTTTATATTTTCGGATATTTTTATTCTTGTTTTGTTAAATCGAATTTTTATTTATTTATTCACGTTTCTTTTTAATTTGTTTTATAGTTATGTTATCGCATTACATTTTTAAATACGAGGAAGAAATTAATTATTAAATGTGATAACTAATGTCGTTAATTAAATGGATAAATAAATTAAATTGATTACAGAAATTAAAATTAAATAATTTAAAAAAGTAAATAATTTTTAATAAAAATAAATATTTAAACAACTTTCAAAAAAATTTAAGTTCGATTTACCGGCGGTCATGGCCGTCGGAAATGTCATCGGAATTACCGGCGGGTTAAAACCGTCGGAAAAGCCGTCGAAACCTACCGACGGGTTAAAGCCGTCGGAAATGTCGCCGAATTATCGACGGTTAAAACCGTCGGAGAAAACCGTCGGAAATGTACCGACGGGTTAAAGCCGTCGGTAAGTATTTGCGACGCGCAGTTTACCGACGGACATTAGGCCATCGGTAATCCGTCGGAATTTTTTTATTACCGACGGTATTTGTGGATTACCGATGGCTTTTGGTCGTCGGTAATCCCGCTATTTCTTGTAGTGTCAGAGTCAAGAGAAAAGGCTATAAATACCCATCTTTCTCAAAGCAAAAGGGGCACGCAGAGTGAGTGAGAGTAAGAGGTTTGGAGATCAACAAGGAGGCTAAAGCAAGGCGTGAGGGAGAGTTTTAATTTTTTTAAACACTATTAGAATTTTTAGGGTTCTGAATTTTATCCCTTTTTTGGATCAAAGTTGTGTATTCAGGTGTTCTTCTCTTCTTCCTCTTCTTTCTGTAAATTCTTAGTATTCTGTTTATGCATTTTGTTTGGCTTGATTTTAATCTAAACTTCAATCTGAAACTATGAATTATATTAAAACGTGATTTCATCCTTTTTGATGATTGTTGTTTGTTACTGATTCTGTCTCACCACTGCCCCCTTGCGTTCTGCGAAATAATACAAATTAGGGTTACGGGATTTGGCCTTCCAAAGGGGCCAAATCCAGGTTAAAGAGTTAAATTGCGGATAACTTAAGTGTCATAATTGTAAATAAGGCACAAATCTGGGTATAAGAGTAAATATATGTCCCTGCAAAAAAGAAAATTTTTATGAAACAAAAAATTAGATTTTTTTTTGTAACTAAAGGAATCAAGACCAAGACCAGGATCTTATTTGCTAAATGTCAAAAAAATTATTATATGTTTAAAGGGAAACATGTAATTATTATTATTATTATCATAGTTATTAAATTTTTTTCTCTTCTCTGATTTTTGAAGTCAAAGACAAATTAAAAACAAGATAAAAAAAAACGTAATTAGGATTAAATAGTTATTATTTCTGTTAAACTAAAAAAAACGTTGTTATTCAATATTTTTTAATACATGCATGTAATCAAAATATTCTCAGTATGCATATATCTTTTGGGGTTTCTCTTTTTTTAAAAAATATATATTTTAGGGAATTAATTCTTTAGGGCAAACTGTTTTCAAATGATTAAAGGTACCATTTTTTATGGGCGTCTTAGGGGTGCTAGTACCTTCCCTATACGTAACCAACTCCCGAGCTCTAAAACTGGTTCAAAGACCTTTTTCTTCGTTAAATAAAAAAATATATTCAAAAATAGGTTTTCCAATGTTTTCCTATTAAAATCAAAATATTGGTGGCGGCTCCATATTAAATATTTTAAGTGTGGTTGCCACACCTAGTCCTAACTTGGACGCATCACAATACACTTCAAAAGGCTCACTTGGATTAGGTAGCACTAAAACTGGGGCAGAAGTCAGCCTCTTTTTCAACTCCTGAAATCCATTCTCACACTGAGCATCCCACACAAAAGCTTTTTCTTTCCTAGTTAACATTTTCAAAGGCAAGGCTAACTTATAGAATCCCTCTATGAATCTATGGTAGTAAGCTACAAGGCCTAAGAAACTCCCAATCTCAGTCGCTGATTTAGGTGATTCCCATTTCAACGCCGTTTCTACCTTGGATGGTTCTATTGCTATTCACCCTTTAGAGACCACATGTCCTAGAAAACCCACTTCCTCCAACCAAAACTCTCACTTAGATAGCTTGGCATAAAGCTGCTTTTCCCTAATGGTCTGCAATACTATCCTCAAGTGTTCAACATGTTCTTCCTTACTCTTAGAGTACACTAGGATATCATCTATGAAGACCACTACAAACTTATCAAGGTATGGGTGGAAGACTCGGTTCATGTAGTCCATGAATACGGCAGGAGCATTGGTTACACCAAATGGCATAACTAGGTACTCATAGTGCCCGTAACGGGTTCTGAATGCAGTCTTTGGAATGTCCTCAGACTTTACTCGGATTTGATGGTATCCATACCTAAAATCTATCTTAGAAAACACACAGGTTCCTATCAACTGATCCATCAGATCATCTATCATAGGCAAGGGATGCTTGCTTTTAATAGTTACCTTGTTCAACTGGCGGTGATCTACACACAACCTCGTGCTTCCATCCTTTTTCTTGACTAACAACACTGGTGCACCCCAAGGGGATACACTTGGCCTCACAAATTGTTTCTATAACATTGCCTCCAACTGTTTCTTAAGCTTAGCTAGTTCTGCGGGAGACATCCTATAAGGAGCTATGGATATGGGTCCGATACCTGGTACGAAGTCTATGGTAAACACATTGGGGTACTCACTCACTATAGGCGTACTATCTATCCTGACTTGGTCTTCGACTTTTAGAGAGGCTATTATTATGTCTACTTAGGTATTTTCTTTCAAATATGCCTGTACTTGGTTGGTCGTTAAGAGTCGATGATCTTTGGGTTCAACAGAATCAGGAATACAAACGGTCTTTTCAAAACAATTTAAGATGACTTGGTTGGTAGCTAACCAATTCATGCCAAGAATTACATCAAGTTAACTCAAAGGCAAACAAACCAGATCAACCACAAATTCCTTATCACCTATGGACAAAGGACATTTCAAACAAGCAAGAGAGGTTCGGACTTTACCATTTGTTGGTGTCTCACGGTACACAAAAGAGTGTGTAGCACCAGAGTCAAAGAGTACCACTAAAGGAGTTCCATGTATGAAGCATATACCTTGGATGAGATTGTCAGACACTGAGGCTTCAGTCACATTGAGAGCAAAGACTCGTCCCATTGACTTAGGTCGGTTGGATTGGGAATTCTGCCTTCCATTCCCGTTTGGTTCTCTCTTCAGGTTTGGGCATTCTTTACCGATATGTCCTGGCTTTCTATAGCCGAAACAGATCACTTGCTTTTCAGGACAATCACGGTACATATGTCCATACTTGCCATAATTCATGCAACACAGAGGGGTCGAAGGGCCCCCTCTACCTCCACCAGACTTCTCTGCCACAGGTTTATTGAAAGATTGATTGTGGTTACCATTACGGTTCTGTCCAAACCGTCCATTTGGAGTAGGGTTTCCCGATTCTGGAAGTCTTTCTTCTTGTCTTTCTAAGGACCAACTGACTTGTACTGTGCTGCTTTAGCTTTGTTGTCCTCATCCCACATTCTACAGCGGTGAATCAATTCAGGGAACTGTCGAATCCTCTGGTAATTAATGGCTAGCTTGATTTGGTCATGATTAAATCAGTTGGTGAACTTCACACACTTCGAACATTCACCAGCTTCTCCCACATATGGGTGATAGTACCTGTACAGCACTTTAAACTTAGTGATATACTAAGCTACTAATATATTACCCTGCTTCATTCAAGGAATTCAACTTCCTTCCGGTTACAGATGTCCTCGGGAAAGTACTTCTCCAAGAAAACCTCTTTGAAGGCTTCCCAAGAGACTCCTCCGGGTGAAGCTTCCACACGAGGACGGTTGCTCTCCCAACAATATTCTTCCTCTTCAGCGAGCTTAAAGGTACCAAAAGTCACTTTCTGAGCATCCGTACACGCCATAGCACAGAAGATTTTCTCCATCTCTCGAATCCAATTTTGCGCACCATCGGGGTCATGTCCACCCTTAAAGGTAGGCAGATCATTCTTTTGGAAGTGTTCCAAACCTCTAAATTCAGCGGCTCCGACATCAATATTCCTATTCTGAACTCCTTGTACAGCTTGAGCCATGGCAATGAGTGCATCCGCTAAAGCACTATCGTTCCTACTCGCCATTACTCCCTGAACCAATTAGAACCAAAATTGGATGCAACAAGCAACGTCAACCCATAAACTAAATCAATAACTAATCAATAAAAATCAAACAATCACACAAGCACAGAGTTCACAAAGAGAAACATAATAGACACATACACAGTTCGGTAAGACCGAACTTGTCTGATACCACTTATGGTGACACCCTTAACCCCGTTTTGAATAAAAATAAAATTTATTCAAATAAATAAAAGAAAAATTGATACGCGTTTGATTTTCAAATAATCATCCATTAAAATATCTCGTGCGAAAATAGCATAAAAATTTAAACTAATAAAAATTAACATAACAGACTTTAATCCACGTAAAATTTCAATTGTATGAAAGTATCTCATCTAGATAAAACTTCAAGTAATTTTTTTTTCAAATAAATAACACGAGTGTTTATTTATTATTAAATCCAATAAAGCTAAATAAACCAAATAAACCCCCAAAAATATTTTTGTCACATCATCTCAAAGCTATTACATAACCCGAATTAAAACAAAGAAAATTACGAAGTTCGAACTAACAACAAAAACAACGTCATAAAATTAAGTTCAACAGGAACTCATGATCTTCAATTTAGCCACTAACTCCAGGATTAGAAGTATCTGCAATTTAACATAAAAGTACAAGGAAGCATACAAACAGAGAGGGGTGAGTACGTTGTGATTGAGTTGTGGTGATATTTAGAGAGAATAAGTGAACAAAATAGTATCCTAGCCAGCACACAACAGACTATCATGCTTCTTAGGAAAACTTGCCTTTAACTCGGCAACCTTGAACACCAACAAAAGTGTTCTCAGACAAATTATTTCAACATAAAAGAATTGTCCAAACCAAGTACTATTCCTCACTTGAATGAGTAGATTATACTATTTCTCTCGTGTTTTTACTCAACTCTTAATCTGAGAGAATATTACATTTTCGCTCTGTGATCTTTGCTAAACTCTCTTGAAGAGGATATTTCTATTCTTCGTCCAACTTCTTCTTCCTGGTTGTGAATGACTTCTGAGCTGTTTCAACATTTTTCAATTTGATTCTTCATCAACCTTTCTTTCTTTTGATTCTCTCACATGGCTTCTGGTGGTCTCTCACCACGCCGTTATACGTTGTTTCTTCAATTGTAATCTTCATTATTTATGGTCTTCGACAATTTGAAGATAATTTGTTACTGTTGAGACTTGAGATTGATTTCTTCGATAAATCTGTCCATTGTTTTTTCTTGTAGCAATTTCGTACCGACACACTGTACACAGTTGTCCTTTGTACAGAAAAGTGCTTTCGCTTTTCAATGGCTATCCCTTGACACTTGGCAATATTTGAATATCAATTTCTTTTGCCCCGTTGTCTTTACATCTGTCTTTCTGATCTTCAAGGATAATAAACAGACATTTGTTCTTTCCTATTATCGAACATAGTAGTACAATCACTACTTTGAATAATTGGTCAAGAGACAAATTTGTCCTTTCTTCTTTGTATTCTACTTCAGTCAGACACGAGAATCCTTTTCTTTTGTTCCAGACATGATAAGAGCTTCCTAAAGCTTCTGCAGTCAGACATCGTGTTTCCATTCACTATTCTTTCTTCAGCCAACTAGGTTGCTTCTTTTTCCTTTGAGCTTGGACTATATATGTGGCTTGTAACTTGTCTTTTTGTCAAACAGACAGACAAGGTTTCTTTCATTTGCTTGTACCACTAAGACTTCTTAAAATGATGTCTTCATCAGACATTTTTATTTGTCTGCATTTCTTCATTTTAGCTTGTTTAGATTTTTCGTCTTTCATAATCCTTTGTTGGATATATTTCTTCTATTAGAGCTTGAGTGTCATCGTTATGTCATCAAACGATTTTACTTGTGTCTTGACTTCCCTAGTCAGACACTGTTCTGTATCAGACACCACATATTATTTGTCTGGTATTTGTTTCCCGATACAAATTCTTTGAGCTTTAATGCTTGTGTCAGATATGCACATTCCATATACACAGGGGCGGCTCCTCATGTATAGATGAGGTAGCCATGGCTACCCAAAAAAAAATGTTATAAATTAGGTATATAAATAAGTTATTTTAGCCTCGAAATAAATATACTCATAATAAAAATACAAATTTTGGCTAAGGGATGAGTTCCAAGTTACAATATACTATCTTGATTTGAAAAGTTACAGGGTCTAAAAGCTAGTGTTGACACTTCGTTTAAGTCTTGTATTAGTAAATTGAGTTAGACTACTAGTTTTGTTAAAATATAGAGTTTGTTATTTTTCCTTAGTTGTTATTTTTACATAAATTCCTAACACTTATGTTGCTATTTTATTTTAATGAAAGTTCATATCGCCTAAAAAAAAAATTTACTCTTTATGTTTAGCTCCTTCATAAATATTAGGCTAGCTCTGCCACTGCATATACAGCTATTGAAATGATCTCAATAAAGCTTAAGGCTATAAAGACTTTTAAGATAAGCATTCTTCTGACTTAGACACAGCTTTTGTCTTATTGTTTTTGATCAGGTCTTCTTCGTCTTTTGTTGTGGTTGACCATCTCATGTTGACTTTTGGTTGATTCGCTATTGTGGAGAGTCATGATCTTCAGGTTGGTTATTTGTTGTTAGTTCTTCTTCTTCTTTAGGTTGCATCATCATTGATGCATCTGGATCATCTAGTTCAGTCACTATCATTTAGTATTCTGATTTTGAACTAGGTCTTCATGTTCATCTAGATAAAATAAAACTGGTTGGATATGTTACATTTGGCTAGGTCTTCTAATGTCTCCTAAATCAGACACAATAGTTGAAGTATTGCTATTGATGATGTGTTGTCTGCTTCTGTCTTTATGGTTGTCTGATTTGTTATTGTCTGATTAGTGTCTTTGTTTATCAGACATTACTTCAGTTCTTCATTGTCGAACTCCAGACATTTTCATTATTGTAGCTCCAGACATGTGTTGCTTTTGTCTTCTACTGCGTTATTTCGTCTTTCGTGGTTTCCTACACACTTGACAACCTTGTTAAATACTTATAAGATTAATTGTTTATTCTTATGACATCTTTATTATCATCAAAACTATAAAAGTGTTAGACGTAATTGCACATTTTTCTCTAACATATGTGCCAAAGCCTGTTAATGTGACAAATCATATGCGTCATTTTGAGACAAGGAATTCAAGTAAAAAATTTACATACTAAGACAGTGCTCACTGAGGTAACCAATGGAATAGTAAACAATGTTAAAGTGCACACTGCTGAGGGCAATTCTAAAATTACATCAGTAGCTAATGTAACAGGTACTCCCTCCGTCTCATTTTAGTTGTCTTCTTTGGAATATTTCACTGCCTCAAATTACTTGTCTCTTTAGAAAATCAAGAAGTATTAATTACTTCTTTTCCAGTAATACCTCTTATATCTCAACGAACCATATTATTGGGTTTTCTACCTTACTACTCCAATTAATAAGGGGTATTTTAGTCAAAAAATATCATTTTATCATGAAAATTTGTAAATTCAATTATTTTCTTAAGAGGTGTGCATAACATAAGAGGACAAATAAAATGAGACAGAAGGAGTAAGAAGGAAACTTCCGTTCTGTCAACGTATACCATTGTCAATGTTTGTGATCACTTGAAAGCAGTGGAAATTAATGAGGTAATTCAGCAAGTTCTTAAAGTTATTAAGGGCAAGAATGTTGCTGATGAGCAGCATGGTAGGAATGAGCTGGAATTTATCCAAAAGGGTATTCTTACTAAAAAAAACCCCTCAGTAAATTTTAGAATTGCAGCATCAAATTTTGAAATATCCAAATCCGCTTCTTGGTTTAACTGTCAGTTTGGAGAAGGCAAGCACTAGTTTTGTGCAGCCGAATGTTCATTCGCCTCCTTTTGAAGATGGCTCGGGTACATATGTTACACGGATATAGGTACGGTAGTGGGTACGGTGCGGGTACACGAGTATATAGGGTATGAGATTTTGCAAAAAACTAGTATACATGTATGTTAATATAATTGACAAATATATATATATATAAGGAAACATCTTTTCTAACACAAATCAAAATAAAATTAGGGAACATATATAGAAAAACAACTTTCTTATTTTACTATATCACAAATTAAAATAAAATAAGAAAAAAAAGAAAATATATAGATGACAACGAAAAAATTAGGAAAAGAATGAGATATCTACGCAACGAAAAATAGAGAAAGATTATTTATATAACAAAAAATAGGAAAAAAAAACACGATATACTAGAAAAAATTATTAAAAAAATAGCAAAAAATTATTTTTTTAATAAACAACCATTTTTTTTTCCAGAACATGGATACGAGCATGTAGTATCCAAAAAGTATCCAAGTGTACCTAAATTAGTACCCAATATTTTTGTTTGAATTTTTTTAGGGTACGAATCTGGTACATAAATACCCACGAGTAACCAACGAGTACCTGGTACAGATATGCCTTTAATTTTGGAGTACCCATGCCTCATAGGTCTCTACCAATGAGACTTTTGTGATTGATTCACTGCCAAGCACTCCAACCAATGTTTCTAATGCTCATATAGAAAATAGGCAAGATTCAGTGATTACTTCTCACATCAGTTGTGGTAATATCGATCCTACTCTTGCGATTCCTTTTGATCATTTAGCTGCTACACAAATCTTGCCTGATCAACTGGCTGAGAATGTATCCAATTTTAATATGCTGAATAGGAATAATGCAGAGGGACTAATTCATATCAGCTGTGGTAATTTTGCTTCTAACCAAATAGATTATGTTAATAAACTAGTTGTAGCTTCTGTTTTGAGGTTGATAATCCAATTGTAGCTAAAGATTTTAGAATTATGAGCCCCCTTTGAAGTGATGCTGCGGATGATGAGGATGAGATTGATTCTACAAACCCAATTCAAGGCAATAAAAGTGCTGATTCTAGCAAATATCTTAAGGAGATACCAGCTGGTGATTTTACTTTCGTGCTATCAAAATCTCAAAAGAAAAAAGCTAAAAAAGAGGAGTATTTAGATTCAAAAATCTGGAGGTCATTTAACCCGATCATGGGGTGGCCCTAACAATTTTGCTTGAAGTTGAAGATCTTTTTATGGAATGCTAAGGGTGTGGGAAACCCAAATACAAGGTTGGTAATTAAAAAGGTTGGTAATTAAAAAGCTTTGCAAAATGCATAAACCGGATTTGTGGCGTTTTAGGATTGTCTTTATTTGCTAAAAATGACAGAGGTTCTCTTCTTTCTAATTTGTGGTGTTTTTGCTCTAATACATTTTCTCTTAGTGTTGTTGCCAAGGCCAAACAGTAGATTTCTTTTTCTATTTCTTTGGATGGTCAGCAGCTTTTTATTTCACCTGTTTATGCTTCTACAAATTACATTGTAAGAAGGGAGCTTTGGGCTGAATTGCATAATTTGCAGCAGGAGTATAAAAGTTCGTGGTGTTTCATTGGTGACTTTAATGCAGTTTTGGGGTCTCATGAGCATGAGCATAGAGGTAAAGGGTTGCCTTCTAGAATTTCTTGTGACGAGTTTAGATACTGGTCTGATCAAGATCACCTTATTCATGTTTGTTGAAAGTCACACATCGACTAGAGATATGGCCTGAGTGGTGTTTATAAGGCTTAGGCAGTCCTCGCCATACAAGCCAGTTTTTGTGGGGATGACTTAGGCCTAAAACACAAATTCAAGATGGTATCAAAGTCTATCCTAGATCTTTTATTAGACCATGATCTCTATTATTCCACCTATATTTTTCCCCACTATAAATGTTGATATCCCTATTATTCTACCCGTATTAGCCGATTTTGTGGGGATGAATTAGGCCTAAAACCCAAATTCAAGAATGTTAACACGAGGAGCTCAATACACAGTCCAACGGTAAAGTTGGTTATAAATACACTGAAAAACGTTTGTATAGAGCTGTTTGTAATGAAGGTTGGTTAAACTATTGGAACAACATTGACTATTGCACTCTCATCCGTAGTAGTTCTAATCACTTTCCTATTTTGATGCACATGAAGAAGGATGACTGTCATCATAGTTCCTCTTTTAAATTCATGAAAATGTGGGCTAGTCATCCGAGTTATATTAATGTTATCAAGGAATGTTGGCAGGTTCTTGTTATTGACTATCCTATGTTTGTCTTGATCGAAAAAATAAAAAAATTTGAAGAACAAGAGTGCTATGGCTAGTGTTGATCACATTCAGCAGCTTATTAATGACAATGGTGGCTCTAATGCTCATTTTAGGAGGAAAAGAAGGCCCAATTAATTTTACAAAATTCTTGGACTTATGCAGAGGAATTTTGGAGGGAATAGTCTAGGATTAGATAGCACAGTGATAGTGATAGAAATACAGAGTTCTTTAATAGGATTGCTAAAATTAGAAATGTGGCGAAACAGATTTCAGTTATGAAAAATGGTGATCATATTCTTGATAAGGCTAGTGATATTGAAGACCATATTTTTTTTAAAAGGGGATGAGGGAAGAGAATATATTATTATTTCAGCGGCACTAATGGCCATGTCACAACTGTCCCCGACGGGATTTGAACCATGTTTATTGGGGTTACAAGGCTAAGCTCCTACCGTTGATCTAGCACGCCATGGCCTATTGAAGACCATATCTTAAATTATTATCAAAAAATTTGCCTATGATAATTCATGTCATTATAATGATATTGTTCATTGGGTCATCCCTCCTCTTGTAACTACCAAAGACAATGTTGTGCTCACAAATTTGCCTTCATTGGAAGAAGTTAAAAATGTCGTCTTTTCCATGAATGGGGTTAATGCTCCTAGTCCAAATGGTTTTGGAGGCTTTTTCTACCATAATTATTAGGACATCATTGCTAAGGAAGTGTACAGTGTTGTGCTTCAATTTTTCAGGCAAGGTTGGACTTTCCCTAAATTAAATTCTTATGTGGTGTCTTATTCCTAAAATTCCTGGTGCTGATAGAATTGAGTAGTATAGGCCAATATCTTTAGCTAACTTTCAATTCAAAATTATTACTAAAGTTTTGGCATACAGGCTTGCTATGGTGGCTCCCAAGATTACTTCTTGTAACCAGAGAGGATTTGTCAAAGGTAGATTAATTTCTAATTGTATGGGTGTGGCCTCTGAATCCATCAAAATGCTTGACAAGAAAGCTTTTGGTGGAAAAATAGCTATGAAGATTGATATTATAAAAGCTTTTGCTACAATAGATTGGCATTTCTTGCTCCATGTTCTCAAAACATTTGGATTTGACAATCAATTTTGTTCTTGGATCACTCTTATTTTACACTCAACTAAGCTTTTTGTTTCAGTAAGTCCTGTTGTTGGCTTTTTTAATTGTAAAAGTGGTGTTACACAAGGTGACCCTCTGTCCCCTCTTCTTTTTTGCCTAGCTGAAGAGGTTCTGATCAGAGGTATTTCTAAATTGGTGGAAGAGGGAAACTTGCAGTTTATGGCCATCCCGAGAGGTTTAAGAATGCCTAGTTATGTATTGTACGCAGACGATATTATGATTTTTTTGTCGAGCTAACAAAAGAAGTCTGTTGAATTTGATGCATTTCTTTAGGGAATACGAGCAAGCTGTAGGCCAAGTGATCATCTTTGATAAATCAAAGTTCTATATAGGTGATATGTCTCCAACCAGGATTAATGGCATCTCTGATATGTTGGGTTTTAAAGACAGTTCTCTTCCTTTCATTTATTTGGGAGCCCCTTTGTTCAAAGGAAAACTGAGAAGAGTGCATCTTATGCCTATTGCCGATAAAATCAAGAGTAAATTGAGTTCTTGGAAAGATTCCTTACCTTCAATAATGGGTAGAGCTTAATTAGTAAAATCTATTGTTCGTGGTATGTTATTTACAGTTTTCAAATTTACTCATGGCCTGTTAATCTTTTGAATCTAGTGGAAGTGGATTAAAAATGTTGTTTGGTCTGGGTATATATCAATTGTAAGAAAATTTTAACTGTTGCTTGGCACAAAGTCTGTAATCCTTTTCTAGAAGGTGGTTTAGGCCTCCAATCTATCAAAGCCATATATAAGGCCGGCAAGTTGGGATGGGATTTTATGTCCTTTGATAATCAATGGGACTCTTTGCTTGTGGTTTCTACTTTTAAAAATAATAAGTTGCTCCCTTGGAAGCTTAGAAATAGATGGTAGAATTGTCTTGAGGTGACCTAAAAAATGAGGTTTATTTGCTCTCATATTTTTAGAGAAGGTAACACTTGTACTGACAAATTAGCTAATTTTGGCACTACCATTTCTAGTTTTATTTGGTGGGATCTTATTCCTGGATTTATTTTTGGGGATTTCAACAGACGCAAATATGATTTACCTAGCTTTAGATTTAGGTAGACCTTCTGTGGGTCAGGTTTATGCCCCCATATTTTCTTTTATTGTAATTTTTTCCTTTTTTAATAAAAATATGGTGTGCTGCAGATGATTGGTAGTGGTTCTGATACCAATATAGTTGAGATCACCTCTCACTATAGTGATGCTATTACATGTCATTTTGTCTAAAAAAATTTATTTCACATCCTTAAATTCATTTCATCTAAATAAGTCATGTACCTTCATATTGAATTGACAACTAAGTTCTCCCTTGTCTTCACCAACTTTTTATAGTAAGTCATACTAAAAGCATCGTTAGAGAAGCTTTTTGGACAATTTCAAATATCATTGCTGGGTGTAAAACTCATTCAGGTAAGAAAAAGGGTATGGATCTCTCAATCCATCTTTCGCATGGTAAGCAAGGAGTTTGGATTTTGATGGTAAAAGACTGTGAACTTAAGCTTTCATTTAATAATGGGTCCTTAAAAACTTGCATTTTTTTAATCTTTATTTTGACTGCATGATGTTGGTCTGTTATCATTGGCTTCATCTGATCTATTAAAGATAATTATGTTCATATTTGTTGAAATATGCCCATAATAAAGGGCACTCGAAGAAAAAGCAGACGAAGTTGGCCAGACAAACCCCCTCTCTGATAGACTCAATGCTAGAAAACAATCTTTCATTTGGGAAAGTCTTATGCGGCTGTGCTCTATTAGGCTTTGGGGCCCAGATCTTATTGAATAACCTATTGTTTGTCCCTTGGATTCTCTTCAAACGTCAGAGGACGCAAAATGTATTGTCTGGGTTATTTAAATGATTAGGAGTAGTCATTTTTGATATATTTGTATATTATTGAGAAGTGGAAAATAGGCTTACGCTAAAGGTCAATGCTAGCCTTTTTTTTTTTGTCAAATGTGCAACATTTCATTCATATTGGGCAAATGCCTCAAAATTATTACACAAAGTGCAAGCTAGCAGCCCATTAATGGGACACAATACAAGATTAATGCATACTCTTGGATTCTATATTAAGCACAATAGCTGCTCCTACAAAAACATAGTCCAAACAATACTAAAATAAAAATAGGAATTCTAGAGCCCGAAACTCAACCTCAATATTCTGACAGGCTTATTAACCAAAGAACCGGCACAAACACAATTTGGGCCTGGCCCATTAGGGTTTCAAAGAACTGCTTTTGCAAAATGACCATTTTTCCTTCTAATGACTTCTCCACCCAGCGTGGTACCAGATAGCCATTAGAGACTGTGCCAACGGAAATTAACGTCAACCTCCAAGACTGGGCAAATGAAAAGGCACCAAAGAATATAACAAAGAAGACCCACATGTATTATGTAGGGGAAGTCGGAAAGTCCAGAGTTTTCCCCTGTATTTGGTGACCAATCGGCCATGAGGTGTCACTTCCTTGAAATTGTGCTGCCATAGAGGGCTAAATGGGGCACAAGCTGTATGGGCCAGAGACTTGAGGGCCCTTTGGTTACGGCGGTAGCAAGCTGTAGAGAGGAAGATAGAGGATTTAGAGGTGAGATTAAGTTGAAAGGCGTAGGATGAAACACTGAATTGCAGGCCGTGTAGTTGGTCTGGTGGCTTAGGTGGGGGTGAGAGGAAATGGGGTTGGATGTGGGTGGAAGTACACCATCTGGCGGATGGGGTGGTGGACGAGTAGCCGCCAACGTTGAAAAGAGGGGTGGATCCTCGTTACCATTAAAGCTCAGAATCACAGCGCTTGGTAAGGAAGACTTTCACTACAACATTTTTTATCTATACCTACACATCAAAACTGTGTCCTAATTTGATAAAACTGTTCTCTTTATTTTCGGCAACAGTTTTTGAACTGTGGTGGTCTAAGGCGTTGCCTTTGCTTTCTACAACGGTTTTCTAAGCAAAGGCAACACTACTAGAAAACTGTAGCCTTTGATATGGTCTTAGACAACGGTTTTAAATGTAAGCTATGACAACAATTTCCCACTGTTGCTATCAAAGACAACATTCTAAACCCTTGCATGTACATTTCTAATAGTACACATAAAAAATGTTCTCGTTACATGTGGATATCAAATACACATAAAATATAGACAATCATTCACACATATAAAACCCAAAAACGGGAGGTCAGTTTCGTCATTAAGGTCATGCTTACACAACAACACATTTGAAAAATATCATAATCACATGGGGGTAATTTAAAACCAAGCTAGCATTCATGATTGGTCATAGCATAGTAGCCTTTTAAAAAGAGGGTACTTTACAGTTTGTGTCATATATATAACTTCTATTAAAAAAGTGAAATGTATTTCACTTATATATATAACATTCGATCTAAACTAAGCATATATTGGTAAAAAGCAAGAACCAAAAAAATGTTGCAGCTATTAAATTCTTATTGGAAGATTTGACATTCATGATTAGCAATCAAATTTGAAAATAAAATTGACTGACTATAATATTACATATGCATAACATAGATCCTATGACCTTGTAGCCTTGCTTCATTAACATAGGTCCTGCACAAGGCAGTGTTGTCATAGCGGAGACCTCAAAATCCCCCACGCTATAGCGCTATAGCGCCGCTACGAGCACTATTTGACAACACTGGCACAAGGAACTAGAATTTACATCAGACAAAAAATAAAAAAAGGTAGAAAATAATTAGTTAGTGCATCACATACCGACATGTTAATTTAATAATTTATAATGCATCGCCTACCTATTCCCTCTCTATCTTTCATTCATATTCCCATCAAACTCTTTCGTCTAATAATTTATAATGCAGCCACCAAAATAAATTCACAGACACGGTGCTTCTCTAAGCTAGTGAATTAACCGAGGGTTCTCATGCTTTACTAATGGCTAAGAATTCTTTGAGAATGCACACCAATAACAATATGTACCAAATTACAGGAATATAACTAATCAATAAATAACAATAACGTATTGTACCTTCCATTTGCATTTTTTTCCTATGGAAGAAACCATATCCTCTTCAAGAATGTGCAGTTGCTGGAAGCTTAGGTTGTCCAAATCTAAAACCTCACCTAATCTATGCCTTTTGAGTTCACAACTTCACCAATGAGCTTTCATCGAGCGTACCAAAAAAAAAAAGTGCACACCTGTATATAGAAGCGCATATATTAACAAACTACTACATGAGTATTACCAGACAATAATTCAAGAAGCATCGAATATATTAACAAGCTCCAGCACCATCCTGTACAACCCCAACAGAAACCAAATAAGGATTTGGTTCTCCTATCACACTCACAACCAGCAGCCACATAGAAAAGTCAGATGAAAAGGGCGGACCAAAACCAAATGGAAACCATAGTCATCTGAACCTAACTTTTAACCAGAAACAAATTATCTTAGCTGCTAACAAGTTATTAATCAGTTTAATTTCACAAACCAAGTAGTTCTTCGTTATAGCTGAAAAAATTACCAGCTCCTTCATCTGTATAAACCTAATCAGCTGCCTCCTTCTCCTTTAAAATCACCTCCTTCCAACAACTTTTACCTGAATAAAAAAAAAAGAATGGTGATCGTTGAAGCATTTCATCAAACATTATCAAGACACTCGAAATCAATCAAAGAACAAGTTAAATAAAGTCAACGTGTAATTGTGATATGAGGTGGAACACTAACCATTTTGGTATTTTGTTACCAGAGACCAACATCATGAGGGCGAGGCTGCTACGCCTCTTGCCCTGTGCATGCGTGTGTGTTTGTGGAAATTTCAATACCATTTCTAAATCAACGATCTCACTATCTGGCGAATCATTCTCCTCCATCACAGCCATCTCTAACACATTCCATCAATTCCTCTCATCCATTTTCCGTTCCTCATCGGACCCGCCACTCCTGGTGGTTTTCGTCCCTCCTTTGGGGGCTCAGTTATCTTCTCAACGGTCCTGTGTGGCTCGAGAATGATTTCGATTATGGGGTGATACTTCTGAATCTGGATGACAGGCCAGGATCCGGTTGAGGTGGCGGTGGCGGTGGAGGATTGAAGACAGCTACAGAGAAACTGAAGCATCGGAGCTTGAAGAGAGCAATGAATCGAAGAACTAGGGTTTGAACGAGGGCCTCCAGAACTACAGCGTAATCGCGGGAAAGGGTGAAAAGGATTAAGCGCCTAATAATTTATTTTTTATGATTATTTTAATATATGTTTCTGAATCCTAAGAGAATGCTTTTTAGAGTAACTCGGTGGACAACAGTTCTTACTTGTTGCTCAAAAAATTAAAAGATACTAGTAGTGCAGATAACAACTGTTGCCTAGTTAAGTTTAGAGAACAATTTTTATAAAAAATTTAAATTTTGTCGGCTAAGGCAACAAAATAAAAAAGTGTTTCCTATTATATTCTAGGACAACATTTTTTTGACTATTACAGAGTTAAGTGTTGCCATAGCACCAAATTGTCGTAGTGTTTGCAACAGAGAGCTCGAAACTTAGAGAAGACCGTCGCATGATGGGAGAAGGCAAGAGGGTAGGGGTTGAGGATGGCGTTGTGAGCCGTGCCGCAATCACCCAGTAGATCTAGGAAACAAAGTGTCGTCTACACTACCAAACCCTAGCGGAGCTTTCTAGGGATCGCTGGGCTAGAAACTGTCTTAAGGCTAGTCGTTGTTTATGTTGTAATTCAACTGCAAGCATGGGCCAACCAACGTTAATTGTTAGCGTGGGCCTAGGCCAAGTTTCAAGAAACTCTAGCTTTCATTTAGTGTCACCTTGACCAATGTTATTTGGTGTAGGCTTTATTTTGGTCGACGAAAAGTTTAGCATATAACTATGCTTTTAGCATCAGTTTGCATCGTTTAGTATGGGCTTTTGACCAAACAGATAGTTCTTTCTTGTAGTGTATTGGTTCAACCACTGAACTATTGAGCTAGTGTCTTGATGAGTCGATGATCGGTCCAATTTTTTTTATAACATTATGTTTATATTGGGAGGGTGATCTGATTTTTTATGTTAATCCTGATTTTGTACATTTACATGTACACATGTATTAGAAAGATCCTAAGCAGTTGACGTATTTTACTGGCATTTTATTGGGTGTGCCAATTCATTCCTGCAAACTAAAATTAATTTATTTAGGATCTAATGAATTAAATTTGGAACTTTTGACTTATTTATTGTTGATATTTCTTTGATTAAAAAGTGGTACAGACTACGGAGTCTTCCTTTCAACCATTAGAATTTTTAGGAGATCTTGTTATGAAGATTTAAGTACTATGGTATTATTGTTATTGTTTTATATTAAATAATTATTAGTTTCATCATTTTTAGATTAAATTACTCTGTAGGTTTTTACAGTTTTGTTAACTTTTAAATAGATTTCTATAATTTAAGTGTTTTTCATAAAATTCTCATATTTTAAAAAGTTTTAAATAAGTCTTTATTATAAATAATTTATTATTATTGTGTTAGATTATAAAAACCGGTTTAAGATTATAAATAAACTATAATAATATTTTAAAACATAACATAATTGAATTATTTTTTATTTTTCATTCAAACTTTTTTAAAAAATATAGAATATAATAACAATTAATGATTATTAGTGATTAGGGATTTATTTAAAAATTAACAAAAAGTATAAGAACTTTATTAAAACTTAAATTGTATGGATCAAATTTAAATTCTAATGAAGCTGCAGTGATTCAATTACAACATAATTTAATTTAAGTTTTTTTAAAAATGAAGTAGTAAAAGATTAAAGCTTTTATAATTATTAATAAAGGAAAAAATAAAACTAAAAATCATTAATAGGCTTACAATAACACTAAATACACACAAGCATCTACGTAAATGACATATCCTTTTTAGTTTTTACAACTCAACATAACTTAAACTGCTTATCAAAAAAACATAACTTAAACTGATGGATACGTGAAACCACGATTAAAACCTTTTCAAAACTACTTAATGCTTTGCTTTATCACTGGCTGGCTCAACCTGATTAATTGACATAATCCAAGCAATCTTATTTTGACACTACTGCTAATAAACAAAGACATATGAAGAAATATCGCAAAACCCTAAACATAAAAGAGTGAAAATTGTTGGAGTTGTATCATTAGTCCCAAGAGTTCAGTAATCACTCAGTACATCCACCTTAGGGTTCTATACCTCTTTCCTTCATGATGTTCATAGACAAAATCAAGTTGGGGGATGACCCTATAAAGAAACCCATCTACATGTTTGGAATACCAGAGCCTCCACTTCTTCCAGCAAATAAGGGGGAGGATGAAAATTCCAAAGCCAAAAATAAATCTCAACTCCACACTTAAGAAATTCCAATCAACTGAACTCTTAGTATGAGAATGAAGTGTTTCAGATGCTACATGTGGCAACCTATGCACTACATCGTTGCTGCAATTATTGGTCAATGGAGGTCCACATAACCCTTCATTCCCTTCAAAGGAATCTACATCAAAGGATTGAATTTGAGTACCCAAAGGAATTCTCCCCACGAGGTGATTAAACGAGAGATTCATATATTCGAGGAAAGATAGACCTGAAAGCTCTTGAGGAATCTCTCCGCTGAAGAAGTTGTTTGACAAGTCAAAAGACTCAAGATTCTTCAAATTTCCCACAGATGGGGGTATATGGCCCAAGAATGCATTACGTGACAAGTTTGGAGAATTCAATGCCTTGAATTGCATTAGCTCATTAGGTATTGGCCCCTCCAAATAGTTGCTTGACATGTCCACATAAGTGAAGGCCATTTGAATTTTGACTAGCTTCATCTGTTGACCTTTGTTGACAACAATAATTGAATCTTGATAACGAACAAGATCCACTGTATTAAATTCGGCAAACCCGTGGTCAAGGATATAGGGAGACATATTTGCAACAAGTTTAACCAATTTTGCTGCAAGATATTTGTTCAAATAAGGTAATGCATCCTTCAAACTCCTAGGACGAAAGTTTTCAACTGTTTCAAAAGACAAATGGCCAAATTCTGGCCCAACTGAGCCTTCATCACGCATCATTGCTTTCCAACTATTTAACCACGCTCCTGGTATTTTTCCACTCAAGTTATTGGAGGCTAGATCAACAATATGAAGCATCTCCCAATCACTAGTGCTATTTGGGCACCCAATAGATCCATGGAGCTTATTAGACCTCAAAACCATGATTCTCAGTGTGGAAATGTTACCCAATAAACATGGGAATCTGTCAGCTAATGCATTCTTTCCAAGGTTTAAGACTTGCAGTTTCTGGCAGTTGACCAAAGATTTTGGTATGGTACCTCCCAAGAGATTATCATTTAGACCCAAAAACCTCAATGCACATGAATTTAAAAATATGGTTTCAGGAATATGACCTTGGAGCTTGTTTCCACCAAAATTCAACATCCTGAGACTGCCACTCAGTGATGCAAAACACTTAGGAATTGTCCCAACAAAGTTGTTATAGGAAAGATCTAGCACGCAAAGACCTGAAGCATTACATAAGGATTCATGGAGCTTTCCCTGAAAACTGTTGTTTGAAAGAAACAACATACGTATGAAAAGGAGGTAGTTTCCAATGTCTAGTGGAATGGTAGAGCTAAATCTATTGCTTGAGTAGTCCAAATAACTTGCGTACTTTGGAATGAAAGAAATAGGCCCTTGCAGTTGGTTATAACTAAGATCAAGAGTAAAAAGGTTAGAACTCAAGTTCCTAAAACTTCCTTCAAAATTTGTCAGAGAATTCTTGGAAAGATTCAAGCTATTGAGATAATCAAGTTGCCAAATCCAGTTAGGTATTGGTCCTTTAATCTCGTTGCCAGATAGGTCAAGAGATAATAATGGGGACTAGTTTCTCAAGAAACTAGGGAATCCTTTCAGCTTGCAGAAAGCCAATCGTAGAATTCTCATCTCAGGAAAGGGTGACAAGTCATGATCATCTCTGAAGTTGATATCAACAGACAGATCGTTATGTGAGAGGCCTAGTAAAGTTAAATTACTTAACCTTCGAATGATATCCAACTATATTGAGCCATTAAGCTTGTTAGAAGAAAGTTGAAGGACACGGAGTGTTCAGAGGTTAAAGAGAGACATCGGAATAGGCCCTTGTAAATTATTGCTATCAAAATCTAGTATCTCTAACACAGGGGAAGATGCATTGTCAAACTCATCCAAGAGACCATTGAGGTGATTATAGGGAAGCTTTAGTTTTCGCAAATATGGGAGTTTAAGTAGAGATGCGGGCACATTCCCATTGAAAGAATTGAAGCCCAAATCAATGCTAACAAGATTTATAATCCCCGCTTAAATGATTGTAAAAGAGGGATAGATATGTGAGGTTCTTGGACATATTGAATGAAGGGAGTGGACCTGTGAAGTTATTAGATGACAAGTCTAGATAGACAAGTTGGGTCAGTTTTGACATTAAACTGGGGAGTGTTCCATTGAACTGGCAATAAGATAGATCAGTCGTAGACACCTGCTTCAGATTGGATATAGTATCTGGAAGCTGTCCTGAGAAATTTGTATTGTGAAGATTCAAGTTTTGAAAAGATGTGAGTGGTGGGAAGTTTGGCAAAGAACCATAAAGATATTGATTGTCTGAAATGTCAAGCACCTTTAATGTTTGTATTTGGAAGATATATTTTGGGAAAGAACCATTCAAGTCACAACTACTGAGTTGTAGGGCGGTTAAATTGGAGAAATTTGCAAAGGAATCTGGAACCGTGCTTGACAAATTGTTGTGGCTCAATTTTAGAACAGAGAGTGACTGAAGCTTAGCCAGTGAAGAATCAATAGGTCCAGAGAGATTGCACGAAGACATGCTCAGAACACGAAGCCCTTCTAGTGAAGATAAAGCACGACCCCATTCCTCTCCTTTGGCAGATATTGCTACACCATCTAGATACAATTCTGTGATATCTGTGAGGTTTTCTACAAACATTGCTATATTTGGCTTCTCAAGTTTTAGACTGTGATGTGTAGTAAATGAAGAAGACAAATCAAGAGTAACCAACCTTCTGAGGTGAGATATTTCCTTTGGGATTTGCTCTTCAAAGCCTGCAGCTGACAAGTTCAGATACCTCAAATTCTTCAGCTTGTGCAGTTTTGAAGGAATCACAGAATGAAAGTCATTTAGAGCTAAATTCAGGCTCTGGAGATATTGCAGGCCAAAAAGAGCGCTTGAATCATTAAGGCCTCCTGAGATAGACTCTTGACTAAGATCAATGGCTATAACATATCCCTTATTGCATGTTACCCCCATGCCATTGGCAACAATCATCATCACTTTGGTTCCAATGAACTAGCTTAGAGGATTTTGTGGGGTTGAATATCAGGTTGCTTTTCAAATGGAGCAACATGGAATGCTGATGGCCAAGACAATAGCCATTCATCGCAGAAATGTTAGAGCTGGAATTTATCAAGCAAAATGGTATCAAGAAAAGCCAAAAGATTGTGTGTGCTCTCATAGTGAATTATGAGAAGATTGTGTCTAATTGCTTGAGAATGATGAAGAGGTGTGTTTTCAATAACGTATCTTTTTCTTCTTTTATAGATAGACTACAACAGCTCAACTTTTGATTAGATCAGCAAACCGAATCTACACGCAATCAAGTCTCCTTGTGAATCTACAAAATGCCCATTTTTTACCCTTCTTTTGGAAATATGCTTGGCAAATTAAATTGTATTTACTATAGATGACCTAGCCGCCAGGTCTCCCCAGCGCTTTCTTCTCTCTCTTCGACTTCTCTTTTTCCCCTCCTTTATCCACCACCGGAGGGGGTGGTTTTTGACCATTTTTGGCCTGAAATCACCCCTCTATACCTTTTTTTTTCTTTTTATTTAAATAAGTGGTTTTCCACATAGATCTGAGTTTTTTTTGTTGTGTTTTTCCTTTGATTTAGTCGTCTTAGTGCGGCGTTGTGTTGTTCGTCGTCTTGGTGCGATTTTGTTTTGTTTTCCCGTCTTGTTACGATGTTTATTTGGTTCAGATTAACAGATCATCTTTGAACCATTACAGATCTAATGAAGACTTGGGCGTCAACGTTGCAGATCCGGAACATGGGTATTCCGGTCACTTTGATTTTGTCATAATTATAGGCAATTTTCCGTTTTGTGCTATTAACCTGGGTGCTGTGAGTTTGTTCGCAGATTCATCCTTTTCGGTTTTTAGCGATATTGAATTTGTTATGTATTCGATGTATTTACTAATTTGAATGAATGAATATCTTTTTTAGTCAAAAAAAAATATAAATTGTATTTTGCTTAAGTTAATCTACACGATGGACGGTCTTCATTTGTAATGAGTCATGACTTACATCACCTAAACAAGATTTATATATTATTTCATTTCTTTCCTACTATTTGTTACCCTGATAATTTTGATTTGTCTCAAATTACTCACTTTAGAAGTCATAAGTTATTAATTATTTTTGTCTAATAATATATATTTACTTTTATATCAAAAACTTACTATACATCGATTAGTTATTTTTCTTTTTCTTTTTTTTCTTTTTTCTTTTTGTAATATTCGCTTAGAGAAGTCAGTCATGACCACTGCATAAGGTCGTACGTAATCATTTGACTACGCAATATGGTGCACCACTTGACCATTCTATACGTTAAGCTTCTTTTTTGGTTACAATTCTATACGTTAAGCTGACCATTAGTTGTATTCATCAGACAAAGAAAAATGAGATTTATTACTTGATGGGAGGTCTTTTCCATCCCTTGGAAATTAAGGCAACACCTTTAAAAGTCTTCAAATGTGACCAAAAAACAAACATCCTATTTGTTATAGAAAAGCATGCTCTAACCTAACTTAGTTCCACTAACGTTTCTATTTCTCACAACCAAACTGAACTGCAGTTGTTTTATTCAAAACATATTAGAATTTGGGTTTGAGTCTAACTCAACCCAAAAAACTAGCTCATAGGATGAGAGTTGTCCCCCCCCACTTATAACCACAAATCAGACCATTTTATTCTTCCATGTAGGACTTCTAACAAAACAAATAATTCTCAATTTACAAGATTTAATGAGGAGTTTTAAACGTATGAAATACTGTTGAAAAGAAATTTATTTTATATTCTTTGTATCCCATATTTTTTGTCTTTTAACATAATACACATATCTTAAAAAGTTATTAATTATAGTAATTGTTATGATAAAACAGCTCTTTTAATTAAAATATCCTTATAGTAACATAGAGGTGGACAAAAAGGATTAATTAGTACATACAGATTGAGATTATACCAAAAGATAATTCACCAAAAATATTTCTGATTCACAAAAAAAAAAAAACATTATACCAACAAATAAAGGTATTGTTCAAAAAAATAATTAATGCTTTTTTGATACTTCAAAGTAAGAAAATTGAGACGTCAAAATTTTCAAAGGGACAAACATGGTGAGATGGAGGATGTAATTTCGATTTACTTCTAAAAGGCTCAAGAAAATAACATTTTTCTTCATTTGGAGAATGAAGCAATATTTCAAGCAAGACTAAATTTTCTTGATGTTTATTTGAATTAGATTTTCTTGATTATCAAATGGTTCAGATTAAAACATACCATGCATTGCTAGAAACAACACTTGGTCAATGAGTCGACATTAAAATGCTCCTCTTTAGAATATTGAAAGAAGGGACTACCCAAAAAAAGAATATGAAAACAAAAGGTTTCAATTTTTTCGAGGATTTTTTTTAAAAAGAGTGGGGAAGCGGATATATTATTTTAATGGTCATATTACAACTGTCATTGAGGGAATTTGAACTATGTCTCTCAGGGTTACAAGACCAAGCTCCTACCACTTGAGCTGACATCCAATGGGCCATGGACCAATTTTTTCGAGGATGGGTAATTGGTATTTTTAGTTTTCTATTTATGTTATTGTTTGAACATTAATTATGAATAATTTAATTTTTTATTAAAGATAATAAATAAGCAAGTTGAATAGATTGGCAACCAGGTTGCTAATTAGCTGGCCTTTATTCTCATACTAAGTTAGGTTTATATCCATGTTTTTGATAGGCTATGTGTGATTTTGTCCATCTAGTGTAGGCTATGTGTGATTTTGTCCCTCTAGTGTAGGTTTATATCCAGGTTGCTAATTAGCTGGCCTTTATTCTCATACTTTTGGTCCCTCTAGTGTAGGCTATGTGTGATTTTGTCCATCTAGTTTTTTTAGCTATTTTAGTCCAACAAGTTTTCAATTATTACAATTAAGTCCCTTCGATTTATGGGCGGAGTACCCCTAGTGCTCATTTTCCCTGTTATATATATTATTTTCCTTTCAAAAAAAAACCCTTCGATTTAATTAAAACTCTGAAATACTCATAATATATTAAAAATTTTCGCAAATTGAATTGATTAGATTGTTTTAAATTAACATCATTTCATTTAAAACTCACCAACTAAATTATCAAATTTAACTCAAAAATAAAAAAATCCCAAAATTTCTTCTCTTGAATCCCTAATTCTACTTCCTACAAAATTCTTCAAATTCTATAAATTTTTTGACTTCAAAATTTTGTATTTTCTATCACAATTTCATTATCAAGCCCCAAATATTTTGATAACAAAATTAGACTTTAAGGGGTTTAGGTGAAAGAAAATTGATGGTAGGACTATATTTGCTTAATTTTAATTAAAAATAGAGGAACCAAAATCTCTCTAAAACAACTTGAGTGGCCAAAATCGTACATTGTCCAAACTCGAGGGATCAAAAAAGTAATTATCTTAGAGTTGTATATTTGCCACTTTTTTTTTTGAGGAAATATGCCACTTAAATATAAAATAATAACTATTGTATAATGATGCAAATAAACCAAACTAGCATTATATGTTAATCCATTTTGCTCAATAAAAATATACTGTATATATATTTGAAGTCTCTCTCTGGATACTCTTTGTATAGACTGAGGGTGGTTCATAGTCGTGTTTTCCTGGTGTTGCAACACAAAATTTAAATTTTTTTTTCAAAATCGGTTTATTATTTTTAATTAGCTATTGTAACACTATAACTTTCTTTATACATATCACTAGTGCGTGTACCCGTGCGATGTGCGGGACACATTATATTTGTGAGGTAATATTTTTTATTATTTTAATAAATAAATTATATTTAAAACAACAAAATAAAGGCATTATTAAGAATTTATTATTTTTGTTGTCATTGAAGTAAAAAGTATTGAAAGTAACTAGACTACTACCCGTGCGATACATGGGACAGTAGTATGTCCAAATTACCATATTTTTAATGGAAATCATTGTAAGAGGAGTTTTTTCCAACTTGTTTATTCCTTGCGAACAATCTGACCATTATCCGCTGCTTGTCAGTCTTCAAAGAGGTATGCAACCCTTCCCTTCTTCTTTCAAGTTTCTTAACTCAACATTAAGATTGCAGAAGATTGGTTGAGAGTGTTTGGAAGAACACTTTTATTGGTTGTCCTATGGCCGTTCTTTCTCAGAAATTAAAAGCTCTTAAAAACGAGTTTAAGATTTGGAACAAGGGGGTCTTTGGTAATGTCCACTTTGGCTGTGGATAAGGCTCAGCTTGAGGTTGACCGCATTCAGTCTCTCATTGACTCCTCTGGTTACAATGACACTCTTCATGAGGAGGAAATCACTGCTCAAGCTAATTTGCAGCAGGCTTTGTCTTTTCAAGAGGCTTTTTGGAAGGGAAAAACTAAGCTTAATTAGTTTACTTAAGGTGATATAAATACCTCTTACTTTCATAAGATTGCAAAGATAAGAAATGTCTCTAAATCTATGTCCTTACTGAAAGTAGGCAACTCTATTCTTGAAGATAGAAATGATATTGAGGCACTTGTTCTTGATTACTATATGAATCTCTATGCTTCTGATAATCTCTGTGAGCCTTTTGATTTAATTCAAAGATTTATTCCCCATTCCGTCTCCCGTGAAGATAATTTGATGCTTACTAATTTACCCTCTCTGGAGGAAATCAAGAATGCGGTGTTTTCTCTCAATGCCTCTGGTGCTCCAGGTCCTGATGGTTTTGGTCGTATTTTTTATCAGTAATTTTGGGACATTGTTGGCCAGGATGTCTCTAACTCGGTCTTGCAATTCTTTAGGCAGTCTTCTCTTCTCCCTAATTTAAATTCCAATTTGGTGGTTCTTATCCCTAAGTTTCATGGTGCAGATAAGATTGAAGATTACAGGCCTATTGCCTTGGCTAACTTTCAATTTAAAATTATTACCAAAATCCTGGCTGACCGTTTAGCAATTATAGCCCCTAAGATTATCTCAGAGCAGCAGCATGGTTTTATAAAAGGCAGGCAAATTTCTGACTGTATTTGCATTACTTTTGAAGCAATCAACTCTTTGGATACAAAAATTTTTGGAGGTAACATTGCTTTTAAATTTGACATTAGAAAGGCTTTTGATACTATTGATTGGGATTTCTTACTGAATGTTCTGAAAGCTTTTGGGTTTGATCGTAGTTTTTGCCATCGGATTAAAGTCATCCAGCATTCTGTTAAGCTCTCTTTCTCTGTTAACGGCCACTCAGTTGGTTTCTTTGCTTGTAAGAGAGGTGTCAGACAAGGGGACCCTCTTTCCCCTCTTCTCTTTTGTTTAACTACTGATGTTCTTAGCCGGGGTATTTCCTATTTGGTGGATTCTGGTGTTTTGCAGCCTATGGCTAGTCCCAGAGGGTGCCCTACCCCTAGCCATGTGCTGTACGCGGATGACATTATGATTTTTTGTCGAGGAACCAAGTCCTCTCTTCAGCACCTGATGCAGTTATTTTCTGACTATGGTCGTGCTTCTGGTCAAATACTTAGTCTGAATAAATGTAAATTTTACACTGGGTCTATCTCTCGGCAGCGCATTCGTGATCTCAGCAGCCTTCTTGGTTTCTCTTCTGGTTGTTTGCTTTTTAATTATCTGGGAGTCCCTATCTTTAAAGGAAAGCCTAAGAAGATCTATCTGCAGCCTATTGCGGATCGTATTAAGTGCAAGCTTAGTTCTTGGAAAGGCTCTCTTCTTTCTTTTATGGGCAGGGTCCAGCTTGTTAAATCAGTTATCCAAGGTATGCTTCTTTACAGTTTCTATGTTTATGCTTGGCCTGTTGCTTTGTTGAAGGAGGTGGATTCCTGGATTCGCAATTTTATTTGGTCTGGTGATATTCAGAAAAGGAAAATTGTTACCGTTTCTTGGAGTAAGGTTTGCACCCCTTTACATGAGGGCGACCTTGGTATCCGCTCCATTAGAAAGATTAATGAAGCAGCTATGTTAAAATTATGTTGGAGCTTGCAGTCGGTTGCTAGTCAGTGGACTAATTATTTCAAAGCTAAATACTTCCGTAATAATAAGCCAGTCAACAGGTATATTAAATCCTCTATATTTTCTGCAGTCAAAAACTATTGGCCTCACATCAGAGAAAATTCCCAGTGGGTTCTTGGTAAAGGTGATGCTATTAATTTTTGGAAAGACAACTGGCTTTCTGAGCCTGTTATGGACCTCTTACAGATTCCGGAGAATGTTGCTGAGAATCTTCGTGCTACAGTTGAAGACTTTATTGTTGGCCAGGCCTGGTCTTTGCCTAATTATATTTCTAATAGATTTCTAGGTGTTGCTGCGGAAATCCTTAATTTTCGCCTTCCTCTTCGGCCTAGCAGGAACTCCTTAGTTTGGAAAGGGACTAAAAATGGCGTTCTGACGTTCAAGGATGCCTATACTTACTTCTGTCCTGCAGGTGATAAAAAAAGCTAGGGCAAATCAATCTGGTCTTCCTGTATTCCTCCATCTAGGTCTTTCCTTGTTTGGAGGCCTTTTCACTCTAAGATGCCAACTGATGAGAACCTTCTGGCGCGAGGTTGCATAGTGGTTTCCATGTGTAGCCTTTGTGGTAAGAACTCTGAAACTTCTGACCATTTATTTCTACGCTGCCCTTTTGCTTCTTCTGTGTGGAGTTGGATTGCCTCGCTCCTTAATATCCATCTGGATTCTTCTTCTTTTGGTGATCTGCTTGGCTCTTGTGGTCATGGTTGGAACTCTCAATTGAAGGAGGTCTTTATTGTTGCTATTTGCCATTCTATCTGGTGTATTTGGTTTTGTAGAAACCAGATGCGGTTTAATAATACCTGGATTCCTCTTGCCCGTGCTTTGTCTATGCTTTCTGCTGAGATTAGGCTTTCCGGTAATGTTTCCAAAGGCACCATGTTTGCCTCTATGGAGGAGTTCACTGCTCTAAAAAGTTTCAACATCAACATTCACCCTCTCCTAAGGCTCCTTCTATTACTCAAGTTGATTGGCTTCTGTAACGACCCGTTTCCGGACCGCTACCGAGCTCAACATACCGAGCTCGAGTTACCGAGCTCAACACACCGAGCTCAAGATACCCTGTATGCGATGTGTTTTAAAATGATACTCTTGTGCCCTTTAGAAAAGTACGGTCTATATTATTTATAAAACCAGCTCGTGCACATCGAGTATTCTGACTTTTCTAAAACATGGTGCAACTAAGACACAAGACATAAATTCTAATAAAACACGCAGGTAACAAGTACATGCTCATATATATACAAGATATAAAAAGTGCATACAAAAGACATAGTAATAATGTACAAAGAAAATACACCTAAGGTATGACGACTTCAAAAGAGCAATCATACTGGGGTACTTCCAGCAGACACCCACGCAGGGCGCTCCAAAAGTAAAACCGCCAGTCTACCCTGTGCTCAAAATAACAAAACATCACCCGTCCCAAACTGGTCACAGCCACTGTACACAAAAGTCATATAACAGCTACCCCAAGAAACATAACATAAACAAAGCCAATCACGACAAATAGAGGTCGGCGCCCTGATCCTCGTCGACGTCCTCCTCGCCATCATCTGCTGTCGAGTTCCCTGCACCCTCGACATCGCCTGGGTAACCGTCATGGATTGAAGGTACCACGGGAAAGGGTCAACTTCTCAACAAATCAAGATAATCCAGACATAAAGAAATAAGTAAACAACAAAGTATAACATTCACCAAACGTAACTCGACCATCTCACTCTAGACTCGACTCTTATTCCGGAATATCGCCAGCAGGTCCAACCCCAAACTGACGCAATAGGTAAGCGGCAGGTCCAACCCCAAACCGATACCATGCATTAATCAGCAGGTCCAACCCCAAACTGATAATGCGACGCCTAGTCAATCTCCCGTAAACAAAAGGGGACCTAGCACCCTAGTTATCCGGGTCACGGCTCAAAAACGTCATACGACTCGCCTAGCTCTCTCACTCGATGATTAGCTCGCCGCAGTCAAGGAGTGGCACATAAAATTACTTGATCACATATCAAATAAAGAGCATGCTTAACATGAAGAAAACACAATTCAATCATTTAAGCAATAAAACAATTTGCATGAAGAAAACGCAATTCAACAGGCAATACACAATTCACAACATATAAAATAAAGCCTTAATAATGTCTAAGAGTTGCCCTTACCGAACTCCAAGCTAACGCTTCTCGACAACGACCTCAACACGGCTGTCTTCCAACGAGCTCGACAACGACTCCTCTAACTCGATCTCGACACGCACGGCTCTTAGTCGACCTCGGTTTCGTGTTCTCGTACACCCTGATCTCCTTGCAAAGACGATCTCTAAATCACACTGCCTAATACGAGTACAACTTAGTTCGATCTATAGGTTCTAATAACACTTAGCTCTCATATCCCATTCTTAACCACAACCCAAGTAAACATTAAAACTTAAGAACTTAAACCAATACAACCAGAATTCAAACATTACAAAATAACTCCTTTTCTCTAAAATTTATTAAAAACTTCTTTCAACCATCATCAGACAAAGCCATTTTTTTCCCAAGTACTAATTCAAGCTTAAAATCAAATAATACCTTAAGCACAATTTAATCAAAATCTAAGTTTATATTTCTTAAAAATATTTTCGTCATGGTCCAGCAATTTAAAATAAGACCATAACCACTTATGTTAAAATTTTAAAACTCAAAAGAAATCGATTTCATAATCCCTCAAAAATCCATTTTTGCACAAAAAACTATTCTAACACCAAACTAAAACAAGGAATCAAACAAACCAAATAAGGAGGGTTTTGGGCGCTACTTACTTGCAGAAAACAGAGGAAACAATTTGTTTTTCAAGCTCAAATAAATGGTTAAAAAGATAGGTAATGTTATGAAGAAGAAAACCTATCAATATGACCTGATTTGGAAGCATAGAATTAGCTAAAATGGAAGGAAGAGGTAGAGCTAAACAGTAGCATAAAGAAGAGAAAATTCTGTTTTTCCATACCTCTACAGATGGTCGAGATGGTGATATAGGTCGAGAATATGATAAGAAACAAGGTTGATGATGAAAGTTTATGCAGAAGCTCAACGAACTCAAGGTTCTTCAATGGAGGTTTGGAGAAGAGAAGGAAACTTGGAGAAGAAGAAAGAAAGAAATAGAAAGTGAGGATTTGAGGCGGCTGATCGTGATATTTATGTAGGTGGAAGAAACTAATCATGATACTATCTACAGCTGGTGGAAGGAGAAAAAGTTTGGGCTTATCTCACTTAAATATCTCTTAAACAAAAGTTAATTACAAGAAAACCATTTTAAAAGAATTTATCTTTTATAAAACCACAATTTAAGCGACACCTGGATTTTAAAGTAAGATATTAATCTAACAACAAGTCTAACCCATCCAATCTGTTCCCTCTCATAATCACAGCAAAATATACTACTTAACGCTAAATAATATTCGTAAGAAGACGAGTGTGATCATCTCGACACGATGTCGACCAAGGTGCTTGTGCAAGCGCACAAGGCTCTAACACGAGTTCGTGTACGCGGCCTCCTCAGTTCGACATGCGACCTCCTCAGCTCGGTACGCGACTTCATCAGCTCGACATATGACCTCGGCACGCGATCTTAGCACGGGATCTCGTCACGAGGTCTTGATACGAGGTCTCGACGCGAGGTCTCGATACGACCTCCTAATACGAGGTCGATCTCGTCCTCAGGTGTTACAATCTCTCCCTCTAAAAAATTTCGTCCTCGAAATTTCAAATAAATTACTTACCATGAAAAAGTTCTGGGTACTGAGTCTTCATCTTCTCTTCCAGCTCCCAAGTCGCATCTGCCTTTCTCGATCCCACACAACTTTGACAAGTTGGATCTCTTTGTTCCGCAACTGCTTGGCTTTCCGATCAACGATCCTTGCTGGTGATGCTTCGAAAGATAGGTCGTCCTTCAGTTGAATCATATCCGGTTCGATAACATGAGAAGGGTCGGAAATATATTTTCGTAACTGTGAGACGTGGAAGACATCATGTATGTTCGACAAGAAGGGTGGCAAGGCAATCTGATATGCCACTGGACCAATACGACGAAGAATCTGATAAGGTCCAATAAATTTCGGGGTAAGTTTCTTGGATTTGATCGCTCGACTAACTCCAGTAGTGGGGGTAACTCTAAGAAATACATGCTCTCCTTCCTCGAACTCGAGTGGTCGACGTCTTTGATCTGCATAACTTTTCTGTCGACTTTGAGACGTTCGCATCCTGTCTCTGATCAAACGGATCTTCTCCGTAGTCTGCTGGATCATATCTGGTCCTACCACAGAACGCTCGCCATCCTGGTACCAACAAAGAGGCGTCTGACACTTCCGTCCATACAGTGCTTCAAAAGGTGCCATTCCAATACTTGCATGGAAACTGTTATTGTAGGTGAACTCCACCAATGGTAAGACGTCGTCCCAACTTCCTCGGTGATCTAAGGTACACGCTCGCAACAAATCTTCAAGCGATTGGATCGTTCTCTCAGTCTGACCGTCCGTCTGGGGATGATATGCCGAGCTAAGCCTGAGCTCGGTTCCCATCGCTTCCTGCAATTCCCTCCAAAAATGAGACGTGAACTTCGGATCTCGGTCCGACACGATCGAAGAGGGTATTCCATGTAGTCGTACTATCTCCGCGATGTAGATCTCGGTCAGCTTTTCCACGTTGTATGTCGACCTCACTGGTAAGAAATGGCGGTTGGTCAATCGGTCGACGATCACCCAAATCGAATCATTCTTTTCTGCGTCTTCGGTAAACCTACAACGAAATCCATGGAAATACTATCCCATTTCCATCTTTGATGCGTCAGCGATTGTAGCATTCATGGTCGTTGGTGCTCCACCTTCGCCGACACGTTAAACACGAAGCTACGTGCATCGACCACTTGCTTCTTCATTCCAGACCACCAAAAATGCTTCTTCAAGTCTTGATACATCTTCGTAACTCCTGGATGAATACTAAAATTGCTCTTATGCACTTCGTCAAGTATTAACTTTCTCAGCTCCGCCACATTAGGTACACACACTCGACCATTGCACCTTAAAATGTTGTCCGCTCCGACTTGAAATTCTGTCGCCTTCCCCTGCGCTATCAACTGAACCTTTTCTTGCAGGAGCTCGTCATGAACCTGCTGATCTCGGATCTCGTCCAACAATCTATTAGAAATGGTAAGCATACCAAATCTCAGTTTCCCTGGTGAAACTTCCACATTCAACCTCAAGTCTCGGAACTTCTCGATCATCTCCAACTCCTTGATCATCATTGTTGAGACTAAAACACTCTTTCTGCTCAATGCATCTGCTACTACGTTAGCCTTACCGGGATGGTATTCCAACGTAAAGTCGTAGTCCTTGAGAAATTCCATCCATCTACGCTGACGCATGTTGAGCTCCTTCTGATCGAACAGGTACTTTAAGCTCTTGTGATCGCTGAAAACAGTAAGAGTGCTCTCATAAAGATAGTGCCTCCATATCTTCAGCGCGAAAACCACCGCTGCCAACTCCAAATCGTGAGTAGGGTAGTTCCTCTCATGAATCTTAAGCTGTCTTGAAGCATACGCGACCACCTTCCGATGTTGCATCAGCACGCATCCCAATCCCTGGTGTGACGCATCACAATACACCTCGTAAGGCTCTTCGGGTTGAGGCAAAATCAACACAGGCGCTGTCGTCAAGAGCTCCTTCAGTCTTTGAAAACTGGATTCACACTCCTCGGTCCAGGCAAAGGTTGATCTTTCCTGCGTAAGTCGTGTAAGAAGCGCGACAATCTTGAAAAACCTTCAATGAATCTTCGATAATAGCCTGCTAAGCCAACAAAACTTGATCTCAGAACTTAGTCCTCATTTGTTCCCATGCTAACACGACCTCAATCTTAGTTGGATCCTGACTATCCCTTCTTTGGAAATCACGTGTCCAAGAAAATTCACCTCTTCAAGCCAAAATTCACACTTGGACGAGTTCGCATAAAGTTGTTTCTCGTGCAATATCTGTAGTACTCGACGTAAGTGTTCTTCGTGCTCTTCTCGGTTCTTCGAATAGATCAATATGTCGTCGATGAACACTACAACGAACTGATCCAAAAATGAATGGAAAATCCTATTCATATAGTCCATAAACACTGCTGGCGCATTTGTCACTCCAAACGGCATCACTAAGTACTTATAATGCCCATACCTAGTCCTGAACGCTGTTTTGGAGACATCTTCCTCCTTCACGCGAATCTGATGGTAGCCCGACTTCAAGTCTATCTTTGAAAACATCGCCGCCCCACGAAGTTGATCCATCAAGTCGTCAATACGTGGTAACGGATATCGGTTCTTCACAGTTGCCTTGTTGAGTTGACGATAGTCCACGCACAGTCTGGATCGTCCATCCTTCTTCTTGACCAACAACACTGGAGCTCCCCACGGTGACACGCTCGGTCGTATGAATTGCTTTGACTCCAAATGCTCAACTGGGACTTTAGTTCCTTCATCTCGGCAGGAGACATCCCGTAGGCGCTATTGAAATAGGTCTGTCCCTGGAATCGGTCGATGGAGAACTTCGACCTCTTGTCTTTGGTGGTAACCCTGGCACGCCTTCTTGGGAAAACGTCCTCAAAGTCACACACCACTGGTACATTCTTCACTTGATCTGTGGGAAACTTACGAACTAGCGGATACATGTATTCAGAGTTCCTTCTTTCAAAGAAACTCCAATACGTTCAGTAGAAAGATAATTGGAAACTCCAAGGTCTGGAAAAATTACAGTTTTACGGGCACAGTCCAAGAGGACATGGTGGTATGACAACCAATCCATCCCGAGGATGACATCTAATCCCTTAAGAGGCAAACAAACCAAATTGACCACAAACTTTCTACTCTGAATAACCAATACACAATTAAGACATGCAGTGTTGGTAACTAAGGTTTTAGCAGCTGGGGTCGTAACTACCAATTTGAACGGTAAAGCAGTCACAGTCAGATTCAAATGGTTCACACAATCAGAAGAAATAAAGGAATGGGTTGCACCCGAATCAAAGAGAACGGATAAGGGTTTACCCTCTATCTCACATTCACCTTGGATAAGATCATCCGCTTGCTCTGCTTCCTCGCCGCTCATGCAGAAGACCCTGCCTTTAGCTACCTGACGCTTCTCCTTTGCCTTCGCCGCATGCATTGCCGGTTCAGCTTTAGGTGTGGGACAATCCTTGGCAAAATGCCCTGGCTTCCCTCTGATTGTAGCACACATCCTCCTTACGAGTCTGATTATTCGCATAATGTCCGTCTTTCCACAGCGGAAACAAGTCACCTCGACACGGTCGACTTCCACTCCTCGCTCCGGGGTCATCGGACGATCTTGTCCTCTATTGTTGTTGTTCCCACGAGGTGGTGTAAGGCTTCTTAAGTTGCTTTCCTTTACGTGCAAGTCTGTCCCCAGGCCACGAGGTCTCATTGGTCCACTGGGCGATCTTCTTCTTGTGGCTTCTTACTCCTTCTACCTCGACACAGCGATCTATCAGCTCTTGGAGGTTTCGAATCCTCAATGATACCACTGACTTCTGGATATCAAATCTCAGACCTCGTTGGAACCTCTCACTTAACCATCTTTGGTCAACTCGGTCACTAAATGGACTGAAGTACCTTGCCAGTGACTCGAACTTGGTCGCATACTCGGACCTGTCGATTTGCCTTCTTGCTGCAATTGAAGAAACTCTTGCTCTTTTTCAGCTCGTGCAGTATCTGGGAAGTACTTGTCCATGAACCTTCCACGAAAAAGCTCCCATGTCATCTCACGACGTTCTGCTATAAATGTTTGCTTCACTCCCTTCCACCAATATTCTGCATCTCCCAGTAGCAGATAGGTGGCATAGTCTACCTTTACATTATTCGGGCAATGGAGTGCCTCGAAGATCTTCTCGATCTCTTGCATCCAAAGATCAGCTTTATCTGGATTTGGCTCACCGTAGAACCGGATTGGGTCATGCTTCTAAAGTCGGCCAACCTCTAGCTTGAGCATTTCGCTCACGCTCGTTCTTTGTTCTTGCCAAATTCTCTTTGGGTCAACGGCTGCAGTCTGTTGAGCCATCGCATTAGGCTGTTGAGTTCTGGCCGGTGATTGTTGAGCCATGGCTGACCATCTCGATCATAGCTTGAATCGCTCGTTCCATGTCGGCGTTCTCAGGTACGGCCGTCGTATCCTACGGTGGCATTAGATTCCACAAAGTTCAAAACCTGTCGAATCTCACAACAAGGATGTGTTAAAACACCTTTGCTTCAATCAAGAAACGATTCAAACAATTTTTCAAGCAATAAGTGCTTCACTTAATCAAACAAAGAATCAACATAGTGCAATTAGGTACCCAACACATATATATATCCGACCACGGTGACCGGTCAAATATCCTATGCATACCGGTCGAACCGAATGCTCGATACCAACATTGTAACGACCCGTTTAGGACCGCTTCGAGCTCGACAGCTCAACACACCGAGCTCGAGTTACCCTGTATGCGATGTGTTTTAAAATGATACTCTTGTGCCCTTTAGAAAAGTACGGTCTATATTATTTATAAAACCAGCTCGTGCACATCAGAGTATTTACAGCTTTTCGAAAACATGGTGCAACTAAGACACAAGACATAAATTCTAATAAAACACCTTGAGTAACAAGTACATGCTCATATATATACAAGATATAAAAAGTGCATACAAAAGACATAGTAATAATGTACAAAGAAAATACACCTAAGGTATGACGACTTCAAAAGAGCAATCATACCCTGGGGTACTTCAGCGAACACCCACGCAGGGGGCTGCTCCAAAAGTAAAACCGCCAGTCTACCCTGTGCTCAAAATAACAAAACATCACCCGTCCCAAACTGGTCACAGCCACTGTACACAAAAGTCATATAACAGCTACCCCAAGAAACATAACATAAACAAAGCCAATCACGACAAATAGAGGTCGGCGCCCTGATCCTCGTCGACGTCCTCCTCGCCATCATCTGCTGTCGAGTTCCCTGCACCCTCGACATCGCCTGGGTAACCGTCATGGATTGAAGGTACCACGGGAAAGGGTCAACTTCTCAACAAATCAAGATAATCCAGACATAAAGAAATAAGTAAACAACAAAGTATAACATTCACCAAACGTAACTCGACCATCTCGCTCTAGACTCGACTCTTATTAGAATATCGCCAAGAGGTCCAACCCCAGCCGACGCAATAGGTAGCGGCAGTCCAACCCCAAACCGATACCATGCATTAATCGGCAGTCCAACCCCAAACCGATAATCACGGCGCCTAGTCAATCTCCGTAAACAAAGGGACCTAGCACCCTAGTTATCCGGTCACGGCTCAAAACGTCATACGACTCGCCTAGCTCTCTCACTCGATGATTAGCTACTTGATCAAGGAGTGGCACATAAAATTACTTGATCACATATCAAATAAAGAGCATGCTTAACATGAAGAAAACACAATTCAATCATTTAAGCAATAAAACAATTTGCATGAAGAAAACGCAATTCAACAGGCAATACACAATTCTCAACATATAAAATAAAGCCTTAATAATGTCTAAGAGTTGCCCTTACCGAACTCCAAGCTAACGCTTCTCGACAACGACCTCAACACGGCTGTCTTCCAACGAGCTCGACAACGACTCCTCTAACTCGATCTCGACACGCACGACTCTTAGTCGACCTCGGTTTCGTGTTCTCGTACACCCTGATCTCCTTGCGGCCACGATCTAAAATCACACTGCCTAATACGAGTACAACTTAGTTCGATCTATAGGTTCTAATAACACTTAGCTCTCATATCCCATTCTTAACCACAACCCAAGTAAACATTAAAACTTAAGAACTTAAACCAATACAACCAGAATTCAAACATTACAAAATAACTCCTTTTCTCTAAAATTTATTAAAAACTTCTTTCAACCATCATCAGACAAAGCCATTTTTTTCCCAAGTACTAATTCAAGCTTAAAATCAAATAATACCTTAAGCACAATTTAATCAAAATCTAAGTTTATATTTCTTAAAAATATTTTCGTCATGGTCCAGCAATTTAAAATAAGACCATAACCACTTATGTTAAAATTTTAAAACTCAAAAAGAAATCGATTTCATAATCCCTCAAAAATCCATTTTTGCACAAAAAACTATTCTAACACCAAACTAAAACAAGGAATCAAACAAACCAAATAAGGAGGGTTTTGGGCGCTACTTACTTGCAGAAAACAGAGGAAACAATTTGTTTTTCCAGCTCAAATAAATGGTTAAAAAGATAGGTAATGTTATGAAGAAGAAAACCTATCAATATGACCTGATTTGGAAGCATAGAATTAGCTAAAATGGAAGGAAGAGGTAGAGCTAAACAGTAGCATAAAGAAGAGAAAATTCTGTTTTTCCATACCTCTACAGATGGTCGAGATGGTGATATAGGTCGAGAATATGATAAGAAACAAGGTTGATGATGAAAGGTTATCTGAAGCTCAACGAACTCAAGGTTCTTCAATGGAGGTTTGGAGAAGAGAAGGAAACTTGGAGAAGAAGAAAGAAAGAAATAGAAAGTGAGGATTTGAGGCGGCTGATCGTGATATTTATGTAGGTGGAAGAAACTAATCATGATACTATCTACAGCTGGTGGAAAGAGAAAAAGTTTGGGCTTATCTCACTTAAATATCTCTTAAACAAAAGTTAATTACAAGAAAACCATTTTAAAAGAATTTATCTTTTATAAAACCACAATTTAAGCGACACCTGGATTTTAAAGTAAGATATTAATCTAACAACAAGTCTAACCCATCCAATCTGTTCCCTCTCATAATCACAGCAAAATATACTACTTAACGCTAAATAATATTCGTAAGAAGACGAGTGTGATCATCTCGACACGATGTCGACCAAGGTGCTTGTGCAAGCGCACAAGGATCTAACACGAGTTCGTGTACGCGGCCTCCTCAGTTCGACATGCGACCTCCTCAGCTCGGTACGCGACTTCATCAGCTCGACATATGACCTCGGCACGCGATCTTAGCACGGGATCTCGTCACGAGGTCTTGATACGAGGTCTCGACGCGAGGGCTCGATCGACCTCCTGTCTGGTCGATCTCGTCCTCAGGTGTTCCAATCTCTCCCTCTAAAAAATTTCGTCCTCGAAATTTCAAATAAATTACTTACCATGAAAAAGTTCTGGGTACTGAGTCTTCATCTTCTCTTCCAGCTCCCAAGTCGCATCTAGGTCTTACGATCCCACAACTTTGACAAGTTGGATCTCTTTGTTCATAGCTGGCTTGGCTTTCCGATCAGCGATCCTTCTTTGGTGATGCTTGAAAGATAGGTCGTCCTTCGGTTGAATCATATCAGGTTCGATAACATGAGAAGGGTCGGAAATATATTTTAGAATGGCGTGAGGCGTGGAAGACATCATGTATGTTCGACAAGAAGGGTGGCAAGGCAATCGATATGCCCGCTGGACCAATCTGACGAAGAATCGATAAGGTCCAATAAATTTGGGGTAAGTTTCTTGGATTTGATCGCTCGACTAACTCCGATGGTGGGGGTAACTCTAAGAAATACATGCTCTCCTTCCTCGAACTCGAGTGGTCGGCGTCTTTGATCTGCATAACTTTTACGTCGACTTTGAGGCGTTCGCATCTGTCTCGATCAAGCGGATCTTCTCCGTAGTCTGGCTGGATCATATCTGGTCCTACCACGTAACGCTCGCCATCCTGGTACCAACAAAGGCGTCGACACTTCAGTCCATACGATGCTTCAAAAGGTGCCATTCCAATACTTGCATGGAAGCTGTTATTGTAGGTGAACTCCACCAATGGTAAGGCGTCGTCCCAACTTCCTCGGTGATCTAAGGTACACGCTCGCAACAAATCTTCAAGCGATTGGATCGTTCTCTCGGTCGGCCGTCGATGCGGGGATGATATGCGGTAAGCCTGAGCTCGGTTCCCATCGCTTCTGCAATTCCCTCCAAAAATGAGGCGTGAACTTCGGATCTCGGTCCGACACGATCGAAGGGTATTCCATGTAGTCGTACTATCTCGCGATGTAGATCTCGGTCGACTTTTCCACGTTGTATGTCGACCTCCTTTGGTAAGAAATGGCAGATTTGGTCAATCGGTCGGCGATCACCCAAATCGAATCATTCTTTTTCTGCGTCTTGGTAAACCTACAGCGAAATCCATGGAAATACTATCCCATTTCCATACTTGGTACGTCAAGCGATTGTAGCATTCCCGCGGTCGTTGGTGCTCCACCTTCGGCTTCGACACGTTAAACAAAGCTACGTGCTCGACCACTTGCTTCTTCATTCGGACCACCAAAAATGCTTCTTCAAGTCTTGATACATCTTCGTAACTCCTGGATGAATACTAAAATTGCTCTTATACGCCGTCAAGTATTAACTTTCTCGGCTCATACATTAGGGACACACTCGACCATTGCACCTTAAAATGTTGTCCGCTCCGACTTGAAATTCTGTCGCCTTCCCCTGCGCTATCAACTGAACCTTTTCTTGCAGGAGCTCGTCATGAACCTGCTGATCTCGGATCTCGTCCAACAATCTATTAGAAATGGTAAGCATACCAAATCTCAGTTTCCCTGGTGAAACTTCCACATTCAACCTCAAGTCTCGGAACTTCTCGATCATCTCCAACTCGCTTGATCATCATTGTTTGAGACTAAAACACTCTTTACGCTCAATGCATGCGCTACTACGTTAGCCTGCAGGGATGGTATTCCAACGTAAAGTCGTAGTCCTTGAGAAATTCCATCCATCTACTGTTGGCGCATGTTGAGCTCCTTACCGATCGAACAGGTACTTCAAGCTCTTGTGATCGCTGAAAACAGTAAGAGTGCTCCCATAAAGATAGTGCCTCCATATCTTCAGCGCGAAAACCACCGCTGCCAACTCCAAATCGTGAGTAGGGTAGTTCCTCTCGTGAATCTTAAGCTGTCTTGAAGCATACGCGACCACCTTCCGATGTTGCATCAGCACGCATCCCAATCCCTGGTGTGACGCATCACAATACACCTCGTAAGGCTCTTCGGGTTGAGGCAAAATCAACACAGGCGCTGTCGTCAAGAGCTCCTTCAGTCTTTGAAAACTGGATTCACACTCCTCGGTCCAGGCAAAAGGTTGATCCTTCCTCGTAAGTCGTGTAAGAGGCGCGACAATCTTCGAAAAACCTTCAATGAATCTTCGATAATAGCCTGCTAAGCCAACAAAACTTCTGATCTCGGTAACCGTCCTCATTTGTTCCCATGCTAACACGACCTCAATCTTAGTTGGATCCACGCTATCCCTTCTTTGGAAATCACGTGTCCAAGAAAATTCACCTCTTCAAGCCAAAATTCACACTTGGGCGAGTTCGCATAAAGTTGCTTCTCGTGCAATATCCGTAGTACTCGGCGTAAGTGTTCTTCGTGCTCTTCTCGGTTCTTGAATAGATCAATATGTCGTCGATGAACACTACAACGAACCGATCCAAAAATGAATGGAAAATCCTATTCATATAGTCCATAAACATCCGGGCGCATTTGTCACTCCAAGCGGCATCACTAAGTACTCATAATGCCCATACCTAGTCCTCAACGCTGTTTTGGAGACATCTTCCTCCTTCACGCGAATCGATGGTAGCCCGACTTCAAGTCTATCTTTGAAAACATCGCCGCCCACGAAGTTGATCCATCAAGTCGCCAATACGTGGTAACGGATATCGGTTCTTCACGGTTGCCTTGTTGAGTTGGCGATAGTCCACGCGATCACGGATCGTCCATCCTTCTTCTTGACCAACAACACCGGAGCTCCCCACGGTGACACGCTCGGTCGTATGAATTGCTTTGACTCCAAATGCTCAACTGGGACTTTAGTTCCTTCATCTCGGCGGGAGACATCCTCGTAGGGCGCTATTGAAATAGGTCCTGTCCCTGGAATCAGGTCGATGGAGAACTCGACCTCTCGTACTGGTGGTAACCCTGGCACGTCTTCGGGAAAAACGTCCTCAAAGTCACACACCACTGGTACATTCTTCACTTCGATCTGCTGGGAAACTTCTGAACTAGCCAGATACATGTATTCCCGAGTTCCTTCTTTCAAAGAAACTCCAATACGTTCAGTAGAAAGATAATTGGAAACTCCAAGGTCTGGAAAAATTACAGTTTTACGGGCACAGTCCAGAAGGACATGGTGGTATGACAACCAATCCATCCCGACGATGGCATCTAAGCCCTTAAGAGGCAAACAAACCAAATTGACCACAAACTTTCTACTCTGAATAACCAAAACACAATTAAGACATGCGATCTTTGGTAACTAAGGTTTTAGCTTTGGGGTCGTAACTACCAATTTGAGCAGAAAGCGATCACTGATCGATTCAAATGGTTCACACAATCAGAAGAAATAAAGGAATGGGTTGCACCCGAATCAAAGAGAACGGATAAGGGTTTACCCTCTATCTCACATTCACCTTGGATAAGATCATCCGCTTGCTCTGCTTCCTCGCCGCTCATGCAGAAGACCCTGCCTTTAGCTACCTGACGCTTCTCCTTTGCCTTCGCCGCATGCATTGCCGGTTCAGCTTTAGGTGTGGGACAATCCTTGGCAAAATGCCCTGGCTTCCTACAGTTGTAGCACACATCCTCCTTCTGAGTACAGTTATTCGCATAATGTCCCGTCTTTCCACAACGGAAACAAGTCACCTCGACACCAGTCTGACTTCCACTCCTCGCTCCCGGGGTCATCGGACGATACTGTCCTCTATTGTTGTTGTTCCCCTGAGGTCGAATGTAAGGCTTCTTAAGTTGCTTTCCTTTCTGTGCAAGTCTCTGTCCCAAGCCCTGAGGTCTCATTGGTCCACCTGGGCCAGTCTTCTTCTTGTGGCTTCTTACTCCTTCTACCTCGACACAGCGATCTATCAGCTCTTGGAGGTTTCGAATCCTCAATGATACCACTGACTTCTGGATATCAAATCTTAAACCTCGGTTGAACCTCTCACTTTACCAGCCTTGGTCAACGCGGTCACTAAATGGACTGAAGTACCTTGCCAGTGACTCGAACTTGGTTTGCATACTCGGACACTTTGTCATTTGCGCTTCTGCAATTGAAGAAACTCTTGCTCTTTTTCACTCGTGCAAAGATCTGGGAAGTACTTGTCCATGAACCTTCCACGAAAAAGCTCCCATGTCATCTCACGACGTTACGCTATAAATGTTTGCTTCACTCCGCTTCCACCAATATTACGCATCTCCCAAAGAGCGGATAGGTGGCATAGTCTACCTTTACATTATTCGGGCAATGGAGTGCCTCGAAGATCTTCTCGATCTCTTGCATCCAAAGATCAGCTTTATCTGGATTTGGCTCACCGTAGAACTTCGGTGGGTCATGCTTCCTAAAGTCGGCCAACCCTCTAGCTTCAGCATTTCGCTCTGCTCGTTGCTGTTGCTGCAAATTCTGCTGGGTCAACGCTGCCGTCTGTTGAGCCATCGCATTAGACTGTTGAGTTGCAGCAGCTGATTGTTGAGCCATGGCCGCAGCCATCTCGGTCATAGCTTGAATCGCTCGTTCCATGTCGACGTTCTCAGGTACAGCCGTCGTATCCCTACGAGGTGGCATTAGATTCCACAAAGTTCAAAACCCTGTCAGAATCTCACAACAAGGATGTGTTAAAACACACTGCTTCAATCAAGAAACTTGATTCACACAATTTTTCAAGCACTCAGTGCTTCACTTAATCAAACAGCAATCAACATAGTGCAATTAGGTACCCAACACATATATATATCCCGACACAGTGACCAGTCCAAATATCCTATGCACAGCCTGGTCAGAACCGAACTGCTCTGATACCAACATTGTAACGACCCGTTTCCGGACCGCTACCGAGCTCAACACACCGAGCTCGAGTTACCCTGTATGCGATGTGTTTTAAAATGATACTCTTGTGCCCTTTAGAAAAGTACGGTCTATATTATTTATAAAACCAGCTCGTGCACATCAGAGTATTCTGACTTTTTCAAAACATGGTGCAACTAAGACACAAGACATAAATTCTAATAAAACACGCAGTAACAAGTACATGCTCATATATATACAAGATATAAAAGTGCATACAAAAGACATAGTAATAATGTACAAAGAAAATACACCTAAGGTATGACGACTTCAAAAGAGCAATCATACCACTGGGGTACTTCCACAGACACCCACGCAGGGGCTGCTCCAAAAGTAAAACCGCCACTACCTCAGGCTCAAAATAACAAAACATCACCCGTCCCAAATCGGTCACAACCATCGTACACAAAAGTCATATAACTTGACTACCCCAAGAAACATAACATAAACAAAGCCAATCACGACAAATAGAGGTCGGCGCACGATCCTCGTCGACGTCCTCCTCGCCATCATCTGTTTGTCGAGTTCCTGCACCCTCGACATCGCCTGGGTAACCGTCATGGATTGAAGGTACCACGGGAAAGTGGTCAACTTCTCAACAAATCAAGATAATCCAGGACATAAAGAAATAAGTAAACAACAAAGTATAACATTCACCAAACGTAACTCGACCATCTCACTCTAGACTCGACTCTTATTAGAATATCGCCGAGTCCAACCCCAAATCGACGCAATAGGTAGCGGCGGGTCCAACCCCAAACCGATACCATGCATTAATCAAGAGGTCCAACCCCAAACCGATAATGCGACGCCTAGTCAATCTCCGTAAACAAAGGGGACCTAGCACCCTAGTTATCAGGTCATGGCTCAAAACGCCATACGACTCGCCTAGCTCTCTCACTAGATGATTAGCTCGCCGCAGTCAAGGAGTGGCACATAAAATTACTTGATCACATATCAAATAAAGAGCATGCTTAACATGAAGAAAACACAATTCAATCATTTAAGCAATAAAACAATTTGCATGAAGAAAACGCAATTCAACAGGCAATACACAATTCACAACATATAAAATAAAGCCTTAATAATGTCTAAGAGTTGCCCTTACGAACTCCAAGCTAACGCTTCTCGACAACGACCTCAACATTTGTCTTCCAACGAGCTCGACAACGACTCCTCTAACTCGATCTCGACACGCACGACTCTTAGTCGACCTCGGTTCGTGTTCTCAGACACCTGATCTCCTTGCAAAGACGATCTCTAAAATCACACGCCTAATACGAGTACAACTTAGTTCGATCTATAGGTTCTAATAACACTTAGCTCTCATATCCCATTCTTAACCACAACCCAAGTAAACATTAAAACTTAAGAACTTAAACCAATACAACCAGAATTCAAACATTACAAAATAACTCCTTTTCTCTAAAATTTATTAAAAACTTCTTTCAACCATCATCAGACAAAGCCATGTTTTTCCCAAGTACTAATTCAAGCTTAAAATCAAAGAAAACCTTAAGCACAATTTAAACAAAATCTAACTTTATAGTTCTTAAAAATATTTTTAGTCATGCTCCAGCAATTTAAAATAAGACCATAACCACTTATGTTAAAATTTTAAAACTCAAAAAGAAATCGATTTCATAATCCCTCAAAAATCCATTTTTGCACAAAAAACTATTCTAACACCAAACTAAAACAAGGAATCAAACAAACCAAATAAGGAGGGTTTTGGGCGCTACTTACTTGCAGAAAACAGAGGAAACAATTTGTTTTTCCAGCTCAAATAAATGGTTAAAAAGATAGGTAATGTTATGAAGAAGAAAACCTATCAATATGACCTGATTTGGAAGCATAGAATTAGCTAAAATGGAAGGAAGAGGTAGAGCTAAACAGTAGCATAAAGAAGAGAAAATTCTGTTTTTCCATACCTCTACAGATGGTCGAGATGGTGATATAGGTCGAGAATATGATAAGAAACAAGGTTGATGATGAAAGTTTATGCAGAAGCTCAACGAACTCAAGGTTCTTCAATGGAGGTTTGGAGAAGAGAAGAAAACTTGGAGAAGAAGAAAGAAAGAAATAGAAAGTGAGGATTTGAGGCGGCTGATCGTGATATTTATGTAGGTGGAAGAAACTAATCATGATACTATCTACAGCTGGTGGAAGGAGAAAAAGTTTGGGCTTATCTCACTTAAATATCTCTTAAACAAAAGTTAATTACAAGAAAACCATTTTAAAAGAATTTATCTTTTATAAAACCACAATTTAAGCGACACCTGGATTTTAAAGTAAGATATTAATCTAACAACAAGTCTAACCCATCCAATCTGTTCCCTCTCATAATCACAGCAAAATATACTACTTAACGCTAAATAATATTCGTAAGAAGACGAGTGTGATCATCTCGACACGATGTCGACCAAGGTGCTTGTGCAAGCGCACAAGGCTCTAACACGAGTTCGTGTACGCGGCCTCCTCAGTTCGACATGCGACCTCCTCAGCTCGGTACGCGACTTCATCAGCTCGACATATGACCTCGGCACGCGATCTTAGCACGGGATCTCGTCACGAGGTCTTGGTACGAGGTCTCGACGCGAGGTCTCGATACGACGTCCTAATACGAGGTCGATCTCGTCCTCAGGTGTTACAGCTTCCCCCCTCTAGAGGATGGATCAAGGCTAACACTGATGGCGCTGCTAGAGGAAGTCCAGGCCATGCTTCCTGCGGTGGTATTTTTAGGGATAGTAGGGGGGCAGCCCTTGGCTGCTTTGCTGATTACATTGGTATCTCTTCTTCTTTTGAGGCTGAGATTGTTGTTGTGATTATGGCTATGGAGATTGCTCATTCGAAAGGTTGGAATGCTCTTTGGCTTGAGTGCGATTCTTTGCTTCTGGTAACCGCTTTCAAGGATCCTAATTTGATCCCTTGGAAATTACGTACTCGTTGGCTTAACTGTATTTATCTCACTGATCACATGCAGTTTTTTGTTTCTCACATTTATAGGGAAGGTAACACGTGTGCAGATAGGTTAGCTGCTTTTGGTATTTCTAGTAGAGGCTACAACTGGTGGGACTCTGTCCCTAGTTTCATTTGGGATGATTTTTGTAGGAACCGCTCTTGGTTCCCTAGTTTCCGCTTTCGCTGATTTCATGGGTTTTGGTTTGGTCCCCCATGCTCTTTGTTTTCTTCTTCATTTTTTAATAAATTAAGGCAGGAGTACTCTTTTTCCTTCTTGATGTTTTTTCCCTTAGGAGGGTTTTGCATCAGAAGGTTTTAACGAGGCTCCTTCACCTTTTTTGCCTTAAAAAAAAAATCTGGTCAACTACTAATATAAAGTTGACATAGTATGGTATATTCACATAACAAAATAACAATTATGCCTCATAAATGTCAAACAAACTGCTTAATCGTTGTATTTATTGCCGTCTTCACTACGTAATGCAATGCAATCAATTTGTGTAACAATAAGTTATGACTTCATCAAACTATGAGTAAATCATTGCTGCATAGTAATGCAACAAAATGTCATACCATATATAATAAGCATGTGAAATATGTCTGTAACTGCACGGAGCAACAGTATGTCCATACCTCATAGTTTTATGTCAAAATCATTCTAACACTATTATGTTTCGCATCAATACTTCATTGATAATTGTTTGTTCAGATGTTTACTGTATCGCACGGGTAAATAAAATTGTGGATATAAAATTGCATTAAAAAAAGTAATGGGTAAAATGTAAAACATATCGATTAACAATGTTACACAATAGTTCATTAAAAGCTTAAACTTGTGCAATGCACAGATGAATTATGTTTCAAGAGTAACATTTTATATTTTTTAACAAAAACTATACTATAACTATTGAAAAATTGCACAGATGAAAAATTGCATAACTAAAAGGGCAACAACCATTGAGCAAAAATAAATTTGTTCCATAAGCACAAATGGCAAAGTTTTCCTTTTTTTGGCAATGTGTTTTCAGAATTAGTTCATCAAAATTTCAAGCAATTACCCCGCTAAGAATCTATTCATGACTGACTATTTTAAGGGCATGCCAGTTCTTTATCACATTGGAGAAAAACTTGAAGTGATCACTCTTCCTTGCATCCAACTACATGAGAAAAACTTGAAGTGATCACTCTTTATCACGTTGTAGTTTGATTGGAAGAAACAAAATGAGAAAAAATAAACCAAGCATAGCTAATGGACTATGCAACACCTGCAATAAGAATCTCACAACTATATTCGTGAATATGATGACAATTCCCTTCTCACGTTCGAATTGAAAAAGTTCTTCCCTCGATAAAAAAAGGAGCCACTATTATTAATTACTTAGATAAAAAAAGTGGCTGATGTGCCAACCTAGTTGGGATATTAGTTACTATTGTAATGTTTTTGCATACCATTTTGCTTTAAAAAAAATTATTTAGATTAGATTAAAACTATTCTCATAAGAAACAGAAGTTACCTTGAGGCATCCATGTCTCTCTAACTGAATCACGCTGTTCCATGCTATTGAATGTTGTGTTGATGCCATCACTACGAACAATGTAACTGAATCGCCTTGTGATTTGACAGAAACATACAACTGGGAAACACATTTACAAGCAAATGTTGATATTGTGATGCAACTTAGCAATCTATGGTCAATTTAAGATCAAACAAAATAACCTGAGAAATGTATCCAAAAAAAAAACAAATTACCTGGAAATGACATCATTGAATGATACATTACACACAATCAATTGGATCCCATTTTCAACTGCCAAAAAATTTTAGAAACTAGAATCAGTATTTTGAGTGATTCAATTATATTCAATATATCTATTACATCCATAAACGAAGAACCAAAGAATCAGTTAATAACATACCATTGAAATGAGATTTTAACATGATTTTGGGAGGCTCTGTTACATTTTTCTAGTTTAAACAGAAAGTGATAAAGAGTGGGTGACTAGCTCAAAAGAGGTATAAATACCATACTTTCCTTTTTGAAAATCAAATGTTTCCCGTAAAACAACAAAAATGATACTTAAACAGAGGTTTCCTTTTGAAAAAAGTACCTTAAGCATTTAAATAGTTGTGCCTTCGGTAGCCACCGCCAGAAGCATATATAATCAACAGTTGATAACCCACCATGAATCTGAAAAAAAAATTGAGTATTTGGTGTGGGTGATAGATGCAGAGATCTGAGGATTGAATTTAAAGGAAGATAAACTAATTAAAGACTGCAAAGAAATGAAGTATAAAAAAAAAACACCATCATAGACATCTTTTTCCCAACCTATATATTGGAACAGCCCTAGTGACACCAGCCACAGTGAGCGTGAAGCACCAACCGTAAAGGTTCTATCAACAAATTAAAGCATTTCAAAATAATGGGAAAGATTATAAATACACTGTGAGGATGTTTATCCCAGGAACTATATGATTATGCTACTTAGCGGCACAGCCAGAAATCTAAGGATAAAAATCAGATTTATATGATTATAAAATTGAATGCTACATGCTAACTTATATATATTGCTTCAGCCTTCATATATACTAAAGCTGCATAAGCAGATGGTAACAAAACTTCCGCCTCTGTCTCTTACGTGCTTGAAAGTCACTTTTCATATCAAAAGCTAAAGGCAATAAAGGATCCCCCAAACAATTTATTCCTCAGAAGGAAATATTGGAAGTAAAAGGAAAATAAAATTTGAAAAAAAATAATCAAGTCCTTGGCCACACAACCAATGAAGAACCACACAACATATTAGCAATTTAATGTGAAGTGAACCAAGTTAAATTAGTGAAGGAATTAAAAACTTTCTGTCACATTAATGTCCAATTCTAGACCGAAAAGAATTTTTTTTTTTTTTTTGGCATATACATGACACAAACAATTTTCTTTCTTGCTTAAGTCAAGTCCTTAGATAAGAGATGCAGCATCAGTATGTTGAACAACTTCATTTGAAAGTATTTTGTTGATCTCAATTAATTTTGAAATATTTCATTATCTGGCTTTATTTTTTAAGCTAGGAGATCTTTGCTGATTATTACTGACCTTGCCCATCCTGCCATTACTGAGAACTTCATTGTTAACAGAAGCTACAACAGATATCTTTCTCTAGCATGGTGAATAGCAATCAGAGTTCATGTCCCAATTCCCTCCTATCCTTGTTCTTGGGGTGCTTGTTGATCTTGCTTTAGCTTGTGTTGATTTTGTTGCAGCCATGTATGTTGGAATTGCAGGAGAGCTAGGAAATGAGTGATCTTCTACCTCTGAATTGTGGGTCCTGTGGGGAAAAAGAGTTCCTAGTATATAATATTGGAGAATCTAATCCTTCAACTTCATTTTGTCTCTGAATATGTCTAAGCTTTAGTTGTCTTCTTCCACAATGCTTGTTGAGATTCGAACAAGAAAATAATGGAACAAACTTCAATGGCAACCAATAACTATAACAGCCAGCAACCAATTAATCAACATGGTGCAATAAAAACAAACAAACAAAGGAGTAGAGAGTAGAGAAGAAAACACCGCAATTTGATTACGCAGTTCGGCCCCAAAAAGGATGACCTACGTCTGCGGGAGAGAGCAGCCCTCTGTTTCACTATCAAAGAGTCTTTACAAGAGAATACAAATGTTCTTAACCCCTTCCAATTGTTCAAGATGAACAAGCCCAAGAGTTCTTACAACCCCTCTCTCTTTCCCTCTATGATAAACTCTCAAGAACAACAATAGAGAAAGCCTTCAATCCTCCCTCTATGATTCCCTAAGATCCCAAGGTGTTTGAATGTGTTTCCCAGCCCCTAAAACCTCACAAAGGACGCTCAAGAACGGCTGCACAAAACCCTGGAAAACTGCCCGCGTTTCTGAACGAAAAACAACATTCTGGTTTAAAAACCAGCAGTGGTGAATCGATTCACCAGTAAGTGTGAATCGATTCACACGTACAAATCCTACGCGTTTTGTGATCCTAAGTGAGTGAATCGATTCCCACTCCTTCAATTCGATTCACCGTAAGTCCAAAACTTCTCCAAGGCTCCAAGGCACATCATGAATCGATTCCAGATATCCATGATTCGATTCACACCTATTGAAAACTCATTTCTATGACTTCCAATGATCTCCAGCATGATTTTAAATCACACCAATCTCAACAACTCTCCACCTTGACTTCAAATCAGTGGTGATGTTCCACATTTAGGCATCAACCACTTGCTGCTCTCTCCAAAAAATATGGAATTACGTCTCAACGCAATTGATCAAGTCCAAGTGATCCTTGAACCTTGATCTAGGAAGATACTTGGTGAACTTCTCACAACCATGCATAATCCCCAAGTCACCAATCATACTCTTCATTGCGACTCCACCTTGAGTTGTCTTCACATGCTTCAAACCGCCTTTCAAAGAGCCATACCTCCTTTTCCGGTTCTTCCCAATATTCGTTCCAAGTGTCCTTTCCACAATGCCGAGATCCTTCATCTCAAATCCAGAAGCTAATTTCCCCTTAAGCATACCAATCTCCTCCTTGCTAGAACTTGCCTTTTGAATATCATTCACACTCACCAACTCAAGATTGACCTTACACACAAACCTCTCCTTGTACCTTAGTTCTTCAAACTCCGGAATATCTTCCGTCTTCATGAAGTTCTACTTGCATCCAACTACCCTTGACTTTTTCGGTAGATTCACAAGTTCCCAAGTCCGGTTCTTCTCCAATGAATTCACACCTTCATTCATTGCCTTCAACCGTTTCTGACTCTCCATGCTTCCCATTGCTTCACTGAAGTCCCTTGGTCCCGAGTCTTGAACCTTTTCAGTCACAAACAAAGCATAACAAACAAGATCAGCATACCTGTATCTCTTCGGTGCCACAGTCTCCCTCCTTTCCTTATCTCTTGCTAACTGATAGACAGGATCCACTGTTTGTTATCTTCCTCTAGAACCTGATGGCGGAGGACTATCCTCCTCTTCATCATTCCTGGTCTCACTAGTGGTAGACTCCACCTCAAACTGAGTTTTCTCCACCTCCACTTCTGAGCTACTATCCTCCAGGTCTTTGCACTTTATCCCCATGCGGGTCTCATCGAAAGTGACATCCCAGCTTATGATAACCTTTGACCCTCCAAATTCCAAATTCCAAATTCCACAACTTGTATCCCTTCACACCCTCCGGATATCCGATGAAGACACATTTCATAGCTCTAACATCAAGCTTGTCCTGCTTGATATGCACAAAAGCCAAAGCTCCAAAAACCTTCAACTTGGAGTAGTCTGCCGGTCTCCCACTCCAAACCTCCATAGGTGTCTTGAAGTCTAACGCCGTTGATGGACATCTGTTGATCAAATATGCTGCTGTACTCACAACCTCGCTCTAGAAGCTTTTAGGCAACCCAGCTGCCAAAAGCATACTCCTCACACGCTCCAAGATGGTCCTATTCATGCATGTTGCTAGGCCATTTTGATGCAGTGAGCTTTCCACGGTCCTATGCCTCTGAATACCTTATTTCCTGCAAAACTTATCAAAATGCCCTGAAAGAAACTCCAGGCCATTGTTAGTCCTTAAAATTTTCAGTTTAGTTCCTATTTGATTTCCTATGAGAGTATGCCATTCCTTGAACTTTTCAAAGGTGTCACTTTTGCTTTTCAAAATGTAGACCCATACTCTCTTAGAGAAATCATTAACCATGGTGAGGAAATAGGAACCACCCTCATGAGTATTCACTCTAGCCGGACCCCAAAGATTCGAGTGAATGTACTCAAAAGGTTTACTAGAATGATGCATGCCACCCCCAAACTCAACCTTATGATGTTTGCCTAGTAGGCACTTATCACAAAATTTTAGCTTATCCAATTTATCACCACCTAGCAAACCTTGTTTAGCTAGTTCAACTAAACCCCTCTCACTAACATGTCCTAACCTATTATGCCATAACATGGTTTTATCATGCAAGGTTTGGCTAGCTAATGATGCATGCCCAATAATAGTTGAACCCTCTAATATGTACAAACCACACATTTTAGTCCACTTAGCTATTATCAATGCATCATGCGAAATTTTCATCATATCATGCTCAATACTAGTGCAATAGCCTAATCCATCAAACATGCTTATAGAAATTAAATTTCGCTTGAGTTTAGGAACATACCTCACATCTTGTAAAAGGAATTCGCAGTTGTCATAAATCTTAAGACGAATTGAACCCATACCTTGAACTTTGCACGCTTCGTTGTCACCAAGACGAACTACTCCACCTTGCTTGAGCTCCAAAGTTTCAAAATATTCCTTCCTTGGACACATGTGAAAAGAGCACCCGGGGTCCATAACCCAACTCCTATCTGGTTCCCAACTCGTAACCACTAGAGCCCCTGCATCCTCATAACCATCCTCCATAGCAATCGCAACCTCTATGGAATCTTCATTGCCCCCTCTCTCAGGACAGTCCCTCTTAAAGTGACCAACCTTATGACAATTAAAGCATTTGTACTTAGCTTTATTGTCCCCTTCCGACTTGGATTTCACCTTAGGCTTTCCTTTACCGTTCCCTCTCCTCCCATTCTTTCCCGTTGAGCCACTCAAGCCTTCCCCACTATCTTCCACCTTCAAGTCTTGAAGCTTGGTTAGCTCCTTGGTCCTAATTGATTGTTAGACCTCCTCCAAGGTAATAGTGGACTCCTTGCCATAGAGGAGTGCATCCTTAAAGTGTTCAAAGGACCTAGGCAATGAATTCAATAAGAGTAAAACCGTATCCTCGTCATCGAGCTTCACATCAATATTCAGTAGGTCATCGATAATTTTGTTGAATTCCGTTAGTTGCTCCACAATAGGTTTGGTCTCTACCATCTTGAATGAGTAGAGATATTGTTTCAGACATAGCCTGTGAGCCAATGACTTGGTCATGTACAACGATTCTAACTTGGCCCATATCTCCGCCGCGGTCTTCTCCCTTGCAACTTCCCTCAAAGCTTTCTCACCAAGGCACAAGATAATGTCACTTCTTGCCTTATCTATCATCTCCTTCTTCTCCACTTGTGATAGGGTGGCCGACATTCTTGCCTCACCCTTTAGAGCATCCACGCATTTCTATTGAAGTAGGATTGCTTCCATCTTCACTTTCCATAGACCGAAGTCGTTGTTACCGAAAAATTTCTCGATGTCCCACTTAGTACCCATGGTGCACACTTGAATGATTTGTTCCTCCCCACAGACGGCGCCACTTGTTGAGATTCGAACAAGAAAATAATGGAACAAACTTCAATGGCAACCAATAACTATAACAGCCAGCAACCAATCAATCAACAAGGTGCAATAAAAAACAAACAAACAAAGGAGTAGAGAGTAGAGAAGAAAACACCACAATTTGATTACGCAGTTCGGCCCCAAAAAGGATGACCTACGTCTGCGGGAGAGAGCAGCCCTCCATTTCACTATCAAAGAGTCTTTACAAGAGAATACAAATGTTCTGAACCTTTTCCAATTGTTCAAGATGAACAAGCCCAAGAGTTCTTACAACCCCTCTCACTTTCCCTCTATGATAACCTCTCAAGAACAACAATAGAGAAAGCCTTCAATCCTCCCTCTATGATTCCCTAAGATCCCAAGGTGTTTGAATGTGTTTCCCAGCCCCTAAAACCTCACAAAGGACGGCTCAAGCAGTGCACAAAACCCTGGAAGCTGCGGCGTTTACGAGCGAAAAACAACATTCTGGTTTAAAAACCAGCAGTGGTGAATCGATTCACCAGTAAGTGTGAATCGATTCACACGTACAAATCCTATGCGTTTTGTGATCCTAAGTGAGTGAATCGATTCCCACTCCTTCAATTCAATTCACAGTAAGTCCAAAACTTCTCCAAGGCTCCAAGGCACATCATGAATCGATTCCAGAGATCCATGATTCGATTCACACCTATTGAAAACTCATTTCTATGACTTTCAATGATCTCCAACATGATTTAAGTCACACCAATCTCCAGAATGCTCACCAACTTCATTCCACTTTCTCTCACTGTTTGAGTCCATCTGAAAAATATGAATACTATATTTCAGATTCTAACTGTACAAAGGATAAATAACGGGCAAGTAAAAAGTAGTTGATAAACTTCCATACTAAAAAGTGGATTATGGTTTTGGAAGTGAAACTTTATGTTTGCAATGTGATGAGAAGTGAGAACTTATTATCTTGTCTGTTGAGCCTTGCATCTCTTCATTTTCACCACAATTCCACTTTCCTTCAACCATTTGGAGTTTCCTTGCAATGACCTGTGACTGGATACTTATAAGGGACTGCAAGCACTTCAGAGTACTCATAGCTTGGCGTCTTACAGCTCTGCCATTCATTTTACTTGAAGCTTCACTATTCCCTTCAATGCCCTCAAAGCTTTCTGTGCCTGCAATGCAATGTCTCACCAATCATTGAATAAGAGGACTTTATGTGTAAGCATCTAGTAAGGTGACTTCAATTTCTTAATGTCATCTACTTAACTTTCTGTACTTTTTCTTTTTATCCCCCAATTTTCCTTATTTGTATTCCTTTCTTTGGGGTTAAATTTGTGCAATTTGCATATGAAAATCTAGTTTATGTTCCTAAGTTATCTTATTCTTGTTTAGGAAATCACTAATTAGTTGAAGAATTATATTAAATCAGTAATTGCTTGTTTTATATTCTAACATGTTTCAGCTCATGAAACTTATTTCACCTTCACTTTGTGCACCCTTTATCATATTGTGTTTCTAAAATTTAACACAAATGAGCACAAAGCAGAAGGTGGAAATTTTGGTGAAAATTGTGGAAAAAGGTTCTAAGCTGATACAAATCAAAGTTGAGAGCTTGTAGAAAACTCACCAGGTAACCTCTAAATGCTATTTGAATTTTGATGGCTTCAATCTTCCTCTGGCTAAACAAAATTCTGAAGATTGTACACAAAACAGTTAAAAAAACAAAAAGCAAGTAAATAAATGGCAACAACAAAAGGAGAGTTAAACACTCTACAGTCTTCAAGACAACAAAATCGTCGTAGTAATGAACAACACATCAGCACTGACACACGAAACTTTATAGTATTTGGAAACAATATCTCAGACACAAACATGAATAATCATATGAAGAAAAAAATCTCCAAAATAAAGGAATGAAGAGTCACTTCAAAGAATATGCCCAAATATGCAAAATCGGTAAATCAAACCCAACAAATTAACAAAGAAACTCAGTAAAGGAAAAGCAATTAAACAGCTAGAAGTACATGTACAGAATCGAAATATATTTGTGAAAGGAAAAGAAGAAATGGGTAAAGAGAAGTGTACAGGATGATGAAGGTGGTTTAAAATGACAAAGCTTTATAAAAATGGACACTCAGAATAATAAACAAACCTTAAAACCTTAAAACCAAACCTTAAAAGCAAAAAATGAACTCAGAAAAATAAAAATGGATTTGAACTCATACCAAATGGAGACGTCCCGTGCATGCAATATGGAATGCTTGTTACTTTCCTGCAAGAACCAAAACAAAGATTAGTGTCGCATTGGAACCGTTAGATGAGAGCATGCCGGTGTTTAAAATGAAGAAGAAAGCAAAGAATAAGGTAAGATTAAGGAAGAAAATGAGAAAGAGATGGACCAGGGGAGAAGGAAACAAAACCTAACAACAACAAACCTTTCTTATTCTATGAGAGGAGAAGACGCAAAAGAAGAAGAGGATAAGTTGTCCACGGAATACAAAGAATACCACATCTGTTGAATGCAATACTTAGATCGAGAACAGTGGCGAAGGTTGAACGAAAACGTTGGGAGTGCCAAAAAACTCGATCGGTTGGCAGAACAGAGCAGAGCAGCAACAGAGACTACCAATGCGACGGTCTTGCTGTGCGCGACGGCGCAGATCTACGGTGGGCTTCTCACAGGCTCTTCAAATTCTCAGCAAGGCAACGTCGGCGAGGCGAGGCGAGGATCGCTACTCAGATTCGCGCCGAAAGTGGGATCTGGAAGGAGAAGTTGGGCGGGATCTTGAGAAGGTTCGTGGAGAAGGAAGCCCAAGTATTCAAAACTTTTTGAATTTGAGAAGATGAATACGTGACGGGGAAGGAGGGAGAGATTGTGGGTAGGTATACATTAAATGTGCATTATGTGAAACAGGATGGCATCTGGCCATCTGGTCATTATTAATTGGGTGAATGTGTGCAATAAATGGGCAACAGTGAAATGGAACGAAGTTGGGATTTTGGGCGGGATAACTTACCAGCAGACTTATCAAGATTTATATATAAGATATCCGTTTATATGTTCACTTTGTTAAGTAATAGTCTATCAGAAATAATTTTTGAACACACAATATGACACAGACACAATACACATATGATCTGTACTGTACGGATATACAGTCTGTATAGTACGGATACAGTTTTTTTTCAATTTTTTTTTTTAGATTTTTTTAACTGGTTACAAAAATATTTGTCATTAACTAGATAATGAACTGCATTAACCAGATAAATGAACTTCGTTAACCAGATAAATAAATGGAATGTGAGTTTGGCATTCATCAAATAATGTGAATCATTAACCAAATAAGTGAACTTCGTTACCCAGATAAATAAATGGAATGTGTTAAGTTTCAGGGTTGGCATTTCTACACCATTATATAAAGAGGATAGGGTAAAGTAACTGCCAATTTTCGTGTACTAATTTCATGTCCTTTTTTTACCCTTGCCTACTACTAACTGCACCAAGTAAAACAAAAAAAAACTGTCATGGGAATTGGTAACTGCTTTTTTAGTGTACTATTTTTTGTCTCTATTTTATCCTTTAACTTTCGGTTCAATTAAAACTGCGTAATTTAACCATGTGTGCCCTTCAACTCCTTCAAACACTCATGTAAACAAAATAGAACAGTTAAGAAACCAATAACATGTTAAAAAAAAGAAAACTGTCACACCTCACCCACATTAAAAAATAAACTAAATACTGATGCAAAATAGGAAAAGCGGACTGACGGGCACGGGAGTGCCCGTCAGGACGCTAGTACCAGATAATGAGAACTATTAATCAGATAAGTGAACTTCGTTAACCAGATAAAAAAAATGGAACGTGAGTTTGGCATTCACCAGATAATGTGAACCATTAACCAGATAAGTGAACTTCGTTAACCAGATAAATAAATTGAATGTGTTAAGTTTCAGGGTTGGCATTCACCAGATAATGAGAACCATTAACCAGATAAATGAACTTCGTTAACTAAAAAAAATAAAAAAAATTGAAATTTAAAAAAAAAGTGGTGTCCGTACTGTACGAACACGTGTCCATACAGTACAGACGCGTATTGTATCACGTATTGTGTCGCACGCTGTGTTCAATTAATAGCATTGATAGTCTATTTATATATATTAGTTTGTAGGCCCGCGCATCACATTCGGAAATTAATGAGAGAAATTTTATTTAGTATTGATGTAATAATAATTTTTGAAAAGTAAATACTTTGGTATAAAATCCAGAAAAGTTCAGATTCTTGCATTTAATTGAAAACTACTTACTTTATTTTAGCTTGCAACAACTTAAGGTAAATAAATTTTTTCATATACATAATTAATTACAGGCACACATTAATTATAGAGATTTTTAAACATAAAGATACAGTATAAACTGAAACAAAAAAAAATGTCCCAACAAATTAAACGAATAACACTTGAACATGAAACCAATTCATTTATACAATTTATTAAATGTTTTTAAAATAGTGGTGTTAACAAATTTGTATATAAATAGCAATGAAATAATAAGGAATAACTTAGGTTTAACAAAATGTTACTTTGTAATTACCTATTTTTTTATATACAGATATTATTGATTTTTTAAATGGATAAAAATATCTAAAAACAACTCTATTTGTATCTACAGATTATATTGTACAAAATCAACAAACAATAATTATGATAATATTTAAAAACTTTTAATTCAAACTACAAATTTGAATTTACTCTAATCTACACGTACAAAACTGACAAAAATGCTGACCAAGGGATATTATCCGAATTCCTCATCAAACATGCTGGTCAATAATTTAGATATTATCCTACTTGCTAACCAAGTACTCATGAGCAGTTGCAACAATCTTTACAAAGATAGCATATGCTGGAGATGAAATCCTCTCCATTTAGGAGAGAGATAGGCATGAATGAGAGATCTTATGTATCAAAATTTTATTATCATTTAAAAAAATTTAAATCATTTCAAACAATGTGTCTATCTCCCAATGGAGATGATCTTTACTCCATATAATGACACTATTTGGACATAAATTAACGAACTTCTTTATTGGCATTTCTACTGTATTCATTTCAATGCATCAGGAAATCTGAGTTTAGAAAAATCTATTTTATAATTAAGAGTATCAGAAATTAGAAATAAGCCAATTTTTTTGGGTAAAAAAGAACAATTTAGTCAATCACATTTTTTTATCGTATTGCTAATTTCCTCTTTAGTTCTTTTCACCGCTTTCAAAAGTCACTTGCATTCATTAAACCATTAGGTCATTATTAGAACACACACAACTTGAGCACACTAACGGTAATATGTTTTGCTTTTTAGCACCAAAGACAAACTTTCTAAAGTGACTCTTAACTGTTAGAAAACCCAAGAAACTTGAGGATTATGTACTAATAAAATCCCTTGATCCTAGCAGGTCCTGTGTAACTAAAAGGAATTTCAATGTCTGATACAAATCAATAAAAGAATAAAATCAAAACAGTGGAATATAGTTAATACCTACTATGCATATTACATCAATTCAGGCACAACAATTTAGGCAAGAAGAAATTATAAAGCAAGGTTTTATTAGGATCAAATGCAAAAGAATCAAAATTTTACCACAGGCAATGCTGAGAATTTTATGAAACAGGAAGCAGCTGAAGCAAAGTTGCAAAACCCCAAGACAAATAACAAGACAGTAACATTAGCCCAACCAATGCCAATGAAACCACATGATTAATCCCGGCCAGAAGATTTATCTTGTACTACAATCTTCTCCAATTGGACAACTTTTGCTTCCGTAGGCATGCCACTGGTGTAAATTTAAGTGTATTTCAAAAGTTTTAACTTGAGAATTGTTGAAAATTAATTTTATTACAAAATTAATTTTATTACAAAATTAATTTAATTTTGATAAGCTTTGACTTGGTCTAATTACTTTACCTTATCTTATTTTTGACTTGGTCTAGTCCACTAACATCACTATTTTAATAAGATCAGATTTTTCCCTTTTTCCTAATTGCTCTATCCCTTTATATATGAGAACCTGATCCTTGTTTTGAGTAGAGAAAAAAAAACTTTTTTTTATTCTTCTTATGTTTTCTACTCGGTTAGATCTGCCTGATAACTAGTGTAATTTCTGTTGTTCTACTACCTCGATTCCTATGCCGGGAGGAGCCTATTGTACCCCGGGGATTTGCGTATAGTATGTAGATAAATCTTTAAGGGCAATCTCACTAACACCTCAGGTTTATTATCACCGTTTATTTGTTTTGTAGATTGCAGTGTTCACCTTGTTCGTACATTCGTGATCGGTTACGGACCAATATTTAACAACAATCTTAAGGATTAATGGTCCATTGAAATTGTCTTTCGGTGCCAAAATCATGAAAACTAGAGCACTGTAACCTGTAACATCCCGTTCCCGGAGTGCTACTAAACTAGAACAAACTCTAAATGCAACAAAGTTTGCAAAATAATACTCTTATTGTCTTTCGAAAAATGCGGTAATTTTTTTTTTTTTTACAAATGTCTTTTGCAAAACACAATCAGAGTATCTACAACGTTTTAGAAACATGATAGAATTCTAAATGCAAAAGAGTAATGCAACTATACATATATACATATATACAACTTTCCAAAAGATATACAGATAAAGGTCTTACCTAAAGAAAACAGTAAATAAATATCCACATAAGGAATACACCTAAAGTATGAAGACCCTGACAAGAGTAGTCATACTTCTGAGGTACTCCCGGTAGTTACCGACGCAGGGGACTGCTCCAAAAGTTAAACCTCAAAACCTAACCGACAACTACCACAAAAGAAACTGAAGATTAGACAGACTGGTCACCACCAAAACTATATACAAAATAGACAGACGTTACTAACTACCTAACTACACAACCTCTGACGGGTCCTTCTCCTCCTCCAAGTCGTCTTCATCCTCGCCAGTCAAATCGATAAACGGTACAGACGTAGGTACTCCCTCGGGTCTCATATCCTCCACTAACACATCATCCATCCATCCCTCACCGTTGCAACCAGCCTCGCCGCATATCCAACAAACGGAAGAAGGATCTGCGGGTGGAATGGATGTCCTGATACTCAAAGGTGGAGTCGGAACAACCTCCAGCTCGGGCTCGGGATCCGCTACGGGAATAGGTGTATCTACCGCCGCATGCAAAGTAGAAGCTCCCAACGTCCAACATCTCACGCCCATGCTCTTACGAGCGGTCCTCCGGACCCTAGCACCGCCAAGAATGGGTACATAATGATAAGTCGTCCTCCGAGGACTCTCAAAAGACTCATCAACCGAAGTAGTCGAAGTAGTCGGCAACACTCGATCCTGCTGAGTGCGACGCCATCCATCCACAATCTGTCCAACCATGACAGGAAAGCTCATGGTACACCGTGAAATATTCTGCCGAACTTCCAGTCCATCTACGCAAAAGGTCACTACCACATCCACTATATGTACAACTCGGCCTGAAGTGGGGTCGAACACTATAGCCGAGAAAATCTCCATGTCTGGGAAGTCAAAGAACGACATCGTCGGGATCTCCACCGCATTCGCCATCCTCTGGGTCACCATCATCAATTGAAGGAACCATGGGCAAAGGTCAACTTCTTAAATAAACAAGAATAACATAGTACAACACAATATACGATTCAACAAGAATGCATAAATGCCTACAAATGCAACTACATGCCTTTGTTTATGATTCCGGAATACTAACAATACTGAATTCCTTCTAGCACTATTCAGATTTAGGACCATCCCGACAACACTGAATCCCTCCCGACACTATTCAGGTCTAGGATCATCCTGACAACACTGAATCCCTTTCGGTACTATTTAGGTCTTGGAATTGTCCCACTACAGGCTAACGACGATACTGAATCCCTTCCGGCACTATCCAGATCGAAGTTACCTTCATGCATGTTAATGCATTTCACCCACTCTAATGAACATATCAATGCATATGATATTCCACCATGACATAATTAAATAAACATTTTATTATCCAACACCAATCCAACAGCATATATCTTAAAAACAAATAAGCATATATGCAAACACGTCATTTTATAAATTCCAGGATCACATAGTTCAATCATTCACCCTGATTCACAATCACATTTCAATACTTATCAATACTTATCAAACACAAGTAGACAATATCAAATATTCATCTCTAAGTAATATCTAGAAGTAGCCCTTACACTAACATACTATAACAAGTATTAAATGTCAAGCGCCCTTATCAAAGTCCACAGCTCATGTGTTAAACACATCGCAATCCTACTCGGCACAAGCAATCCCCAAGGATCCTAAACAACACACCAAAGCTTAGTACAAACCTAGTTCACTCAAAAATAATTCCCTAGGCTTTTGTTCAATTCTAACCCCTAGGTTACTCAATCCCACAAAAATCTTTTTAATAAGGTACCCATACTTGAAACAATAAACAAATAGAAAATTACATGTTTTAAAGACTAAAATTCCTTTTCAGTAAAATACACATACTTGCAATAATAAGCAAAGTTGAAAATAAATATTTTAAAGACTAAAAATTCATTTTCTTTTAAATCTTAAAATCATAAAGCAAATACTAAAATCAAATACTTTGATTCTAACATTATCAAGACTCCACTTTAGTTAAAGAAACACAAAGATTTCTCTAACATAAGTGTTTCATAGTCTTAGCATAACAATCAAACTACTAATACTACTAAAACTCAATTCATTTCATAACAATATTTAATTAAGACTCCACTTGGTCTTAGGATTACAAAGAATCCATTTTGCCTTAAGTGTTTCATTGCCTTTAAATCAAAACAATTTCCAATTCAATCAAATTATTTTCTAAAATTTTCCAAACTTGAAACACAATCCAATACAACTAATTTAAGCTAAGAACACAAAATAATTTTTTCTTCCCCACACTTATAGAGCTCTTGGCCACACCCCTAAGTTTTAGACAAAAATAGCAAACTTTCCAATTTAACAAAACAACATCATTCCAACGCCTAATTTCTTTCCAAAACATTCAATTTTTACAAAACAAAACTATTGACCCAACTAAATTACCTTATCATGGTTATTCCAACATCAAGGGTTTCTCAAAAACATACTTTCTTTTGATCAAAATCCAAAATTGACAACAACAACAACAATAACAATTATTAAGGAGTAAGAAACACAAATCAATTGAAAGATTTTCATGAGAGATCACTTAACCTCTTTCTTTTAGACCATTGATCTATGGTTTGAGGAATTTAGGGAAAACATTGTTCATCTCTCGCATGATCATATTCAAGCTACAAACAAAGCATTTAAACAAGGAAGAAGCAAAATAACAACTCCTACGCCCTATACGGAGCTCACGGTTTTGGCTCAAGAAAGACAAGGGAGGGTTTGTCTTTCATGCTCACCTACAAGGTTATGAAGATGATGACAAGAAGAAGAAGAAGAAGAAGCTAAAAGTGATGGAGGTTGGAAAAAGGGAGGTGGTTCACGCCAAGAAGAAGAAAGGAGTGGAAGCCATGGAAGGAGGTTTAGTTTTTCTCTCGAAAGCAAAGTGAGAAGAAATGAAATGAGGGTGACAAAGGGGAGGGGTGTCTCGGCCTAGTCCTTAAAATAAAGGGGAGGAATTAAATTTAATAAAACTAATATTTTTACTGGGTTAAGAAAGGCTTTGCTTGGCTTTTACTTAACTTAAAAAGAAATAATAATCAAATAGGAATGAAAATGAGAGAGTAATAGGGAGGGGGTTTCGGCTGGCCAAAATAAAAGGAGAAGGAATATAAAAAAAATTTAACAAAGCTTAAAACATGTGGTCCTCCTTGGATTATGATACGCATAATATAATTAATCACCAAAAGTGTGACACCTACAACTAAAAAGCTAGATTCTAATCTAATCACAAGTCTAAACATTTAATCCCTTTCTTCTCATGATTACCCCCTAATCCTAAAGTCTTAAGTGTACTAAAAAAATACAGCGTCGAGTAATCGTGTTACCGATTAATTCTTACGCCGATTAAATCGCGAAAATTTATTTACTTAGAAACTAATTCACCGCGTGATAATAATTTATCATAAATAATAAAAACAATTGAAAACACTCAATCATAATCACAAGAAGATACGATTCGATTTTCATCGAAATCAGAGTTCGTTTAAAATTTTATCGCGGATAAAAACTATCCGGTGATTCAAAACACTGCAAAACTTCGTTAGAATTTTTCGACGATTTTTGAATCATGAATTAATATAAAATATTAATTCCCAAATTTAATTTTATCCTGATTTAATTCAATCACTTACTTAGTCAACAAGAAACTGCTTATTATAGCATAAATACGACAATTTATACTAAAATAACGTTAAATAACGCGTCGTAAAAATACGGGTGTTACAATACTCCCCCTCTAAAACTAGTTTCGTCCTCAAAACTACGAGTCAGATACGTACGAGAAACAATTCTGGATACTGCTCTCTCATCTTTCTTCCAGCTCCCAAGTCACATCACCTGTCTTCTAGTCCCAAACCACCTTGACTAGCTGAATCTCCTTGTTCCTCAGTTGTTTGGTCCTTCTGTCAACAATCTTTACAGGGGATACTTCGAAAGACAAGTCATCTCTCAACTGGATCACATCAGGTTCAATAACGTGAGATGGGTCAGAAACATATTTTCGTAACTGCGAGACGTGAAAGACGTCATGAATATTAGACAGGACATGTGATAAAGCTATCTGATATGCAACTGGACCTATACGACGACGAATTTGATAGGGTCAAATGAATTTAGGAGTAAGCTTTTTGGATTTGATCGCTCGACTAACTCTAGTTGTGGGTGTGACTCGAAGGAATACATGCTCTCCTTCTGCAAATTCTAACGGTCGGCGATCCTGGTCTGCATAACTCTTCTGTCGACTCTGAGACGCTTTCATCCTTTCTCTGGTCTGTCGTACTTTCTCAGTAGTCTGTTGAATCAAGTCTGGTCCCACCATAGAGCTCTCCTCGTCTTGATGTCCTTCATGCTCTTCTCTGCTTTGTGAGTAGATCCGGATATCGTCTATGAATACAACGACGAACTGGTACGTTCTTCAACTCAATCTCTTGGGTAACTTCTACTCTATCAGGGAATATGAAATCCTGAGCTCCCTTTTCAAGGAAACTCTGATGTGATCAATAGAAAGATGTTTGGAATTTCAGGATCAGGAAAAACTCTGATTTTCGGGTACAGTCCAAAAGGACATGGTGGTAAGACAACCAATCCATCCCTAGAATAATGTCAATACCTTCTTTTAAAAGTAAGCAAATCAAATTAACAAGAACTTTCTACACTGAACAATTACCGCACAATGAAGACATGCAGTGTTGGAGCCAAAATCTTAGCAGTTGGAGTAGCCACTACTAAGTTGAAAGATAAAACAGTCATAGGCAATTTAAATCGGCTCACACATTTCAAGGAAATAAAAGAATGTGTGGCATCAGAATCGAAGAGTATGGATAAGGAATTACCCTCAATCCCACAGTTCCCTTAGGTCAGATCGTCCGATTGCTCTGCTTTTTTGCCGCATATATAAAAGACTCTACCCGTGGTAGTCGGACGCTTTCCCTTTGCCTCTGCAGCATTCACTCTCGGTTCCGTCCTTGGATCTTTGTAGTCCTTCGTAAAATGCCCCGGTTTGCTACAGTTGAAGCACACTCCGTCTCTTGCAGGACCATTACTGGCAATATGCCCCGGTTTTCCATAGCGATAGAAAATTTGCTCTCCTTTGCTCTGATTTCCTCCACCTGAACTCTGGGCCATAGGGCGATACTGCGCCTGGTTACTTCCCTGAGGCTTGTTGTAAGGTTTCTCCTGCTGTTTCCCTTGTCCTTGATTTTGCGATCTGATGGGTCCACCTGAACCATTCTTTCTCTTGCCATTCCTCACAACTTCTATCTCGTTGCATCTTTCAACCAGCTCCTGAAAGTTTCGAATCCTCAGCGACACCATAGACTTCTTGATGTCGAACCTGAGTCCACGTTGAAATCTTTCACTCAACTAACCTTCATCCGCCTGATCACAAAAAGGACTGAAGTACCTCGAAAGCGATTCAACCTTAGTTGTGTATTTAGACACCGTCATGTTGCCTTGGTGCAGACAAAGAAATTCCTGTTCTTTCTCCATCCGTGCACTCTCTAGGGAGTATTTCTCCAAGAAACGTTTGCGAAAAGTCTCCCAATCAATCTCCTGATGTTCAGGAGTTAGCATCTGCTTAACTCCTTTCCACTAATACTCAGCATCTCCCAGCAGCAAATAAGACTCATAGTTAACCTTTATGTTTGCAGGACAATGGAGTACGTCAAAGATCTTTCTATCTCCTGTAGCCACAGATCCGCCTTATCCGGATTCGGTCCCCATAGAACTTTGGTGGATTATGCTTGCGAAACTCTGATAATCCTCTAGCCTCTGCATTCCTCTTCGCCCTCTGTTGTTGCTGCAAATCCCGCTGGTTCATGGTCGCTGTCTGTTTATTGGGTTAAGAAAGGCTTTGCTTGGTTTTTACTTAACTTTAAAAAAAGAATAATCAAATAGGAATGAAAATGAGAGAATAATAGGGAGGGGGTTTCGGCTGGCCAAAATAAAAGGAGAAGGAATATAAAAAAAATTAATAAAGCTTAAAACATGTGGTCCTCCATGGATTAGGATAAACATAATATAATTAATCACCAAAAGTGTGACACCTACACATTAAAAAGCTAGATTCTAATCTAATCACAAGTCTAAACATCTAATCCCTCTCTTCTCATGATTACCCCCTAATCCTAGAGTCTTAAGTGTACTAAAAGAAATACGGCGTCGAGTAATCGCATTACCAATTAATTCTTTCGCCGATTAAATCGCAAAAATTAATTTACTTAGAAATTAATTCACCGCGAGATAATAATTTATCATAAATAATAAAAACAATTGAAAACACTCAATCATAATCACAACAAGTTACGATTCGATTTTCATCGAAATCAGAGTTCGTTTAAAAATTTATCGCGGATAAAAACTGTTAATGCACAAAATGGTGAGGCTCGCCATCTCCTCGGAGCAGCGTCTTCTCTCCTTCTGGTACAGATGGGGGGGTACCTACAAAAGGCACTCCGATGCCTAAGTCAGATAGGGCTTTTGGAGAAGAGAATGTGAGTTAAGTGTTTAGGGTTTCAGAGTGAGTAGAGAGTATGCCAACCTGGGGGGTCAAGCCCCCTTTATATAGTGGAGTCTCGCCTAAGGAGGATAACTACCGATCCGGATTCTGCGCGCGGTAACTCCTCCCTCACGCTTCAGGGATCAGCTCATTTCTTCCTAATATCTCACACCTGCCAAGTCTGTCACGTACTGGCTACGTGATCCTCAATCTTCGGAGTGGCAACGGCTCCAAGCGATGTCTCCAGGCGCATCCCTTTCTAGAAGGTTCGAGAGTCATGAGTTGGCTCGCCCCTGACCTGCTCGGTGTTATCACTGGGGCGATTGTACCGGAGAGCGGGTTTGGCGCGTCCCGGGTCGGACGTAGCTCGTCGGGCTCGGAGAAGGTCGGAACCGAGCCGGACCGGCTCGGTTCGGTGGATATACTGGAACTCGCCTCGGGGACCGGTCCGTAACACAAGCCCCCTAAACTCTTTGCATGAAAGGGAAGAGGGTCTACCTATTGCTCTTGGGTCGGTATCCGAGTTGAGTTACTGAGGTCGGGGGTGTATCCCGGAAGCTTATTTGTCTGGGGCGTCACGCCCTACGTGTCGCACCTTTACTCGGTGTTCTGCCACACGATGGGACTCGGATGGGACATCTACTCAACTGTTCCTCTTCCCACCGTCAATCATCTGATATGGCCGGGACCGTTAGATCTACATCTGGTTTTGAAGATGGAGGGCTCGGATTGGTTCGCCCTTTCACTTCCCTTCCGCAGGGGTTATAAAGCCACCCCTTCTCTTTCCTTCTCCCTTCTTCTTCGTTCTATTACCTCTGCAACGCTTCTTCTGCCACCCTTCTCTGCGTTTGTATTCCGAGCGGCCATTTCATTCCATTCCTTCGCATTTCCTGGTAAGTCTCGTTACTACTCTTCATTAATGGCTTCTTCATCTTCTTCTCGTCGTCCCCCTCCCCCATACCATTAAGTTCCGGGGGTGGTTCGTCGTCTGAAACGATGAGCACGTCCTTTGACCTTTCCACGCCGCCCTATGCCAGAGGCTCTGGCCACAAGGAGTTCCCTTCTGACGGTGGCCTCGGAGGTTGTGACCCGGTGCCTCTCCAGGTGGTTCCTCCAACTTCCTGGGTTCCAGCTTCTCCCCCAGTCGTTTCTGTTCCCTTGTACTCGCTTCACAAGGGGGGAGCGCCGAATGGGAGATGATAGGTCTCCTTACGCCTGGGTGCACCCCGGTGTACTCAGGGTGGCCTCCAACATTTTTTCAGACATTGGCATGGCCACTCTTCGGTCTAGTGTATCTTTTACGCCGAACCGGGATCGAGACGAGGAGGTAACTTGCCTTCCTTGCTCTCCCGAGGACCGAGTGTGCTTTGACAGAGGTGAGTCTAGTTCATCAGACTTCTGTTTCTTCTATAAAACTTTCTTTACGCGAGTTGACCTCCGGTTTCCCCTCGGTGGGTTTGAGTGCGAGGTCCTCCAACGGTTGGATGCTGCCCCTTCGCAACTACACCCCAACAGCTGGGCTTTTATCCGAGCTTTCAAGCTCGTGTCCGAGTACTTTGGGGTTACCCCCTCTGCTGCTCTCTTCTTCAGTTTCTTCCAACTTAGGCTTGGCAAGCAACTTAAGTGGTGTTCGCTCAATAAAATACCTGGCTTTTATATTCTCGAGCTTTTCGACCAGTCTTATAAGAACTGGAAATCTGATTTCTTCAAAATCTGGGTACAGAGGGGGGTCCCTTTTTCTTTTCTGCTCAAAACGAGCCTTTATTTCCTTTTTACTGGAGTCCCAGTCCTCGCCCCATAAAAGAGGTGGATTTCAATTCATTGTCGGTCACCGACCAGACAATAGTGAACTTTCTCGCTCGTTTGCCCACATTGTATTGTGGTCCTCTCCTTACCCGAGCTCTGAAGGACCCTCCCCAGTGGAGGGATTACTTAAGTAAGTTTTGTTATCAACCTCTAGCATGGTTCTCAGCCCGAACATGGGTACTAATTTTCACTTTCTTTTTAGGTACGATGGCTCCGAAGATGACCAAGAAAGAGATGGTCGAGCTCCTCAAGAGAGCTCAAAGAGAGAAGGTCGCCCAAGCTCCTGGGTCGGTTCCCTCCGATGCTGCAGTTTCCCCTTCCCCTGCCAAGACTGCTAAAAAGCGACTGCGCGTTTCTCCGACTCCCGGCTCCGATCAACCCCCTGCGAAGGAGCCGAGGGGGCCTCATAGGGGGATTCCTTTGAATATCCCCGATGGTTCTGAGTGGTTTCTCCACCTCGGGGAATTTGCTGATCGAAGTGAGAACGCCGAGGATTCCCTTTGGAATGTCGGGATCGACCGCTCCGACCAGATCGACCAGATCATGCGTCGATCTGACGATAGGTGCATGGCCGAGGCGGGCGAGCTGGGTTTATGCAAGGCATTGGGCATTTATGGGCTCCGTGCTTCTGCTATGGCCCAGTTCCTTTCTGATCGGATAAGGGCACGGGCCACCGAAGCCGAGCTGGCGAGGAAGAAGTATCAAAGCAAGGCCATCGCACTTGGTGAGCTCGAGGAAAAGATGGGTAAGTTGGAGGAGGACTATGATCGCCTCTCGGAGGCGAGGGATGCTCTGAACAAGAGCAACACCTCTCTGCTGGCGCAGCGGGAGGAACTCCAGGCCCAGAATGACCTTCTGTTGCGTCAACTGCGGGAAGAGAAGGAGAAGTCCTCGTCCGAAGCTGCTCGGGTCGAGGAGTATCGTGAGTATAGTGCCCTTCAGTATAAGGAAGGGTTTGATAATGCCGTTGCGCAGCTGAAGGTGATCGCCCCCGACCTGGACATCTCTGAGCTCGATTTCACCAAGGTGGTGAAAGAGGGGAAGATTGTGGAAGAGGAGGACGAGGAAGAAGGCTGTGCCAATCAGGAGGAAACTGGGGGCGAGGACGTCGGAATTGGGCTTGACTTAGAGCCTATTGGTCAAAGTGTTGCGGCCGAGGAGGTCGTTGGGGCCCGAGTTGAAGACCAAGGGGATGCCCTTGCGTAATTTGTTTTTAGGCTTGCTTTGTTCTGTCTTGATGATGTACTCGCTCTTCTATGAGCTGCTCTTTTGTATTTTCGTCTCAAGTTAATGAAATTGACTATGTTTAAACATTGTTGGCTTAAATCTGCTTTATTTTTCACTTTAGTAATTTGTTGGTTACCGTACTCAGATGGGGTGGTCCTCGGGTAGCTGCTACTCGGCTAGGGTAGTCCCCGGGTTGCTTCCCCCGAAAAAAACTTGTGTCAACTGAGGTTGAGACATTTTCTCCGCGCACAGTACTAGTTTTCTTACAAAACCTTTAGGTCGGATAGTGACTTTCGGACCCACTAACAAGCTCGCCAAGTTTTTATGCTAACTTGGGTTTGGGATTGTGAGAGCAAGACCTTCCGAGCCACGAGTGAGCTCACCAAGTTTTTATGCTAACTTGGGTTTGGGACCACAGGGGTCATTTAGGTCGAGTAAGACCTTCCGAGCCACGAGTGAGCTCGCCAAGTTTTTATGCTAACTTGGGTTTGGGACCACAGGGGTCATTTAGGTCGAGTAAGACCTTCCGAGCCGCGAGTGAGCTCGCCAAGTTTTTATGCTAACTTGGGTTTGGGATTGCGAGAGCAAGACCTTCCGAACCACGAGTGAACTCGCCAAGTTTTTATGCTAACTTGGGTTTGGGACCACAGGGGTCATTTAGGTCGAGTAAGACCTTCCGAGCCGCGAGTGAGCTCACCAAGTTTTTATGCTAACTTGGGTTTGGGACCACAGGGGTCATTTAGGTCGAGTAAGACCTTCCGAGCCGCGAGCGAGCTTGGTGATGTACATGAATGATGTTCTGAATGCAATTGGGGAAGAATTTTATTAGATGTGGAAAAGGGAAATAAGGATGTGCCTCGTTAAAACCTTCACAAACCAAAAACCCAGTGGGAAAAAGGTCTGCAAAGGAAAAAGAGTACGCCATCTGTTTACATATGTTGTCAACTGAAGTAAAGCTTAAGGTGCGTGGCATTTCACGTCCTCGGTATCTCCCTTCCGGACAGTTCTTCCAGCTTGTAAGCTCCGTGGCAATGTTCCGATCTAATGCGGTATGGTCCTTCCCAAGTTGGCCCGAGCTTTCCCTGCCTTGTATCTTTTCGCGCTAACTCAACCTTTCGGAGGACTAAGTCCCCTGCTCTGAATCCTTTTAGTCGGATCTTAGAGTTGTAGTGTTTAGCCACGCGCTGCTTAGTTGCAAAGTCTTGTATCCGGGCGAGCTCTCGAGTTTCTTCTAGTAGGTCGAGTTCTATTCTAGCTGCTTCTTTCTGTGCCAGCGGCTGCATGTGCTCTTTCCTGGCTGAGGTCAAGCCGAGCTCCACTGGTACCATAGCATCCATGCCGTATATTAACCGGAAGGGTGTTTCGTTTGTTGCTGACTGTGGGGTGGTGTGGTATGCCCATAGCACCCCGCAGAGCTCTTCTACCCAGTTTCCCTTGGCTTGGTTTAGGCGTTTGCGCAGGCCGCTTAGGATGACTTTGTTTGCAGCTTCGACCTGACCGTTGGTTTGTGGATGTTCCACCGAGGCATAGGTGAGCTAGATACCGAGGCCTTTGCAGAAGTCTTTGAATACCGAGCTGGTGAACTGCGTGCCATTATCCATGATGATGGTGTGGGGTAGGCCGTGGCGGCAGACTATGTTTTTCCAGACAAATTTCTTGACCCTCTCGGATGTGATAGTTGCCAGTGGATCTGCCTCTATCCACTTGGAGAAGTAGTCTATGGTGACCACAATGAACTTGAGTTGGCCTGGTGCGAGGGGAAAAGGGCCAAGTATGTCGAGCCCCCAGGTATTAAAGGGCCAGGGGGCGATGACTTCGTGAAGGACTTCAGGGGGGAGATGGTCTCGCTTTGCGTACCATTGGCAGTTATCGCATTTTTTTACGAATTCCAGGCAGTCTGATCTGATTGTTGGCCAGTAATATCTAGCTCGGAGGACCTTCGCAGCTAACGTTCGAGTTCCACAATGGTTCCCACATATGCCTTCATGTAGTTCTCTCATGATATACTCAGAGTCTGACTTGTCCACGCATGCGAGTAGCGGCTACGAGAAGCCCCTCCGGTAGAGCATGTCCCCGATCAGAGTGTAATGCGTGGACCGTCTTTGGACCCTTCGTGCCTCCACAAGGTCATCGGGTAGCCTTCCCCGCTGTAAATACTCTATAATATCTGTCATCCAGGATTTTGAATGATTCACCGAGTTGGTTACTGCTGTTTCTACGGTTGGTGACGTCAAAGTTTGAACAACGATTGTGTGTAACTGTCCCTCGGTCTTCATGCTGGCTAGTTTCGCTAGCAGGTCAGCTTTGTTGTTCTACTCTCGAGGGATGTGTTCGAGCTGGACTTCTTGGAAATTTTGGATCATGGCAACTGCCTTCTGGGCGTACCGAGCTAGGACATCATCTCGGCACTGATATTCGCCTTTAACTTGGTTGACCATGAGCTGTGAGTCGCTTTTGACTCGGAGTGTTTGGGCGCCTAGCTCCCATGCGAGCTTGAGACCGATCAGCAATGCCTCATATTCGGCTTGGTTGTTCGGCTTTGAGCGAAGCAGTGCTTGCTCGACCGCAGATTCAGGGCTTTCTACAATGATACCGCTCGCCTCTGGAATTGGAGGAACCGCCCACGTAAGCGTCGATGTCGACCTCGGGGGTTGGTGTTAGTTCTGCAATAAAGTCAGCTAAAATTTGTGACTTAATGGGTCCTCTGGGCTCGTACCTGATTTGGAACTCGGAAAGCTCTACTGACCAGGCCACCATCCGACCAGACAGCTCGGGCTTCTGCAGGATTCTCTTTATGGGGTAGTCGGTTTTGACTATCATCGGATGGCCGTGAAAGTAGGGCCTTAGTCTTCTTGTAGAGACCACTATCGAGAGTGCCAGTTTCTCCACCTTTTGGTACCTGAGTTCTGCCCCGTGAAGGACTTTGCTCACGAAGTACACTAGGTGCTGTTCGGAATTTCTTTCTTCGACCATGGCCGAGCTGATCGAGCTGTCAGTGGCTGCCAGGTAAAGGAGCAAGGAAGCTCCTTTAGTGGGGCGGGTAAGGACTGGTGGCGACGCCAAGAATTCCTTAAGTTGTTGAAAGGTCGTTTCACATTCTTCGGTCCACTTGAATCGAGCTGGCTTCCTGAGTACCTGGTAGAAAGGAAAGGATTTATCGTGACCGGGTTCTGAGCAGGAAAGAACGCTATCCGACCCGCCAGTCGTTGCCCTTCTTTGCCGGAGCTTGGGCTCCCCCTTTCCATCACAGCTCGGCACTTGTCGGGGTTGGCCTCAATGCCCCTGTGCGTGATCATGAACCCCAGGAACTTTCCCCCGAGTACCCCAAAGGAGCATTTCTTGGGATTGAGCCTGATGTTATACGCCCTGGCGATGTCGAATATCTCTTGAAGGTCTCTATGGTGTGCGTCGAAACTGGGGGTTTTTACGACCATGTCGTCCATGTAAACCTCGATCGTCTTCTCGATCTGGTCGGCGAAGACTTCATCCATCATTCTCTGATATGTTGAGCCAGTGTTCTTCAGCCCAAAGGGCATAGTGATGTTGTAGAAGTTGGAGGTTTCTGTCATGAAGGCTGTCTTCGGGGCGTCAAGTGGGTGCATTCTTATTTGATTGTATCTAGAGTATGCGTCCATGAAACTCAGCACTTGGTACCCTGACGTGCCGTCCACCAGGGCGTCTATGCTCGGAAGTGGATATGGGTCCTTAGGGCAGACTTTGTTTAGGTCGATAAAGTCAGTGCACATCCTCCATTTACCATTGCTTTTCTTTACTAGTACCACGTTAGAAAGCCAAGTAGGGTATTTGATCTCCTTGATGAATCCTGTTTTCAGGAGTTTGGAGGTTTCTTCCCGGACCGCTTGCTTCTTTTCTCCTGCAATCTTCCTTTTGCGCTGGGCGAACGGGTGAGCTCCTGGCTCGATGGCGAGTTTATGGCAAGCCACTTTTAAATCTATCCCAGGCATGTCTTCTGGGCCCCACGCGAATAGATCAGCGTTAGTGCGCAGGACCTTCGTCAGGGATTGCTCGCTTTGCTGGGGCAGTTGGGTCCCAACTCGTACGCTCTTCCCTGGTCCCCTCAGCTCAACGTTCTTGATGTCGTCCACTGGTACTGGTCGAAAGTCGCTCTCGCCCCTGGGTTCCAGCTCGATCATGTAGCCTGATTTAGGGCGATCCCTGCTCTTGCTGTCTCTCAGACTGTTGACATAGCACTGCCTGGCTTCTTTCTGGTCGGCGTGTACTGTGGCAATCTGTCCGTCGGGCAATGGGAACTTCATCGCCAAATGAGGGGTGGATACTATGGCTCCGATCCCATTGATGACTGTTCTTCCGATGATCATGTTGTAGGCAGTGTCAGCGGCGGACTCGGCCTCTACTACCAGTAAGTGTGCTTCGATTGTTTTGACTCCTATGTCTGCTTTGAAGGTGAGCAGGACGTCAAAGTACCCTGTCACCCGGGCTTTTGCACCTGAAAAACCAACCAACGTACCTCGGTAGGGTCTGATTATAGAGCTTGGCAGCTTAATCCGATCAAAGGCTTCCTTATAGATGATGTCTGCTGAGCTACCTTGGTCGACCAGTACTCTCCTTACGTTGAACCCAGCGAGGTGAACAGTGATTACCATGGGGTCGTCCTGGTGTCGATCTATCTCTTGGTAATCCTTTTCCAAGAAGGAAATGGTCGGTAGGACCGTGGGAGGGGTGGTCGTTGAGCTCGAGCTGTTGACGGACCTCAAGTGCCTTCGTCGGCTGCTGCTTGACTCGCCTCCACCTGCAAAACCACCTGCAATCAAGTTAAGTGAAGGAGTACCTCCGTCGGGCCCTTGCCTGTGCTGCCGAGTAGGTGAACGCCTCTCTCTCCCTCTCATTTGGCGATTTGTCGGCGCTTACGCTCGGGCGTATGAGATCTCTGCGATTTCAGTTACTTCCTTAGAGTCTTTGCCGACCGCTTTGTCCAGGTTTTTTGTCAGGTGTCCACCTTGTTTGAGCTTCTCGTTTTTTACTTTTAGTGCCTGGCATTCGTTGGTGGTGTGCCCGTACACCCGGTGGTACTCGCAGCATTTTCGACGGTCCAAGGCCTGGAGGGGAGTCCCTCCGAGGAGGCAGGTGGTAATGAGGTTACTGTGTAGGCTTCCTTGACACTCGGTCCTTTCTCTTGTCGAGGGTGAAGCGTCTCTATAGTCCTGCCGTCCTCGGCGGTCATTCCTTCTGTCATTTTGGTCTCTGGTTGGCTCTCTGCTTTTGTCTTGTCGGCCTTGAGTTTCCTTTTTGGTTGCGGCGACTTCTTCCATGTTGATGTATCCCATAGCGCGGCGTCTTAACTCGTCCAAGGACTCGGCGGGGCGGCGAGCGAGGGAGTCCGAGAAAGGCCCTGGTTTTAGTGCTGACACTATGGCGTGGAGCGCCACGTCGGTGCTTAGGTTTCTGACTTGGGCCGTTTCGTTGTTGAAGCGCTCTATGAATGACTTGAGGGTCTCGTCCGATCTCTGCTTGAGCCCGACCAGGCATGTTGAATTTTTCTTGAATGCTCGGCTCGTGGTGAACCTGGCCACGAACTATTCCGCGAGCTGGCAAAAGGAACGGATCGAGTGATGGGGGAGGTTAGAAAACCACATCATGGCGGATCTCTTTAAAGTGCATGGGAAAGTCCTGCATTTCAAACCTCCGAGGCCCCCACTAGCAGCATCCGAGCATTGAACGCGGTGAGGTGTTCCTCGGGGTCGGTTTTACCCTCGTAAGCGTCCATGTTGGGGATTTGGAAATGCTTGGGGATTGGATCGGACATGATCTCCTCGCTGAAGGGGAGTAGTGTTAGCTCGACCTCCGAGGGTCGGTCCTTGTGGTGGTGTGCGCGCCGGCGCTTGGGCCTTTCTTTTCGGCTCGACCGATCTGTTCTCGATGAGTCTCCCTCATCGTCGCGCTTTGTCTCCTGGCGTGTTCTGGAAGGCGTTTCGCGGCCCATCCTCCTCTCCCGATCAAGAGCCTCCTCGATCTTGCGTCTCAATTCTTGGTTTTCAGCCCTTAGAAGCTCCACGACCGGGTCGGGCGAGCGTTCGTCTGGCCCGACCAGAGTTGTGGCTTGGCGGTGGTGACTTGCGATTAGCCGTGCTTCTGGTGCGTACTATCCTTGCTCGGTGGTATCCTTGATGCCCAGCTAGTTTCTGGGCCCCACGGTGGGCGCGATGTTAATGCACAAAATGGTGAGACTCGCGCTTCTCCTCGAGCGGCGTCTTCTCTCCTTACGAGTACAGATGGGGGTACACGCAAAGGCACTCGATGCCTAAGTCGGATAGGGCTTTTGGAGAAGAGAAGGTGAGTTAAGTGTTTAGGGTTTTGAGTGAGTAGAGTATGCCAACCTGGGGTCAAGCCCCGCTTTATATAGTGGAGTCTACTTTGGGAGGATAACCAGCGATCCGGATCTGCGCGCGGTACCTCCTCCCTCACGCTTCAGGGATCAGCTCATCTCTTCCTAATATCTCGCACCTGCCAAGTCCGTCACGTACTGGCTACGTGATCCTCAATCTTCGGAGTGGCAACGGCTCCAAGCGTCGTCTCTAGGCACATCCCTTTCTAGAAGGTTCGAGAGTCATGAGTCGGCTCGCCCCTGACCTGCTCGGTGTTATCACTGGGGCGATTGTACCGGAGAGCGGGTTTGGTGGGTCCCGAGTCGGACGTAGCTCGTCGAGCTCAGAGAAGGTCGGAACCGAGCCGGACCGGCTCGGTTTAGTGGATATACTGGAACTCGCCTCAGGGACCGGTCCGTAACAAAAACTATCCGGTGATTCAAAACACGGCGAAACTTCGTTAGAATTTTTTGACGATTTTTGAATCATGAATTAATATAAAATATTAATTCTCAAATTTAATTTTATCCTGATTTAATTCAATCACTTACTTAGCCAACAAGAAACTGCTTATTATAGCATAAATACGATAATTTATACAAAAATAACGTTAAATAATGCATCGTAAAGATAAGGGTGTTACACAACCCGTTTCACGAATTGTTGCAAACCGTGCGTGAAGTACAAGTGCAAGGTGTTGATATTAACCGGTACAGAGAAATAGGGCAAAATGGAGGAATTATATTCTGGTGATGCGATTGTTGTGTAGCCACCGCATTTTGACCAGGCACTGGTTTCTCCAATAGAGCATCGATTTCCGAACTCCATTGAGGCTCCGTGTGCAACAGAATTGCAGAAAAAAAGGTACACGACCAGGTTCTAAATATCTATATATTTGGCATAACCATGCCGTTATTTTAGCTGGTGCTTTTTCAAAACACAATCAATTATTTTTCAGATAGAGCTCTTTGTGGTTAATGTGTTTTCTAGGAATTTTAATTGAAAATTGTGCAAAATTGGTTGGTCAGTCAAGACTTAGAATTATCACACTTTTTAAAAAAAAAAAAAAAAAACTCTGGTGCTAGTATTGATGTGTACTCTAAGTCTATATGCTTGTCACTACAAGAAATTCAGTTATTACCGAGGGCCAAAAGCCCTCGCTAAAAACCAAAAGCCCTCGCTACAGTACGCGTTACCGAGGGCCAGTTGTATGTAGGTTATTCACTTGTCGGCAACGTATATCGAGAGGCATTTATAAAAAGTCGTAAGTAATTACTGAGGGCCAAACGCCCCAGTAATTACCGAGGGCCAATGGCCCGAGGCCAGTGGTGAAAAAGCCCTCGGTAATGTAAGCATTTTTTTTTTAAGAAAAAATAATACACTTCAAGCATTACAAACAAACAGAATCAGAGGCAAAATAAAAAACTGAAGAAGTTGATTTGGGAAACAGAATCAAAATCAAAATTAAAATCACAGATTAAAAACCAACAGACTACATAAACAAAATCGCAAACCAACAGAAGTACAATTTCAATGAGATGTTAATTTTGCAGTCCAGAACAATATCATTGGAGTGAATGCATTTTTTGCAATTTACAGTATCTAAGATCTAATAACTCTTTAAGAAAATAAAATCTCCAAGCAGTAGCATGTCTTTATTGCCCTTAGCTCATATGTTTGGACGAAGGAAGGCTATTGAGCTCGGAAACACACGCCGCTACTTCTGCCTGCGTGATCACAGTCCTCTCCTCCAAGCTCAATAACACCATACAATAAATCAATAGAAACAAGTTTTGGTCATCAAAATCAAAATTACAAACCAACAAACTACATAAACAAAATTAAAACCACAGATGCAATTTCTTTGGAATGCAATTGGGAAATTAGGGTTGAAAAAAGCGTCACCGCCATGAAACCCTGAGAGTGAGGATTGTGAGCCTCTCCACTGCGCCCTTGCGGTGGTGTTTTGGGCTGTCTCCTTGCCGCCGGCGGTTTGCCTCTCTCCGCTGCGTGAATCTGGTCTTCCTTCTCATTGGCGGTGGTCTACTCCTCTGTTCGGGTCCACGCCTTTGTTTTCCGATCTGAGATTTCCGCATTTGTGCTTAATCAAATCACAAAATTAAAACTACAAATTACAAACCCAAACAGAAACAAATGTTGTCGTTGCCGCCATAAACACCGCCACGTATGTCACCACGCCGTTGCCACAACGATGTCCTTTCAGATCGCTACGAACGTCACTGCCACAAAAGCCTCTTAGAAGTTGATTTGGGAACAAAGAGAGTGAGGGTTCGTCTTATGCCATGATGACAGGGTTAAGGTGATTGAGGCTGAGGCTGAGGCTGAGGGTTGAGGGTGATGGTGCAGAGAGACAAACGAGGGTGAGGGTGATGGCGGATTGAAAGTGATGGTGCAGGAGGCTGAAGGTGAAAATGGAAGAGTTTGGAAAGTGAACGAGAGAGTGAGAGATATTGAGAGAGTGAGAATCGAATGGAAGAGTCTGGAATGAATGATTTTGTTTTATTTTCTAGAAAACAAAGCGCACGGAGGACCAAAAACCCTTGCTAATAAAGGTGTCAGGTGTCAGAAGGTGCGTACCGAGGGCCACATGCCCTCACTAAAAAAGCTGTGTTACCAAGGGGCACAACCCTCACTAATAATTTTTTAAAAACTAAAAACACTACTGAGGGCCAAGGCTCTAGCTAAGGGACATCGAAAATTTTCCTAGGGCCTAAGTCCTCAGTATTAAAAAATAGTATCTACTACCTAATGGCCCTCGCTAATAGTCTCTAGGTAATTCCATATGTTCTTGTAGTGTGTGTATATTAGATTGGGTTCTGATATTATGTCCTTAGTTTGAAGTGTTTTTTTTGTTTTGTTTTTCTATTGTATCTACCAAGAGACATTCTACTAGAGTAGTTAAAATTGAATGAACTTGTGAGACTAAAATTGTGGGTTTATTTGTTTTGAATCACTTGTTGCCCCATTGTGCGTATGCAGTACTGCTTACTACATTTGATTTGATTGTCATATATACTTTCTTAGTTATCAGCCTAAGTATGTGATAAGGTAATCAAAATGAGGGATCATGCAATTCTAACTAAGTTGGAGAAACTTTTATAGCTAGGTCCATGGTCTTTATATTAAGACAATAAAAAAAAACTTGGCGCAAGTGGTTTTGATTGCCTAGTGTTTGATATTATAATATAATTTAACATATATTTGTGGCAACATGCACGCAGAACCATACTATAGTCATGCTTGGGAGCACAATTGTTCGCTTTGTTTGATATTTTCTTCTGTCATACTTTCTTTGTATATTGTTGATTTTCGGGTTAGTCCGTGGTATATATGGATTGGATATGACTTTTTTGATGAGTTGCTACTTGCCTATTAACTGTTTGGTAAGACTTGAGCCATGAATTATGCTTTAGCTTGCTGAATGCCTTAATACTAGTTTGATCATTTTAGTTAGGCATTGGGATAATGTGAATGTGAATTTGAACTATTAAATGTGCTCACATTGTCTGAACATTATGTTAGTTTGGATGCATGAGTTGCATACTTTGGAAACTCTTTTGATGTGTATATATATGCATGAGTACAACAATTTCGAAAGTTTATTTTGATATGAAATATTATGCCTTATTACACTTTTTAAAGTGTGTCTATATGGACATTCTTGATAAATTTATGAAAAGCATATATTATTGCTATGAGTGGAACAAAATTGAAAAGCAATTCTGTTTTCATTGAAATGTATTGTTAGTACCTGATAGATATGGATATATTTTGTGAATATGCAAGGGGTGGCAAATTTGGATTTGTGTTGAGATCTCTTTTCATGATTTTGGGACTGCTTGTGCCACTTTTTCTGCCCATTTTATTTGATAAATAAAGATCATATAGTACAGATGCGTATTTGTTTTGGAGTGGGAAAAATTGATTCCCTATATCTTGGCATAACAACATAATTATTGGTTTCAATGATATTGTGAGAGAGGTTATTGTCACTAATAATTATATAGCTTGTGTGATGTGTGCCAGTGCTGTGTGTCATGTAAATTGTTGCCTATCAATTTTATTACAAGATCAAAAGCTTAAAGCTTAATGTGGACTTGGCGTTGATAGATAAGACATGGATACGACAATACTACATATGGCATGTGTCCCCTTTTTTTATAAGAACATGGATAAGACAATACTACATATGCAAAACCAAAAACCAAAATCCTAACTAGTTCCCCCCAACTTAATTCTCTGCAGTGTCCCCACTGGAATTCCTTAAATTAGAGGAGTACTCAGCACACAAACAACAAAACAAAACAGAAACAAGCAAAGCAAATCCTATAAGTACTGCAGATTATTTGAAATTAAAAAGAGACTAGGGAGAGAAAACCCCTGCTCTGAGCCTGTTGCTGAACCTTGTTCTCTTGCTGCTTTGGCCTTTCTTCCTTTTCTTTCCCTCCATCGTGGCCAGGGTCTCATCTTCAGACTGTTCATTCACCACAATCACCTCCTCCTCACCTCTTTTCTTCTTTTTGCTTTTGTTGGCCTTCTTGGCAGGTGATGATTGTTCAGGAGGAGGTGGTGGTGTGCTCCAGCCATCATCAACATTGCCCTCATAGGGCACAATCTCAAGTGGATGAATGTCTTCAATGATGGTAGGTGCTGCAGCACGTGATGTAGATGCACCTGCTGCACCTGCAAGTGCAGTAGCAATAGCTGCTTCTAAATTGACTTCTTCCTCATTGACTGTGGCCTCTTCATGCTCTTTTTCCTGCTGTGGTGGTGTGGTGGCTGGGTTTGCATCAGTAGCATCAAAGAATTTCCCACTGCTCTCAAGCAACTTTTCTTTTTCCTTCTCAGTCACTGTCTCTGTGGTAACTTCAGGCTCCTCATTGCTTTCTTTTTCAACTTTAGGCACTTCAAGTGCCTCCTTTTCTCTAATTTCATCCTCTTCATTTCTATTCTCCTCATTCCCTTCTGCATTCACCTCTTCTTCAGGTTGTTCTTCTTCCTGAACTTTTGTGGGAACCTCTTTTTCTTCCTCATTGACTGCCTTTTCCTTCCCCTTTTTAGAAGTCTTATTTGGCTTCTTTTTCTTTGTTTTGCTTGATCCAGGGGTGTCATCATGAATTGGCTCTTCTTGAGTGGGCTCCTCATGGGTTGTTGTAGAGTCCAAGGGCTCCAAAATCCAATAGGGAAAACAGGTGGTTTGTATACAAGCTTTTTGGGGAAATTGAGGTTGAAGAGCCTTTTTTGCCAGATGAACTGCTCATGGGCAAATTTCCCGAAGTCATGTCGGTGCTTTATGAATTTGTTCAGCACCAGAGGTGTTGGCCCAATGTTGTGACTTGAAGGGGTTGTGATATCTAAGGCTTTGGACAGTGACCATGACTCTTCTCCACCATAGACCGCGACACCCTCTTTGTAACATCCATATTTTCGCGATGCGTATTTAACGTTATTATAGTATATTTTGTCGTATTTATACTATAATAATCAGTTCTTGTTTGATAAGCAAGTGATTGAATTAAATCAAGATCAAATTAAATTTGAGAATTAATATTTTATATTAATTCATGGTTTGAATATCGTCGAAAAATTCTAACAAAATATCGTCGCGTTTTGAATCATCGGGCAGTTTGGCCGCTGATAAAATTTTAAAAGAACCCCGATTTCGATGAAAATCGAATCGTGACTTGTTGTGATTATTTTTGAGTGTTTGAGATTGTTTTTAATATTTATGATAATATTTTATCACGCAGTGAATTAATTTCTCAGTAAATTAAATCACTACAAGAACTTTCGCCATTACCGACGGCCAAAAGCCGTCGGTAATTCTAGATACCGATGGCCTACCGACGGCCTCGGGGTCGTCGGTATTTTCCTCCTTGGTAAAATTTACCGACGGCCAAAAAAGCCGTCAGTAATTACCGACGGCTTGGCCGTTAGAAAGTCGTCACGTGACCGTCGGTAAAATCCACGAAAACAACTATTTTTGCTTTGTACTTTACCGACGGCTAAACCCACTGTAAAATAAAAATTAAAATAAAATAAAAAAAAAACATAGATCAGTTTGATGCTATGCCTTCATGAATACATTAACATTAACATAGATATTTTACAAAAACATAGATCAGTAATAATGACTTTTACTTTTACTGAAAATAATTATTCCCAAATTAACATTAAAACACATAACCCAAACAATTACATTATAAAAGTATTTTACATTTTTTTTCTAACCCCAAACCAGTGCTACACCCTAACAACAAACCACCTTAAACTGCAATCTCTAACTTAGTAGCACCATCATAATTTTTTAAACCCTAGGGATAGATATATAGGTGGTGCCACGTAACATTAATGTGTTAGAAATACCTTCCAAAAGAAGTATCATGCTTTGTTTCAAAGCCATCATCAATCTCTTGTCTCTAATATTGAATAAGTATCCACAGGGTTAGATAAAGATTAAGAATTCGCACTTTAGCTAAGAATAAGTGTTATGTAAATATATGAAGTAGTGGTCAATTTATATCCTGTCCATTAAGAAAATTGATAGAATGTAATGAACAATCAATGACAAAATCCTTATGGTTTATAGTATATAGAACATGTCATAGTTATGACTAAACATATGAAAAGATAACCAGTAAAGGTAGAAGGATAATAAATGTAATTGCTTGATCAATTTACTTGAGTAATATAATTGCAAACCAATATGACATAACCCTCACTTATTGAATATTCTTAGGTAACCTTTATGGACCAAAGAACCAGGATGGACAAAATCCAAGACCATTTATATCGTTTTGTAACATCAAGCAGCATACCCAAGCAGCTTCACTACCCAAACTTGAGGCTGGCCAATGAGCATATCGACAATGCAGCAGCATACCTTTAGCTAGCATATGCAGAAATTGTCCCAGCCCTGGTTAACAACTCCTACTTCCCCTTTGTCCTTGCCTTGGAGAATGTGCCAGCTGCCTCTGGTTGCAAAATCACTTATTTACAACAGTTTGCAAACTTAGAAAGTACATTTTAAAACAGTATTCAAAATCACCAAGACCAGATTATGACTGCTTTATTATCCAACTATACCTTTTGGATTGGAAACAGAAGAGCCACCAAGTATATGCTGAAGCAAAAAAAAACCAATCTTTTAAAGAATAGAAATAAAAGCAAAAATCTGAATATCATTATGTATCCCAGTATGTATGGTATGGAGATTGTGACCTTGAGAGCTGCAATCCTGCCTGCATGAATTTTTCCAAATCAAGATCGTGGCATCACCATTGTGAAGACCACTTAAATTAGAAAGATGGGATATAGACATGTACATCTATGGTGAGATTTGGAAGTTTATGAAACAAACATCCATCAACTCATGAAGGTGAATCTCCTCATTTACAGAATTGATGCACATGCTTTCTCTCTGGAGCAAGCAATTCCTGCATGGATCATAACATGTGTGAGATCACTAATACTCATGGCATAAGAAATATGCTCAACAATAACTTGAAAGAAAATTATATCCTATTGTTGGCCTTTGAGTAAACAGTTAAAAATTCAAGAATTAGCTAAATATATAGCACAAATGACTTTCAAGACTACACATGAATATCTTTAAACTTGTACTGCAAAAAACTATCACCAAAACATTTGGTGTTCAATTACTCAACATTTAGTGCTTTCTTAAGAACAATTTCTAAGAAAAAGAAGACAGAGATTAAAAGGAAAATCTTATAGAATAAAGTTGAGCAATAGTAGGGTTAAAAGTTTTTCAAGAGGTATTCTGATATTCATGGACAGCTGCCGCAATTACATTTCTGAACATCAAAATCGGAACAAAATCAAAAACAAAATCAAAATCGGAACTTCATAATATAATAATTATGACGAAAATTAAATGTAGCTGGCATCGTTAAGATCTGGACGAAAGCATAGGTATTGCATATCTGGAGTCATAAAGGTCCAAATGTTTTGCAAGATATGCATCCTTCATTCTTCAAACCGTTGTTCAGAGGGGCTGATTAGAGCGGCAGACAAAATAGAATCAGATGACAAAGTTGATATTATTAATCTATTATATTTACATACACATATAACAAATAAATAGACCCAAAACACCAATTTCTCTCAGTAAGGTTGCGGAATAGTTTTGGAGATACACCTTTCCTTCCTTGATTAGGGATTTAAGCTCCATTGTTCTTCTTCTTCTTCAATCATGATGTTCCTTCCTTGTTCTTCACTAGTTCAACACATGCAAGATGGTATTCTCTTTGATTTTCGAGTTCCTTGCCCTAGCCTCCATGGAAGTGGCTCCTCAAGCTCCAATCTTCATCCTTGAAGCTTTAATGGAGGTGAAACCTCCATCTTCTTCTTTCCTCTTCCTCCAAATCGAGCATCCATCTCTGTCCCGACCTCTCTCTCGATCTCTCTCTCTCTCTGTTCAGCCCCTTTCCTTCTCTCTTTGTGAACACTCTTTCTCTCGCTCTAGCCACCACGAAGGGTAGCGCAACTGCCGCCCTTGCGGCCTCGTCGGAGCTGCGAGCTCCACCCCCTTTTTCCTCTTCTCCCTCCGTCGCCTCCCCTCTTCTTCTCTCCTTCTCTTTTCTTTCCTTTTCTTCTTTCTTTCTTTCTTTTTTCTGAAACAGGTCACGATGGGAGTGGGTGAAGAGGAGATGAGAGAGTCCTAGGGTGTGTGAGGGTTAAGTGAGTTGTATGGTGGATCAACGTTCATATTTTTACGTTACCGACGTAAAAATATTTTTACCTTACCGACGGCTTACAGACGGCCCATAAACCCTCTGTAATTACCGACGGCTAATGTAGCAAAAAATAATTTCGTAAGCAGATATTTTCCCGTGCATTAGCGACGGCTTGGCCGTCGGCAATTAAAATATTACCGACGGAGTCGGGGTCGTCGGTAAAATTCCGTCGGTAATACACACTTTTCTTGTAGTGAATTTCGCGAATTTATCGGTAATGCGGTTACTCAACACCGTGTTTTTTTTAGTACTTTTAAGACTCTAGGATTAGAGGGTAATCACGAGAGATGAGAGATTAGATGGGTTAGACTAATTGATGGGATTAACATCTTACTTTTATGAGAGGTGTCACTTTTTATGTGTTTAACATTTTTATTACTTTACTTAAACTATTTTTAACCATGTATTTATTTTTTTTAAAGAAAAAGAAAATAATCCCTCCCCTTTATTTTAAGGGCAGCCGCGACCCCCCCTTTTGTTACTTCATTTTCATTTCATCTTCATCCTTTTAGTGAGAGAAAGCGTGAAGCACCATTCATGGCTTCCATGGTCATCTCCCTCCATGATTTTTGAGTTATTTGACTTCCAATCTTCCAACCTTCTTGCAACTAACTTCCTCTTCTCTTGCTACCACCCATTTCACCATTCAAACAAGTTTGAGAGCCACATTTCTCTCCCCAAAACTGCCCCAAAATCGCAAGCTCCCTAGGTGGAGGAGGCAGTGACTTTTCTTGCTTTGTTCTTGTTTCTACGCTTTGTATTTTGCTTGATTATGATTAATGATGGAAGTGAACACCTAAATCCCCAAATCTTAGAACCCTAGGCGCTAACGTAAGGGGAAAACGAGTGATTACGTGATCTTGAGGTGAATCAATTTAATTAGTTGATGATTTTTGTTTATTAGATGTTGTTGTTGCTATTTTAGTTACTAGTTTTGGATTGGAAGTTGAATTGAGTGAATTTTCATGAAAACCTTGCTTCTTGAAAGAGATTTGAAATGGGAATGGTTTTAATTAGGCTTGGGTTGTGAAATTGGTTATTGATTTGAGAAAGAATTGGCATAGGAAATGATGTTGTTAATTTAAATTGGAAGTTTGAAAATTTTTGGGGAAAAAGGGAGTGATGGCCGCGAGCCCTAGAGGCTTTGGGGAAGGAAAATTATTTTGTATTCTTAGTTCATAATAGCTGAATTGATGTATGTTAGGCTTTGGAAAATTATGGAAAAGCTTTTCTTGAAATTGGACTTGTTTTGGCTTTTTGAGGCAATGAAGCACTTAAAGTAAATTGGATTCTTTGAGACCCAAGAAACCAAGTGGAGCCTTGACTTAAGAATCTTGAGAAAAAAGTATTAAATTTAGTATTGATTCATGTCTCAAGTTTTGGAGAAAGTAAGCTTAGAATTTGAAAACTTTGTTTTTCCAACTTAGTGTATTTTCTTCAAAATGAGTTTAGTTTTAAATATTTTATTCTTTGAGTTGTTGTTATTTTTCTTTAAGTGTTTTGTTGTCTAAGTGGTTTTTGAGGTTTGAGAGCCTAGGAGGTTAGATTTAGTGTGTGCATAGGATTATGCTAAGTTTGTTCCGTGGTGTTAGGACTTGAGAATAAGAATTCGTGCGGCGTGAATTCGGGACATGCGTTGACACGTGACTTGGGGACTTTCGGTAAGGGCTACTTCTAGACAAGCTTAGGACTTTGAATTTTATTTTGTATATCAAGAAAGTCTGAGAACCTCAGGGTTCGAAGTGAGGGTCTCGTACCCCCTTGATTTTATTGTTAAGCTTTATATTTGATTATTCGTGTGTTTGGTTAAAGCGGTTGGTATTCTGAGCCCGACCCCCCACACTTGTTTGCCTTACCTCCTTGCTAACTCCACCGAGTTTCAAAGAGATGAACTGTGTTTTGATGCTAATGATTGATTATGATACGATTTTGTTGGATTGAACTGTGTTGTTGTGTGATATTGCTGATTGAATATTTGTTTGATGTGAATGTTGAATAATTATTTGATTATGCTCGATTGAATGTCATACGGGGTGATATATTCATTGGGATTATGGAAGCGTTGTTGTGTCGTTTGTGAACTCGACCTGAATATCCTAGGGTAGTGAAAAAGCCCAAGGCTACGGCCGGAGTTCAGGGGTGTAGTTTATTGTTGGGTATACAGTAACTTCAACTTGAACATCTTGGGGTGCGGTATATCACGCGGGAGTTCAGTGTCGTCGTTAGCCCTAGACATGATTATTCTGGGGTGAGGTATATCACGTGGGAGTTCAGTGTCTGGTGGAATATTATAGGGTTTGGGTATACCAAGCGATTGACCACTGTGTCGGGAAATCTGGAATTCATAAACACTGACATATAGTTGCGTCAATAGGGAGTCGATGCATTCTTGTTGAATTGGTTTGTAATGCCAATGACCTACTGGTTTATTTGTGTTGAATATGTTGTTATACTAGTGTCTATCTCTTTTATTTTAAGAAGTTGACCCTTGCCCGTGGTTCCTTCAATTGATGATGGTAACCCAGACGCTGATGGACGTGGTGGAGATTCCAGTGATGATGACATCGTCAGAGGTGACCTTTGACTTTCCACACAATTCCATCAGTTTGGAGTTCAGCCCCACTTCTGGCCAAGATGTATATTCAAGAGGCGTGTTAAAGGTTTTGCGCATAGGTGGACTGACGAGGACGCGAATGAACTGATGAAGGAGATGGAGAAGGACCGCCAGAAGATTTGTGTAGTTGTGTAGTTGATGATGTTTATCTATTTTGTATATATTTTTGGGTTGGTGACCAGTCTGCCGGTTTTGCTTGACCTTTGTGGCAGTTGTTAATTAGGTGTCGAGGTTAATGCTTTTGGAGCAGCCCCTTGCGTGGGTAACTGCCGGGAGTACCTCAGAAGTATGACTACTCTTACTAGGATCTTCATGCTCTAAGTGTATTCCTACTTGTGCATATTTATTTACCATTTTCTGTATGAAAAACTTGTCAGTGCATATCTCTTAGGAAGTTGTGTGGATTTTTATATTCAGTTGCAATAGTCCTTGCATTTATAATTCCATCATGTTTTAAAAAGTTGTAGATTCTCTGATCATGCCTTGAGAAAGACTTTGTTTATAAAGAAAAAAATAATAATTACCGCATTTTCTAAAAGACATGAAAAGTATTATTTCGGAAAACCTCTTTGCATTTAGAGTTTGTTCTAGTTTAGTTGCGCTCCAGAAACGGGTCGTTACAATAGTGGTATCAGAGCGGTTCGGTTCTAACCGGACTGTGTGTTGGGTAGCTAAGCTGGTCACCATGTCGGATTTTGTTTGTTGGGTAGCTAGTTGTACTAGTGTTGATGTTGTCTGATGAGTGAAGCAACCTTGCTTAGAATTGTTTGGATTGTTTCTTAATTGAAGCAATGTGTGTCAACACATCACTTGAGTGTGAGGTTCTGACAGGCTTTTGAACACCGTAGGAATCTAATGCCACCCCACAGAGACGCTACGGTAGGATCTGATGACTCTAACATGGATCGGGCAATTCAAGCAATGACTGAGATGGCAGCGGCTATGGCACAACAATCTGCTACTGCGACCCAATAATCTGCTGCTATGGCTCAACAGACTGCGGCCATGAACCAACATAATCTGCAACAACAACAGAGGGCCGAGAGGAATGTGGAGGCTAGAGGACTGGCTGAATTTCGCAAGCATGATCCACCGAAGTTCTTTAGTGAACCGAATCCGAACAAGGTAGATCTGTGGATCTAGGAGATAGAGAAGATTTTTGAAGCACTCAACTGTTCCACGAATGTCAAGGTGAATTATGCGTCTTATTTACTGTTGGGAGATGCAGAGTACTGGTGGAAGGGAGTCAAATAGATGTTGACGGCTGAACGTCAGGAGATTAATTGGGAGATCTTTCGCAGGAGATTTTTGGAGAAGTACTTTCCAGAGACTACACGGATGGAGAAGGAGCAAGAATTCCTTCGTATGTATCAGGGCAACATGACAGTATCGGAGTATGCTGCCAAGTTTGAGTCGCTTTCAAGATACTTCTGTCCATTTCGTGATCGGGCAGATCTGAATTGGTTGAGCGATAGAATTCAGTGGGGATTGAGGTTCGACATCCATAAGTCTGTGGTGTCCCTGAGAATTCGGAACTTTCAACAGTTGGTTAATAGATGCATCGAGGTGGTAGTCATGAGGAATGTCAAGAGAAAGAATGGTTCAGGTGGGCCTATCAGGTCGTAGAATCAAGGCTAGGGGAATGGTCAGAAAGGGAAACAACAGGGGAAACCTTACAATAGACCTCAAGAGAACAAACAGGGACAACATCACCCTATGACCCAGAATTCAGGTGGTGGAGGTCGAGACCGTGGAGATCTAATCTGTTTTCGTTATGGAAAGACGGGGCATTTTGCCAAAAAATGTCCTACAAGAGAGGTGTTGTGTTTCAACTACAACAAGCCAGGGCACCTTGCCAAGGATTGCAAAGCTCCGAAGGCAAGATCGAGTGTGAACGCAACAAAGGCGAAGAGGAAGCTTCTGGCTACCAAGGGTAGAGTCTTTTGTATGGGCGGCAAAGAAGCAGAGCAATCAGATGATCTGACCCAGGGGAATTACAGAACTGAGGGTAACTCTCTATCCATACTCTTCGATTCTAATGCCACACATTCTTTCATTTCTTTGGATTGTGTGATCCGATTTAAATTGCCTGTGATTGTTTTATCTTTCAACTTAGTAGTGGCTACTCCAACTGCTAAGACTTTAGTTTCCAACAATGCATAACTTCGTTGTGTGGTGATTGTTTAGTGTAGAAAGTTCTTATTAATTTGATTTGCTTGCCTTTTAAAAGTCTGATGTTATTCTTGGGATGGATTGGTTTTTGTGCCACCATATTCTTTTGGATTGTGCCTAAAATCGTAGTTTTCTCAACCTTGAAGTTTTCAAATACCCTTTCTATTAATTCCATCGAAGTTTCTTGAAGGAGCGAGCTCAGGATTTCATATTCCCTTGCTAGCTTAGGAGTTGCCTAAGAGATCGAGTTAAACAGAGTACCAGTTTGCGATGGTATTTATGGACGATATCCTGATCACCTTGTGAAGCAGAGGAGTACATAAAGGGCATCTACGACCTGTATTGCAGATTGTACGAGAGAAGCAGCATTGCGCCAACTTTTCTAGTGCGAGCATTGGCATGACCCCATGTGAAGCATTGTATAGACACGAGTGTCAGACGCCTCTTTGCTGGTATCCAGACAGTGAAAGCTCGATTGTAGGTCTAGATTTGATTCAACAGACAACTGAGAAAGTACGACCGATCAGAGCAAGGGTGAAAACATCTCAGAATTAACAGAAGAGTTACGCAGACAGGAGTCGCTGAACGTTAGAATTGCAAAAAGGAGAGCTTGTATTTCTTCGAGTCGCACCCATAACTGAAGTTGGTCGAGCGATCAAATCCAGAAAACTCATTCCTAAATTCATTGGACCCTATAAATCCTTCGTCGTATAGGTCCATTTGCATATTAGATAGCTTTATCACCCTTCCTATCTAATATTCATCACATCTTCCACGTCTCGTAATTGCGAAAATATGCTTCTGACCCATCTCATGTTATTGAACCTAACGTGATTCAGTGGAGAGATGACTTGTTTTTCGATGCATTCCCTGCAAAGATTGTCGACAGGAAGACCAAGCAATTGAGGAACAAGGAGATTCAGCTAGTCAAAGTGATTTGCGACCAGAGGACAAGTGACGTGACCTGGGAGCTAGAAGAAAAGATGCGAGAGCAGTACCTAGTTTTGTTTTCTTAGCTCGTGTCTGACTTGTAGTTTCAAGGACGAAACTATTTTTAAAGGGGGAGTATTGTAACATCCATATTTTCGCGATGCGTATTTAACGTTATTATAGTATATTTTGCCGTATTTATGCTATAATAAGCAGTTCTTGTTTGATAAGCAAGTGATTGAATTAAATCAAGATCAAATTAAATTTGAGAATTAATATTTTATATTAATTCATGGTTCGAATATCGTTGAAAAATTCTAACGAAGTTTCGTCGCATTTTGAATCATCGGGCAGTTTGGCCATAGAAAAATTTTTAAAAGAACCCCGATTTCGATGAAAATCGAATCGTGACTTGTTGTGATTATTTTTAAGTGTTTGAGATTGTTTTTAATATTTATGATAATATTTTATCACGCAGTGAATTAATTTCTCAGTAAATTAAATTTTGCGAATTTATCGGTAACGCAGTTACTCGACACCGTGTTTTTTTTAGTACTTTTAAGACTCTAGGATTAGAGGGTAATCACGAGAGATGAGAGATTAGATGGGTTAGACTAATTGATGGGATTAGCATCTTACTTTTATGAGAGGTGTCACTTTTTATGTGATTAACATTTTTATTACTTTACTTAAACTATTTTTAACCATGTATTTATTTTTTTTAAAGAAAAAGAAAATAATCCCTCCCTTTTATTTTAAGGGCAGCCGCGACCCCCCCTTTTGTTACCTCATTTTCATTTCATCTTCATCCTTTTAGTGAGAGAAAGCGTGAAGCACCATTCATGGCTTCCATGGTCATCTCCCTCCATGATTTTTGAGTTGTTTCACTTCCAATCTTCCAACCTTCTTGCAACTAACTTCCTCTTCTCTTGCTAACACCCATTTCACCATTCAAGCAAGTTTGAGAGCCACATTTCTCACCTCAAAACAGCCCCAAAATCGCAAGCTCCCTAGGTGGAGGAGGTAGTGACTTTTCTTGCTTTGTTCTTGTTTCTATGCTTTGTATTTTGCTTGATTATGATCAATGATAGAAATGAGCACCTAAATCCCTAAATCTTAGAACCCTAGGCGCTAACCTAAGGGGGAAAAGAGGGATTGTGTGATCTTGAGGTGAATCAATTTAATTAGTTGATGATTTTTGCTTATTAGATGTTGTTGTTGCTATTTTAGTTACTAGTTTTGGATTGGAAGTTGGATTGAGTGAATTTTCATGAAAACCTTGCTTTTTGAAAGAGATTTGAAACGGGAATGGTTTTAATTAGGCTTGGGTTGTGAAATTGGTTGTTGATTTGTGAAAGAATTGGCATAGGAAATGATGTTGTTAATTTAAATTGGAAGTTTGCAAATTTTTGGAGAAAAATGGGGTGATGGCCGCGAGCCCTAGAGGCTTTGGGGAAGGAAAATTGTTTTGTATTCTTAGTTCATAATAGTTGAATTGATGTATGTTAGGCTTTGAAAAATTATGGAAAAGCTTTGCTTGAAATTGGACTTGTTTTGGATTTTTGAGGCAATGAAGCACTTAAGGTAAATTGGGCTCCTTGAGACCCAAGAAACCAAGTGGAGCCTTGATTTAAGCATCTTGAGAAAAAGTATTAAATTTAGTATTGATGCATGTCTAAAGTTTTGGAGAAAGTAAGCTTGGAATTTGAAAACTTTGTTTTTCCAACTTAGTGTATTTTCTTCAAAATGATTTTAGTTTTAAATATTTTATTCTTTGAGTTGTTATTATTTTTCTTCAAGTGTTTTGTTGTCTAAGTGGTTTTTGAGGTTTGAGAGCCAAGGAGGTTAGATTTAGTGTGTGCATAGGATTATGCTAAGTCTGTTCCGTGGTGTTAGGACTTGAGAATCAGAATTCGTGCGGCGTGAATTCGGGATGTGCATTGACACGTGACTTGGCGACTTTTGGTAAGGGCTACTTCTAGACAAGCTTAGGACTTTGAATTTTATTTTGTATATCAAGGAAGTCTGAGAACCTCAGGGTTCAAAGTGAGGGTCTCGTACCCCCTTGATTTTATTGTTAAGCTTTATATTTGATTATTCGTGGGTTTAGTTAAAGCGGTTGGTATTCTGAGCCCGACACCCCACACTTGTTTGCCTTACCTCCTTGCTAACTCCACCGAGTTTCAAAGAGATGAACTGTGTTTTGATGCTAATGATTGATTGTGATACGATTCTGTTGGATTGAATTGTGTTGTTGTGTGATATTGCTGATTCAATATTTGATTGATGTGAATGTTGAATAATTATTTGATTATGCTCGATTGAATTGTCATATGGGGTGATATATTCATTGGGATTGTGGAAGCATTGTTGTGTCGTTTATGAACTCGACCTGAATATCCTAGGGTAGTAGAAAAGCCCAAGGCTACGGCCAGAATTCAGGGGTGTAGTTTATTGTTGGGTATACGGTAACTTCAACTTGAACATCTTGGGTGCGGTACATCACTCGGGAGTTCAGTGTCGTCGTTAGCCCTAGACATGAATATTCTAGGGTGAGGTATATCATGTGGGAGTTCAGTGTCTTGTGGAACATTATCGGGTTAGGGTATACCAAGCGATTGACCACTGCGTGGGGAAATCTGGAACTCATAAACACTGGCCTATAGTTGCGTCAATAAGGAGTCGGTGCATTCTTATTGAATTGGTTTGTAATGCCAATGACCTGCTGATTTATCTGTGTTGAATATGTTGTTATATTAGTGTCCATCTCTTTTATTTTAAGAAGTTGACCCTTGTCCGTGGCTCTTTCAATTGATGATGGTAACCCGGACGTTGATGAACGTGGTGAAGATTCCAGTGATGATGACATCGTCGGAGGTAACCTTTGACTTTTCGCACATGGCAATTCCCTCGGTTTGGAGTTCAGTCCCACTTCTGGTCGAGATGTATATTCAAGAGGCGTGTTAAAGGTTTTGCGCATAGGTGGACTGACGAGGACGCGAATGAACTGATGGAGGAGACGGAGAAGGACCGCCAGAAGATTTGTGTAGTTGTGTAGTTAATGATGTCTATCTATTTTGTATATAGTTTTGGGTTGGTGACCAGTCTGTCAGTTTTGCTTGACCTTTGTGGCAATTGTTAATTAGGTGTCGAGGTTAATGCTTTTTGAGCAGCCCCCTACATGGGTAACTGCCGGGAGTACCTCAGAAGTATGACTACTCTTACTAGGGTCTTCATATTCTAAGTGTATTCCTGCTTGTGCATATTTATTTACCGTTTTCTGTATGAAAAACTTGTCAGTGCATATCTCTTGGGAAGTTATGTGGATGTTTATATTCAGTTGCAATAGTTCTTGCATTTATAATTCCATCATGTTTTAAAAAGCTGTAGATACTCTGATCATGCCTTGCGAAAGACTTTGCTTACAAAAAAAAAATAATTACCGCATTTTCCAAAAGACACGTAGAGTATTATTTTGGAAAACCTCTTTGCATTTAGAGTTTGTTCTAGTTTAGTAGCGCTCCGAAAATAGGCCGTTACACTCTTGCCTACACAACTCACTAATTAGGCAAGGGAAAAACAGATTCCCCTTGCCTCTTCTAGCACACTCCAAAAATTCCCTCTCAATCAACTTTCCAACCTCTATAGGCTTTCCTTCCAACAACTGGTGCAACAGCACTAACCTCTCTTTGTCTATGGTTTGGTTGTGGGTGGTAGGGAAGATACTGGTGGTGATAAAAGAGTACCATATTTTGGCATGGTTCACCAAATCAGTCCTCCTAATCCTATAATCATTTCCCTTCTTCTTGGCCCATACAGTTCCAAGAACTGTGAGTTTCTCCTTGATCAAATCCATCTTGTCCTCAGTCAGGCCCTTCATCACTTTTTTGAATCCCTTCCCAGAATACTGGATGTTGTAAACCTCACTGATTCGAGCCGCATCAAAGGGAACCCTCACCCCTCGGACCTGGGAATACTTTGGTTCCTTTTTTCCCTTATCAACTACTAGAATACCAGCATAAAATTCTCTAATAATAGATGTGACAGGGTTTTTAGGGTGGTGACAGAACTTACCCCAACGATGCTGGTCTTTGACTACCATGAGTTCTGGGGGCATATTCTTCAAAGAGAAGCCTCGCTCAGGGAAGAGGTGCTTCTCCTTCATCCATTCCTCATATCGCTCCCTTGCCCCTTCATCAGCAAAACAATTCTCAGACTCCCATTTAAGGATTTGGGATTTTCCCTTTTTCGCAATACTCTTCACAGGCATTTTAGAACATAGGCTAGAGTACTCAATGAGAGAATGGGTGTGGAAAGGTAGGGTTTTATGGAGGAGGGTGGTTTCAGTGTTTGGGAAGTTCGGGCTAGTGTTTGGGAAGTTACAGAGAGAACGTGGGTTTCGTGGAGAGGGTTTGAAAATAGTGATGAGTTTCTGAAATGGGATTATGGGTGGTTTATGCGAGGGAGGGGTTATTAATTGATAATCATTGGGTATTGATGGTTTGGCAAGAGAAAGAAAGGGAATTTCAAGGCCAGGTGGCAATTTGGGATTGGTTTTCTCACTAAGGCGCAAAGGCCCAAGTGTCCTGCGCACTTACTTTTTCGCACTTAAGCCCAACACGGCAGATCAACACAGGTGCCAAACCCGTGATGCCATGGTACCAAACATCTCATGTTCCTTTCTGCCAACTGAGCAACACTAACACCACATAGCAAAAACCACATTCTTGGACCATGAATTGCTTGTTTCTTGTTAAAAACCAAAAACAAAATAAAATAAAATATGTTAAAATTTGGGCTGCCTCCCAGTAGCGCTTGGTTTAAAAGTCCTCAGTCTGACTTTTGTTTAACTTAGAGGTTCTTCAAGGTGGTTGTGACCTTCCACCTGGTCACAGGGTCTCCCCAATAAGTCTTCACCCTCTGGCCATTCACTTTGAAGGTGTGATTTCATCAAGCAAGTCCACAACTCCATGTGGGTACAATCTCACTAATTTAAATGGGCCAGACCACCTTGATTTGAGCTTCCCAAGGAATAATTTCAATCTGGAATTAAACAACAGCACTTGAGATCCTTCTTTCAATTCCCTGGATTGAATCTTTTTGTCATGCCAAGCCTTAGTTTTGGCTTTGTACAGCTCAGTATTCTCATAGGCAAAGAGCTATGTTCTTCTAATTCATGGAGTTGCAGCATCCTTGCTGCATCAGCACTCTAGAGATCAAAATTCATCTTCTTTGTAGCCCAAAAAGATTTGTGCTGCAATTCAATAGGCAAGTGGCAGGCCTTACCAAACACCAATCTATAGGGAAAAGTCCCAAGTGGTGTCTTATATGTAGTTCTGTAAGCCCACAGGGCATCATCAAGATGCAAAGACCAATCATTCCTAGAAGGGTTAACAACCTTCTCAAGAATCCTTTTAATTCCCCTGTTGGACAGCTCAGCTTGGCCACTTGTTTGTGGATGATATACATTGGCTATTTTGTGCTTTACCCCATACTTGAGCAACAACTTTTCAATTAAGTTGTTGCAGAAATAGGTGCCCTCATCACTTATAATTGCTTTCGGGGCACCAAACCTTGTGAAAATATTCTTTCGCAAAAATTTGCTCACTGCCTTAGCATCATTGGTAGGCAGAGCCACTGCTTCAATCCATTTGGACAGATAGTCTACAACCACTAAAATGTACAGATTACCAAAGGAAGGGGAAAAGGGCCCATGAAATCCATGCCCCACACATCAAAAAGTTCAATTTCAAGGATGCTATTAAGAGGCATATCATGTTTGCTTGAAATATTTCCTACCCTTTGGCATCTATCACAATGTTTAACAAAATCATGAGAATCTTTAAATAAAGAGGGCCAGAAATAACCAGTTTGCAGAACTTTGGTAGCAGTTCTGGCTCCTCCAAAGTGTCCTCCACAAGGTGTAGAATGACAGTGTTGCAGAATGTTGCTACTTCTTCCTCTGCCATGCACCTTCTAAATAAATTATCGGCACATTTCTTGTATAGAAAAGGTTCATCCCAGTAATATTGCTTCATTTGCTCGAGGAACCTTTTCTTTTGTTGGGAATCCAGCTCAGTTGGAACAATTTTACAGTCCAGAAAATTCACTATATCAGCATACCAGGGTGCTGTGGTGGCATCATCTTTGGCACCTGTTACTGCCAGCAATTGCTCATCAGGGAAACTCTCTTTAATTTCACCTCCCTGCTGTTCAGTGCTATCATTAGCAATTCTGGACAAATGATCAACCACTTGATTCTCTACTCCTTTCTTATCTCTGATTTCCAAATCAAATTCCTGAAGTAGTAGCACCCATCTAATCAATCTTGGCTTGGCATCTTTTTTGGCAATCAAGTACTTAATTACTGAGTGATCTGTATAGACAACCACTTTTGCGCCAACCAAATAGGATCTGAATTTATCAAAAGCAAATACCACTATAAGCAGCTCTTTCTCAATGGCGGTGTAATTCAGCTGAGCATCCACCAATGTCTTGCTTGCATAATAAATTGAATGAAAGACCTTGTCATGTCTTTGGCCTAGAACAACACCTATGGCAAAATCACTTGCATGGCACATTAATTCAAATGGCTTGTCCTAGTTGGGAGCAACAATTATAGGTGCTGTTATCAAAGCTGTCTTTAGTGTCTTAAATGCTGTCATACAGTGTTCATAAAAAACAAAGGCAGTTTCATGTTGCAATAGCTGGCAAAGAGGCTTTGAAATCTTTCAGAAGTCCTTGATGAACCTTCTATAGAATCCAGTATGCCCCAAGAAACTCCTTAACCCCTTTACACTGGTTGGTGGAGGTAATTTCTCAATGACCTCAATCTTAGCTTTATCCACTTCACTACCGAGTACTGCACAAAATCATCGCCAAGAGCGTGATTCTGAAGGCTGGGTCAAGCAACATAGTGAACTACGAGCAAAAGTTCATTATGAGGAACTACATGGATGGGAAGAAAATCAATCTACCAAGGTTGATTATCAACAATCTGATAAATGCCCTTGTCTTCTCAAGGAAGAATGTTGATAAGAAGAATATCGTCAAGACAATATCATATGGAGTTCTTCTCTCCATTATGATGATCAAAGACGGCATTGTAAGGAAGCTGACTGACTCCATCAACACAGAGGAAAAGGAAAAATACTTTGGTGTTGGTGCTGTTGTTCGTCCAGAAGTTTTTGGAGTCAACAGTTTGGTCAGGATGCAGCTTATTACAGGCTCCATGATCAAGAAGGTGAAAATAGAGCAACAGGAAGGAGAAGCTGAAAAGAAAACCACCAGAAGCTCAATGACTGGTGTGAAAAGACCTGCTGAATCTCCTTCAAGGGAGACCAGAAGGACAAAGCAGAAGGTGGCACCTACTGTTGAAGAACCAGAAGATGAGGATAGAATTCCCATCAGAAAGGTCTTGGAAAAACAATTTAGACCAGCAGCTGAAAAAGATGCTTATGGTCCGTCGAGGGAAGCAAATCCTCCTCCTCCTCCTCCCGCTTTATTCTTTGTCACGGAGGGTCGGAAAGAAGATTGGTCAAGTCATCAGAGGTTAACCCAAAGGTACTTGATTTTACTACTGATGAATCAGTATCTGTGTTTGATGCTCATGATGTTATTCCTGCACCACCTTTGTTTGTCTCACAAACACAAACACAAACCAGGAAAACCAGAATGAGCCTCCAACAAACCTCAACCCTCTCTAAACCTACCCAACCATCATCCACTTCACTCAACATTGACCTACCACAAAATTCTTCAAATACTTCACTTACAACATATATTTCTAAACTTCACTCTCATCCCTTTAATCTATTATTCAAAATACCTCCCATTAATCCCTTCAAACCTTACACACCTAAAACCTACAAAATCACCAAAACCACTCCCACCTTACTCACCATTACCCATAAACCTACAGACGCTGGTGAAAGGAAGAATGTCTCATACAAACCACAGTTTGTTAAGTATGAGATATATCATAGCATCTACAATCGTCCCTCCACATGGCATTTGAAAACCTTCACCTGGAGTCGCGGATTGGAGATTGCCTCTCCAATAAGTGCTACCTTCAAGGATGGAGAAGACCACTTCCAGATGTCATTTAAAGGAAGATTGAGACCAGCATCTGGAAGCAGAGCAATTCCCTTCTCTGTTGATCTTCCTATATCCCTACCACAAACTGAACCACTCACGTTAGAAGAATGCGGAAGGTGGATTACAGATGAAGAAGCTGCCTTCATGGCACACTGTCTTGAGATGAAGAAGATTGAAGTAATCAGACAGTACAGGGATCCTTCTTCTGTTTCAGTAAAGATTGTACCAGATAGACAAAGGTGGCTACCTTGGTCTACCCTGGGAAAAGGAAAGAACCTGCTCCGGGCAAGCAGCCATTCAGCAAGATCGGGCTCAAGGAGTATGAGAAGGCTCCTAAAAAGTACAACCTTAAGGAATTCTCTAAGCTTTCGATTGTCAAAATCTCTGAGGATCATGCCAGAAGGTTTTACCTAAATTCTCTTAAGGAAGATGAATGGAGAACTGGCTCCTCAAACTGCTGCAATGCCGAGAATGCCACTATTCAAATGTTGGCACAATCAGCAGAATTACTGACATCAATCATAGAACAGTCTACTTCGATGATATGTTTAGATGCTCAGTAATCAGGCCTTTTGACTACATGAAGATATATGACTAATGGGCTGCTGTGACCAAGCACTTCGACATTGGATTTACTTGGAGTCAATGGTCTGAGTCTTGGAAAGACAAAGCCATGTTACCATGCCTCGTCCCCCTAGTTCTAGAAGAAGATGACAGGGAAAATCTGCGAAGAATTTACTTGGCAGAAAATGAAGCACTCTCTTACGCTTGTGAAGCATTAAGTGTCTTTATCAGAAGTATATGGGGAGAAGAAGCTGGAAATAGGTTTGATGCTTTCACTGCTGATGTAGTTTTACACAGAGAAATCATCTTCAAGGGTTTGCTGTATCCAGAAGATGTGAAGTATCAATGGGAAATTCAAACAGAATCTGAGCTCAGAAAACTTGGAAATTTCATCAAATGGTTTTTACCAAATGATGCATTCTTTCTAAAAGCTCAACGGAAGAAGGAATTGAGACTTAAGCTATCACTAGTGCAAAAAACGCATTCTATAACGAAAATTTACATCAGTTAAATCAAAACCGACATTAAAAACAAGGCGGTGGCATTTTTGCAATTAACGTGGACATTTTTACATCGGCTTTTCCCTAAACCGATATGGAAAAAGATTTTTATGTCGGTTCCCTCTTTGACCGATGTAAACAATTCATAAAAAGTGGACATTATGTATCGTATATTTCTTGACCGATGTTGAAAGATACTGAAAAAGGTCTAAGAAATCTCGCTTTCCCCGTTACACTTAATTCCCTCTCTCCCCAAAATCAGAAACCCTCAATTTCCATCTCCAGAACCCCGATTTTCCTCTCCAAATCCCTCAGTCTCGCCTCACTCTCTGCCTTCTCTTTCTTCAACCCTTCTACTTCCCTCTCCAAAAACTCAACCCTAGACTCCTTCTCTCCCAAAACCTTCTTCAATTCAGCAGCTTCACTCCTCACTTCCTCCGCAAACAGGGTTGTTCGAGTTTAGGACCCCTTTCCTTTTCATTTTATTTTTCTGTATTTGGTTGTTCGAGTTGTTTGAATCACATATCAAGGTTCGACTTTTTCACCCCTATGTATTTTTTCTTCTGTTATTTTGTGACTGCTCTTGCGTATGTTGATGGATTTATTGGATTGAACAGAGCTCTATCTTTCATCTCTACTATTTTTCTTCTTGTTCTTTTCTCTTACGTGTACTGCCTAATTCGGATCAGGAACGAAACATAGGGTTCCCTCTTGATCCCACAATGAGGCGCCGCCATAGAACCAATGGCGGGGACATGGGGGCAAATGCCCCCAGAAACTATTTTTTTATTTTTTTCCACTTTCATAGTAATTAGTAAATTATTTTTTTTGAGGGTTTACTTGCCACGGCAGAACACAATTGCAAAACCCTTGTCGGCGATTAGTCGGTGGATCGACTATGGACAAAAGCATGTTAGCCGGTATGGAATCTCTTGGAGAGGCAGATAAGCAAAGAATGTCTACCATGATCGATCAGCTTCAAATCCGTGACAGTTTGAGAATGTATAATTCCCTTGTGGAGAGGTGCTTCAGTGATTGTGTCGATACGTTTAAGCATAAATCCCTGCAAAAGCAAGAGGAAACCTGTGTTCGGAGATGCGCAGAGAAGTTTCTGAAGCATTCTATGCGTGTTGGCATGAGGTTTACCGAGCTCAACCAAGGAGCTGCAACGCAAGATTGAAGTCTGTTAGCATTTGGAAAACTGTTTTGTGTTTTGTTTTGAATACATTTAGTTTAATTATATTTTTGCTATTTAAAAGTGAGACGCTGTAGAGACATGGATTTCTTCAATTGCTTTGACTGCAAAAATTGATTCTAAATAAATTAGTGAAGATGTAATCACTGTGCTTTAAAAAAAAAAAGTAAATTATTTTTTTGCCCCCACGATAAAATAAGGGTTGCCCCCATAACTTATGGGCCATACCAGCAGCCCAGCTCTCACTGGGAACAAACAGGGTTAGAAGAAGAGTACCAAATTGTGTGTTCTTTTGTAAAAATTAGATGGGAGATTCTAAAATTCTTGATTGCAGGGAGCTTTATAGGAATGACCTAAGAGGAAAGATTCCAGAGGAACTTGGAAACTTGAAAACACTTGTTAGCATGGATTTGTGTTTTGGAATGGTTATCATAGTTTATTGATTATTGTTGATTGTGTTTTGGATTATTTATTAGTGTCTTCTGTTGGAATCTAACAGTTGATTCAAAGGATCTAGAGAATGGAAGTAGTGGTCCTGCATACAAAATCAAAGCATGAACTGTTGTTTTTCTTATAGTGCTTGAGAAAAGATCCATTAAGGCAGGTGATTATGCCTCATTGAATTTTTGACAATCCTTTTCATTTTATTGTGTAGCATTTAGACATCAAGTGATTTTTATGATTATGATATTAGTAATACCTGGGTTAAATCATTTGCGGGTGTTTGGGAAGAGCACTTCGATTGGGTTTGCTATAATGAAAGCCAATTTGGGTAGGGCGGATGAAAGCCAATTTCTTTCTCATCTCATTTTGTCTTGATTAGTTGTAAAATGCGATGATGGAAATCTTTCTGCTCCATAGGTATTTGGCACCGTAATATGCTCAAAGTGGTCAAATTCTTGAAAAAGATGATGTGTACTCATTTGGGATAGTATTATTGGAGCTTGTAACAAAGTTGGAAGGCTATCGATATTAACCGGCCTAGGGGCTAGCAATGCCTCAGTGAATGGGTAAGATTTATATAATGAGTTTAATTTAATTGTAGTCATTTTATCCTATATAATCCATTTAGAATAATGATTTTCTTCGTCATTACTTGTGGTTCGAATATTTGTTTAGGCGCGGCCATTGCTTGAAGAACATGCAATTCATAAACTAGTAGATCTAAGCTTAAAGAACTGCTACGTTGATCAAGAGTTTTATCGCATGATGCAATGTTCTTCTTTGTGCATCCGACGGGATCCTCAATTAAGCCCTCAAATGTCTCAGGTTGGAAAATTAATTAATTTAGTACATATTTATAATTGTGTGTATTGTCTTTGTGTGTCATTAAATCAATAATGCATCAGGGCATGAACGGTTGCTTAATTAAAAGTTTTCTACTAAGCATTTTGCTTAACAAATCTCATTTTTGGGGTACTTTCTCATAGGTGCTGAAGATGCTGGAAGGTGACATTCTCATGTGAAGTATATTAGTGCAGAAAATAAAGGACAATCAGAGGCATGTATGTGGATTGCCAAAGCAATGCAAAGGACAAGATGGAGGTTCTTTTTGTAAACGGCTTGTAGTTTTTACTCGTAAGTTTTTGGATAATTAGTGCTGTAAATAATACTAGTATCTTTGATTTTACTCCTATAATTGTACCGAAGTAGATTCCGATTTTGGTTTAACCTGCCAAGTGAAATGAAAATTTCCTGAAACAGTTACATTGTTTCTATTTCTATCTTATAAAAATCAACACGTCTTTCTATGATAATAGTTACTTATATTTAATCAATAATTAGTCTTGCTTTACTTATGTAAGTCTGCTCCTTTGTTATGATCTGGCTAGTTTTTAGCTTTTGTTGCCAATTTATACAAGGAGGAATGATACAAACAAATGTAGTTTTTATTTAAAAAGGACTTTTACATCGATTCGATCAAAACCGATATTAAAAGTTTCGTTTTAACATCGGTTGTGTAAAAAACCGATATGAAATGATTATTTTTAACATCAGTTATTTCAGAAACCGATATTAAAAGTTTCGTTTTAACATCGGTTATGTCAAAAACCGATATGAAATGATCATTTTTAACATCGGTTATTTCAGAAACCGATATTAAAAGTTTCGTTTTAACATCGGTTATGTCAAAAATCGATGTGAAAATGTCGCTTTTAACATCGGTTCCAAAACCGATGTAAAAAGGTCCCACTTTTAATATCGCTTGAATCAATAACGAAACCAAAACCGATGTTAAAGGCCATTTTTAACCGATGTTAAAAGACCAAACTGCAGTAGTGTATCCAACTGGGTGTTAGCAGAGCATCAGAAGATGAAACCTGCACCCGTACCAGAAGTTGGACCTTCTACTTCTACTCCTGCAGTTGAGATGGTAACTATTCCCAAAGCAGAGTTTGAAGAGATGAAGGCCACAAACATGAAAGTCACTCAGCTGGAGACTGCTCTGAAATTATTATATGAACGTCTCAACATCCCTCTACCACCTCTTCCAAACCCTTGAATTTATTTATTTTTGTGTGATATAAACTATTTCTTTGTTTTGTTGATACACTTATATATATACACTAATTTTGCTCTGATTATCTGTTAATATATACCTACATCTGACTTATATTCAAATTTTTCTAAGTCTTATTTTGACTGTGATGTGTTTTTACACTCTTTTTGTCTGATGACAAAAGGGGGAGTAAAAGAAAGGTATGATGAACACGTGAAAATCTGACTAACTCACTGTTCAATGTTCACACTCCGATGAATATGTTGGAACTGAAGCATCATGCATAGCATTTCATACATAGCATTTGTGTGGTTATTTATTAATGCGCTAATATTCATTTGGTACTAATGCTCTTATAATGATAAATAAATTTGGTACAATTTGATTAAATCAATCTTTTTAATCAGCATCCGATCTTACTCTGATACATCTACGTATTTTTTTTTGCGATCACTTAATTGAATTTGTTTATCAACTATCGCCTTAATACTAGAATTGTCTTATATATCAAAATTGTTAAATTCAGGGGGAGACCCTTGATGTCTTTTTGAAACTAAATTGTTCATCAACCTTAGATATCTGTCATCATAAAAAAAGGGGAGATTGTTGGAACCTAAACGATTGAGAAGTTTAGACCCTCATTAATTTTGATGATAACAAAATATTTACAAGAGAACAATTTATGTTCTAACAATTCTTGAAGTGTGCAGATACTAATATTACATATATTTCTAAGCCACTTAAACAAGAAGGAAGAAGCTCTCAAGAGAAGGATACACTCCATGTGTCAGCATCCGGCTCATCCTAGTATACTGTCTTCATGAGCGTCTGGAATTAACCTTTTGTGACACTAGTCTTATCCATTTGCTATGAGTGTCCGATCTTCCGTTCTGAGCAAGCGTCTGAACTTCATTTTATATCACGTGATGGTCACGTAGTTGCTCTTCCTCTCAGAAGTTTCTGGAACGGATTTCGAATTTGATCTTATGCGCCAAAATTGTTGTACGAGGTATCAAAGGTGACACCTTTAGCTACAAGACAAAAATCGTACAAGCAATTGTGAAAAGTAAGGTAGTACGAAAACGGTAAAGTGTACTACTGAGATATTCTCTAGAAAGGAAGAAAGAGACAACTTTTTGAAATCACCTCACTCAATGGAAAGGAGCCATTTTTACTGTAACGGTAATATCCTTTATAACTCCTATAAATACCTCAAGGTATCCACTGCCAAAACTGCCGAAAACTCTACAAGAGAATATTGCTTCATTTACTGAGAACAAGCACTGTTGCTATAAACTACAAAGAGTCAATACTCTGAAAGCACTGCTTCTGTGAGCAATCAAGTTTCGAGCCAAGTCTCTGGACTACAAGAATGAACTCAAATAATCGACACTTTCTTTTAGAAAGCATTTCTATATTGAGCTTAATTTTTATCCTCTCTGTGAGAGTTATTTATACTTGTATTCAACTTACTTGTAAAAGTTGTTTTGGCCTAGTTAAGGTCGTTCCTCAAAGGCTCGATTGATCTTGAGTCGTTTTGAGAAGTTGAGAGTATTGTCAAGGTTGTGACAGAAGAATACTCTTGAGGAAATTGTAATCAGATTGATTATTGTGGAAAATCCTTCAGGAACGAAGGGACTAGACGTAGCTACCAGATTGGTAGTGAACTAGTATAGATCTCTGTGTCTCTTGCTTTACTGCTTTCTATTTATCTTTATCTTGCTGTGTTAAAAACAAGTTTTCACAAACTGCTTTTCCAGCGTCCAGTTTATTTCCAGCGTCCGTTTAACAAACTGTTTTGAAAAGTTTTCAACACAATTCAACCCCCCTTCTTGTGTTCACGTTCAGAATCTACATATATAAAGGCTAATAGATCATAATCGAGGAGTATTGTTCCCCTAGCTATGGAAACAACACCCATTCGGCCATGAACTATTCTCCTTTAAACAACTAGACAACACAACTACAACATATACAACTGAATCTATCAACATGTAGGCTAATAGAGCATAAACTAGGTTAGTATGCCAAGCTACCATACTCAACTATTTTCGACCTTGATCCCCAACTTATGATCAGCACTCACCTGACCATGAGCTATTCTCCTTAAACAACTAAACAACACAACTACAACAAATGCAACTAAACAACAGAGTACCTCTCCCAACAGTAGAGAGGTATACACAACTAACAACATGTTATAGTACACAATAAGTCATCATACGTTATCAGATGCTATCGCACACCAGAGCATAGTACCAAACACATCATGTTATCACACATTGACAGATGCTACAGCACACCAGAGCATAACATTAAGCACATCATGATATCATGCAATAGCACATGAACAACATGTTGTAGCACCATAATACACAAAAGCATGTTATCAAGCATCACATGGTATCATACTCTCTTGATCAATATACAAGTCTACACTAGTGTCGCGAAGGCGACCAACTATCAAGTTATCAATTAAGTACACATACTGTCACACATAATCAATTCATCATGCATATCAATCACCCATAAACATCATGAATCAATCCATCATGCATATCAATCATGGATACAAATCCATTGTCATACCATTTAGTCATCTATCCTAATATCACATGTTATCAATCATCCATAAACATCATGAATCAATCCTATGTTGGCTGATGGGTATACGACGCCTATCCTTAGACACCGTAGACCGTAACCCTATCCTTAGGTGTTACTGACATCAACCCCTAGTCGGGTTTGAAGTACCCCACACATGATAAAGATTTTATATTACACTTGAAATCCCAGTGATTAAGGTTTCATCCACCTCACCTGGTAAAACTCCTGTTTCGCTCCTACTGATGATAAGCCTAACTCACGAACTCTCAAAAGCACGAACTTGGAAACGAAGGTCACGAACACACCTCCACACCACACATATATGGTTCTACCCCCTAGTGTCATAATCACCTAAACTTGTCCACAATTTCCACCGAGCACGCCCACGGGATCCACAATTCACCAAAAACACAAAAACACTGCCAGATTAGAATATGGGCAACGAACGAACGATGAATAATTCAAGGAAAGTATGAACATGGTTCAGGTCTTACCACACCAAGGACGACAGCCATGAGAATACAAGCTTTGAAGTGCTTCCTAGCACTTACAATGGCTGAAATCACGCATCGGACACTAAACTACGAAGGATACACTGTTAGGGACCTAAACCAAAACGAACGGTGAATTGAAATCAAAAGCGTAGACTTTGGATCATATCCATACCACATGACTATAGACTTGCCTAATAGAAAGATTTGAAGCTCTGGATCAACTCCTAACTCATTCGGTAGCCAAACATGCACCAAAACACTAAAACACGAAGAACAGTTAATCAGGAACTAAAAGCATCAACCAAGGGTCACGAGTTTACCATGAGAAAGTCAAGGTACAAAGGCTTCCTTCTCTAGTTCGTGACTCACAGAGTCACCTCTGAAGGTTTCGGTAGAATCCAAGCTCGTTCGATAACCGTATGGTCAAACAGGGCCTAAAACAACATCTGATTGAGGTTAGGAATGAGAACCATACAAGGCATCATTAAATCAGATTAGAAAGTAGTACAAGACAACCTAGGAACAAAGCTTTACCTCCACAAAACGGCGTTCAGAGATAAGCCTTAGAAAGCACGAACAAAAACAGACGAATCAGTACGATCGGATTGATGAACTGGCACTTGGAATGGCTTGGGAATGGATCACCAGACTCAAGAGAACTTATCCATGGTGTTCTAAGACCTGTTTACAAGCTTCAGGTCGTGGAGGAAGAAGTACGAACTGATAGAAACAGAAATAAGGTACAAAATGGCCTTAAATAGGCATTTGGCCACACTAGCCACGCGCCTCGCGCGCCCCACGCGCGCCTTGGCTGACCTGCGCACGCCACGCGTGCCTTCCTGTTTTGCTGCGCGCGCGCCACGCGTGTTCTAGCTGTTCTTTCTTCGCGCTAAAGGTTCCTATGCATGCTAGCCACGTGTCGTTCTCTCATTGGACCAGCAATTGATCCAATCACAAAGCGCCACGTGTCACGAACGGATAAAGATATGATGGTCCACCGTGGTCTAGCGCGCGCCCCAAGGGTATGCGCACATCAGCGCCCCTATGCTGTCATGTCCGTTTTCAGGCGATTTCTTCGATTTCGACACTCGTACCAACCAGAACTTTATACCCTAACACTTAAACCTCATTGTAAACTCCTAGGACATCTAATTGACCTTAGAATCAGGGATTTAGAATCCCAATTACTCGTCTGAACGCTCACACTCGCTCTAGGTTACCGGTACGCCAAAACCCTAACCTTAACTTCAATTGCTCTCAAATTTTACGAGGCTTCTAAGACTAATAATAAAACCTACCAAGCACTCCTACACCTCTCTCCAACCTTCAAAACCTCACTAGTCTCATACTTACACTTACACAAGGGCATAGAAAGTGAATGCGCAACCGAACACCCAAGTACACTGTCAAACTTCACCGAACACACCTAGGCACACTTAAATACACTTAACCCCACCTAATGCCATGCTAATCTAGGTTTAGAAAAATGAGGATGTTACATTACTACCCCCTTAAAAAGAATTTTGTCCTCGAAATTCAATGGTGGACAGAGATACCATATAAACATGACATCTCATAACTTCTTCTAAAGGTTTACCATTTGTTGTCCCGCCGGGCAACTATAACTAACTATACTTCTATTGCGCCACTCTGATTCCACACATTTATACTCTATAGAGTCTTCTTTCCACATTCTATTCTAATCTCGACACAGTATCTATAACACAACACATCTCAATTTCCTGCTAAGGTCTACAGGGTTTGCTACAGTCACTATGAATCTCAGGTTCTAGACACTAGATTACTTCTTACTGCATCATTACCCATGCTAACAAGTTCAACAGATTATGAAAAGATGATAATTTAAGCAGGTATGAACGATATGAACATAAGCAACGCTTTTTCATAGATTCATTGATAAAAGAGTTTAGAGAGTACATATGTTATTCTCAACAAGGCTTTAGAGAGTAATACAAGCATTAGGCTCTTCTTTCACAAAATACATTAAAAGAAGAAAAACTTCCAACTACGATAAATGAAAGAAAACAAGGAACAGCCACTAAAAGCTGAGAAGACACAGTTCCCTTTCCACAATCATGACAAATATGCCCCGATTCTCCACATTGAAAATAAACAAAGTCCTTTGCAGTACAATTCTTGATCAAGTGTGCTCCTCCACATTTGAAACATCTGATCTGTTTCTGTTGCACCCCTTTAGCCACAACACCCTGTTGTCTTAGGCGATCAAATGCTTTGTACTCCTGTTGCTGCCTCATACCTCTTCGATCATTCCTTATTGATCCTCCAGTCTTCTTATGTTGAACTTCCATCTCCTTGTCAAGATTTTCCAATGTTGTACACCTCTCAATCAAATCTAGAAACCTAGAAACTTTCAAGCGTATCACAGCCATCTGCAGTTCATGTCTCAAACCATCCTGAAATCTCCTGCACATCTAGGCCTCATCTGGATTCACCTTATAGAACTTAGAGAATTTGAGCAAGGCCTCAAACCTTATAGCATATTCACCTACAGACTAACCTCCCTGCTTCAAACTGAGAAACTCCTTTTCCTTGTCATGCCTAACGGTTTCAGGAAAACACTTCTCAAAAAAGCATTCCCTGAACAGCTCATGTGTTATTAACCTCCCGTTCGTCTCTAACATCCTTTGTTGATTCCTATCAAGACTCTGCACCACCCCCCAACAAGAAAGCTGCATAGGTGGCCTTTATGTACTCTCGACATCTCATAGCTACAAAGATCTTTTCCACCTCTCGTACCCGTAACTTTGCTCCCTTCGGATCATATTCTCCACAAAATTGAGGTGGCTTACCCTTCATAAATGCAACCAAACCTGCATCTACCACTCATTCTTCTCTCTTTTGATTTTGCACTAGCTGCTGAAACAATTCCGGTTGTTGTTGCATCAACTGTGCATTCTGCAGGGATTATTGTAACATGGCTGTTGCAAATTCTCTCACGATCCTTAAAGCTTCTGACTCTTCTCCCCCTCCTCCTTTAGGAATCTCATTGTCGGCCTCAGGGGTCCTGTTACGTTCTCCATTACGAGTCCTTCGAGCCATAGATTCCTGTAAAAGCAACCATTAGCTCGTGTCCATGAGATCTACAACAAATATCGCATGTATAGAAACATCTTATTAATAACTGTGACAGTTATCAATGCCTCCCAAAGTGGAAGCAACTGATAACTCGCAAATCGGACATTAAACCCAACTTTTAGACTTAGTTAATACCAGGTGTGGGTCTAACTAGACACAGCCAGTAACAACACCCCATCCCACAGTCTGGTTAGAACCGCACTGCTTTGATACCATAAATATGACAGCTAAATCCAATAATCTAAAAATCAGAAAAATTTAAAACTTTAATCAAACACGTGAAAACATAGAGGAAATTAATACCGAAGTATTCATATCAGAGTGCTTATAATAATAGAAACAATAGACTCTCCACTGGATGTGGTACAAAACAACAAGCGAGTCAACAGACTCTCCTAAACATCAGTAACCTCTTTAAGAGTATCTTTCACCTCGATCAATATCAATCTGCTCAAAGTTTCCGTCAACAGCTACAGACTCATCATATTCTAATCTCAAAACAATAATACAAGGATACACAGAAATATAGAGAGGAGGTAAGAAACTCATAAAACACCATAAAGTGGGAAACAAGGTAATATACAACACAATAACATGTTCATCCTAATCTGTACACATGTCGGCAGATCCATAAGAATTCACAACTGGAGAGTATGCTAGGCTACCATACTCAGCAATTTCAGTACCTAGCACGTCGTACTCAACTATTTACGACACTGACCCCGAACTTAAGATCATCACTCTACCAACTATGAAGAGTTGTGCATAAGCTCACATGGTCCATCACAACTACAACACATGCCACAAAGTCTAGTAACTTTTAGGCCAATAGATCATAATCGAGGAGTATTGTTCCCTAACTGTGGAAACAACACTCGACCCAACTATGAGCTATCCTCCTTTAGGCAACTAAACAACACAACAACAATACATACAACTGAATCTACATATATAAAGGCTAATAGATCATAATCGAGGAGTATTGTTCCCCCAGCTGTGGAAACAACACTCTTCCGGCCATGAGCTATTCTCCTTTAAAAAACTAGACAACACAACTACAACTTATACAACTAAATCTATCAATATGTAACCAGGTTAGTATGCCAAGCTACCGTACTCAACTATTTCTGCACATGGCACGTCGTACTCAACTATTTTTGACACTTATATCAACAGTCACCTGACCATGAGCTATTCTCCTTAAACAACTAAATAACACAACTACAACATATGCAACTAAACAACATAACTACAACATATGCAACTAAATAATAAAGTACCTCTCCCAACAGTTGAGAGGTTTACACAACTAACAACATGTTACAACAAACAACAAGTAATCATACATTATCAGATGCTACCGCACACCAGAGCATAGTGCCAAACACATCATGTTATCACCATTGACAAATGTTGTAGCACACTAGAGCATATCATTAAACACATCATGATATCATGCAATAGCACATGAACAACATGTTACAGCCCCATAATACAAAAAATCATGTTATCAAGCATCACATGGTATCACACTCTCTTGATCAATATACAAGTTTGCACTAGTGTCGCGAAGGCGACCAACTATCATGTTAACAATTAAGTACACATGCTGTCACACATAATCAATTCATCACGCATATACAAATCCTTGTCATACCATTTAGTCATCTATCCTAATATCACATGTTATCAATCATCCATAAACATCATGAATCAATCCTATGTTGGCTGATGGGTATACGATGCCTATCCTTAGACACCATAGACCGTAACCCCTATACTTAGGTGTTACTGACATCAACCCCTAGTAGGGTTTGAGATACCCTACACATGCTAAAGATTATACACTACATTTGAAATCCCGGTGATTAAGGTTTCATCCTCCTCACCTGGTAAAACTCATGTTTTGCTCCTACTGACGATAAGCCTAACTCACGAACTCACAGTCGCACGAACTTGGAAACAAAGGTCACAAACACATCTCCACACCACACATATATGGTTTTGTCCCTTAGTGGCACAATCACCTAAACCTGTCCACAAATTCCACCGAGCACGCCCACGATATCCACAATTCACCGGAAACACAAAAACACTACTAGATTAGAATATGGACGACGAACGAATGATGAATAATTCAAGGAAAGTATGAACATGGTTTGGTCTTACCACACCAAGGATGGCAGCCATGAGAATACATGCTTTGAAGTGCTTCCTTGACTTACAACGGCTGAAATCATGCATTGGACACCGAATTACGAAGGATACACTATTAGGGACCTAAACCAAAACGAATGGTGAACTGAAATCAAAAGTATAGACTCTGGAACAGATCTATACCACATGACTATAGACTCACCAAATAGAAAGATTTGAAGCTCTGGGTCAACTCCAAACTCATTCGACAACCAAACTTGCACCAAAACACTAAAACACGAAGAACAGTTAATCAGAGACTAAAATCACTAACCAAGGGTCACGAGTTCACCATGAGAAACTCAAGGTATAGAGGCTTCCTCCTCTGTTTCGTGACTCACAGAGTCACCTCCGGAAGTTTCGGCAGAATCCAAGCTCATTCAGTAACTGTACGGTCAAATAGGGCCTAAAACAGCACTAGATTGAGGTTAGGTATGAGAACCATACATGGCATCATGAAATCATATTAGAAAGTAGTACAAGAAAACCTAGGAACAGAGCTTTACCCCCACAAAACGACATTCAGAGATAAGCCTTAGAAAGTACGAATAGAAACAGATGAATCGGTACGATCGGATTGATGAACTGGCACTTGGAATGGCTTGGAAATGGATAACCAAACTCAAGAGAACTTATCCATGGTGTTCTAGACCTATTTATAAGCTTCAGGTCATGGAGGTAGAAGTGGGAACTGAAAGAAACAGAAAGAAGGTGCAAAATGGCCTTATATAGGCATTTGGCCACACTGGTCGCGCGCCCCACACGCGTCTCTACCAACTTGCGTGTGCCACGCGAGCCTTTTTTATCGGCTGCGCATGCGCCATGTGCATTCCAGCTGTTCTTTCTTCTTGCTGAAGGCTTCCTATGCATGCTTGCCACATGTCGTTCTCTTATTGGACCAGTAATTGATCCAATCACAAAGCACCACGTGTCACGAACAGATAAAGATATGATGGTCCACCGTGGTCCAGCACGCGCCACACGTGCCCCAAGGCTCTCCACGTATGTGTCATGCGCCCATATGTTGTCCCGTCTGTTTTTGCGCAATTTCTTGAATTCTGACGCTCGTACCATCCAAAACTTGATGCCGTAACACTTAAACCTCATTGTAAACAACTAGAACATCCAATTGACCTTAAAATCAAGGATTTAGAATCTTAATTACTTGCCCGAACGCTCACACTTGTTGTAGCTTACCGGTATGCCAAAACCCTAACCTTAACACCAATTGCTCTCAAATTTTACGAGGTATCTAAGACTAATACTAAAACCCTACCAAGCACTCCTCCACCTCTCTCCAACCTTCAAAACCTCACTAGTCTCATACTTACACTTACACAAGGGCACAGAAAGCGAATACGCCACTGAACACCCAAGTACACCGTCAAACTTCACCGAACACACCTAGGCACACTCAAATACACTTAACCCCACCTAATCCCATGCTAAGCAAGGTTTAGAAAAATGAGGATGTTACACTTTATCTCGATAACTGTCAACCAATCAGCCTTATCCCTTTGTGGCCCTTGATAAGGTGAATAGGAAATTTTAGTTGCGGCCTTAGGAAAAATTAAAAGATCAAATTTTTCGTACTTTCTTCCTTTTCGTACTTCTACAATCTTATATTGATTATGTGTCCTCATCCCACGATTTGTAGGGTCAAACCAATCACAATAAAATAAAACCAACTTCTTTATTGCTTGACTTGACCATTACAATTCTAGAATCTCTATAAGAGCACCATAATAATCATTTGAGGTTACATCATTTCCAATTCTACTGACACATACCCCACTGTAATATGTTGTTTTTCCTTCACCCCAAGAAATAGTGTGGAATTTGTAGCCATTAACAAAATAAATAGGCCATGACTTTGCTCGTCTCAAAGGCCCCCTTCCTAAGTCATACAAGTCAACATTTTGTAACCTAAGTTGGTGATTCTTTTTTACCTAGTCACATAAACAATCAATTATAAATTACCAACATAATGAATAAGTAGTACTGAAATAATTTATAATATTTTATTGTTATGCTTACATATTCTTTAAACCACCGTGGAAGATCAACTTCTATTTGTTTATCGATGACTTCATCATTGATATTTCCGTAATCAGACCTTGTATTATATATACTTCACAACAAGGTAGTTATTTAGGTTAGATAGTACTATTGCTAGTTGGATTAATGGAGATATGTGTATTGTTTGATACTTACTCAATGAATGACTTAACCTCATTACAATTTAAGAGAACGTGTAATTGGTCAGCCAACAATGCTCTATCCTCGAGCCACTTTTCATTGCATTTGCCTGCTGTTTGGCCAAATTTTTTAAAGACAAAAACTTTGGATGTATATGCTCTTGATGGATCCCCTCATTTGCGCCTGCTGTACTTGAGTATTGAGCAAGAGGCTCAAAATAGTGGAAGTTGAAATAAGATGTCTCTTGCACCAAGTATGCTTCATATATACATCCTTCCACACTTTTTTGTTTTTCACAGTTTTTTTATTTTATTTAGAAACTTAAGTATATAAATTTATAAACTAATTATTAGGTACATTATACAATGATATTGACACGAAAAGAAATGAAAGGTAATTACCTTTCAAATTGATACTTCTGCTGATTTTGAACAAGTCCACCCATCTTAGCTTCATAGGGCAAATGAATTGGCAAGTGCTCCATAGAGTCAAGTAATGCGGGTGAAAATATATGCTCCAACTTACAAAATATCATAAGAATGTTTTGTTCCATTTGTAATAAATGATCTTCTCGTAATACCGTTGAGCATAAGTCCCTAAAGAATTGACTAAGCTCGGTTAAGGCCTTCCGTATTGGTTCAGCAATAGCACTAAAAGCTATTGGAAGCATACATTCCATAAAAATATGACAATCGTGACCTTTCATCCCAAATAATTTTTTGTGTTCTATATCTACACATCTGCCAATGTTGGAAGCATAATCATCAGGCATCTTCAACCCCTTCACCCATTCGCATACAACACTCTTTTGTTCATTTGTCAAGCAAAATTTGGCTGTAGGTTTAGTATACTTCCCATTAGGATTTGTTTTCAACAATAAATCCTTTCCATGACAATACTCTACTAAGTCCAATCATGCCTTCTCATTGTTTCTAGTTCTATCTTTGTTGTCCATAACAGTATGAAACACATTATCAAAGACATTCTTTTCTATATGCATAACATCAAGATTGTGTCTCAATATATTATGTCTCCAATATGGTAAATCCCAAAATATGCTTCTTTTGGTCCAATTATGGGAAATTCCATGGCCTAGAACATCACATAGCCCTTTGCCAGTTACTCTATTAAGTAACTGGCAATCTTGCCTTTTCATTGTTTCTAGTTCTATCTTTGTTGTCCATAACAGTATGAAACACATTATCAAAGACATTCTTTTCTATATGCATAACATCAAGGTTGTGTCTCAATATATTATGTCTCCAATATGGGAAATCCCAAAATATGCTTCTTTTGGTCCAATTATGGGAAATTCCATGGCCTAGAACATCACATAGCCCTTTGCCAGTTACCTTGGGAATCTCAAAAACCTTTTCCCACACTTGTTCACCACTTAACCTAGAAGGAGGCTTTAATAAATCATGTTATCATAAAATATTATAAATGTAATACAATAATGACAAAGGTTACTAAGAATGATACTTTTCTTAGTACAATTTTCAATATCAAAATAGATAATTAATATTATTAAAATATCTACTTTATCGGTATTTAATATGAAAAGAAATTATTATGATAGTAAGGATATCAAAATACTATATTACAAACATCAATAATTTCAGAATTATCTAATGGAAGGTAAAATAAATAATAAATTACCTATGAATAAAACATTCATTTTCAAATAATAATAATAATAATAATAATAATAATAATAATAATAATAATAATAATAATAATAATGGTGACAGCATATGGTTTCCCATTTAGAATTATGTTCATACTATTGAGGAAGAGTTCAAGTACTCCTCTTTTTCCACATATATGTGTGATTCGGTTAGAAAGTGTCGGAAAAGGCCTCCATATGGGCACTTTAAAATTAATGTGGATTGTGCTTATGGCAAGAACAGTAACATTTCTGCTTGTGGTGGATTAATAAGGGATGAAGATGTGTTTACTGGTTTTTTGGCACAAACGTGGAAATCGTCCGACAGGCCCAAAACGAAATAAATGATTATTTTTAAACAATGTGAGTCCTACAAGTTAACACCGTAATCTCGTCAAACGATGGGTTTCTACACTTGGAAACAATAATCTGTCTGCTCGAGGCCAAGGTTTTACCAGAATCACCGTGAGGCTCAACTTGGTGGTTACGCCAAAGGCCCTCGTCGAGTGGACGGTTATGAAAATAGAAATTGAGAGGGAAAGCGGTTTTAATGGGAGTTGGAGAAATGGGGGTGAGACAAAACACGAGGTTGAAAACGATGAACCCAGAATAGTTTTTTTTTTTTTAGATTTTTTATGTTTTGAAAGACTAAAAGTAAACAAAAATGCAAGTAAAATCGTGCAGGAAGTAAATTGCATGAAAAGTAAAGAAAGTTTAAAAGAAAAAAGTGCAAGAATTTAAAGGTGCAGAAGTGTAAAGTGCAATGAAGTAAAGTGCGGGAAGATAAAAATGCAAGAATGTAAATGATTGGAAAGTTAAATTGCATTGAAAGAAAAAGGGTGGAAGGAGTACTTGATCTCAAACTGCGAGTCTGTTGTGTGTTGAGATGTTGGGAAATCAATTAAGTATCCAACCACGTTTACATCGTTCGACCTCCTATTTATAAAGGAATGGAAAATAATTGACTATCTATCTGCTAGACACGTGTACAGTAGGGATGTCTAGCAGTTACATTGTATTTACTATATTCGACGGAATATTAGATTAAATAACTAACTATGCTATCAAGCACTGGAGCCAGTCTCGACAAGTCTTCGCTGGCTTCGACGGTGCTTCTTTCACCAAGGCAGGTCGGACTGATCCTTTTTGGCGTTTCATGAAAATTTCGCTAAGTCTTCAGAGCTTGATGGATACTTTGACTGTTCCTCATGCTTAGGCAGGGCATGCCTATCTTCGACACTCCTCAGGCATTGTCGAAACATCCCCAAACCTTATAAACTTAGCTCGTATTTGTGATCTTTTTCTGGAATTGCGCTCGTGGCGCGTCGAGTCACTAACATGTTCGTCGAGAATCCAAATTGTAAATTTGGCACCCAACAAATGCCCCCCAAGTTTTGGTTTTCGATAGCCATAAGGGAGAGAACCAAAACTTTTACTTCACGAGTAACTGTCACCTTTTGGGTAATATCCCATCAACGCCTATGCTTCCACTTACCTAGAAAATAGGGCCATGATTATGCATTACAAGCGGTTACATCCTAGTCCGTATTCGCTTCAATTCTCAAGACAAACACTAGAGTGTGGGTTTATAAATACCCATTGGTCTTCATCCTTTCTACTTTCGCTTTCCTGGAATTCTCAGAACTCATTCAAATTTCAATGGTGTCTTCTTCCAATCCTGCTCCAAGTTCCGACCAATCTCAGCGAAAGGTGATGTTCAACCTAACTATCAACGAGTCAATCCCTTGGCAAAAATCAAAGGTAATTCTACCCTATTTGAACGATCCCTTGATAAGTCTTCATCACGTGTAGATTGTTGGTGTAAGCCCTAGTGGCCAATCTAGTTTTAGTAGATTATCATTTGTGTCATGACTTTGATTATATATATTTGATATATATATATGTGAGGCATTTCATTTATTGTGTTATTTATTTTATAGCATAATAAAGTCCTTAGAATAAACAGTTCGTTTAATGGAACATCAAGTATGACTTGATCGTGAGACCCCATTGAACATATAGAACGTTATTCTTAAAAGCGTCCGTAGTCGAGTATTATTGTTAATTAGGACGACAATAATGCATAGAGACTATTGTGTGAGTAGACTGATGACCACATCTCATGGGTCATGGATATGTGATATCAAGTCGGCACACAGGTATAAATATTAGGAGTAATATTTATATTGGACTGACCCACTATGAGGATGCTTCATAATAGTTATGCAAGTGTCATAGGCGCTCCTCATGGCGACCATAGTAAAGTAGTCCTTTGACTTGAAGTCACTGCGATTCCTACATGTGGAGTTGTAGGCTTTAATGCTATCAAACGTCATCCGTAACAGGATGATCATAAAGATAGTAATTGGGCCTTCAATGAATCATGTTGAGGGGTGCGAGTGATGTAGACAGGATTCGTCCCTCCTACATAACAGGAGTAATGTCTTGGGCCTCTCGATAGAGTGAGACGTGAAATATGTGTGGCCACGTGGAAGTGGGTCAATATATGATATTGGGCCCGCTTGTGATTACACGTCCATTCTGGTATCGAGGAACGTATGATTGGACTTAACGAGGATGACACATTTATGCCTCGTGTTCAATTAGGACACATGGACGAAGGGACATCGACTTTACTAGATGGTAAGGTTAAAATCGGATCACCGATTTTTCCCCGTTAATTGGGTAGCAATGATGCATTGCTAGATGCCGCTCATTGTTTATAATATTTAATATTATTTTAATATTTAATATTATTGCCAACTTAATGGGAACCTATAGGGTCACACGATAGAACGGTTTAATCGGAATCAGATTATTTAATTAAATAATGATTTAATTAAATAAGAAGGAAATGGGCTCATATTGTATGAGGCCCATTAGGGTAACATAATGAAAGGAATGGAGTATATAAGCTTAACGCTCCAACCCTAGTCTAAGTTTCTTAGAACTTTCTGTGCCTCCTTCCTGTTGCCGTCAACTAGCAAGACGCATTCCGAAGCTACCGTTCGTGTGGACTGAGTAGAGACACTACAAGATCGTGGTGTTGGTGATCGATCTCCTCTACGCTTCAAAGAGGTAAACACTACAAACTATCATGTTCTTTGTGATTCTTGGCAATGACATGATCCATGGGAAAAGGGTTTCTCCGCTCAAGAGGATTTTTCTATAATGAAAATTAAAAATATTCCTCTTGAAAACCCAACAGTGGTATCAGAGCCTCATGTTTGATTGCTTGAATCCCTTTGCGTGTTTGCCATGTTTAAAAGCATGTTTTAATTTTATATATGATATATAAAGTCGATGAGTACCGGAGAAGTTACGAAAACTTTTTGAGTAGTACAACAGTACCGGTTGTTGTTGAAAATCAAAGAAATCAATTACGTGATATTTTCTTTTATTGGCTTTTAATATGACAGCTTTTGTATAAGGTTACACGTTGTTGTTAAAAACCTATGAAATCATTTCGTGATTATTGTTTTTGATTTTATTACTAGCTTCTAAATTCAACAAGAATTTAAAACGTGAATGTTTTTCGGTTTTTGATTTCCGTAAAATTGGATTGACCAAGAAACATGTAGCACTAACTGAAAACTCATTTTCGGCTGAGTGTGCGTTTTTGCGTTCAATTGGCCCATAAAAAGTGTTTAGTGGCTGTGCGTTTTTGCAATCAATCGGCCAACACCTTTTATGTTCTTGTGCATTTTAACCGTTTGATAAAATGTGAGCATTGACATTTATATATGTGTTAGCATATTGATATTTTGATGTTTAAAATATTTTAATATAAATAATAATAATAAAGGGTTTATTATTATTGTTTGTTATTAAATATTTTAAGCACGTGGTTTATGGTTATGGCCTTAGTATTTTGGTAAATGCGGCCTGCGTGTCGTGATTTATTTAATATTTAGATACGACCTGCGTGTCGTGTCATTTTATTTAATTTATTTATTTATTTGTACTGTCATATAAATAAATGTAATTCTTCAAAGAGTTGAAGATGAGATAACGCCATATGAGGATGTCAGTGGGAGAAGCTTGCGAAACTTGCTCGTGGGTCAAAGGATTGTAATAAAATAGTTTATTTAATTCTTAGGCGTTAGGAGGCCATAACTGTACCACCACGTCTTGCATGATTTATGTATGTGATGCATGATGCGTATGTGATGTATGTTTAACATGTTTTGAATGTATAAGATACATGCATGTATGCTTTATGAGATTGGATGTATGAGATGCATGTTTTATATGAAGTGTATGCACGTTTGCTTGTATGTTGTGCATGTTTGAGAGACGCGTTTGTATGTGATACAAAAGCCGGTGAGATCACTTAAAATAAAAATTCCCTCAATCTAAATATTAAGTCTAAATGCCTTCCGATGTGTGGCACTAGTCAAGGCCAGGATAGAGTAAGTGTGGGTCATGCCAAAGCTGAGCACCTTATTTGATCTTGGTGAGGCGCGATAGGTGAAATATCCAACTGCCAACCATCGGGTTTGACTAAACTGGGCCGAATTCAATAAGAAGGAAATGGGACTAGAGGCAAGAGTTGGGCTTTAATTCATAAGATGAATTAGAATAAAGGGTTATTCACCCAGCTGATCCAAGAGTTGCATATAGATGCAATTGGAAATAGTTTCCTACCTAAATAGTCGAGTTAAGGCGATCAGCCAAAGCTGACTCAGGACGTGGCGAAATATGGATCTTGGCCCACTAGAAAATCTTCCAACGGGATTTTCCGAGCCAATGTGGAGGGTCATTGGTTTGAGTAAAATAGTGGAAGCGTATTTAATAAAAGTCCTTATTAAATATGTTATTGTCATGATACTTATCTCTGCATGTTTATTTTGTTTTAAATTACCATGTCTGGCAACACCGCTAATACCATGTCATTGCGATCTGTCCTTGAGAAGGACAAGCTGTCTGGAAGCAACTTTCTCGACTGGCAGCGAAACTTGAGAATTGTTCTCAAGCAAGAGAGGAAGTTGTATGCACTTGATGAGCCAGTGCCTGAGGCACCCGCTGCTACTGCCCCTAAGGCTGAGAGGGATGCTTACCAGAAGCACCTCAACGACGCCATAGATGTTGGATGTCTCATGCTAGCTACCATGACTTCGGAGTTGCAAAGGCAACACGAGAACATGGAGGCGTTCGATATGATCGAACACCTCAAGATGCTTTTTCAAGGGCAAGCTAGGCAGGAGAGATTTGACACCTCCAGGGCCCTTTTCCATTGCAGGCTGGCTGAAGGAAACCCAGTAGGGCCTCATGTACTTAAGATGATTGGGTACACTGAGAGTCTCGAGAGGCTGGGATTTCCTTTGGGCCTAGAGCTGGCAACGGACCTTATCCTGCAATCGTTGCCGGATAACTTTAGCCATTTCGTCATGCAGTATAACATGAACGATTTTGCTAAACCGTTGCCAGAGCTTGCAGGTATGTTGAGAACTGCTGAGCAAAATATTAACAAGGGAAAGGGAAAGGCCATTATGATGGTCAACTCTGGAAAGGGGAAGGGCAAAAGGCCTGCTTCTTGGGCTACAAAGGACAAAGGCAAGAAACAGTTCAAGCAAAGTTCTTCTAGCCAGAAACCAGTAGGCGGGGTTGCTAAGGATGCTTCCTGCTTCCATTGTGGAAAACCTGGACATTGGAAGAGGAACTGTCCAAAATACCTAGAAGAGTGCAAGAAGAAGAAAGGAAGTGAGACTTCCACTGGTATTTATGTTATTGAGGTCAATTTATCTACTTCAAAGATCATGGGTATTAGATCTTTGGATGTGGTTCTCACATTTGTACTAATGTGCGAGGGACTAAGAAGGAGTAGGCGTTTGACGAAGGCGGAGGTGGACCTCGGAGTTGGAAATGGAGCAAAGGTTGCTGCATTAGCTGTAGGGTCTTATGTTTTGACTTTGCCCTCTGGGCTTATTTTGGAATTGGATAATTGTTATTTTGTTCCAGCAATTAGCAGAAACATTATCTCTATTTCTTGTCTGGACAAGAAAGGTTTTAAAATTATTATTAAGGACAAATGTCGTTCGCTTTATTTGAATGATGTTTTCTACGCTAGTGCACCTATGAGTAATGGGCTTTATGTCCTTGATCTTGATATGCCTATTTTTAACATAAATGCGAAAAAGGTCAAACCAAATGAGTTGAACCCGACATAACCTTGCAAATCGTTTAGGCCATATAGGTGAGAAGCGTATTTCAAATCTCCATAAAGCTGGGCTCTTGGTTTCATTTGATTCTGAATCATTTGAGGTATGCGAATCTTGCTTATTGGGAAAGATGACCAAGGTCCCGTTCACTGGACAAGGTGAAAGGGCTAGTGATCTTTGGGCTTAATACATAGTGATGTATGTGGTCCACTAAGCAAAGCGCTAGAGGTGGTTTTCCTACTGAGTTACATTTCTTGATGATTTCAAGATATGGGTTTGTGTATCTAATGAAACACAAGTCTGAAACCTTTGAAAAGTTCAAAGAATTCAAGAACGAAGTGGAGAACCAACTTGGTAAGAGTATTAAGGCCATACGATCAGATCGTGGTGGTGAGTACTTAAGCCAGGAGTTTGATGACTATCTGAAGGAGTGTGGGATAGTATCCCAACTCACACCACCTGGAACACCACAATGGAATGGTGTATCCGAAAGGAGGAATCGTACCTTGTTAGACATGGTTCGATCTATGATGAGTCAGTCAGACCTCCATGACTCTTTCTGGGGATATGCTTTACTTACAGCTGCTTTCACCCTTAACTGTGTTCCATCTAAGGCGGTTGAAAAGACACCATATGAGATATGGCCAGGCCGAAGACCCAGTATGTCCTTTCTAAAGATTTGGGGCTGCCATGTTTATGTGAAACGTATGATTTCAGATAAACTTGGACCTAAATCAGATAAATGTATATTTGTGGGGTACCCTAAGGAAACTAAGGGATACTATTTCTACAACACCTCAGGGACAAAGTGTTTGTTGCAAGGACTGAGTGTTCCTTGAGAAGGAATACATCTCTAAAAGAGCCAGTGGGAGGAATGTAGAACTTGGAGAAATCCAAGACCCACAAAATACTAAACCACCTGTAATGGAACATGAACCAGTACCACAAAGTGTTGTGGTTCAACCAATGGTTCAAGTAGCACAAGATCCGTGTAGGTCTAGCAGCCACGCCGCCAACCCGAGAGATATGGACTTCTCCTAACTCAAGAAGGTGATGTCTCGCTCATGGATCAAGATGAGCCTGTGACTTACCAGGAGGCCGTAATTGGCCAGAATCCGAGAAGTGGCTAGAGGCCATGGGATGCGAGATGGAGTCCATGTACACTAACCAGGTATGGACCTTGGTTGAGCCACCCAAAGGGTAAAACCCATAGGGTGCAAGTGGGTCTTCAAGAAGAAGACCGACATGGATGGTAAGGTGAATACCTTCAAGGCACGATTGGTGGCGAAGGGTTCAAGCAAATTCATGGAATAGACTATGATGAAACCTTCTCCCCGGCCGCAATGCTTAAATCCGTCCGGATCCTACTTGCCATTGCTGCATACCATGACTATGAGATCTGGCAGATGGATGTCAAGACTGCATTCCTTAATGGGAATCTTCTCGAGGATGTGTACATGACACAACCCGATGGTTTTGTCGATCCAAAAAATGCTGAAAAGGTATGCAAGTTGCAAAGGTCCATTTATGGATTAAAGCAAGCTTCTAGAAGTTGGAATCTTCGTTTTGATGAAACTGTAAGATAGTTTGGATTCATCAAGAACGAAGATGAGCCTTGTGTCTACAAGAAGGTTAGTGGGAGTATAATTGTTTTTCTGGTATTGTATGTGGATGACATACTACTCATCGGAAATGATATCCCTACACTGCAAAATGTGAAAACATGGTTAGGGAAATGTTTCTCGATGAAAGACTTAGGCGAGGCATCCTATGTGCTAGGAATCAGGATCTATAGAGATAGATCTTGAGGCTACTCGGCCTTAGTCGAGTACATATGTTGACAAAGTGCTTAGCGCTTTAATATGCAAGATTCCAAGAAAGGTCTCTTGCCTATGTCACATGGCGTGTATTTGTCCAAGGGACAATGCCCTACCTCATCGGATGAAAGGAACGCATGAGTAAAGTTCCATATGCTTCGACAATTGGTTCTATCATGTACTGTTGTGATGTGTACTAGACCAGATATCTCGTATGCTTTAAGCGTAGCAGTAGATATCAATCGACCCTGGTAAAGGCCATTGGGCGGTATCAAGAACATCCTTAAGTATTTGAGAAAGACTAAGGATTCGTTCTTGGTTTATGGCGGTGAGGAAGAGCTTGTTGTAAAGGGTTACACCGATGCTAGCTTCCAAACCGACAGGATGATTCCCGATCGCAATCGTGGGGTTTATGTTTTGCCTAAATGGCGAAGTGAATTGGAAGAGTTCAAAGCAAGAGACGATTCTTGATTCTACTACAGGCCGAGTATATAGTCGCCTCTAATACACCCAAAGAGGCCGTTTGGATCGGGAAGTTCATTAGTGAACTTGGCATTGTTCCTAGCATTTGGACCGATTGACCTCTTTTGTGACAACAATGGAGCAATCGCGCAAGCTAAGGAACCTAGATCTCACCAACGATCTAAACATATACTTAGGCGTTTCCATCTCATTCGAGAGATCATCGATAGAGGAGATGTAAAGATATGCAGAGTACCTACACTGGACAATGTTGCAGACCCACTGACGAAGCCTCTTGCTCAGCAGAAGCATGATGCTCACACTAGATCGATGGGTATTAGATTGATGCCCGATTGGCTCTAGTGCTAGTGGGAGATTGTTGGTGTAAGCCCTAGTGGCCAATCTAGTTTTAGTAGATTATCATTTGTGTCATGACTTTGATTATATATATTTGATATATATATATATGTGAGGCATTTCATTTATTGTGTTATTTATTTTATAGCATAATAAAGTCCTTAGAATAAACAGTTCGTTTAATGGAACATCAAGTATGACTTGATCGTGAGACCCCATTGAACATATAGAACGTTATTCTTAAAAGCGTCCGTAGTCGAGTATTATTGTTAATTAGGACGACAATAATGCATAGAGACTATTGTGTGAGTAGACTGATGACCACATCTCATGGGTCATGGATATGTGATATCAAGTCGGCACACAGGTATAAATATTAGGAGTAATATTTATATTGGACTGACCCACTATGAGGACGCTTCATAATAGTTATGCAAGTGTCATAGGCGCTCCTCATGGCGACCATAGTAAAGTAGTCCTTTGACTTAAAGTCACTGCGATTCCTACATGTGGAGTTGTAGGCTTTAATGCTATCAAACGTCATCCGTAACAGGATGATCATAAAGATAGTAATTGGGCCTTCAATGAATCATGTTGAGGGGTGCGAGTGATGTAGACAGGATTCGTCCCTCCTACATAACAGGAGTAATGTCTTGGGCCTCTCGATAGAGTGAGACGTGAAATATGTGTGGCCACGCGGAAGTGGGTCAATATATGATATTGGGCCCGCTTGTGATTACACGTCCATTCTGGTATCGAGGAACGTATGATTGGACTTAACGAGGATGACACATTTATGCCTCGTGTTCAATTAGGACACATGGACGAAGGGACATCGACTTTACTAGATGGTAAGGTTAAAATCGGATCACCGATTTTTCCCCATTAATTGGGTAGCAATGATGCATTGCTAGATGCCGCTCATTGTTTATAATATTTAATATTATTTTAATATTTAATATTATTGCCAACTTAATGGGAACCTATAGGGTCATACGATAGAACGGTTTAATCGGAATCAGATTATTTAATTAAATAATGATTTAATTAAATAAGAAGGAAATGGGCTCATATTGTATGAGGCCCATTAGGGTAACATAATGAAAGGAATGGAGTATATAAGCTTAACGCTCCAACCCTAGTCTAAGTTTCTTAGAACTTTCTGTGCCTCCTTCCTGTTGCCGTCAACTAACAAGACACATTCCGAAGCTACCGTTCGTGTGGACTGAGTAGAGACACTACAAGATCGTGGTGTTGGTGATCGATCTCCTCTACGCTTCAAAGAGGTAAACACTACAAACTATCATGTTCTTTGTGATTCTTGGCAATGACATGATCCATGGGAAAAGGGTTTTTCCGCTCAAGAGGATTTTTCTATAATGAAAATTAAAAATATTCCTCTTGAAAACCCAACATAGATTTATAATGCTTAATTGGATATTTGTGTTATGATTGAAGAGAATTCAAAGTGATTATTTGCTTAAATTGGGTGATTTAGTGTATTCACTTGGATTCGTTTTAACATTTGTGCATTAGTGTATTAGTGTATTCACTTGGATTTGTTTTAACGTTTGTGCTTAAATTGGGTGATTTAGTGTATTCACTTGAATTCAAAGTGGACAGGAATGAGAGCATAGCCAAAGGATTAGCCAGGAAGTGCGCCTAGAAGCGCTGTTTCCTGACAAAGAAGATTCCAAAAGCTATATCTTAAGCCACACTAATCCGAATGAGATGATCTTAGTCTTTTTGGAAAGTAGAAGAATTATCTACAATTTTGATGAAGAAATCAAGAGCTAAATCAATCTCTAAGTTAGGGTAATTTGTGCAATACGTTGATAAGGTGATACTGCCTTAGCCCGACACCTGCTCAATGTTCTAATCATATCTGGCATTTTAAGTGTTCAAATGAGATGAAACTGGTGCCATTGGAAAGCTAAGATCCATAGTTTCAACTTTCATGAAGACACCTTGAGCTAATTCAGACTTTACAGAGGTGAAAAATGCAACACAACAGGGAAGAACGGGTGCAGGAATGATCGCGTGTGCACGGAGCGCGTTTGAAGCGCGTCTGGAGCGCTGATCTGTAGCCCTTTCTGTCCCTGCACGCACAAAGTACGCATGGAGCGCACTGGTCGCGCTATTAGCGTTTAAATATCATATTTTTGCTGTTTTTGCTCATTTTTTACCATTCCAAAGACCTAGAAAAGCTGGAGGCTTGTCAAGGGGTGCTAGGGTTTCATTCTCCACCATCTCCAAAGAGGATTCAAGCTTGGGAACAAGGATTTGAGTCATCCATGAAGTGGTTCTCTACCATTATTTCAATTTTCTGGTTTGGTTCCTCATTCTCTATGAGTAACTAAACTCTTTTACGCTAGGGTTAGATGAGTTTTATCGAAACCTTTATGTAATTGGATTCTATTATTTCAATGCAAGTTTATTCATGTTAATTGATCCTTCATCTCTGTTCTTAATGCCTTTTGATAATTTATCACTATTAAACTGAATTTGGGTTATGCTCACAATTGGGAAATTGGGGTTTTTAACTAGCACTGAGATTATTGGACATATCTATAGGGTCATAGGAATATAAGTCTATTGGTATGAGTTTGTATGAATCCATATTCTTTATGCTTGATTTAATTAATTTGAACCTAAGGGATTAGGGCTCATTAGTTGGATCAAAGGGATTAAGAGAAAAGAAATTTTCGTTAATCTAATTTAGAGGATTTAAACTTCAACTGTTCATGAGTATCGCTTGCATTGGTTTTGACTTCAATTGCATAAAGGCGAAAACAAAAGGATTCAACCCCTAGTCGCTTTTAAATATTCGAATTCAAATAGTTTGTTATTGTTTTTGTTATTGTTACAAATATCCTCAATTTCAAATACCAAGAGTTTGTTCTCGTTCAAAATAAATACCAAGTTTGTTTAGTTAAATAATTAACCACAATCCTCGTGGAGACAATACTTTTCTTATCACTTTATTACTTGTACGATTCGGTACACTTGCCGAAATCTCAACATCCATCTTTCCCCTTGAATCCTCCTACTGCCTATTTAGGTCCTGTTGTCTCTCTAGCCAAATTTCCAAAGATGTTCAAAAATGTTTTTCCAAACAAAAGGGATACTGCTGATATTCTAGCTTTTGCCTCTGAATTGCACGTTCATTACTTTTTTAAAAGACGCTAGGCTCTTTAGGACTCCTCCTGTGAAAATAGACGGTTATGCGGCCTGGTTGGCCAGAATGGAAGCCAAAAAGGATGAATTGTTGAAGAAAATAGGCATCTACCATCTCATTCAGTTGTCAAAGTATGCCTTTAGGTTGGAACCTTCTATGTTAGGTGGCTACGTATTCTTTTGGAATAAGACCACTAACAATTTCCATTTCCCTTGTGGAATAATGGGACCAACTTTCTTTGACATTGCGGCCCTTATTGGCTTCCGCCAAATGGCCATATGATTCACCCGCTTTGTAAACCAAAAGTTCTCAGGGATGTTTTCACAGGCTCCCCACTATCCTTTTCAAAATTTATATACCACCATATGTTGAATACTGATGATATTTCGGATGATGAGCATGTGGCCTTCCTCTTTCTTTGGTTGTCTGCCTTCGTTCTTTGCAACAAGAATGTATAGCTGTCGAAATCAATGCTTGGCTTGGCCAATCTTCTTCATGAAGGTGAAAAAAGGGCTTTTGGTCTTTTTGTCCTGTCAAACCTTTCTGCTAGCATGTCGAGTCTTTACGCCATGGACAAGGAGGGATGTAAGAAAAGTGTGGCTGAAGGCCCACTCTGGCTCTTATAACTATGGCTTAATGCCACTTTTCCTAGTCACACCACCTCTAATGCTCCTACAGGCCTTGCCATTGATACGTATGGAACTAGTGCCATGCATAAGGCTGCCAAACCAGTAAGTAGCGAGTTCGACACTTTCAAGTATTACTTTCAACTGTTCCATTCTCTTTCCTTTGAAACGCGAGGAGTTAGTTTTCACCCTTTTGTCAGGCCTAAGTATGGGCCTGAATGGTTCAAAGCCCCTTTGGACCCGGCTTCCCAAGGTTGTGACGTCATCTGGACCCACTTTCTTGCCCGTCAAGTGTTTCCTGACGGGTTACCCGGGTCGAGTGACGATTCAGCATTCGTCTATTTGCCCAATTCGACCGCCAATCAATTTGGCTTCCTTCAATCCATTCCCGGTCCTTATACCATCAGGAAAGAAAACATTCTCTTGGATTGTTTTGAACTCAAAGCAGAGAACCTTGTTGGAATTGACAAGAAAAATGAGGCTCGCTAAGCTGCGGTCGATCTTGTAACCTTCACCCTAATTTTAGGCGTGTCGCAAGATTTTGCAACCTGGTGGGGGAAATACTACCAAAAATTTCATCTTTCTTTTGACAAATGCATGAAAAGATTTGTCTGTCACAATGTGCAGGGACAAGACCCGTCACCTAAGACCAAATGTGAGCACTTGAAAGACATCCTTAGCTTCGAGAAATTCTACAAAGTGAAATGGGACCCCAGATATCCTAACCATATTGTTCGACAAGTAAATGAAATGACCGCCAAATCAAAAAAAAGAGCATAACAACAAATGGGGGATAAAGGCTTTGAAACATTATAATTCGACAAGGCAATCACTTGAGAAGCCACCTTGTCCTGAACCAGTGCCGTTGCCTAGTGCACCTTTTGGTTTAGCGGATCTGTTTCCTGGTAAACCGACGACGGCTGGGAAATTCCATGCATTGGAAAGGTTTCATTCTCACACCAATATCGGTAACTTTGATGACTAGGAAGTTACTTTCATTGGTCAGTTTGCTTTACCTTTCGAACTACAGGATAAAGCTGTCAGGCTCATTTCCCAGTTTCCCAAAGGTAGTTCGTTTGCTCTGATTTCTTACACATCTTTCTCATTTCTTGCTTACTTTTTATTTTTCACTTCAGCTGTACCTTTGAAAGAGCCGCTGAAGAGCAAATAGGTGAGGAGTTGAACTGTCGAGGTTGTAGCAGGAGATGAAGATGATGATGACGACACTCCCCTCCAATCAAAGCCTCCTAGCAAGAAAGCTTCGAAATCATTAGTACAGAGGCCAAACACCGGCAAGAAAACCTCTTCGACGAAGAAGCAACCTGCCAAATCGACACGCTCGACCAATGTTTCTCCAAAAGAGCCAACCAAAAGAAAGCCAGTACCTTCGGTTTCTGCATAGCAAACGGTAACCATACATTCTTAGTATCTGCGCATTCTTGACATAGCCTGATAGTCAAGTCATATTGCACAGATGTTCACTTTTTATAGTTATGTTTTAGGATGCAAAGCCTGCTTCAAAGAAGAGCATTTCTGAAGAGTGCACTTCCAAGAGGTCTCCTCCTGTCGAAGATATTGCCTCATCAAGCACTGATAAGGTATTCCTCACTTTGCACCTTGCGCTTTTATGCGGACCTTCTCTTATCTTCTTTGCTTAACAGTGCTCTCGTGAGCAACTAGGTGTCGAAATTTCTGATGCACCCTTGCAGACACAAGTCCCACTTATTGCCCCTCCGTTTATTCAGGTATTACCCCCTGTCAGGTACATTACAAATGTTAAGGCAACAGTTTTTAACCTGTCTTCTTGATTTTCTGTCGTACAAGATGTACCAATAACCCATCCTACTCAAACTGTCGACCAGTCTTTGCTAATGGATGTTGATCCAATTCTGCCAACTCGTCAGGCGGAACGTTCGCCTTTACCCTCTTCTTCGAAGGGTATTTCCATGCCTGTTGAAAAGACAATTCCTGTCCCTCAAATTATCGAGCAGGTATCTCCTGCGGTGATTATAGAAGAAAGTGTTGACATGGACTAACTCTTTGACAATCTAACTCATTCCACTGGTCATCCTGCTTTAACGGCTAACCCTGTGTTGCATGATGTCAGCACTGATGTGGGTGATGTCGAATTCGATAGGCTGATTGCTTTGCTTTCAGGCCCAAGTGACCAAATTTCTTCACCGGCCCTTTCCTCTGCTTCACATGGGGAAGATCTCGACAACAAAGATGTTACACTGCTGGAAAATTTGAAAGGATTCTTCAACTAGTCTTTCGACAATTTCTACCTCGACAAGGGAGTTAGAGGCAACCTGATTGGTGTGGTTAAGGAAATTAACAAGTATCTTGACCATTTGCCTCCGCTTCGTCGAGGATTGTTCAATGTCGTACATGCATTTGTTAAAGACTTGATCCCAAAGTTGCTGTAATTTGACAATGGGATCGCACTCTTCCAACAGATTGAGCGAGAAAAAGAAGCCATTCTAGAAAGGCTCTTGCAACTCAGGATCGACAAGGCTTTCTTGGCTAAAAACTATGCACCTGATCGAGCAAGAAAGCTTGAACTAGAGGAGAAAATCACTCGCCTAAAATCTGAACTGGCATCCGCTAAAGCAAAGATGGAGGAAGTCACGACTAACTCTACCCCTGTTGTTGAAGCTATCCAGGTGAATGCAAAACAACTACTCCAAAATGCAGATGAAGCAAAGGCCATATTGTCGAGGCTCCAGAGCCTTGGGCCTATTTATGTGAGCACTATGATTGCCACGGATGAGCTTGCCAGTTCCTGGGAGATTGTCAAAAAAATCCTTTTTTAATTTTCTTTAGTTCCTTTCTTTTTGTATTTGTCGAACATTTGTTTCGACTAAATAGTTATAATTCCTGATATGTATGAACTGATCTGATTTTGACAGTCTTTCATCAATCAATCACTTCGCCGTCCAATATTTGTATGTTTAACAAGGCCTCTTAATTGGCGTTAAATCATCATTAAAGTATTGACTAGTCAAATTAACTAGAATACTTAATTTTTAACGCCGGGTTTCGCTATAAACAGAGGCATACGAATTGCTTGTCATCTTCACCATACGGTTTTCTTCTTTTCTTGCGACAAATATTTCCCGAAATTCCCTTTTCTTTCTTTACGATTCCTGATAATCTTTGCCGCAAACCCTTGACCAAACCTTTCTCAAATCTGCCTATTGCAGACCATATAACAAAATGGAACTCATCTTTTCCTCTGGTTCTCTAGTTCTTGTTCATCCTGCTTGCTTGATCTGGGAATCAAGGTACCTCCTTTTCAGGGTTTTTTCTCCAAGGTTTCTGTCTAAACGGTGAAGCCCTTCTAGGGACCAAACACCTCTCGTAATATTATCCGTAAGACAAAACAAGTCTTGTAATGAGCTCGTGTTTGTGTTGCGGATAATTCTGAATGACACTAGTGCAACTCCTCTTCACGGCTCTCATTCGTGGCATAACACGATCTCATGGTCTTGGCCTATTAATGGTGGTTGCACCTGTGGGACTGGATTTCTGTTTTAAACCTTTGTCTAGTTCCACCACCATCATCGTTTAGCTTGGCTCGACGGATGAAGATGCAAGAATCTGGTGACATTTTGAGTTTCTTCATCTGGCCCGACCAAATGATACTCTACCACCAAATAGCCTAGTAGCAAGAGTAACTTAGCTGTCTTTATGTTTCCAGGCTGATAGCCAATTTGACTATTTATTTGTAACTTGCCAAATGACTGATGAATAAAGAATTTTTATTTTATACCTCGATTTTTACTTCGCACATTGTCGGCCTATATGGCTTTAAATATTTGCCATTAATGGACTTAATTCTTAGACCCGAATTCACCTCGACAAGTGCATAAGCATTACCAAAATATACTTGCGTAACTTTAAATAGTCCCTCCCATTTGGGAGACCATTTGCCTAGTTCTCGACAAGCTTTATCCATGGGCAGAATGACTTTCCAAACCAAATCACCAACATTAAAGGATTTGTATTTCACTTTATTGTCGTAAAATTTGGCTATTCTTGCTTTTTGTTTCACCAAGTTTTTCAATGCAATCAACCTGTCATCATGCAATTCGTTTAGTTTGTCGAACATCGACTCCCAATATTGTTCCCTAGGCAGATCATCTTGCCTTAATATACGAATTGACTCAAGGTTAATTTCGACATGAAACATTGCATTATGTCCATATACTAGCTTATATAGTATGGTGCCTGTTCTCTTGGCGAATTTCTACATGCCCATAATATTTGCTCAAATGTGTTATGCCAACTCCTGGGGTATTTTCCAACATGCCTCTTTATTAGCCCAATTATGATCTTGTTCATGGCCTCGACTTGGCCATTTGCTTGAGCATAATATGGAGTGAGCATTTTGATTCTCCTTGATCAGCATAATCTGATACTCTCTGTCCAACAAATACTGACCCTTGGTCGGTTGTTAGTGTTTAAGGTATGCCAAATCGACAGACTATGTGTTTTTCGACGAAGTCAATAACATCCTGTTGAATAACTTCCTTTAAGACAACAGCCTCAACCCAATTGGTGAAATAATCAACACCCACTAAGATGTACTTATGGCCTTTTGATGAAGTGGCGTGGATTTGGCCAATGATGTCTAATGTCCAACCTCTAAATGGCCAAGGCTTGACAATAGAATGTAACTCACTGGCAAGAACATTCTGTATATGGCAGTGTCTCTGATATTCTTCACAAGACTTGGCAAACATAATACAATCCCTTACCAATGTTGGCCAATAGTATCTTTGACGTCTTAAGATCCACTTCATTTTGTCACCTGCCTGATGTGCTTCACAAATTCCTTCATGGACTTCGGACAAGGCCAAATAAGCCTCTTCTTGGCTTAGACAAGCTTCCAGATTGCCATCAACTGATTTTCTGTATAATGCTCCAGTCAATAGCACAAAATTTGATGCTTGGTACTTGAGATTCCTGTCAAAATTTTGACTAAGATCCTCTAAGTATTGTATTATTGGCCTTCTCCAATATTTGGTGTTAATTGGTCAACCTGCAAGACATCCATTTATTTTAAAGGATAAAGGAGTTCTCTAATTTCTGCTAAGTCGTTCAAGACTTCTGGCAAAATTTTATACCCAGAGGCTATCTGAGCCAAGTCATTTGCCTCTTGATTCAACTCCCTTGCGATGTGTTCGACAGCCACGTCATCGAATATCTTCAATAACTTGGTCGCTACTGCGCAATACTCAACCAAACTGTGGCTTACGCATTTATATACTTGAGTTAATTGTCGAATTACTAATAATGAATCCCCAAATATATGAATATTACGTGCTTTTAATTCCAACAGTATTTCTAACCCAACAATTAAGGCTTCATATTCAGCCTCATTGTTTGAGCAAGCATACTTAAGTTCAAACATAAACTTGGTTGGAATTTCTTGTGGGGATACTATTAAGATCCCGACTCCAACACCATTTTGATGCCTTGAGCCATCAAAGTACAATCGCTAGGGTTTGAGTTCGATAAACTCAATCGGATCGACCACATCTAAAGATGGGTGATTTGCCAAGAAATCTGCTACTACTTGGCCCTTGACAGCCTTCATTGGAACGTATTGTAATGAAAATTCAGACAAAGCAAGCATCTATTTTCCTATTCTTCCATTCAGAACAGGCTTAGACAACATATATTTTATTACATTTGTCTTAGACATAACCATTACATTACAAGGCATCATATAATACTTGAGTTTTGTACATGAAAAATACAGTGCTAAACATAATTTCTCTATGGCACTATATCTTCTTTCAGCATCGTTAAGAGCTCTATTAAGATAATAAACGGCTCTTTCGACATTGTTTTCATCTTCCTGAGCCAGTAAACTACTTATAGTATCTTCTGACGCCGAAATGTACAACTTCAACTACCGCCCGACAATCTTGGTGGCATCATGACCGGTGGATTTGTCAAGTATTGTTTGATTTGGTCGAAGGCTTCTTGGTGACAAGGTTCCCAGATGAACTCTTGTTCTGCCTTCAACTTGGCCAGTGGTGAAAACACCCTAGTCCTGTTTGACAAGTTAGAAATAAATCTCCTCAGGAAATTGACCTTTCCTAAGAAAGATTGGAGCTCTTTCTTGTTAGTTAGTGGCGAAGCTTCCAGGACTGCCTTGGCTTTACTCTTGTCGACTTCAATTCCCTTCTTGTGCACCAAGAACCCCAGGAACTTAGCAGCTAACACACTGAACCCACATTTCTCTGGATTCATCTTTAAGTTGTGCCTCCTCATTCTATCGAAGGCCTGCCTCAACTGATCCAAGTGCTCCTCTTTATTTCTTGACTTGACAATCGCATCATCAATGTAAACCTCTATGAATTTTCCAATTACATCGTGAAAGATGGTGTTCATGGCGCGTTGGTAAGTGGCTCCAGTGTTTTTCAAACCAAAAGGCATAACTACCCATTCATATGCCCCAATTGAGCCAGGACACCTGAAGGTGATTTTAGACACGTCCTCTTTGGCTATGAAAATTTGGTTAGCATGACCATCCGTAAAACTTAGCAATTCATGTCCTGATGCAGCATCGACAAGCATGTCTGCCATAGGCATGAGATATTCATCCTTTGGAGTTGCCTCATTCAAGTTTCTGAAATCTATGTAAACCCTCATCTTCCCATTTTTCTTCAGAACGGGGACTATAATAGACAACCATTCCACGTATCTAGTTGTTCTAATGAATCCTGCCTTGAGCAAACGCTCTACTTCTTCTTTGATCTTTAGCACCACCTCTGGAGCAAATCTCCTATTGGCTTGCTTGACAGGCTTGCTTCTTTCATTCAAAGGCATCCCATGCTCGACCAACTCTTTGCTCAGACCAGGCATTTCATGATACTCCCAAGCAAAGCAATCTCTGTATTTCTTGACCAACTCTATTATCTGATTTCTGAATTCCTTTGGCAGAAATGAACTTACGTAGATTAGTCTCTTTTTAGATCCATCTCCCATGTCAATTTCTTCCAAAGGGTCTTCGACTTCAACGCTGATCTTGTCATCTAATCCCCTTTTAAAACCTAAAGGGTCATCATCCAGTACACAATCTGCTAATACACCTTTGAAGGCGTATTCTACACTGTCGACCTTGTTGGCCGACAGGCCTTGCTGCTTGGAATTAAACATTGCTTGGCCGTGTCTCAACCTTGACAATGATCCTTACACCAAATTGCTCCATGAGTGCATTGTCTAATGCCTCTCTGTTAACTATCCCATTCACCACTGTAATGGGCTTCACCTGTGGAGCGTATAACTTGAAATCTACATGCATTTGTGGCATGTAACATGGGCTATCATCAGTATCAATTACTATCATATCCCCTTGTTCATTCCAATTGATCATCTTTTGATAGTAGAAGGAATGGCTCCAATTGCATGAATCCAATCCTTTCCAAGCAAAACATTATAACTCGACTTTGTTGGAATGACCACGAACAGGGTTGATCTTGAAACTGACCCAACTTAGATATTAAAGATAGCTATTCCGTCAGAGGCGGAGGTTCCACCACTGAAGTCAGACACCACCATGTCTGTCGGAATGAGATCAGTCTCATTCTTGCCTAGCTTTTTGAACATAGCACGAGGCATTATGCTGATAGACGCCCTACCATCGACTAACACTCTGTCAGTGGGCCTGCCTTCCAACACAGCCTTTACGTGAAACGGTTGAAGGTGAGACTTTTCCTCTCTGGATAGCTGCTCAAAGCATGTATATGTATCGAAGATGGTAATATGGTTTTCCTCCCAGTGCACCCAATCATCCGATAATCCATCCAAATTCTCTTCGTCTTCGCCTAGGACAGGACACTCATAGGATCCTACAAATTCCTCAGGAAAAATTGAAAAAAAGCTCACATACACTTTGGTGCTCTCTATTTCTGCTTCTTCATCCTCATCTTGGTGACCAGGTTCTAGCTTCAAAAACTCTTTGTTAATCAATGCATCTCCAAACCCTGCTTCCCTTATGGCCATGACAATATCGTCTAGATCTGCATCTAGATCATCGTTGTCTTCAAGAGCATCATCTCCAAGTCCAGTGGGATCATCTGGGTCATCAAGTGCAGCAATGACTTCATCAACTGACAAATCAGTGTTAACTTGACAACTAGCCATAAAATCCATTTGATCAAGCTCAGTATCAGTATCATTGAGGATGATGTTGAGAGTCTTGTCTGATGCAGTTTCTACATCCATCTTTCTTGCTGGCACTTGGGTAGTTGAACTTGCTCTTTCTTTTGTCATTCTCTCAGCAGCTACCAAGCCGATAGGCCACGACTTTCTTGGTCGAATGTTGCTGACTTCTCTTGCTGGAGACTTAGCCTGCTCAATTTTGCCATAGTACCTTGCATCTCCTTTGACAATTTGACACTGGGTTTTAGGCTTTGCTTTGTTACTGTCCGGATTTTTGACAACAACCCTTTTCAACTTGCAATCAACTAGCAAAGGACGACTTTGATTCGACCATGCTTGTGCCTCTTCTATCTTCAACCTTTGCATCTGCCTTTTCCTTTGACGCCTTCCTTTCTGGCTCTTCGACAACAGTGCTTGCCCAGCGGTCTTAGACAGACTTGACTAGCTCCTTTTGACCTTGTCAGCTACCTTGCCTCTTTTGTAGTCTTCATCCCAAAATGGCTGTTTGTTTCTTGTAACACTCTTCTTGGCCTTGTCTCTCATGTCGGAATGTCTGGCCATTGCAGAGTTCTTGAGCCATTTATCAATGGCAACATTAGCAGGGGGCTTTCTAGTCTTAGTCATTTGATTAGTTCCAGTTGTTTCCTTAATGGGCTTAGGTATCCATTCTCTTCTGTTCATTCTAGCACTGCTGCTTGATGTAGAGATTGATAGGGAAAATGGAACTCGTCGAACAGAATCCCTGTACTTACTAGGAATCTTGCTGTCAACTTTCTTTTGTTGCCTTTACTTAGCAGCCTTCTTAGCAGCTGCATCATCAAAGTGCACTTCACAGCAAGGGCAAAGCTTGAGTTACCCCCCATGGTCTTTTCTTCTTGCAAATTCAGCAAAGGTTTCATCAGGCCTTGGGTAAATGTCGAATAGGTCTTCAACATTTACTTCACATTTCTGGCTTGCCCTGATGTTCACCAGGCAAACATTGAAAGGAACTTGGCCTTCCACCTTCATGTTTGTCAGCAAACTTCATTCTGCCGTTCTTCAAAGCTTTCTGTATCAAATCCCTGGAATGAACACAATCATTATTGAAATGGCCTATCGAATTATGGTATTTGCAATATTTTTAGCCATTTAACTTATTAGGCCTTTTGAGCCTATGATCACTTGATAATTTTAATTGTTTATCCCTTAAAAGGATATCAAATATTTTGTCAGCTTTAGTTATGTCGAATGAATATGTCTTTTTGTTGACATATTCCATTTTTTCATTTGCTCTAGCAGGCATGAGTGCCAGACAGGCATAAGGTGGGCCTTCCTTTAATTCTACCAAGTTAATCTCAAGCTCTTCTGCGCTTGAGTCATCACTGTCAGAATTCTTGATTTCAACCAGATTGATTCTTTCACGCTTCACGAACTTCTTCCGATGTTTTTGGTTCTTCTCAGCCTTCAACTGTTCAATCTGTCGAACCTTTTCACCTAGTTGCGCCAAATCAACCAAGTGTTGATTGACTTCTTTCTGATGTAGTAATCTAGGCCGTTTGCAGCAATTTTGACAGTTTCTGCTTCTAGAATAGGCGTGAAATACCTACTCTTCATCTGTCTAAATCGTGCCAAGTAGTCATCAACTGACTCATTATATGCCCATTTGACATTAAATAAGTCAGTTAGATTGACTTTCATGTTTCCTCTGAAGAACTGATCATGAAAGCTCCTCTCGAATTGTGTCCAAGAGTGGACAGAATTGGGTCTAAGTGTCGAGAACCAAGAGAAAGCAGTTTTGGTGAGTGAACTTAGGAAGAACCTCATTTTAAGGCTTTCCACAGTGGCCAATTCTCCCATTTCAATGGTGTACCGTGCAATATGCTCGACGGTCGATTCGCCACTTTCACCAGAAAACTTAGAAAGTTTGGCAATCTTTACTCCCCTGGGCAACTCAGCTTACTGTACACAATCAGCGAATGCTGACACAAAATATGGCTGATTGGCATAGCCTATATTGAACCCAAACCTGTTTAGAACTTGTTCAACTACGTGGTTGACATTTTGTTCTACTTGGTTTCCCATTATGTTCTGTCTAGGTGCAGCCAAACCTGGGTAAACTGGCCCTTTCTGCTCATCATTTCTGTTCAATATTTGAACATGACCATAATGCAGATTCTGTCGACCTTGTCCTTGAACTCCATTTCATGGGCCTTATTCTTCATCAGGCACTGCCATTTGAATTACTGCTTGACCACCAAGATTGGGTGGTGCAGGTACTACATGTTGATCTTGTCGAACATCATTTTCAAGCGTTACCACGCCTAAAGCTTGGTTTAGCCTAGCCATTTGTTCGGCCAATGCATTACATGTGTTGTTAGTGTTCGTCATAAGTGGGGTTATCACTGCACCCATTTGCTGAGTGAGCATATTAACTATATCATGATTGCTATCATCAATTTGTTGATGAACACCAACAAGTGTATTTAACGACAAGCCATCACCACCATACAATGGCGTGTTCGTTGACATATTAGGGAACATAGGATTCCCTAAGTTCAACCTATCATGTCGAGTACAATAGTAGAACTTGTTCTTGCTACTCCTGTACCTTGGCTCGCACACTGCCCCCAGGCCCTGGAAACCCAAAATTCGTCGAAGCCTGGTTTGCTTGTCCCAACGTGAAAATAAATGGCATGCCAAACTGATATTGGCTATTCGAAACAAAATTCCTTCCATTTGAATTTGTTGCGCTACTAGGGGACGACACACTGAAAGCGTAAGGCGCGCTTGCATTTACATGTGGTATACCACTAATCACATACGCCAATTCTTCTGACCGCGGAGGCGGTATTGGACTTGCCTCCATAGTTATTGGGATAAGTGGCAGTACATTGCCTCCTATCTCAGCCATGGTAACTGCCATGGCACTTGAGGCATTCCCTACCTCAATGCTTGCCAATGGTGCATTCACACTGGCATTTGGCACACCTTGATCTGCCACTGACGCATTGGTGTTGACCACACTTGCATTGGTAGCGTTATTGGTGTTTCTAACCATGCTTTGTCTTCTTGGTTGTGTAGGAGTGTAAATGGTACAAGATTTTCCACTCCTCAACCGCATAAAACCATATTTAAAGAGTTACTTAGAACTTGTCCCACCGGGCGTGCCAATTTGTTTACTGGGTTTTTTTGTTACAGACGAAAATCGTCCGAAAGACCTAAAACGAAATAAATGATTATTTTCAAACGATGTGAGTCCTACAAGTTAACACGATAATCTCGTCAAACGATGGTTTTTTACACTTGGAAACAGTAATATGTCAAGAAATCAGGCTTAGCCGCTCGAGGCCAAGGATTTTGCCAGAATCACCGTGAGGCTTAACTTGGTGGTTACGCCAAAGGCCCTCGTCGAGTGGACGATTATGAAAATATAAATTGAGAGGGGAAGCAGTTTTAATGGGAGTTGGAGAAATGGGGTGAGACAAAACATGAGGTTGAAAACGATGAACCCAGAATGGTTTTTTTTTTTCTCCAGATTTTCTATGTTTTGAAAGACTGAAAGTAAACAAAAATGCAAGTAAAATCGTGCAGGAAGTAAATTGCATGAAAAGTAAAGAAAGTTTAAAAGAAAAAAGTGCAAGAATTTAAAGGTGCAAAAGTGTAAAGTGCAATGAAGTAAAGTGCAGAAAGATAAAAATGCTAGAATGTAAATGACTGGAAAGTTAAATTGCATTAAAAGAAAAGGGGTGGAAGGAGTACTTGATCTCAAACTGTGAGTCTGTTTTTTGTTGAGAAATTGATCAAGCATCCAACCATGTTTACATCATTCGACTTCCTATTTATAGAGAAATGAAAAATAACTGACTATCTATCTGCTAGACATGTGTACAGTAGGGATGTCTAGCAGTTACACTGTATTTACTATATTTGACAGAATATTAGCTTAAGTAACTAACTATGTTTCCAAGCACTGGGACTAGTCTCGACAAGTCTTCGCTGGCTTCGACGGTGCTTCTTTCACCAAGGCAGGTCGGATTGATCATTTTTGGCGTTTCATGAAAATTTTGCTAAGTCTTCAGAGCTTGATGGATACTTCGACCGTTCCTCGTGCTTAGGCAGGGCATACCTATCTTTGACACTCCTCGTGCATTGTCGAAACACCCCCAAACCTTATAGACTTAGCTTGTACTTGTTTTCTTTTTCTGGAATTGGCGCATCGAGTCACTATCATGTTCGTCGAGAATCCAAATTGTAAATTTGGCACCTGACAAGATGGTTGTTCTATAAAAGGTTTTTACTGTAAAGTAAGCTCTTGCAACGTAATTTGAGCTGAAATGGGGGTCTTACTTTCCGATCAAAGAATTACTCGTAAAGACTCATTGACTACAATTATGGTTGAATTAGATTCTTATGTTGTTATTGATATGGTCAACAAAGGGTACTCTCGTAACACCTTCCTAAACTTTCTTCTTCAATATATCCTTTTCTTGAATCTTGATTCGTCTACCCAATTAGATGGTCATTGTCCATCATATTGGAAAAGAAGCAAACAAGTGTGCTGACCTTATTGCTAAAAAAAGGCCTACAACTAGAACAACTTATATTACTCATAGTTTTGTGATTTTTTTTCCCTTTATTACAAATTCTTTTGGATGATGACACCAGAGGAGCTTGTTCCTCATGCATACATAAAGAGACAGAGAGAGGTAGCAGGAGAGGGAGCTAGGAGGACAGAGGCGATGGCAACCAGGGTCTTCTGATGCAAACCAAGAATGGTCAACTTTGAGAAGAAGCAGCAAGCCAATTATCAAAAAAGAAGAACCAAACTAGATTTTGTTCAAAAATTATTTTTATTAGTGGTGATGTCGCCTCAGTGTTTTAGATGTATCTTGAGCTGTAGATATCCAATTGAGGCATTCTTTGATGTTCTAGAACGATAAGAAAATTATCTACAAGTCGTATTTCAAGCTCAAACACCAAATTCGGCCTCTATCATGGATAACAATAGGCTCCAAATGTAACCCGAATTTCTACACGGGTTTCTTTTTTAATTTGGGCTTTCATTTGTGTTTTTTTAACAACCTTCTATTGGGCTTGAGTCTTGCCCCAGGTTTAGCCTCCTTATGCTGATAGATGCTTCCTAGGATTAGAAATAGGGTTAGCCATCACCTTTTTAGTCTATAAATAGGAATGTACTTCCTATCATTTGAGAAGTTTTTGAATAATATTGAAAGTTTGCTCCTTTGTGAGTGTAAAGAGCTGAGTCTCTTAGGTTCTTGGATGAACTATCTCTGATTCTTATCAAGAGGTTCCTTTCTTTTGTGGCGAATCTACGCCGGACTTATCACTCTCTTGAGAGTGTGGCGTCTTCTTCCATTTTCTGTCTTATTTCCATCTTTTTTTATTTTATTCTGGTTACTATTTTCGTATTGTTTATGCGCCATTACTCTTAAAGTTTACATCTTTAGTGCTTGAATCATGTTGTTTTCCTTTTTATATTATTATGCGCCATTGTTAAATTAAGAAGAAAGCTTGTATTTGTTCTTCCTTCTTCAATAGAAGTCGCGCACGTTTCAGGTTTAAGGATTCCAGTCCTAAAGTTCTCATTTTTATTCAGTCTTAATTCTTATAACAAGAGTCAATTCGAGGATGATCCGTTAAAAACTATATGCATCCAGTTTGGATCATATCATGTGGTATCAGAGGCCGGATCCTAGAATTGACAAAGTTCTTATTTTTATTGTGTACTGTTCTTATTGCTTTCCAACACCAAGCACAGTTGCTTGAGTGCCATATTAGTACACATTCAGATCGCTTTGATCAATGCCATCCTTAAAGGATTGGCAACATTCTCTAATTTCTGCCCTTTATTTTCTATCCTTAAATTTCAGTTCTTTATTCCTTGTTATTTATTCCAATCATTTATTCTTTTGCGCAATTTACAGCTTTAATCTTTTATTTCCATATTCATTGTTGTTTATGTTTTATAGCACTTGATTTAAAAAGGAAACTCATAATCACACAGTTGGCATAACAATTCAAATTGATATTACAAGAACCAATTTTTAAGTACAAAAAAAAAAGAACAGGGGCGTGATCCATAGTACAGAAAAAAATCCTATTTTTTTTAGAAAAAAAAAAAGGAAAAACTGAAACTACCCCATGCACTTAATAAGATTAAATTTTGATTGTCATTGTGGATTTCACTAAGAGTGGTGCTGTAATTCATATCATTTTGTGCAATTGTCTTCTCTTTCTCACAGTTCCTTTTTGTCTTCTTTGCATTCCTTTTGAGTTGTACCTTTTCCTTGTTAGCTTTTCTTGTTTGTCTTTTTAAATTCTTTTAAGTTTTGTCTAGAGTTCCTTTTCTTTCTTCAACTTCTGAGTGGTTAACTCTTGTGAAGATCGTCACGTTTGAAAAGAACCTTTTGGTAATTGAAATGTGAGAGGGTTTATTTAAGAACTCAAAGAGTCTTGAGGGGTAAAAGGCAAGAGTGAACATTATAAAAAAGCCTACAAAGAGTGAAACACGAGTGACAAATTCAAGAGTGTAAACACGTGAGAAGAGTAGAAAGGGCCTTTCTTTTGATCTTTAAAGTTTTTCCAAAGATGAGTGGAGGAAGCACACCCCTATCCCCTAGGACAACCCGATTGATGCGATACCTAGCCCAAGAGTTAAACAAAGGGTTAGACCAAATTCGGGTAGAATTCAACACAGGGTTGGATGAAAGGAGGTATATGAGGAGATATAGAGAAAAAGAATGGAAAGATTTTCATGAGGAAGACACGAGGTGTAAAAAGAAGTATAGGAGGTTTGAAAAGAGAGATAGGGAAAAGGAAAGAAAGCAAAAAGAGTATGAACGAGAAAGAAAGTGTAGAGAATTTATGGAGGGTTCTGAGTATGGGAAGTATTTGATTAGAGAATTTTTGAAGGATCCGGAGTATGTGAAGTATCATAAAGAAATGAGGAAGAGAAAAGAGGCAAGAAAAGAGAGAGAATGAGATAAACAAGAGAATGAGATCAAAGTTGAGAAAAGAAAAAAGGACGAGGAGGATACAAAAGAAAGTATTGCAAAAGAGGGAGATAAAGAAAGCCAAGAGAATGGGATCAAAGTTGAGAGACAACTTGGAAGTGAGGTGAAGAGATATGCTTGCTTAAATTCTCATGTTAATTCTTTGTCTAATGGTGTTGAATTTATTTTGCAGGAATTTGAGGATGTGTCTCCAAAGGAAGTACCCCACGGTTTGTAGCCAGCAAGAGAAAGAAGGCATCAAGTAGACCTCATCCCAAGTTCCCCTCTACTCACTAGACCATCTTTTGGAAGTAATCATATCCCTAGATTTGATGTTTTGTTTGATGAATTTCTTAGTTCTTACTATTTATTTGAGGTTGACTTAAAAGGTGAGTACCATCAATTAAAAATTAATGAGAATGATGAATGGAAAATATCTTTTAAAAATGGGTGTAATGCATCTAATGTGGGGATTAAGACTATATGTTCTCCTTATGGAATTGTTTCATGCAAGAAAAATTCTATTACTCAAAATATTTTGGGTGAAACTGATTATTGTTTGAAAGATTCCACACCCTCATTTTCCTCTTGTGAAATTGTCTATAGATCTTATCCTCTAGCTCCTTTTTGTCTGCCACCTTTATCTAACCTCTCTTCGTTAGTTCATGAGGAAGGCAAAGCAAATGCCAATCATGTGAGGAAAATTCGAGAACAGGTGAAGGCTGAATTGATAAGGAATTGGAGCAAAATGCTAAACAAGCCCACCAAGGAAGAAAAAGGATTGGATCTAAAAGACTTGTTTTTGACCCTGGAGGTTGTTTTGCAGGAAAATGAAGAATAAGAGACCTTCCATTTAAAGGAAGTCAAGTCTCCCTTGAAATTGGCTTTTTCTTTATAATATTTTCAATAAAACTAAGACTTTTTTTTGTGATATAGGGATTGGAGCTATAAATTCAAGAACGAATTCTTTCGAAGGGGGAGAGAATGATACAAACCAAGAATGGTCAACTTTGAGAAGAAGCACCAAGCCAATTATCAAACAAGAAGAACGAAACTAGATTTTGTTCAAAAATTATTTTCATTAGTGGTGAAGTCTCCTCAGTGTTTTAGATGTATCTTGAGTTGTAGATATGCAATTGAGGCATTCGTTGATGTGCTAGAAAGATAAGAAAATTATCTACAAGTCGTATTTCAAGGTCAAACACCAAATTCGGCCTCTATCATGGATAACAATAGGCTCCAAATGTAACCCAAATTTCTACACGGATTTCTCTTTTAATTTGGGCTTTCATTTATGTTTTTTTAACAGCCTTCCATTGGGCTTGGGTCTTGCACCAGGTTTAGCCTCCTTATGCTGATAGATGCTTCCTAGGATTAGAAATAGGGTTAGTCATCACCTCTTTATTCTATAAATAGGAATGTACTTCCTATCATTTGAGAAGTTTTTGAATAATATTGAAAGTTTGCTCCTTTGTGAGTGTAAAGAGCTGAGTCTCTTAGGTTCTTGGATGAACCATCTCTGACTCTTATCAAGAGGTTCCTTTCTCTTGTGGCGAATCTATGCCGGACTTATCACTCTCTTGAGAGTGCGGCGTCTTCTTCCATTTTCTGTCTTATTTCCATCTTTTTTTATTTTATTCTGGTTACTATTTTCGTATTGTTTATGCGCCATTACTCTTAAAGTTTACATCTTTAGCGCTTGAATCATGTTGTTTTCCTTTTTATATTATTATGCGCCATTGTTAAATTAAGAACAAAGCTTGTATTTGTTCTTCCTTCTTCAATAGAAGTCGCGCAAGTTTCAGGTTTAAGGATTCCAGTCCTAAAGTTCTCATTTTTATTCAGTCTTAATTCTTATAACAAGAGTCAATTCAAGGACGATCTGTTAAAAACTATATGCATCCAGTTTGGATCATATCATCTTCACACATTCCTAAAGGCTTCATTAGAAATCTTATACGTGATACCACATCATTTTATGTAACCAACATACCGGTGGGATTGAATGGAACAGATATAAGGAAAGCATTTGGAACTTATGGAAGAGTAGGGGATGTCTTTATCCCACCAAAAGTGGACAAACATTGCAAGAGATTTGGGTTTGTGAGGTTTAAGGACGTTAATGATTGTGACAACCACCCTTAAAATTAATGTGGAGCCGCCACCTAAAGTTTATTAAGGAAAAACAATAGGAAAAACCTTTTTTATGAGGGTAATTTAAACGTAATAGTCTGTGAACCAGGTTTCGAGCCCGGGAGTTGGTTACGCATAGGGAAAGTGTTAGCACCCCTAAGACGCCCATAAAATGGTACCCTTTGAATTGTTTAAAAAGAAAAATTTGCTTATCATTAAATAAATTATTCCCAAATGAATTTTTCTTAAAAGAAATATAAGTTTGCCAACTATCACGTTACAAAAATGTTAAAGGAGACTTTGAAAGAAAACTCAAGTATTCTACAAAAATCATTTTTTACTCCTTCTTAATGTAACAAAAGCTTTCATCATTTTTGTAAAAGCCTCTAACAGAGTCATTAGAAGCTGGAGAGATGGCTCTGCTAGGGTTTTGTGACACGTAATCCTAATTCGGCTACCTTCGGCTTGCATGGCTTCATCCATGGCTTCCAAGCATATCTGTATGTGGCCTTGCCTCCAAGTCTCCCCTCCTCCTTCCTCTGCGCCCCCTCCTCCGGCTCCTCCATCCCCTCCTCGACCGGTTGCACCCTCATCACCTTCTTTAACGCCCAACGCGTCAAGACAAAGAAGACGTTATTCTTGCACTTTCTAAATCTTGCACCATACCTATCGATCTTCTTCCCAAACCTTTGATCAAAGGGGATTCCCTAGCGATCCAAATACCGGAAGATGAGTATAGGGCAGGGCTTGAGGCCTGTAAGAATAACCTTCACAGTAGGTTAATACTCGCGAAGGCGATGCACCTATCAAAATCGGCCCGACTTGCGCAACAAGTTAGCATCATTGTCAGGAAGCTTTCTTGGTCAGTGGCATGTCGTATCGCTGGGTAAAGGGTTTTATGAGTTCTCTTTCTCCTCTCCTGATGACCTGCGGTGTGTTTGGTCATCAGGGTCTTGGTCTCTTAAACCTAGTATCCTTCTTCTTTCAAGATGGCAGCCGGACTTTCATCCCTCTTTACAAGGGCAATCTCGCACTCAATGTTGGATTCGCATACTTGGTTTGCCTCAAGAATATTGGCGCCCCAAAATATTGTTCTCGATTGCTCGTGGGGTAGGTATACCTATCGCTTTGGATGAGGCTACCCTCAATAAGACCTACGGTCACTTTGCCCGTGTGTTGGTTGATTTGGACCTCAAGGACGATTTGCGTGATCGCCTGCTTGTTGAAAGGCATGGTCATGCATTCAATGTTTATTTAGAATATGAGAAGCTTCCCATTTTTTGCTCCATATGCAAAACTATTGGACACTCCAATTCCAATTGCAAGAAACAAAGACTTCTCTCTTCGGTGCCTATGCCCCGGAAACATGCTCAGGGTACTGGTCATGGAAAGCCTACTGTGAATAACAAGGAAAACACCAATCATGGTCACAACTTGAATGTTGCTCTGTCTCCTGTAATCAATGCTCCTGCTGATGTTGCTAACACTGTGCAACCTGTGATTGATGAATCGATTGTGGCACATGTTACTCCTGACATGCATGCCAAGGATAACAATGATGATGGTACTCAAAACTTTGGTGCTAATCAGGGTGATGCGGATGGCAATCAACATTTTGATGATAACCAAGGTGATGGTGATGATGATTCGGTGGAGGTTATTTATGATGAGACTGTGGCTGCTACTTTGGCTGCTGTGATCCCTCCTATGACCACCCAACTTGTTGTTAATGAACCTGTGGCCTCTCATGTTGGCACCCCTTTGCCTTCTCAAGTTCCACAAGCGGATGTTGTCACTCCACAAGTGGCTGAGGACTCTGTGAGCTACTCTCATTCTCCTGATCATGTTTCTGCAACAATTCAACCAGAGGAGAATATGCTGGCAGATGTTGCTTTAGGTAAGGCAGTTTGTAAACCAGTCTTTGATAATTTACCAGAACATGTCAAGGCAGATATGATCATTGCCTCAAGATTCTGGGCGCAGGCAGATGATAATGATAGCAATGCTGATGTTACTTCTCCTCATGAGAAAGGGGATGAGTCTTTCACCAAGGCTTTAACCAAATCTCAGAAGAAAAAGATTAAGAAGCAAAAGCAAATTGCTGCTAGAGCAGCCGGCTACCTAACCCGTTCAAGGGCTGGTCAGCAATAGTTTCCTCAATGAAACTTCTATATTGGAATGCCCGTGGTGTTGCCAATCCAGACACCAGATCAGTCATTCGTAAGCTTTGCTCCATCCACAAGCCAGATTTCCTTTTCATTTCTGAACCGTGGATTGCCTTTTCTCAAGTCCCTGCTGGGTTTTGGGATTCTTTACAGCTGAAGTTGATTGTTACTAATCAAAGAGGTGATCTTCTTCCTAATCTTTGGTGTTTTTGCTCTATTCATCTTTCTCTCTTGTGCTTTCTATCAGCGACCAACAAGTCTCTTTCCAAATTTACGTGAATAATATAACCATGTTTGTGGCTCGCCATCTATGCCTCCACAAGCTACATTCGCAGAAATCTCTTTGGCAAAGACTCGCTTCATCTGCAGCAGCACAACCCTGGCCCTTGGTGCTTCTTAGGAGACTTTAATGCTGTGCTCGGCTCTCATGAGCAACGGGGTAAGGGCACTCCTTCCAAGCTGTCTTGCAAAGATTTCTTAGACTGGACTGACCTTGGCAACCTCACTCATCTAAACACTCGTGGAGCTCTTTATACTTGGTCCAACAATAGAAGAGGCAGCTCTCTCACTGAAAAAAGATTGGATAGAGTGATTTGCAATGATGCTTGGATTAATGCTTGGACTAATGTTCTTTGCTGCACTCTTTACCAAAAAGTCAGTCTGACCATCATCCTATTCTCCTTATTGCTAAACATGATAGCAAGGCTGCTGGATCTTCCTTCAAATTCTTCAAAATGTGGTCAGAGCATGATGATTGCCTTAGGCTTATCAAAGAAGTTTGGCAAACCCCTATTGCTGGTTGTCCTATGTATGTTATCTCCCAAAAGCTCAAGAGGTTGAAAGCTAGTCTCAAATAGTGGAATCGTAATGTTTTTGGTGATGTCAATCTTAAGGTGCAAGCTGCTTTCAGGGCTGTCAATGATGTCCAGCAGCAAATTGATAGATTGGGGGGAAATGATGACCTCTTGAATCACGAACAAGATGTTCAGTTACAGCTGCAGAAGGCTTTGAAATATGAGGAGCTCTTTTGGAGAGACAAGGCCCGTATCAAGTGGCACACTCAAGGGGATCGCAACACTGCTTTCTTTCACAAAACTTCAAAAATTAAGGCTGTTACAAAAAGTATATCTGTCATGCGCAATGCAGATCAGCTGCTGGACAATCCTGAGGCCATTTCTGAGCACATTTTGCAGTATTATTATGGTTTGTTTAATGCTGATTCTTGCCCTCAGAACTCTGAATTTGTCACCAACATCATTCCTCATCTTGTTTCCGATGATGACAACTTGTTGCTCTCCAATTTGCCTAGCCAAGAGGAAGGTAAAAATGCTGTTTTCTCTCAATGGGGGCCGGTGCCCTGGTCCAGATGGGTTTGGAGGCCATTTCTTCCACCATTATTGGGATGTCATTCATGATGATGTCTACAATTCTGTTTTGCAATTCTTCAAGCATAGTTGGTTGCTTCCAAACCTTAATTCTAATATTGTTGTGTTGCTTCCCAAAGTTTATGGTGCTGATCGTATTGAGCACTTTAGACCAATTGCCCTTGCCAACTTTCAATTTAAGATTATCTCTAAAGTGCTAGCTGATAGGCTTGCACAAATTGTTCCCAAGATTGTGTCTCATAACCAGAGAGGATTTGTTCAAGGCAGAAACATCTCGGATTGTGTCTGTCTAGCTTCTGAGGTTGTCAACATGCTGGATAAAAAGTCTTTTAGTGGTCACTTGGCTTTGAAGATTGATATCAAGAAGGCCTTCGATACCTTAGATTGGAATTTCCTGATGGTAGTCCTCAAATCTTTTGGTTTCAATGAGAAATTTTGCACGTGGTTTCATTGCATTCTCCATTCGGCAAGATTATCCATTTCTGTTAATGGTCAATCTGTTGGTTTCTTCTCTTGCAATAGAGGAGTTAGGCAAGGTGATCCTCTCTCCCCCCTTCTATTTTGTATTGCTGAAGAGGTCCTCAGTCGTGGCATTACTAAGTAGGTGCAGGATGGCAAGTTTCAGTTGATGAATGGCCCTATGGGCTTTACTATGCCTAGTCACATTTTGTATGCCGATGATATTTTGGTTTTTGGCAGGGCATCTCAAAGTAGCTTGAGACATTTGATGGATTTTTTTCACACATATGCTGCTGTCTCTGGACAGCATATTAGCAGGGACAAGTCGAAGTTTTATCATGGACATATGTCAGCAAGCAGGCAGCTCCACATTGCAAGTATTCTTGGCTTCAAAGCTGGTGACATTCCCTTCATCTATCTTGGTGTGCCTTTATTCAAGGGTAAGCCAAGGAAGACTCATTTAATGCCTATTGTTGATAAACTCAAGTGTAAGTTTGGGCTTTGGAAAGGTTCCCTCCTCTCTTTCATGGGTCGGGCACAACTTATCAAGTCTGTCTTTCAAAGCTCTTTGATGTACAACTTTCGATTTTACTCTTGGCCTGCTTCCCTTCTCAAATTGGTGGATGGCTGGTTGAAGAATTTCCTTTGGACTGGCAGCATCTTCTCTAAGAAACCAGTGACTGTCGCTTGGTCTAAAATTTGCAAGCCCACTAGTTGTGGTGGTTTGGGCATTCGATCTTTAACTTCTGTTAATAAAGCTGGTATTCTTAAGCTTGGTTGGGATTTCTCTTCTTCTTCTTTGGAATGGTGCCATCTTATGAAAGCTAGAACCTTCAAAAACTGCAAAATGATTTCCTATCATATCAGTTCCACTATTTGGGCAGGTATCAAGCATGTCATTCCCACTATTTTGGTCAATTCCTCTTGGCATATTGGCTCGGGTTCTTCTGTCAAATTTTGGCAGGACAAGTGGCTGTCCAGTTCAATTGCTAACAGGTTGCAAATTCCTGTCAATCTTCACTGCAATTTCACCACCAAAGTAAGTGATTTCATTGTGGACAACAGATGGTGCATTCCTGGTCCTATTTTATCCTATATTCCTGGTCTTAAGGAGGAAATTGAGGCTGTCATCATTCCTAAAATCAGTTTTCCTGATAAGCTGGTTTGGGATCATTCTAACTCGGGCCAGCTATCCTTCAAAGATGCTTATGATTTTTATGAGCACAGTGATCAGATCCAATCTTGGTCTAAGCTTATTTGGAGGCCTTGTATCCCTCCTTCTAAGACTTTTGTCTCTTGGAGGCTGCTGCATAATCGGTTACCCACTGATGACCATTTAAGAGGAGTCGGCTCCATTTATCCCTCCATGTGCTCTCTTTGCAATCAGGCTGCTGAGACCTCTAACCATTTGTTCCTTCATTGTGAATATGCTCAATCTCTTTGGTCTTGGATGAGTAGTGTCTTTCATTGTGCCATTGACACTTCTTCTGCCGCCTCGGTTTTTCTCTGCTGCAATAAAACTTGGAGCTCTCAAGTGTTAGATTTAATGGTGGCTTGTATCTCTTTTATTATTTGGTCTATTTGGCATAGTCGCAATCATGCCAGATTTGAGAATACTCTTATTTCATCCAATGTTGCCATCAGGCAGATCATCTCCAATGTTGCTCTGGTGGGGAAGGTCAGTAAAGGCACAGCTTACCCCTCCGAGTCCTCTATTCTAACCTCTTTCGGTGTTAATCCGCATCTTGTCAAGGCTCCTGTGGTCATTCAAGTTAACTGGCTTCCCCCTTTGTCGGGCTGGGTGAAATGCAATACTGATGGTGCTGCCTTTGGTTCTCCTGGTGTGGCGGCCTGTGGTGGTATTTTTCGTGATAAGAGTGCGGCAGTTTTAGGCTGTTTTGCCAATCATCTTGGTATTCTTGATGCTTTTCATGCTGAGCTACATGGGGCCATGTTAGCAATTGAGATTGCTCACTCCAGGGGTTGGCACAATCTTTGGCTTGAATGTGACTCTATTTTAGTTGTCAAGGCTACCAAGAACCCCTCTTTGGTTCCTTGGCAGCTAAGAAATAGGTGGAACAACTGCTTGCATCTTGCTAAAAATATGCATTTCCTCTGCTCTCATATTTACCGGGAAGGCAATGCTTGTGCTGACAAGCTCGCCAACTTTGCCATCAATCACCACAATTTTCACTGGTGGGACTCCATACCTAATTTTTTAGGCATAGATTTCTTTAATAATAGGTTTGGCTTTCCAGCCTATAGATTTGTGTAGTTCCCTTCTTTGAGCTCCGTTGTTGCTCTGTTGCTTCATGGGTTTTGGCCTAGTCCCCCCATGGCTTATTTGTTCTCTTTTTCCCTTTTTTTCAATAAATTCAGGGAGGAGTACTCTTTTTCCTTCTTTATGTTTTTTCCCTAAGGAGGGTTTTGCATCAGAAGGTTTTAACGAGGCTCCTTACCTTCACTTAAAAAAAAAATGTAACAAAAATAATAAATAAAAACCTAAAAGAATATAAACTAATTATGTCAAAAAAATATAGATAAGAAGAGAAGTTTTTATTTGCTTGCATGCCCTTTATTATTTTTTATTCAATTATGACTATTTATGAAAAGGTAAATTGTAAATAAGTCCCTATTTAGGATTTGGCCCCATTGGAGGACCAAATCTTAAAACGCATATGAGCAGAAAATTAAAAAAGAAGACTTTTTAATTTCTTTGCTTTCAGACCCCTTTTACCATATATTTACAGTTCAATCATTCTTTATCATATATTTGTAATTTAGTCCTTATTTATCATATGTTTGCAATTTAGTCCTTATTTATCATATATTTACAATTTAGTCATTGCCTAGGGTATATTTGCAGTTTAGTCCCTATTTAGGGTTTGGCCCCATTGGAAGGCCAAACCCTAAACCTAATTGCAACCCAAATCGTGGAGGCCAACAGAAACAACAACAACAATCACAGCAACCAATAACAACAACAACTACAGCAACAACAATGGCAGCCACAAAAAATGACAACATCAATAATTACAGATAACAGGGGAAATATACACACTTCAGTCTAATGTATGCAGTGTGAGAAGAAGAAAGGAGAAAGAAAAAAAATAATAAAAATAAAAATATAATAGAGAATGCGAAGATGAAGGGAAGAGGAGGAACCTGGGCTATATGGCCTCCCAGGAAAAATTACAGACAAAGAATGGAGGAAAAAAGAAACCTAGAACTAGGGGGTGTTTAAACTTTAAGTATGGTGCCTCACGGGTTTTTCTGTTTCTTGTCTTTGCTCTGTTCGTTCCCTACTTCTCCTCTGTCTCTATCCGGTTTCTCCTGTTTCTACTCTTTTTCGTCCGAATTCGCTCTCCTTTTTCACGAACCATCTCAGGGCTTTTATAACCCCTTCAGGCCTGTTATCAAAAAGGAAAATCCATTGGTGAAATAAAATGGGAACCTAAAATAAAGAAAAGAAAAAGGGAACGAATACTCCCTGATTTGTGCTTCAGCTCGTGATTTCAGGGGAGATTTGTATGACTTTTTCAAATCTCTACTTGATTGATGTTGATATTGGTTGATTCGGTTTGAGGAGAAATTTGATTGAGAGAGATTTAAGGAGAGACTGGGGCAAGAATAGGGGATCAAAAGGGAGTGGCCGCGGCTAGGTTATTAGGGTTAAGGAGATGAGGATGAAGAAGGAAGAGACGGCGAGGTTTGGGAGCTAGGATTGGAGAGAAAGTGGAGAGGATGGAGATGGGTGCTGCGGCGCAAATGAGAGTAAGAGGCGTGTTTTAGGGTTACGAAGATTAGGATGAGGAAATGGTGGAAGAGAAAGCGAGAATGGTGGAGGAGAATCAGGGATATGGATATTAGGGTTTAGGTGACGAAGAAGAGAAGGACGAGGAGTTGAGAGAGGAAAGGGTGGAGAAGGAAGAAAGTAACGCCGCAGGGGGAAGAAGAAAGGGAGAGAAGGGAAGGATGAAGGGAGGACGCGGCGTGTGGTCTTTTAGGGTTATTGGTTTTTAGGTTAAAGAAAGGATGGGCTGGGCTGTGCGTGGGCCACGCGTGTGAGAAGGTGGGTTGGAGTTTAGGATGTGTAGGAATGGAAAGAGGGGTGTGTGAAGCAGTGCAGCTGTAATAAGAAAAATAAGGGGTGTGCGCAGCAAATGAAGGAAACAAGCTGGGATGGGCTGCTATTTGCACCACCCAGACTTACCTTTTGCACACCCTTTCTCAAATAAAAAATCCTCTTTTTTCCTTTTATTTATTCTTTTCTTTTCTTACTTTCTTCTCTTTTATAATCTCTTTTATTATAAAACAAAAAATATTATTTTATTTATTATTACTACTACTACTAATTAAAAAAAGGTTAAAATAAATAATAAAATAAAATAGAAAGGCAAAATTAGGGTACTACAATGATGCGCTGGGCTTGGAAAGGAGATTGTCTAAGGTATCAGTGGGTGGCAATATTCTAAGGGTCAATCTTGCAAGATATAACAGGGGAACAAAAGAAGACTACTCAACCAGGGTACCACGCTTGGAGGTTTTGTTCAGAAGAGCAAATCCTTTGCATCAGTATTGCAAGGCAAAGGGGCAAAATTTAGTGGCATACATGTGAACAACAACGCTCAGGGTGCTCAGAACAAGGGATACTTACGTGGTAGGGCCCAAAACCGGGGACATCCGTTGCCGTTCTTAAATTTTAACCCATCAGCTAAAAGGTTGGAGCCTCTGGGGAATTGCTTGGTGAGCTAACTAGAAGATGGCTTTAGTGCGTTCGAGGTTTAGGACCATTTTTATCTTGAAGGGTACCTGGAGATCAGGGTTGTGCCACTGGGTGCCGATCTTGCGCTACTCTGGCCTTCTGAAACTAGGGTCATACATGAAGCGGTTTTTAGCAACCGTACCTGGTGGTTGCATAAATTCAAATCCTTCATGAACTGGGACCCCTCTATTATGCCTAAGGAGCGATGGATTTGGCTACGGTGTGTGGGTGTTCCGCTACACATTTGGGAATATGCATTCTTCAATAGTCTTGCAATGAAGTTTGGGAAGCCAATTTCAATTGATCGAGCAACAACTACGATGGCTAGGTGCGATGTTGCTGGGATCCAGGTCTCTGTTTCGGCTTGCACCTCCATAGATGCCACTATGCAAGTTAGGGTTGGTGGAGTTGTTTACCATATCAGAGTTATGGAAGAACGATTTGGGGAGGTTGGCCACCATTTTCAAGCGCTAGATAAGGGCTCGGTCTTGACATCTAACTCGTCTTCCTCCTGCGCTGGTGACTGGAGTGTAGCGGATGCGGCAGTGCTTGGTTTGTATGATTGTAGCAGCGATGGTGAAGGTATCGAGGTGGAGCAAAGATTGCAGGAACTTTTGGGAGGGCTTAGTAGCAATTCGGGCTACACTGGGTTGCTTTCTAAGGTGAAAGAGACAGGTCATAGCAATCATGCAAAGAAAGGGAAAGATTTGGGAGAGGAATAGCAGACCCTCTAACCTTCAAAGTGATCAGCAACCAAACCAATCGTATGTGGGTCAACCCCCTTCTCACGCTGGCTGCGACAATAGCAGAGTTCAGATGCCTCTTTGTACCTCGGGTCCTTCACAGTCATTTGGGAAGAGTAGTTTTGTCCGGATTCGTTGATAGACAAAGTGGACATCGCCGAAAACAGTGAGGCAAGGGGTAGGGTTCTATCAGAGGTTAGGGGAGACGATATTCGGGAGATGGGCCTGGATCATGTGAAAATTCTTGGCCCAGCTACAGGCCTTACTCACCTGTATAAGCTGGGGGGCGTGACGAGTGAGTCAGGGGGGATCTAAATATTAAAAATAAGATGGTGGGTGATGGGATGACTATACTTGAGCCCACTAATACTTTGGAGGACCACATTCATCTTAATGTGGGTTGTCACTTAGAGGAGGAACAAATTGGGCCATTAGAAGGACACTTGGGCCAACAAATGCCACCAATTTGCCCAACGACAGAATTTATGGTTCACCCAGGGGCTGGGCATGGGTTCTGTGATGGTTCACCCACGGGTTGTGACCCATCTTCTTCCTTGAGCTCACCCTGTTCGATTAATTCACAGACGGCGGCCGAACGGCGATCGGTGATGGTGTTAGGGAAACAAAATGTTAAGAAGGATAGAAGAAAGAAGAAGGGGCGTAACACATCTAAAATGGGGGATATCTTTCTTCCTTCCTCAAGATATTTGAAGATCATTGGTCGGGTTCTGGTGAAGCAATTAAAATTAAAAGAGGGAGCTGATAAATCAACTTTGTTGTTGCACGAACGGGGTTTGAGTGGGACTAATCGGGCCATGAATCAGTGGAGGAACGCCACTCCTGGGTGCTTATGGCGTTCCACCTGCTTCCCAGAACTCCGATGTGCTCTCTTTGTGACCAAATTACTCGCGGCTCCATCGTCTATTGCTCAGTCGTTCCCAGGCCTTAATCTAATTGTCGATTTGGATCCGAATTTGACAAACGGGGGACTGCTTCATCCTGATTGTTCTGGCATTGTGGTTGGGGATGATAATTTGGGGTCTAACACAAGTGGTGGAAGAGATGATCTGGATGCGCAAAAAATTCATCATATGGGGGTGAAAATGGGTGTCTCTGAGAGGGAGATAGTTACGACTAATAGGCTTGTTGGTTTAGAATTACGTGATCGAACGGGTAATGCCATTGAGGAGTGGCGAATAGTTGATCAATGATAGTGTGCTCAATGAATATCAGAGGGTTGGGAACAAGGCCGAAGAGGAATAAATTTCGGACACTTGTTAGGGAGCACAATGTGGATTTCATTGCTATTCAGGAAACGAAAATGGAGTCAGTCTCGGCTAGCCTTTGCCATCTTTTATAGGGGAATAAAAATTGTGATTGGCACAATTCTCTGTCAGTTGGCAATAGTGGTGACATTCTATCTATTTGGAATCAATCTAGAGCTAACTCTTCTACTTCTTTGGTTTTGGTTTTGTGGGAGTCTGTTTGGAGTGGGGGATGGACAGGTCCAAATACTTTGTGGTTAATGTGTACTCTAAATGTAATCTACCGGATAAGAGGCGTTTATGGGAGGAGTTATTGATGTCCAAAAGGGGTTTTGGGGGTGGCTATTGGTGTGTGGTTAAGGATTTCAATTCGGTTTGCTCACTAAGTGAAAGGAGGGGTGTGGGGGAACCGGCTAGATCCGTGGATGCTGTTGAAGCATGTGAATTCAGTGCTTTTATTGATGATATGGGCCTCATTGACCTACCCTTACTAGGAAGGAAATTTACTTGGTTCAAACCAAGCGGGGCTGCTATGAGTAGGCTTGATCATGTTATGGTATCTAAGGATTGGGCTGATCGCTGGGGCAATATGGCGCTTTGGGCCTTGGAACGAGATGTCTCTGATCATTGTCCGCTTGTTCTGAAACATTCCCATGGTGGGTGGGGCCCGAAGCCGTTTAGATTCAATAATCACTGGCTACTTTATAGGGGTTTCAAGGGTGCGGTCCAAAACAGTTAGTGCTCTGATTCACAGTCTGGTTGGATGGGGTTTGTCATTACGGTGAAGTTGAAGAAACTAAAAGGGGTGCTTAAGCAGTGGAATAAGGAGATTTTTGGGGATGTGGATTCAAAGATCGAACTACTGGTGGAATCTATTAAGGCTCTTGATTTAAAATCTGAATCGGAAGGTCTCTCCTTGGATGAGGTGGACAGTAGGAAGTTGCATTTTTCCCAATTATGGTTGCTATTGAAGAGTAAGGATAGTTTGACTTTTCAGAGATCCAAAGCTAGGTGGTTGAAGGAAGGGGATGCCAATACTCGGTACTTTCATTTGTGTCTCATGTCTCGGGGGGCTAGGAATAGAATCCAAGCCTTACGAACAAGTGATGGGTGGGCTGAGAATGTGGTCGGTATTCGCTCTGAGACTACTCGTTTTTCAGGGAGCACTTCTCTGAGGAGGAATGGGACCGACCACAGATTGATGGTATGGATTTTACTGTGCACTCGGCTCATGAATCTGCTTCTATCTCTGCACCCTTCTCATTGGAGGAGATCGACGGAGTGGTGGCCTCTTGTGATGGGAACAAAAGTCCGGGTCCGGATAGTTTCAACTTCACCTTTGTTAAAACTTTTTGGGCCTTGATGCGCACAGAGGTGGGGGTATTATTCGACGAGTTCTTCTCAAATGCTAGGCTACCAAGGAGCTTCTCATCCTATTTCCTTACCCTTATACCTAAGGTTAAGTGCCCCCTTTCATTAAGTGATTTTCGACCTATTTCTCTTCTTGATTGTTTGTACAAGATAGTGGCTAAGGTGTTGGCAGCAAGGTTGAGCAGGGTAATGGATGCCCTCATTGCTCCTACTCAATCTGCATTCATAAAAGAGAGAAACCTAGTTGACGGTGTGGTGGTGGTTAATAAGGTAGTGGTTAATGAGGTAGTGGACTATGCTAAGAAGAAGAGGAAACAATGTTTGATCCTTAAGGTGGACTTTGAGAAGGCCTATGATTTGGTGAACTGGGGTTTTTTGGATTATATGATGCAGTTGTTTGGGTTCGATGACAGGTGGAGAGCCTGGATTAGAGCATGTGTCTTCTCTGGTAGCCTCTCAGTTTTGGTCAATGGAAGTCCGACGGAAGAAGTCAACATTAGAAGAGGGTTAAAGCAGGGAGATCGATTGGCACTGTTCCTTTTCCTTCTGGTGGTCGAGGGGTTAGGTGGTTTGATGCGTCAGGCGGTCTCTCTTCACTTATTCACTAGGTTTCGTCTGCGGGACTCAGGTTGCCGGTGTCTCATCTACAATATGCGGATACTCTTCTCATTGGTGAGGCTACTGTGGATAATTTATGGGATATGAAGGCGGTGCTTAGATGGTTTGAGCTTGCCTCTGGACTCAAGGTGAACTTTGCAAAGAGTAACTTGATTGAGGTTAATGTCGAGGAATCTTTTTTATCTCGTGCAGCTCCCTTTTAAGTACCTTGGGCTTCCGGTTGGGGACAATCCTAGGTGTGCATCTACATGGGCTCCAAAGGTGGAGGTACTGCGTAGTAGGCTTTTGGGGTGGAGACATAGGAGTGTTAGCTTTGGCGGGAGGGTTGTTCTCCTTAATTCGGTACTCAATAGTATCCCTATCTTTTATTTATCGTTCATGAGGATGCCTGTGAAAGTTTAGAAACAAGTTGTTAGGATTCAGAGAGAGTTTTTGTGGGGTGAGGCGTCAGGGGTGAAGAAGATTTCGTGGGTTAAGTGGGCAAATATTTGTAAGCCTAAGAATGGGGATGGCTTAAGGGTTAGGGATCTTAGGTGGGTTAATTCTGGATTGTTAGGCTTTTAGGGGAGGAGGGGCTCTTTGGTGTCAGGTGTTGAGGGCGAGGTATGGTCATTCTGTGTTTTCTACTATGTATTTTGCTGATGGTAGAGTTCCTTCCTCGGCGTCGGTATGGTGGAAGGATATAGGTCGGGTGGGGGGGCTGGGGTGTTAGGTTCAGACTGGTTCTTGGCGAGTGTTAGAAGGAGATTAGGTGATGGGAGGTCTACTTCCTTTTGGTATGATGTTTGGGTTGTGGACTCTGCCCTTTGCAGTAGGTTCCCTAGATTATTCTCACTTGCAGCTGATTCGGATATGCTAGTTAGCGATGGTGGCAGGTGGGACATTGACACATGGGTTTGGGAGATTCCTTGGATGAGACGCCTCTTTATGCGGGAGGAGGGCTTGTTGGCTGATCTTCTAGTGGTGCTGGACACCTCTGCCCCGTCAGCCCAGCCATATCGGTAGATATGGACCAGACACTCTAGCTGTTCGTTCTCTGTTTCCTCAGCGTATGGGCTCCTATCAGAGTCATCTTCCCGTGTGGTTAGGCTCGCTAATTTTGAAGTTAGTGTGCTAGGTAAATTATGGAAGAGTCTGGCTCTATCAAAGGTAATTGCTTTCTCATGGCAGCTACTTTTGGATAGAGTCCCGACTCAGACTAATTTGCTTAGCAAAGGCGTTATTCCTGATATGTCAGATACTACTTGTGTGTTGTGTGGGGCACACCAAGAGTCGGCCTTACATCTTTTCGCCAGGTGCGCTTTCTCCTCTTCGGTTTGGTATGCTATTGCCAGCTAGCTGGGTTGTGACTTTGTGCAGTCGTTAGATCTCTTCTCCTCATACTCTCAATTCACTCAGCTTGGGGGTAGCGCACGATGCAGGCGTGGACTGGCTTTGATTTGGCATGCAGTACTGTGGGCGGTTTGGGACCTCCGGAATGGATGTATTTTCTCTGCGAGAGTGCCTGATGCGAGATATACTATTGACCGTATTCGATCATTGTCCTGGAGGTGGTTTTTAGCTTAGGCAAAATCTACTCCATGCTTGTATTATGAGTGGTTTGCCAATCCTCTGGCCTGTATTGTGAGGGCTTAGTAGGTGTTCCTTTTTGTCTTCCCTGTTAGCCTGGGGCTCTCTATGGTCTGGGGCCGTTAGGCTTTCCTCGTCTGGCTGTATATGGGTTGAGGTACCCCTTGTACCTCCATTAATATATCTTCGCCATTCAAAAAAAAAACATAAAAATGAGTTGAAAGTAATTTATACACACACATGTATATGTACATGTACATGTATCTGAATACCAAATGAGGGATTACACCGACAAACTAATCACCCATGAGGAACATATACATATGTGTGTGTCTATATATATATATATATATAATAAGGAAGCCTTAAAACAATCAAATATCTCTATTGTAATAAATATTAATATTATGTAATATAATTTTTATTGAATGTGAAAATAATAAATAAAATAAAATATAAAAGATTAAATGTATCAAATTAGAAGTATTAATTTATTTATGGATTGAATATTTTATATTAAAAATATTAATATCAAAATTACTATAGAAAAATATTTTAATAGAAATTTACTATTGATATAATTTTGTAATATAAATTTAATGTTTTTTAATTAAACCATGCTAATGAAAAAAAAATTAAACCATGCTTATCATGGACCGATATGTATGTATATGTTATTTCTAGTATCTAATATAAAAAATAATTCTGATTAGGATTTTTATATAGATTATATTTTTATTTTGACTCTTATTATTATTAATATATCAAAAAACTACTCATTCAGTTTTAAATCTAATAAATTTAAAAACCCTTTAATTTAAATTTTTGAACTTTTATGAATATTATATATTATATAGAAATATTGACAATCCATATGCAGTGATGGCCCTGAGGGTGGTCTTGAGGGGCGACCGCCCAGGGCCCCAATTTTAGAGAGGCACCAATTTTTATTTTTATTTTTACTTAGTAGTAGTATGTATGTATATTTAAAATTATATAAAAATTTATTGTAAAAAATTTAAACAAACAATATGATTAAATAAATCGTAAAATAAATTTAACTAATCACATTCACAATTTTGGAAATTAAACCCATGAACCGTCCAAATTTTTCTTGGTATTGAGCACCGTCCAAATTTAATAGCTAATTGCTAACCTTTAAGCGTTCGAACAAATCAAAAGTCACACTTCTTATCAATCAATTCTCTTATAAAATGATCGGTCGCACTTCTTATGACAAGTATCAACACCATTCTCTAATCTTTATGCTTCTCAGTGATATCATTTGTTTTTACAGACTCCCATCAATCCACCTATCCCAAACTTGCACTGTTGCACAAAGCCTTTTACCCATTCGTGTCGGATAAAATCGTGTGTCTCGCATTGTTTTGCAGTAGCAGGAAAATAGAAGGTAGTGAATCATTTGATTTTGTGATGCTTTTTGCAAGTATTTTAATGGGTTTTGAATTAAGGTTTTGAATTATGCTTTTACCACTATCATTTGTTTATTAATTAGTAGTTTTGCATTTGTCAAAATTGAAATTGTTAAAATCTTATTTCCGATATACTATGTCACAAGATTGATTAAATTAATAGTCTTGCTTTGATTTCTATTAAAGATAATTTTTTTAAAAAATATTGATTATGAACGTATTATTGATGATTTTGCAACAAAAAATACAAGGAGAATGATACTTAAATAATTATAAGAGCATCATTTTTTGGTTCCCCCAGGGCACCCAAAAACTAAGGACCGGCCCTGTCCATATGTACATACATCCCTTGTACATTGCACAAGCCAGTATATATTAATTCATTTGTTAAATATAATTATATCATATATAATTATTCCAAGTCTAATAAATTTACTCGTCAAAAAAAAAGTCTAATAATTTTAAGATTTTATTCCTGTTAGTGAGATATCTGTGTATGCATTGGCATTGTCGCATAACTGTGTTCTTATCATGTTGCAGCGCAATTTCTAAACTATTATACCAAATCAATTTAATAATTTAATTGTTTATTTAAATAAAAAATTCTGTTGTTTTGTTAATCCATTTAATCAACATACAAATTTCTTCTCTCATCATCAGAAATCATGAAATATTTATAAATATTTTTTCAATTTACATTTTTATATTTTACTTAGAATTACAAAAGTAACTACCAAAATAAGTAAGAGAAACCGAAATGACCATTCAATTCATCACCGTTTTTCCTATTACAAAAATTGAAGTCATTGGTAGAAAAATGTGCTGGCATATTATCTACTATTAAAAAAGTCTCGCAAGTCAGTTCAAAAGTTAATTGTCTGTATACTAGTTTTTCCTTCTAGTGAGTGCATGCAATCAGTTTTCCAATTTTTTAGTCCGTTTTCTCGCTGGGGGAGAAAATTCAAAGGATTGCAGGAGAAATTTTTGTTATGCGGTTAGCTTCTCAGTCTTTCCAAATACTTCCAAGAGAGTTGAATGTGTTAGTCAGAAGAATGTGCAAGTTGGTACATTACGACTACGTATAAAATAATCTGGCAAGCCTTTTCAACACTTTTTATGTTTTGTCAAAAAACACTCTTAATAAGTCAACTTCTCTACTTGAGTATTTTGTAGTGGATGTTTGCAATTGGTTTCCATATTTTTTCGCTTCTTTTTGTGCCAATTTTTTAGCAATAATAATCATTGATATATTATTATTATTTATTGTTGTGCATTATGATTGATATGCATATTTATCTTATTACAATAAAATTTATTAATTTTATTTTAATAATAATAAATTTGTAATTTGATTCAAAACAATGTTTAATCTGACATAATTTATTGAAATATTGATATCAAAATTGGTTAAAAATAAATAAAAATAAAACGAATGAATTTGAATTTGAAAATAAAACTTGCCGAGAGAACCCTTGTGCTAAGCACATATGGGTAGCGAAGAAAAACAGATTCTACATTGTAGCTAAGTTTTTTTGTGAAAAAATAGTTTTTGACAGGAAAATGGATGAATTAGTTTTTGCCACAGATTCTACCATGTAGTTAAGTTTTCTGTGGGAAAATAGCTTTTGGCGGGAAAACAAATGAATAAGTTTTTGACACGTGTTCTTAGTGTAGTTAAGTTTATTAAATAGATAATAAATATAAATACATTATTGTCTCGTCAGAAGATTGCATGATGATTGTTGCACATGTAGTTTGATTTTAGTTCATATTTATTTTACTAACCATAAATATTTTAAGGATTTCATTTTGTGTACAATTAGTGTAAAAAAAAATTATATTGTCAATAAATTATAAATGGTCACATTATTAAAAAATATTTGACTTTATCATAATTACGCCAAAAGTCATACATGATTTGATTTGTGATTAGTTGACAGTCTAAAACATTTTACTGTGACACTGTGTATCAAAATTAAACTTATATATATTTTAAATTTCACATGTCGTTTAATAATACATTAATATTAATGATCTTCATATATCGAAAAAAAATATTAACGATCTTTTGAAACATAATCATCTTAATAAAATCATATTGTCAATTTTAAATTGCGCATCTCATCCCGTCAAAAAAAAAATTGTGCATCACATAATAGTGTTTGATTATGCAATGTCCGATTAGATTTAAGGTAATATATGATCTAATATAATTTACAAAAGAATCGGGAAAAAAATAGGAATAAAACCTTGTTAACACCCAAATATAATTAGTTTTTAGCTAAATACGGCAAACAGTTGAAGATGTGAGATAGTCGATGAAGCCAATCAATTTGGGTTAGCTGAATGACAAGAGTTATCAGCTAGTTAGCCGAACACCAAGAAGTGTTAAGTGGGCCAAATGGGTTGTCGAATCATGGAGGTGGGCTTTAGACGTTCAGAGATGGGAAATTATGTCGATTATTTGAAAAAATAAGAAGATAATTTCAGGACTTGAATTTTGGAGAATTGATTTTAGATACGGCAGAAACATAAATAGTTTAAATTTTGAGTCATTTCACTTTTAACATGAATTTCCTACCTTCTTCCTATGAACTTCGACCCAGATACACCAGTAGCCATTAGTGAACTTTCCATACTTGGCTTCGAGCCATCCAACCACCAAAACCCCAATCCGACTTCACTGATCGACTTCTATCTTCCCCTACTTTGCATTTTACTCTTCAATCGTTGAGATGTAATGCTGTCAATTTACAGTTTTAGCTTCAATGAGTTTTTGCCATGTTCTTCATTGCTCTTTAGTTTTAATCACATTGTTTATCCACTTTATGTCTTCTGACGTCGTTTGCAAGTAGTAGTTGTGATCGTGACAAGAATCAGACTTGTGCATGTGGCTAAGAAGTGTGGGCAATACCCATTCGAGGTTGATCTCATAGGTTTTCGATCATATGGCTACATACATTAACGTGGGGAGGAAGAACACTAATCGAAAAGGTGGCAAGAGCAGAATTTAGTATTTTAACAGGGCATAGGGAAACCCATAACCCTTCGCCACGAGAGTTGAATAACCATCAATACATAACCTGCATTGGACAATACGAGTTAGTAGAACCAATTAGGGTTTTTGGAATTGTATGTTTACCAACCTCTCACTATTATGTGTAATTGTTTGATAACATGTTGTGTTTAGCTGATTGGCATTATATGCTTTGATTTTGTTAGTATACTTGATTTGAACATAATTCCATGATGTATGACATTACATGTTTAGATCCGAGTTAATCATAACATTGTTGAGATACATGTTGTATGCTTGACTGGTAGGATGAGTCGTAGTATCTAGCCTAACGAATAATTAATCGACTAATTGAGAGATACCCTAAAGGGGTATGTATCACTATATTTTGTCGAGGTAAGGTTGAGACCAGAGGTAGAGCCTCGTAGAGCCATGGGGTAGCAATTGCCACCCCAAAAGTTTTTAAATTTCATATACTACTAAGGTTCTAAACATGGGAAGTTGTTGTCCGCATCTGTCGGCTACCTCATATCCCCAAGGAGCCACTTGTTTTGCTACTTCTCTCTAGCTTTTTCCCCATAACTTCAGTACACTGTTGTCTTCGGATGTGACTTCTCAAGGAAACAATATTATTGGTAGAGTACTGCAACACAATGTCACAGTAATGGTGTAGTAATAGCTTCCTATTACTCATTTTTTTCCCGTAACTGCTAGCGTCCTGTTACTCTAGATGTTGGCTTCTCACAAAATATTTATTTATATAAATATGACATCTTTGACCTAGACATATTTTACATACATATATTATTATATTATATATTTAACATCTAACTTCAAACATATTTTGACTACAAACTATTATACATTATCGAATATATGCCATGTCATTTTATTTGTATTTATTTGTGAAAAAATAGTGCCAATCAAAACTTCAAGCAGGATTCGAATCGCGCCTGCGGCATTGACATCGCCAAAAGTAAAGGAAACCAAACCACTACGCCAACAAACATTTCGTATCATTACGGTGACAGTCTTTTATATATATGTTCATTATTCCCCTCCCCCCAATTTCTGTCACGCTCCGCCACTGGTTGAGACACTAGTCATTGAGAGTAGAAGTTAGAAAATTGGATTTAGGATGGTTGCATATCATGACATGTGCATTATCATATTTGACCCGCTCAATCGAGTAGGTGGTCTCGCCCAATTTGAGAAACATAGTTACTTAAGTTACTTCCTTCAATCGAGGAGGTAACCTCACACTATTGGGGAGCATAACATTACATGATCTTATTTACCTTGCTCAATTGAGAAGGTAGCATTGCCTAATTAGGAAGGTATCGAGATCTTAGGATTGAACGACATGGAACTAGGAATAGTTATAGGCACTTATCTTTAAGAATATAATTCAAGGATGCTTGTGCTAGTACTGATTGGGTAACATGTTAGTACTGATTGGGTAACACGTCATAATACATTATACTATATTTTTAACCCAATTGTATGATGGCTTAGTATAATCTTATCTTCATGTATTTGTATGTGTTACTATTCCTGTATCGCTTGGATTTCACGTAGAGGACGAGCATGGTGTACAACCTGAGGACTACAATGAGGTGAACGTATTGGACGATGAGGACATGATCTTCCAAAATGATGACAAATGAGGCTAGGAGAATGACTTATCCTCCTTCATTATTGTATATACTGGGGCAATCAGTTTGTACTATACGTACGGTACCTTCCTATGTGTAGTCATGTCAAGGACTACTAAGTAGTCCTTTGTCATCCTTTTTAGAGGATGTGGCGATCTCCATAGGAATGCCAACCAAACCCCCATTCATCTTGTGTCACTAGATGATGGGGTTTGTTTTGAGAGGCGTTCGTATGCGAGTTGTAGATGCTATGCACGATTCTATGAGGTGTAACATTGTTCTATTTAGGAGTCACTTTCATGTGAGGACCATGGCCTAAGAGAGGATGTTGGGAGTTAGAGAGAAGGTGGGGAGTTACAATACATGTTAGTTCGTCTCCCTTGATGTTATAGTGTTTTGTTAGGGCCAAATAAGTATGTTTTGAGAGTTTTGGGATTATGATGTATTTTTGGTATCTTTGGTAATGGTTCAAATATACATGTATTGTATGATGTTATGATGTTATAACTTCCACACGTGACTTTGATGTATGTATAACTATGTTAAACCTATATGTATGAATGTATATATCAATGTGTATGTATGTTTTAAAAGCTTTATTTAACCCGTATTTTTATGCACACGTTAATGTGCTATTAAAAATAATCGAGCTTAAGGTTAATTAAGTATAGTTAGAATTAATGAGGTACCATTGAGTGTCTCATTTGATGGTATCAGAGATGCCTGTTTCTCGTCGGGCCTATGAAATGGACCGACTATGTTTCTATTGTGTAGAGTGCTTGATTGTCTAGTTTTCTATTGTTTTCAATTAGTGGAAAATAAGGACCATTGTGTCGATTATTCATTAGATATCAATCGTCATGTATTAAATGGCTTAGTATATCATATGAAGTAAGCCAATGCTTACTTTCGTACTAACCAGATGGCTCGAAGAACTCGTCGATGACCCTGTGCTAGGAATATTGAGATTAGTGATGAATCAAGAACGAACTACACTGATTCATTAGAAGCGAAGAGGACAATGCAAGACTTGGCAACAACCATGTTACAACAATCACAGCAAAACACCTTGTCGGGAGGATAACAAGGTGCTTATGCCACCTTTATATTGGTATGAGATGTAGAACACCGGTATAAAGGAATGCCAAGGATGATGGAAGCTGAGGGCCGAGTGATAATATGGAGCTATTCATGGAAGAATTTCAAGAAAAGTATTTTTCTGAAACCATCAAACATGAAAAGGAAAAGGAATTTGAGTTTGAGACAAGAGAAAATATATGTAGGAGAGTATTTTCTATGATTCGATTTACTGTTGAAGTTCTCTAAGTTTTATCAGATGCACCTTGATGAGAACTGGAGATGTCGAAGGTTTGATGATGGACTGGGATTCGATCTACAGAAATCAATTACACCTCTGAGGGTCGTTCGGGTTTTTGTTTTTGAGTTGCACCATGTTGATGCTCTTTTTGTACTTGCACATCGAAGTATGAGGCAGTGCCTCGTTTATAAATTTTGTACTCATAATTTTACAATGGGAAGAACAACAATGTTGGTCTATTCTTCTCTTATGTTCCAATAGTTTTGTCTTCTTCAATGGTGTGTCATTCGATGATGTCTTTAGTTGCGTCTTGGTAAGGAAATAAATAATGGAACGAGTGACTGTTGCTCATACGTGGCGTATTATTCAACATTTTTCTTTCCCATCTGTGAAAAAAGTACAAGTCAAAGGTGTGCACGGATATGAAGAAATATCCAAGTACGTAGTAGGTTGCTTGACTAGTTAAAAAGAAAAGATAGAACATCATGAGTTAGGAATCACTGCACAGTATTACATATTTTGCACCCATCAAGGTAGCAATTCTAAGTCCATCAATACAAGTCTCATATTCAGCTTGATAGTTGGAGGTGGGAAAATTGAAGCTCAATGATTGCTGAATTATCGTGCCTTCCCTAGTTTCTAAGAGTATTCATGCCCCATACTTCCCTTTTTGATTTGAGGAGCCATCCATGTGTATAACCCATGCGCTGTCATTTGTTGAGACTAACCGACGTCATTTCAGCGATGAATTCTGCTATCGCATAGGCTTTGATAGCTTGTCATGGCTCATATTCAAAGCAGAACTCTGATAACTCAATCGACCAAGAGATCATTCATGTAACTAGGTCGGAGCGATGTAGTATATGTCAGATGGGTTGTTCTGTTCAGACCACCACAGGGTGGCTTTTAAAGTACTGACTGAGTCTTTGGGTCGAGGTAACCAAAGCGAATGCCACATTCTTTATGTGTTGATATCGTAGCTTAGGCCATAGGAGGGCTTTGTTTATGAAGTACACGGGCTATTGGAACTCACTTGCTTCCCTTACCAATACATGACTCGCCAACTTCGAAAGGACAGGTGGCATAGGGGGGTGTGAGGCTTAAGGCTAACAAGGACGGGGAGTGATTGCCAGTACATTGAGCATGGATAAAAAGTGGCTCCAGGCAGCTTCTAGGCTAGGGGACATGTGAATGAACTGAATTTACACCAGAATCAGAGGTATCCTGAGGCTGTGCAGGTATGGGACTGAATAGTTGAAGGAAGGCTTAAAAGAATTGATTGGTACTACCTATACCAACAAGATGCATCTTCTTTTCAAGATCCCAGAACATAAGAACTTCACGGTTAAGCATGTTTGACTTGGAGCACTCGTGCAATGGGTGACCTTCTAGGAAGTTTTCCAAAAAGCGTGTGAGTGAGGATAAAGTATGATGAAAAGACTTGTGTTGGTTTGTGGGGACAACCGAAAATTCCAAAAGTAGTCCAGGCCGTTACAAAGGGCGTCCATTAAATCTGAGAACGCCCTTTTGCATTCCTTATTCCCATTGAAAATGCTCTTTTGCTTAGAAGTTTGAAGAAAAAGAGGTCCTTCTGTGCCGATTTGGAAATGAATCGGGTTAGCGTTACCATTCTCCCTTTTAGTTGTTGGACCTCTTTAGCTGATCATGGTGGACACATCTCGATTATAGCTCGGCACTTGTTCGGATTGGCTTCAACTCCGCTTTCTGATAGCATAAAGCTTGGAAACTTCCCTACTCTAACGCCAAATGTACACTTTCGGGGGTTGACCTATCACACCCTTTACCCCGAAATATACTTTGTGTGGTTAATAGATAAAAAAGTCATACAGTTGCAGAATTAAAACATGGATTTTTCGAAAACCTTTTTCTGAACATCAACATGATATCACATCATGAGACTAAAACTAAAACAACAAATGAAAATCATTTATGAAGCATCCACGAGGTCTAATTACATGAAAATAGCAATAAGAAAGTAAACATATCGCCTGACGTCACATGTATCAGAGTACGATAATCCCATACGATAATAAAATGACGAAAGAATTATGCCTTTAAAAAACAATTAACATATCATCGGGCTATCCCACGAGTATCCAACTGCTACCAAGTCGCCAAGTAGACGTCACTTCTCGACTGTATGAACTCGTCTAGTGGTCTTTTTCTCTCATGTCGCAATACTAAAAATGGATGTATAAATTAGAAATCACGTCTAAGCTATATGAAGAAAGAGATAAAACCAACACAGATGCATATACTCAAAACATGGCAACTATCAAGACACAATCATAATCATGTATGTCCGTGATACAACACATTATGGATGATGCATGGCAACACACAACGTGTATCTAACTAACTTCAGACGCTTTGTGTGCAATGTAGATCTGTAACCAACTAACTCTAGGAAGACAACAGGGAGCTCCATATTCAGCTGGCCATGTGAAATCCCCATTGAGCAAGATTTCCCACTGATACCCTCACCAATCATGATAATTTCTAGTGACATGTCAAGGTGGTCATGCTCGAAGGGCGTCCAAGTAGTGGTTGCAAGCCTCTGCCTTTATATAAGTCCCCAACACATTACCTACCCCCAAGGTCAACGAGACCCCAACTATCACGCTTTGTTATCACCCTAGGCCTAGTTGTAAACTTCATGTGGATGTGGATCCATACTAACTCTAGAAATTCGAATTGGAGCTCTGTATTTGGTTTCAATATTGGTAGTTCATCGATCAATATGTTCCTCCCTCCGAATACTCTCGTCACTCGTGATAACATATTGTGGCTCATCAGGATACTCCGGCTTAGTCGAGTGGATTGGTCGAGTGGATTGCCTCCAGCGCAAGTAGCTAGCTCATGCCGATAGTGGTAACAACCCACACTAGACTCGCGTTCCCTCAAGGTCTCATGGTGACCTCCACGTCGTGTCTCATTATTTTCTTTCCCCCAACAGGACAACCTCTAATGATGAATGAATGCATAAGTAGCACGCGACGTCCAACCATCCTTCCTTCATCATCGTATCAACATTTCATCGTCAGGTGACACATCGTTTCCCACATCATCATCAGCCATAGCGTCGTAGCATAAACCGACAGTCGTCATCGATAGAATCGGTCTAGTTTAATCTCCTAAGTGATAAATCAATTCCTATAGGTCTTACTATCGTCAGAATACCATAAAAGAATCATATCTTAGGTCTAAGCAACCATACTAGTCCATATTCCTCATATCGTAAATTAAGGTTTACTGGTTTTGGAGCACTTTAATCGGTTAATGCTTGAGTCTTAATCGGTTAACACTTATTTGGCCATTCGGTTAACTTGTATCCCTTAATCACTTAAAGGTACTATTAGGTCAGTTTTTGGTCTCTGATAATCTAATAAGTTAAACCATCTCTTCTAGTTGTTAGATCATAACTTAGGCATACTAAAGATCCAGAAAGTGTCTTAAATGATCACTAAAACTATCCTAATTAGATGAATCAATAGCACACATAAAACAATAGCACACATTCAGTAGCGGCTGAATATGCAGCGCGTTTAAGTGCTATTTAAGGGAAAAATATGCACTATTTATTTCATTTAATGTTGTAGTGTATAATATGATGTACTGAATATAATAATCTTATATAGTGCAGAATTTTTCTGCAAAATTGGTTAAACAATGCCTACAAATGCAACGTATAAACTGCTATCCGAATCTATTATATTATAATATATAAAAACTGACCCACAAAACAATGCATTGACACATTAGCTACAAAATTGCCACATCCAAAAAAATGTGGTACATTAATAAAATTCTGACGTGGACTACTCCTAATTCAACCTCTTCTGTGCATACAATTTTCTATTTTTCTCATACAACTCATTGAGAACAAAATAACAATTAAATACAAATTGTAACCGTTCGTTTACAAAAAAATCAATTCAATTAATTCTGAATATCCACAATTAGTAATTCAAAAAACAAATGTAAATTTTCATATTCTTTTTCTGTTACATGTTTAAACCTCTAATTTACATAAATCTTCATTAGAAATAAATACATTAATATGCAAATCCATGACTTAGTAACATCTCAATTCTCTAAAAAAATTCTCAATTACTATAATAAAAGACAAAATGCAATACCTTTTGGTAAAACATAAAACAATTCGAAAAAACAAAATATGGTCCATTATATATGAGAAAAATAAATATAGGCAAAATATATAAGAAATGTAAAAACATTTATATAATTAAAAACATTTACTCTGAATAATTAGATATGAAATATGCAAACCATTGAACAACATCACTATTTATAAATGTTTTTTTTCACAAAAATAAAGTACTAGATTTAACCGCCAGGAGACAAATAAACCTCTTACATATAATGATCATCATGTACAAACAAAATGAGTGATATAAAACGCCAAATGAACAACACATTATATTAATTCTCAAATTCAACAATTAATAAATCAAAATTTATATTTGTAAAACAGACTCAAAATTTAGATGCAAATTAAAATTAAAATTGATTTCCCGTTACAGAGTAAGACCACTAATTTACATAGACCTCCATTACTAATAACTACAAATCAATTACTATAGTGAAATACAAAATCCAGTCCTTTTAAATAAAATTAAATCTACTAAAATTCAAAATTCAAGATAAATCACTAACAAGAATGCTTAAAAGTTATATAAATACCAATGACAAAACCTAACACAAACAAATACAATGGTCAATCACTCTCACCCAAACCACCCCACAGCTCAAAAATACCTACAGTAAAAAAAGAAAAAAACCCTTGTACCAAAAAAAAAATCACATGGAATATCATTTACTACAAAATGTCACTGTTAAACGTGATGATAGGTTTATTAAAATTCAAAAGATTCACTTACGGAATGTCTACACTACACAAAATGAGCAAGAATCAGTTTTTTGGAAATGATTATACTAGACGAAAAGCTATTTAATCGCTATACTTAAACTTCTTTCAAAAACATTTCTATATTATTCACATTCAAATCCACTATCAAACATCCAATATATGTTTCCTTACTACAACCATACATTATTTCCTTACATTTACTTAAACTTTTTTAAAAAATAATTCTATATTGTTCACATTCGATGTGTTGTTCTCTCTCTTTCGAGTTGCGATAGTGTTCACATTCAAATCAACTATCTAACTTCCAATATATATGTTTCCCCACTACAACCATACATTATTTCCTTTTATCAAAATTATTGTTCTTATACCATAAAACTAGATAAAACTAACTTAATGTTTTTAAATAAATTTTCCTTCAACAAATACTTACTTATTAACAATGTTGTTACTATTTATTCTTCTAAATTTATCTATGCAAGATTCTAAATTGATATGAATTAATGGTTACACTATGACCTTTAACAAGAATTCTAAAACTATATATTTTCAAAAATCACAAACTGAATTCACATATATGACCTTTGCCAAGAATTCTAAAACTACATATTTTCAAATATCACAAACCAAATTCACATATATCATACAATTTCTAAGTGAAGATATAAATAATTATTATTTTTCGTTAAAAAAGGTTTTAAGCCGTCCCTGCAATGCACGGGTCAAAATCTAGTCATTAATAAAAGAAGTGTGGAAGTAGACCTAGTGAGGCAATACTAGGTGGGGAATGATGTAACTTTTGTGTTGTCAAGGGATTGAAGTGAAGCAACAGTATTATTCTTTTTTTTTAATACTACATATCATGTGTTTTTTTCAAGAGTAAAATCATCCAGTAAAATTATCATGTGTTGTTGTTATTCTTGCATTTGTTATGTTTAATTCATTTAGGTAATTATATATACTTTCTCATACATTTTTGAACTCCTTTATATTTTGTAACACTTTTAATATAGTTAAATTTATTCTATGCAATTTCAAGTGTTAACTGTTGCGGCTCAGGCAAGTGCACTTGATAGTAACTCGTAATAAAGTAGAGTATATTTAAGACTCCAAATGTCGAACCCACAGGGAATGCACGAGTACTAACGTAGTAAAGATCCTATGTTATTTAGATGCACGAAGGTTGTGGTTTAAACGATTGCAATAATTAACTCAAACAAAATAAATATAAAACAGTGCGCAAGAATGAGATAAGAAAATCATGGGAAATCTATGGGAACCGGGTTCACCGATACTTAGTTCCTAAATTTACTAGTTAATAATTATGAGTTATATTTCCTGGTTGAAAGCTAATCTCCCACTGTAATGCTATTAATACCCAATGATCATGTAATATTAACAGTCTTTTTCCCAACTAATACCCCAATGATCATGCAAAATAAATAGAAGGAAGAGCATTAAGCAACAGTGGAATTGTTAATTTAATAACCGATTAGAAACAAGCAATTATCCTTGATTCGGCATAATACGCGAGTTCAATTATTCTTAGAGTTCCATTAACTATTTGTGGTACGAGCACCTCCAATTAAATTAACTCACTAAAGGGTGATCAAGCCTATAGGATTAAGCATGCTAAGAAAAATACAATCAACAGGATAATAAGAAACTCATAAAATTAACTAGATAAATTTGAAAAACATAATAAAAGATCCCCCGTCACCTTTAGTAATGGATTTAGCTACTCATGGTAAGTGTGAATAGCATACGATCATTTAGAAAGCGATAAAAACCCATAATAGAAAGAATTAAATCTAAACTGGGATACCCTTTTGGTATGATAAAGATCCGTAAGCACGTTTTTCTTGTTCCTCACGTGCTCCAACGGTAAAACAGACTGGGCAAGAGGCTCAAAGATTCCAGAATAAAAAGTCTTGAATAGAGGGCTAAGAATGCCTATTTGTAGGCTAGGTAGCAAATTAGGTTAACTGGCTTTAAATCTGAGCGATCTGGGACTAAGTACGGCCGTATCACACTTGAGTTGCGATGCTTACCCGTACTTGTGCATTCAGCACCACCTAACAATAATTGTGTACGGTCATACTGCCTTTAGTACGGCTGTAATGGACTTTTTCTTTGATGTCGGGGTACTGACCATGAGGTACGCCCCTACTACTGTGCTTGAATAGGTACGGTCGTACTACTTGTCCAGAATTGCCAAAAATCTCCAAAACTCGTCAGTTTTTTGTCTGTTTTTGCATTTTTTGCTTCAAGTGTTGTCTTTATGATGTTTCTGCAAAATGGGACATACGTTATTACTTTTATACTCTAATAAATAGTGTAAATTGACACGTTTTAGTACTAAAAATACCCCATAAAAATAGACAAATTGGAATGTCAACATTAACTTCTTGGAGCTGCATGTCTTGGATGATATATTTTGCATATTTTATCTCTGAAGTTTGTCATGATCAAGTAATCTTAACTTTTCATAAGTCAGTCTCTCAACGTAACACATAGGAAAACATATAGTGTGATTTTTCAGTTGAACTTAATTTGTGATAATAGATCCCCATTATCAAGAATTTTGCGTCATGTTACAAGCCACTTCAATTGTAAGCATTGCTTCAGAGAGCACAACCTGAATAGAACCCGTGATGCCATAATAATTTGCAAAACAACCAAGGACGGCACCTTTGCTATCCTAAAAAATACCACCACCACTAGCACGCCTTGGTGAACCTTTGGCCACACCATCAATGTTAACTTTTATCCAATCGAGGGAGGGAGGGATCCAATCAACTTGAATAATTGTGGGAGCTTTACCAAGATGGTATGGTAATTACTCAAAAAAAATCAAAATAGAGAATTCTTCTATAGACGAGCACATGTGACTCTTAGTAAGATTGCCAGTTAGGGAAGTAGAAGAAATAATCATGCTAATGGGGCTCTAAGAGGAACAAATTTTGTTATTGACTACATTATAAAGATATTGGACATTATACAAAAGGAAATATTGAAAAAATTTATATTTTTAATATATATCGTGCATAGCATAAACCATGAATTATATATATGTTGAAATATTTATATGATTAAAGTTTTACACTAAAATACATTAATATCTAATCCTTAAAACTAATTATAAATAAAAGTTTGATAAACTAAGAGTAAAAATATAACTCACAAAGATGAATATTTTCCATGAAATTATATTAGTCTCTATATAAAAATATATTAATATTTACATCTTAGAGTAAGAATATATTATAAAGATATTGAATATTATACAAAAAAATATGAACAGAAGTTATATTTTTAATATATACTATAGACACGTTGAAATATTTACATGATAAAAACTTTCGATGAGACACATTAATGTCTATTTCTTAAAAGTAATTATGAACTAAAGTATGATAAATTAAGAGTAAAATATATTAAATAGAGATGTGCTTTTTCATGAAAGCATACTAATATCTATACAAAATATAATTAATAGTTAAATTTCAGAGGAAGAATATATTATAAAGAGATTGAATACTATTATAAAAAAAAATATTGACAAAATTTATATTTTTTAATATATATCATGTGTAGCACACATGGGCCAAATACTATATATATGTTGAAATGTTTACATAATTATTCTTCTTAAGAATTAAAATATGTTCGTTTTGTTATTTAATATTTTTGTTAATTCTCAAATATAAATTGATTAAAATAAAAATTATAAACAAAATATAATACAGATGAACGAATGTTTTATAGGGAAGTACATAGATGTTAGATAATATATTAGTTATGCTTTTATTTATCTTAATGGTAGTTTAGTCTTTTGCCTATTGTATATATACTTACTCTATTGCCTTGTATTGCTAAGCTTGGTTAATTGCAATTCAATTGGAACCCTAGCCTCCTCTCTTCTTCTTCTCTTCTCTTCTCTATGCATTACTATTGTTAACATGGTATCAAAGAGCTTAGTTAGATTTTGGGAACAACTGTATAATGAATTCTAGTTTGCATTTGATATGTGTGGAATAGTTGCGATCGACTAATAGATTTCCTTGCTGCCTCCTATTTCTGTCTTGGTTCAATTGCAAATGCAATAAGCTTTCGTGTCACAAATGGGTTTTCCTAACCAAGTAACAGTGCCTGGACCGATTAGATTTAAGGGCTGGACCAATTTGGAATTCGCAAAAACTATATTCATGGGAATTCAAGCTCGCACAGAATAGTATATGAGAATTTCTTTGAAGAATAGCACACAGGTTTGCAGTTCAAGCGATGTCATTTACGGTTCAGCTAAATTAATTTTTGAGATGCTTACAAATTCAACCATTTGATTGGATCAAAGAATTGTTTGGCTCACGGACCTAAAGGTGCTTACAGATGAGATAAATTATGTCGTTATAACCCGATTCTTCATTCGCAGTTTTTTTCTCTACTGTGGGTCTCTGTTTTCCAGCATCCGGCATGGCTATTAGTTCTCTTCTTCGTTCGCAGCTTTTCTTTGCAGTTGCAGAAAGCACTATTTACATGTCATCCCTTATTTGTTTACTGTTATTGTTGTGTTTCTTGAACACATATATTTTTATTCTCTTTCCTCTGATTCTCATAGTCTTACCAAGTCTGATCTCACTCGTATTGGTCCTTTTGCCATGGATATTGATAGTCCCACTGACTCTGATGTTTAGAATTGTAGGGTTGACACTAGTCCTTCTACAGATCTAGATGTTCCTTCTGTCCCCATGGCTTCCCAAGAACCTCTACGATTATTGATCCTTCTCCTCCTCCTTGTTATCCTCCACGTGTTCGTAAGTCCACTCAATTACCATATCTTGTTTACTCCACTTATTTTGCTTCTTTCCTAACTTCTATTTATAGTTTGTCTGAGCCCTCTTCCTACAAAGAGGCTATTATTGATCCCCTTTGGTAGCAGGCTACGATAGAGGAACTTTCTGCTTTACACTAGATAAATACTTGGGACCTGGTGCCTCTCCCACCACGAAAACATGCAATTGGGTCTCGCTGGGTATACAAGATCAAAACCAAATCTAATGGGTCTGTTGAGCATTATAAAGCCTGTCTTGTTGCTAAAGGATTCTCACAACAATATGACATGGATTATGAAGAAACATTTGCTCCTGTAGCCAAGATGGTTATCGTTCGCACTCTTATCGCTGTTGCATCTATTCGTAAGTGGCATATTTCTTAGTTGGATGTTAAAAATGCATTCTTAAATGGTGATCTTCAACAGGAAGTTTACATTGTACCCCCCACTAGGTGTTTCTCATAGTCAGGGTGAGGTGTGTAAGTTAAAGAAGGCTATCTATTTCTCCACTATGATTGCATCTCTTGGCTTCCATTCTAGTGATCATGATTTTGCTTTGTTTCTCAAGACCAGTTCTCGTGGCCGTACTATACTCTATTTATATGTTGATAACATGATTATTACAGAGGATGATGATGATGGGATTGCAGAGTTAAAATTACAATTAGCCAAGCAATCTGAGATGAAGGATTTAGGCACTCTTCGCTATTTCTTGGGGATTGATGTTGTCTATTCTCTTAGAGGTTATCTTCTCTCTCAATCTAAGTATATTGTCAATATTCTTAAATAAGCTCGTCTTTTTGATATTCGAGTAGCAGATACCCATTTTGAGGTTAATGCTCGATATGTCTCCTCTGATGGTGTCTCTCTACTGGATCCCACTTTGTATCGTACATTGGTTGGCAGCTTGGTGTACCTTACCATTACTAGACCTGATATTGCTTATGCAGTGCATGTTGTCAGTCAGTTTGTTGTTTCAACTACTACAGTGCATTGGCCAGCTGTTCTTCACATTCTTCGGTATCATCAGGACACTAAATTTCAGAGTTTTCTTTTTCATTCATCTTCTTCTATGGAGTTGCGTGCTTACTCTGATGATGATTGGGCTGGCGACCTCACTGATCTCAAGTCTATTATAGGGTTTTATATTTTTCTAGGAGATTCTCTTATTTCTTGGAAAAGCAAGAAGCAAGACATTATCTTCTGCTCTTCTACAGAAGTTGAGTATCGTGCTATGACAGCCACACTACTTCAGAAATAATTTAGTTACGTTGGCTTCTTTCTGATATGGGTGTCTCCCTCTTTGGACCGACTCCTATGTACTGTGATAACAAGAGTGCTATTTAAATTGCCTACAACTTGGAACCTTAGTCTCCTCTCTTCTTTTTCTCTTCTCTTCTTTTCTCTTCTCTATGCATTAGGATTGTTAACAATAGAGACAAATTAATTTATATTATAAAGCTTGACACTATTTATATATTTTTTTATAACGATTCAAACCATTAACAAATGTTCGTCCCTTAAATTACGAAAATACGCCACGTTCGTCCCTTAAGTTACGAAAGTTATGCCAAATTCGTCCCTTCAGTCTGTAATCTTTTTAAACAATAAAGTCAAAATCATGCTCCTATCAGAGTTTTATTAATGAAGTAACATGATAAAAGGTAATAGAGCAAAAAAAAAAAGAGTTTATGACCTATACACACAAAATAAAGGGATTACAGACAGAATAGACGAAAGCGGCGTATTTTTGTAACTTAAGGGACCAAAATAAAAAATATAATAGTTAAGGGACCAAAACAAAAACTAAAATAAAGTTAAGAGACCAAAAGTGATATTTAGCCTTGTTTTAATCTATATGTTTTTATTTATAATATATAGTTGAACTATTTATAATGAAATATATATATATATATATATATATATGTATATATTCATTAATAAGAACTCTAATAGGAGCATGATAAAAGGTAATGGAGCAAAAAAAAAAGAGTTTTAATGACCTATACACACAAAATAAAGAGATTACAGATAGAATAGACGAAAGTGGCGTATTTTTGTAACTTAAGGGACCAAAATAAAAAATATAATAGTTAAATAAAAAATATAATAGTTAGGGGACTAAAACAAAAACTAAAATAAAGTTAAGGGACCAAAAGTATTACTTAGCCTTGTTTTAATCTATATGTTTTTATTTATAATATATAGTTGAACTATTTATAATGAAATATATATATATATATATATATATTAATATGTTAATCATTCAGAAATTACCCGTGCGTCGGGTTAACACACTAGTTATAATTATATTTGTCACATCTTATTTACTAGCTTAATTCATAACTATAATTAAGAATTAATGTTCAAAGAATAACATAAATAGAAAATTAAAAATACCAATTATCCATCCTCAAAAAAATTGAAACCCTTTTTTTTCCATACCCTAAGAGGAGCGTTTCAACCGGGAAAAAAATAAAAAAAAATAAAAAGAGGAGAGTTTCAATGTTGACACATTGTAATGTGATCATGGGTGCCTTAAATATGTGGAAGGAAACTTATAAGGAAATACCAAACAAATACTCTCACAGGCGTTGCTTCATTTGAATGTCATGCAACTAATCTCTCGCTAGGAGTTACACAAATTAATCCTTGCGCTTTGAATGGCTAAAGGTAACAATTAGGGCACCTGAATTGAAGGCGTGTGCACCATGAGATCAATTAGACCAACACATGCACATTAAAAGGTTTCCTTGCATTTTCCAATTCTGGTTGCAATATTTCAGTTGCACCTCAACGCCATATGACAAGGCAACTTGCGCAATTTGGGGAAGCGTCATGCATGGAAATATCTCAAAAAAAAAATTGGAAACGTGATTTGTTATCTTGTTTTAAATTAGGATTTACTTAGAGTTTATTAAGAATTATTTTATTATTAGGAATTATTTTTCAGATTTGATTTAATATTTATTATTTCAAATATGAAAATTAATTGTAGGTGTTATTTGAATTTTTTAGGGTGTATTAAGTCAATTGAGACTGAGCTCTGTATATTGTAATTAATTTTCATGAATGAAGGGAGATGAATTTGATTTGAGTAAAAATAGAGATGATTCTCTTGTGGTTTTTCGTGAGCCGTTCTTAGAGCTTATTGGTGTGCCGTGGCGCTCAACCCGACTTATCAACCGGAACCTCTATAGCCGGTTGTGGCGTCCTCCTGACTTATCAATCGGATTTTTCATCTCTGATTGTGGCGTCTTCACCACCTCTACCATCACGACTCCAGATTCAATCCCGACGGCTCTGAGGATCGTATCACATTGACCGGAGTACTTGACCAAGTGTTGTGGCTAGCAATGCATAGTGTGTTTTAATCAGAACCATTTGACAATCAAGAAAATAATTCAAATAAACCTATGACATCAAGAAAATATGTGGCCTTGTACGTTTGTAATATTGCTTCGCTCTCCAAAATGAAGAAAGTGATATTTTCTTGAGCCTTTTAGAAGTAACTCGAAATTGCATCCTCCCTCTCACAATGTCTGTCCATTTGAAAATTTTGATGACTCTAATTTGTTGTTACTTTGAAATATCAAAAAAGCAATAATTAATTTTTTTTGAACAATACCTTTATTTTATTTTTTTATAATCTTAATCTGTATGTACTAATTATTCCTTTTTTGTCCACCTATACGCTATACAATCAGGACATTTTAATAAAAAATGGTTATTTTATCATAACAATTAGTATAATTAATAATTTTTTAAGATATATGTACTATGTTAAAGGACAAATAATATGGGATAGAAAGAATATATAAAATAATTTTCTTTTCAAGAGTATTTCAGACGTTTAAATAATTTGTTTTGAGTAGACAATAGACAACTACAGTTCAGTTTGGGAATGGGAAATGGAAACGTATGTGGAACTAAGTCAGAGCATGCTTTTCTATAACAAATAGGATGTTTTTATTTTTCTTCACATTTGAAGACTTTGAAAGGTACTCCCTCCGTTACGGTTTATAAGCAAAAGTCAGTTTTTACATTCATTTAAAAATATATATATCTGGTCTAAAATTTGGACCGAATACATACATTTTTCAATAAATATAAAAAGTGACTTTTATTTATAAATTGTACTCCCTTTTTTTCTTTTGGTCAGCGGTGTATATTGACTGCCATTTTGCTTTGTCTGATGAATGCTAGATTGCCAAATTAAACGGGATTCAACTTAACGTATTATGACTGACTTATATTGCGTTGTGAAATGATTATGTACGAACTTATACAGTGGTCCTTACTATTATGGCAAATCCCACTTAGCCTTATCAATTTTTCATGACTGTGACGCTTTCCCTTCATTTTTTTCTTTAATTTACATGTTTGATTTCTTTTAATTTCACAACTGTTGAATTTTTTTTTTCCGCAATGAAAAATTTAGGTGAGTTTGGGAAAAAAACCTAAGTGTAAGCAATATTAGGCTTGGTGCGCGTATATAATACGGTAGGTGGCCCAATAGATCTAGGACATACTTTGATACTATATTAGAATTTTATACTTAACTCATTCTTACAAAACCGACTTATAATGAGATATGCAATTTACTTATAAATTCTTTTGAGGTCTTATTTCTGTCTACGTGGGACTTAAATTTTTTCCAATACATATCGATTGTAGGATTCAACCTACATCGATCCTTGTGAGATATAAATCGTATCCCTTACCAACTGGATCAACTTCCTTGGCTGGCTTACTCTGTGTCACGTTACATATGAATTATCGCTCATAAATTCAATAGCACAGATCCACTCACGGCTGTATTCCTTTTATTGGTTCATTAGAATTTTATTGACTGGACAATCAAATCGCACTTATTGATGCATTTTCATTCACGGCGTTTCCAAATTGCTCCTGGTAGTATATTACCAATATTGCAAAAATGGAAAAGAAGTAGTTACAATATTTTAGTATTTTGGGAATTAGTAAGTGATACGAATAAAAATGTATCGGCATTAAATTAAGAAAGTGAAAAGGAAAAAAAAAAAAAAGGTCCCAAGGAGACTTGATTGCGTGTTAGATTCGGTTGGTTGTCAAATCAACAGTTGAGCTTCTTGCAGTCTATAAAAACGAGAAAAAAGATACGTTATTAACAAAATACAGTTTCATCATTCTCAAAGCCATTAAGCAGAGGCTTCTCATCATTCATTATGGGAGCACATATATTACTTTGGCTTTTCTTGATACCAATCTCCTTAATAAACTCCAGCGCTAACATCTCTGCAGAGAATGGCTACTGTCTTGGCCATCAGCGTTCCATATTGCTCCATTTGAAAAACAATCTCATATTCAACCCCACAAAATCCTCTAAGCTAGTTTTTTGGAACCAAAGTGATGATGATTGTTGCCAATGGCACGGGGTAACATGCAACCACAAGGGTAACGTTATAGCCCTTGATCTCAGTCAGGAGTCTATCTCTGGAGGATTTAATGATTCAAGCGCTATTTTCAACCTACAATATATGCGGAGCCTGAATTTGGCTCTTAATGAATTTCATTTTGTGATTATTCCTCCAGAGATACACAAGCTGAAGAATTTGAGGTACCTAAACTTGTCTGCTGCTGGCTTTGAGGGGCAGATCCCAAAGGAAATCTCTCACCTCAGAAGGTTGGTTACACTTGATTTGTCTTCTCCATTTACTTCACATGATCACAATCTAAAACTTGAGAAGCCAAATATAGCAACACTTCTACAAAACCTCACAGAAATCACAGAACTGTATCTAGATGGTGTAGCAATATCTGCCAAAGGAGAGGAATGGGGTCGTTCTTTATCTTCACTGGAGATGCTTCATGTTCTAAGCATGTCATCATGCAATCTCTCTGGACCAATTGATTCTTCACTTGCTAACCTTCAGTCACTCTCTGTTCTAAAATTGAGCCACAACAAACTATCAAGCATAGTTCCAGACTCCTTTGCAAATTTCTTCAGTTTAACCACCCTACAACTCGACAGTTGTAGCTTGAAAGGTTCTTTCCCAAAAGATATCTTCCAAATGCAAACATTAAAGGTTCTTGACATTTCAGACAATCAATATCTTCATGGTTCTTTGCCAAACTTCCCACCACTCACAACTCTTCAAAATATGAATCTTCACAACACAAATTTCTCGGGACAGCTTCCAGATACTATATCCAATCTAAAGCAATTGTCTACCATTGATCTATCTCACTGCCAGTTCAATGGAACACTCCCCAGTTCAATGTCAGAACTCACCCAACTTGTTTATCTGGACCTATCATCCAATAACTTCACAGGTCCACTCCCTTCTTTCAATATGTCCAAGAACCTCACATATCTATCCCTCTTTCAGAATCATTTAAGCGGGGACTTACCATCCAGCCATTTTAAGGGCCTTGTTAATCTGGTCAGCATCGATTTAGGCTTCAATTCTTTCAGTGGGAATGTGCCCTTATCCCTACTTAAACTCCCATATTTGCGAGAACTGAAGCTTCCCTATAATCACCTCAGTGGTCCGTTGGGTGAGTTTGACAATGCATCTTCCCCTGTGTTAGAGATGCTAGATTTGGACAACAATAACTTACAAGGGCCTATTCCAGTATCTGTCTTTAACCTTCGAACACTTCGCGCCGTCCAACTTTCCTCAAACAAGCTTAATGGCACAATACAATTGGGCATCATTCGAAGGTTAAGTAATTTAACTTTACTAGATCTTTCACATAATAATCTGTCGATTAATGTAAACTTCAGAAATGATCATGACCTGTCACCCTTTCCTAGGATGAGCACTCTATTTCTGGCTTCATGCAAGCTGGGAGGAATCCCTAGTTTCTTGAGAAACCAGTCCACATTAGTAGCCCTTGACCTATCTAGCAATGAGATTGAAGGATCAATACCTAACTGGATTTGGCAACTTGATTCTCTTACTATGTTGAATCTATCCAAGAATTCTCTGGCAAATTTTGAAGGAACATTTTGGAACTTGAGTTCTAACCTTTTTACGCTTGATCTTCATTCTAACCAACTGCAAGGGACAATTCCTTTCGTTCCAAAGTACGCAAGTTATTTGGACTACTCAAGCAACAGATTCAACGCTATCATTCCAACAGACATTGGAAACTACCTCCCTTTCATACGCACTTTGTTTCTTTCAAACAACAGTTTTCAGGGACAAATCCATGAATCCTTCTGTAATGCTTCAAGTCTTCGCCTACTAGATCTTTCCAACAACAACTTTGTTGGGACAATTCCCAAGTGTTTTGCAGCACTGAGTAGCAGTCTCAGGATGTTGAATATTGGTGGAAACAAGCTCCGAGGTCATATACCTGATACCCTATTTCCAAATTCATGTGCACTGAGATATTTGGATCTAAATGATAATCTCTTGGGAGGTACCATACCAAAATCTTTAGTCAATTGCCAGAAACTACAAGTCTTAAACCTTGGAAAGAATGCATTAACTGATAGATTCCCATGTTTCTTGAATAACATTTCCACCCTGAGAATCATGGTTTTGAGGTCTAATAAGCTCCACGGGTCTATTGGGTGCCCAAATAGCACTGGTGACTGGAAGATGCTTCATATTGTTGATCTAGCCTCCAATAACTTGAGCGGCAAAATACCAAGAGCATTGCTAAACAGTTGGAAAGCAATGATGCGTGATAAAGGCGTAGTTGGCCATTTGTTTTTTGACATCGACGATAACTATGAGCCTAAGAGTTTGGGGGATATATTACCACATTTGAACAAGTATCTTGCAATGAAACTGATTAAACTTGTTGCAAACATGCCTCGCTCTATCCGTGACCAATCATTCACTGATAGTAATGAGCATGAGGTGGATATTGCTCGTTATCAGGATTCAGTTATTATTGTCAACAAAGGTCAACAGATGAAGCTGGTCAAAATTCAAATGGCCTTCACTTATGTGGACATGTCAAGCAACTATTTGGAAGGGCCAATACCTATTGAGCTAATGCAATTCAAGGCACTGAATGCTTTGAACTTGTCACATAATGCATTCTTGGGCCATATACCCTCATCTGTGGGAAATTTGAAGAATCTTGAGTCTTTAGACTTGTCAAACAACTCCTTCAATGGAGAGATTCCTCAAGAGCTTTCAAGTCTATCTTTCCTCGGATATCTGAATCTCTCGTTCAACCACCTCATGGGGAAAATTCCTATGGGTACTCAAATTCAAACATTTGATGCAGATTCCTTTGAAGGGAATGAAGGGTTATGTGGACCTCCACTAACCAACAATTGCAGCAACGATGTAGTGCAGGGATTGCCACCACCAGCATCTGAAACACCTCATTCCCATACTAAGAGTTCAATTGATTGGAACTTCTTAAGTGTAGAGTTGGGATTTATTTTTGGCTTTGGAATTTTCATCCTTCCCCTTATTTGTTGGAAGAAATGGAGGTTGTGGTTTTCCAAACATGTAGATGGGTTGCTTTACAGAGTCATCCCCCAGCTTGATTTTGTTTATGAACAACATGAAGGGAAGAGGTATAGAACTCTAAGGTGGATGTACTGAGTGATTACTGAACTCTTGGGTCTAATGATACAACTCCAACAATTTTTACTCTTCTATGTTTTGGGTTTTGCAATATCTCTTCAGCTTTCTTTGTTTATGACTGATACTGTCAAAATAAGGATTGACGGGATTGTGTCCGTTAATCAGGTTGAGCCAGCCTTGTGATAAAGCAAAGCATTAAGTAGTTTTGAAAAGGTTTTAATCATGGTTTCATGTGTCCATCAGTTTATGTTATGTTGAGTTGCAAAACCTAAAATGGATACGTCATTTACGTAGATGCTGTTTGTATTTAGTATTATTGTAAACATATTAATGTTTTTCAATTTTGTTTTTATTTTTATGAATAATTATACATGTTCTAATTTTTCATTATTTCATTTTTAGAAAAACATAAGTTAAATTATATTGTAATTGAATCACTGTAGCTTCATTAGAATTTAATTTGTTCTTATAATTTAAGTTGTTAATAGAGTTGTTATACTTTCTGACAATTTTTAAAGTGATCCCTAATCACTAATAATTGTTAATTTTATTATATTATATGATTTTTTAAAGTTTTATTGAAAAATAAAAACTAATTCAATTATGTTATCTTTTAATAGATTAATTATTATAGTTTACCTATAATCATAAACAGGTTTTAATAATCTAACAAAAAACTAATAAATTATTTATAATAAATACTTGATTAAAACTTTTTAAAATACAGGAATTTTATGAAAAAACATTTGTATTATAGAAATGTATTTAAAATTTAACATAACTTTAAAAACCTACAGAGTACTTTATTCCAAAAATTATATAAAAATAATAAAACAAATAATTATTTAATATAAAATAATAACAATAATACCGATAAAATTATCATAAGACTTATAGCTTCGGAACATGATCTTCCTATAAATTCTATTGGTTGATCGGGAGATTCTAGTCTGTACCATTTTTTAATCAAAGAAATTTTTTTTTTGACAGAAATGTCAAAAAAAAATTTAATCAAAGAAATGTCAACAACAAATAAGTCAAAAATTCCAAATTTAATTCACTAGATCCTAGGATCTTTCTAATTCATGTGTACATGTAAATGTCCAAAATTAGGACTAAGATAAAAAAAATATAACAACCACTCCCCCAGAAAAAAAAATATAAACTTCATGTTGTAAGAAAAAAAATTTGGACCATTCATCGAATCGATCAAAATTCTAGCTCAATAGTTCATTGGTTGAACCAATATCCTACAAGAAAGAATTATTTGTGTTGGTCAAAAGCCCACACACTAAGGGCCTATTTGATGACCAGAATAGGAGATACAGGATATGATAATCAATGATATCATATTTTAATCCAGTGTTTGTTGAACCAGCATAATATGATAACTCAATCTTGTTATCTATTATATCCTATCCATCTAGTTAAATTTTTATCCTGAGGGGAGGGTTGGGTTAGAAACAATAGGATATAATAAAAAATTTATTTCTGTATTCACCCTTATGAAAAATAATTTAAAATCTAATAAAATATAAAAATATTATAAATAAAAAAGTAAAATTGAAAAAATTAACAATAAAAGTTATAGAAAATCAAAAATAAATAATATAATTAATTTTAAAATTTATATGTAATTTTTTAACAAGAATAATTATGTCATTTTACATAATGCAAAAACTTAAATTGAAAAAGAATAATTTAAAATCCAAGATAAAAATATTAAAAGAAAAACTAAAAATAGAAAATTATTAATAATATTAAAAATTGTAAAAATTATAAAAATTAATTCAAACAATTAAATATCTAAATACTTAATTTTTAAAATTATATGTAATAGTTTCACAAGGATAATTTTGTCATTTTATATTATTTTTAAAAAAGCTAAAGTCATGATATAATATTATCTAGATTGTTATCTAGTGCATACCAAACATATGATATAATTAGAGCTTATCATGTCTATACACTATTAAAAAAATTGTTTTAGCAACAATAAAATATGTGTTTAGTGACAATAAAAATGGTCGCTAAAAAATTTACCAGTAAATACACAGGGGTCACCGTTGCCGGGGGGTCGTTAAAAGCTTTTCAGGCCATTTACAAGAATGTTGGTAAAGTATTTATGGTCAATAAAAGTTTGTACTTTTAGCAGCAATTGTTGTCGCAATTTTTATGGTCACTAACAGGAGTATTTACAAAGCCACTCCCTCCAATTTTAGTGGCAATTGATATGGTCGCTAATGATGCACTTTTTATTTTCAAGTACATCTAGTTCATAGGGGTGCTCTTCCAAGAACCACTAGTGCTTACCAAAAAATTTTCTAAATGCAATTTGAAATGAAATAATGGAAAAAAAAAAAAAACCAGGACTTTATCAAATCAATTTGAAATGGAATAATGGAAGGTGAAAATAGCATAATAATATCAAAACCAAACTTGAATATATTATCATAGCTAAAAGAAAAACACAGTGCAAAAACACACTGCTGATCATGCTCAATCTAAAAACAGAGCTTCAATTGTTAATAATTATTATGTTAAAATATGCATAAGTTTCCAGCATTCGACTTACAAATATAATAGAAAAATATTGAAGCTTTTCATTTCAACAAAAGAGTTATACCCTGAATCTTCAATCTCTCATTCCATTTGTAGAAGCATCACGTTCAATCTCTCCCCATTACAAACATACTGTGTTCACCCAGTAACAAGTAAAGGACAGAGAATTTGAACAATGATGTACCAGTCAGACAGCAACACATAAATATGGATATATGACCAACTTCTAATTTGAAAATTCTACATATTACCATCTAAACATTTTGAAAGAAGGGGTACCTTAATGGATCCAAGAAACACTGTCATTCCTTCTGGAGAACTTTGTAAACTTATACCTGGTAGAAAACCATAAAGAAGATTTTAATGTTAAACTTAAAGAAATTCTGATATGGTTTATGATAAGAGTCACACAAAGGCATAATCAATCACTATATTCCAAATTGACATCGGGAAATCAAATACTTTACCATTGTTCCACCCAACAACTACAACCAGTATTAATGCACTTAGCACGCTGCATAACAGAACTCAACAGGTGTGACCAAATTAAGTACTAATGCAGCATCAAAATTAATTAACAGTTTTCTTAATCAAATATACCTTGATGTTATACAATCCTGCATCCTCAAATGCAAAGAAAGCATCTGCAGACAGCACTTCATCCCACTGCACAACAGAAAAATTCACCATAAGATATATATAGTTTTTCCCCCCTCTGTTGTGAGATTTGCCATTCTTGTCAACACCATATAGAATTACCTCAATTGATTGCCTTTCTCTGTAAGGGATCTCTCCTTTATTATGATATTATAAATTGTTAGCTCAAAATTAAGATATTATATTTTATAATATCCAAAAATAAAGACATACACACGGTTACAGAACATAGGTACAAGTTCACCTTTTACCTGTAAAACACACATCATTTGGTCATCATGATATAACATCAGATAGCCATTGAAAATAGACAATCAATTTAATAACACATTAGTTATAATTATACTTAAAAGTAGCTCTACAATCTTACACAAACCTATGAAGCTATGATCTAAATAGAAGTAGAGTGAGGCAATAGAAGTAGAACCATAATAGCTTTTTCATATTTAATAAATAGTAGTAGTACTCTACTACTCTCCAACAGTTTTTGTTTTTTACAAACTTTAGCTATTTTCTGCAATCATAACTGATCCTTCAGTACCTATGAGGCTATGATTTAAACACATAATAATAATGTCACTGAGAAATGAGAATAGCCTACCTTCAGTAAACTCCCATAACCACAACCACAGTCATGACAACCCACATAGCATTTTCCCTATCCCTTTGAACAACGCGTTCATTAGATTTTTACTTTAAGAAGAATCCCAGTTTGAAAACTTTGGCAAACATACATCACCAAACTTATCTTGGTATTGCAAGAAAAGAAGTGGCTGTGCAAAAATGAATATTAAAGAGACAGAGAAAATCAAATGCTCAAGAATTAAACCAAGGCATCCTTGGATTTTCACCACCATAGTCCTTCCTTGTGTTCCGGATCAACATATGAATCAAGGAGAACAAACAGAACTCCAGGAAACCCTATTCAAAGAGAAACAAAAATATCAAACACAAATGCAATTGAAAATATAAAAAATTAAACTAGAGAAGGGATAGATGTATTGACATCAACAAGAAAACGGTCCATATGATAACATACCGAGTAATAGTTTCATGGCTGAAATAATAGACAGTATCTAAACAAAGAAATTAATTACCTTTCCAGTAATAATTCCTCTCTATGTTTGTTAATTATACCTATAATCATGAAAACCACTCCATTCATGAGCAGAAGCAAAGCAAGAAAAGCAGAGAATAAAGATGCAATTTGGTACCGGTTGCAGGTTGGGAGAAATATAAGCACACATGTTGAACTAAGCTAAAACCTAACCTAACCACAAATCAAACCGTCGGAATCCCTAGCATGTTCCAAAAATCGGATCAAAAAATAAAAATCAAAATATAATAATCAGAATATTGAGATCAGAAAACCAGAATGAAGAATCAGATTAGCAGAAAAAAGAGAAGATCTAATAAAGAATGCGTCCTTCTCTAAAACGTGGAAGATCGAAGAAGCTCGAGAGAAAAGATACTTCAGCTATTTGTTTCGTTGTTTCTAATCAATCACATTATGAAGAAATGTTCTCGCGTGTTTGCCGTTTCGGTCCTTTTTTCGAACGAACACAAGAAATTGGAGCGAGCCGGAACAAAATTAAAGGTTATTGACTAGGTTTAAGTGGCAATCAACTAATGGTCACTAAATAATTGTCACCAAAGGTGAGTTTTGCGGTAGTGATATCCTATCATTTTCTTATAAAATTCTTTATCCAATCTTGTCCACCAAACGAGCCCTAAATGATAAAAATCGACCTAACAACATAGTGTCAGCTTTGCTCGAAGCTAAACGTTGTGTTGGCCAAAATAAAGATGACATTAAATAATGTCGGTCAAGATGACAATAAATGGAAACTAGAGTTTCTTGAAACTTGGCCCAGGCCCACACTAAAAAATAAGGTTGGTTGGCCCATGCAAACAACTGAACTATAATATAAACAACGACTAGCGTCAACCAATAATTTAAACGGCTAGACAATACATTCTGCGTCTTTTGACATTTAAGGAGAATAAGGTCTCGTTCGAGGTGGTTGCCAGTTTTTAGTTTTTGGTTTTCAAATATATCTTTGAAAACAAAATGTGTCTTGTATAAAAAAGGAGCTGAAGTGGTTTTTAACCCATTTTTAAAACACTCTTAGATCAATTTTTAAAACCATAAAACAAGGATTTTGGAATTGAGTTTTTAGTTTTAAAAATATGACTATTCCACCGTGCATGGTTCTTAGAGGTGTCAATTCGGGCTGGCCCAGCCCATTCGGGCCACCCCACAATGGGCCAACACATTTTCGTGTCGGGTCGGGTTAGGAAAAATTAATTACAAGCTACTAATTTGTTGGCGCAGCCCACCACAGGCTACGAGCCAAACGGGCTGTCCCATATGGGTTCACTTTCTAAAATATTTATTTATAAACATTTATAATATGATATAACTATATAACGTCTCGAAAAAAAAGTTTCTATTATCAAGTTACCGTAATTTTTAATCAATACTACACCTATAAAAATAATTTTCATTAATTAGCATTGCAACTATACAAATCGGCGACAAAACATTATTCATATGGATATGTAGGACCACAAACGTCATGGCGTCCAGACCACAAATGTTCCATAAGGTTCATTTTTTCTTCTACGCAAGGCCACAGAGTCATAACTTCTTGGAACAAGTCCATATAATTTTTCATATTTATTGTTATTTTAATTATACTAAAAAATTTGAATAGGTTCATCGAAATTGAAATAAACTAAAACACGGTATCTTCTTCATATTTGATATTATATAGATAATAAAAATGTGTCTTTGAATGACATGGTTTAATTAAATTGAAAATGTATAGATTTAAATAATTAAATAATTATTTGGGCTATCGGACTGGTCCAACCCATCACTGGCTCGCCCATGTCAGGAAAATGAATTTTCGGGTCGGGTTGGGCTGGGCTAAAATAAATTCGGGCCTAGATTTTCTTAATCCAGCCTATGCTTTATTTGGGTCAAACGGGTCGGACCCATTTTTACAGCTCTACTTATTCTCGTATCTCATTCTCCTCTATCGTGACTTCTCACCCTAACCCCACTCTTTCCCTCTTAAGTCTTCGTCATCAACCAGAAAGATTGAAGGATTCTATTATCTTTCTTCTCGACTGATAGAGGCGTTGGATGCGACATCACAGCTTGTCTATTATTATTATTATTATTATTATTATTATTATTATTACTAGCGGCAAGACGGGCACTACTGTGCCCGTCTTTCTGCATTTCTACTACAGTATGTATTATTTCGTCACGTTTTATTGTTTAACATTAGTTTTAAGGAATTTAATTGGGCATTTTAGGTATTTTATCACACTAATTTTTTAAAGTGACATGTTATTATCAACATTTTTTTTTACAATATTGTTAACACGTATTGATGTGTATGTCTTGGGAGCAGTACAGATAATATTTAGTTGAGGACAAAATTGAGAGAAAAAATTAACGATACATTGAAACTATAAAACGATAATATTTTTTTTTATTTCTCTAAAATGACAGTCAATTAGAAAATAGGTGAGTAACAATTGTATAAATTAATCCAATTTCAATTCTCACATATAATGCGACAAATCTCCTCAATCACGCTGAGCAACAAAAGAAAAAAAACAAAAGAAAAAATGGAATAATCATCACCAGATATAGAACAACATTAAAATAGATGAAAAAACATCTAAGGTAGATAAGCTCACTACATTTACTCTTTTTATGTATTTTACTAGGATAAAATTGCTTGTGCCAGAAAGTTAAACATGCGCTAATCATATATATATGTGAATAGGGCAAAACAGAACATCGTTTAGAGACCACATTGGATTTCGAAGGGCCAAAAGCATGGTTTTGTTGCTATATATAGATATGTAAATCATATGGAATTCTAATATATGGAGAACCATGTTTATCTTTTACTCTCATCTCAAATTGTAGGGGTGTATATGGGCCGGTTTAGATGGATTTTGACCAAATTCAATGCCCGATTCGATCAAATTGATTGGTTTGGATTTCAAAAAATATCCGCAGTTTTTCTAAATGGCCCGAACCAAACCAATCCGGTATTGAGTGGGTTTGATTGGATTGGGCTCCCTGGTCGTAAAGCAAAAAAGTTAAATTTTGAAAGGAAAAAAAAAAGAGTTAAAATCTGATTGCATATTGCATATAAAATAAAATCTAAGGTCTACACTTTTCTTTGCTAAAAGTCCAGCAACATAGTTTTACAACACTTAGTTCAAAGCAACACTTATCAATAAAATCCTAAAATCCAGCACTTAGTTTTACAACACACTTAGATTAAAATTCTGTAGCATTCCTACAGCAACAGTAAAACAGCAACAACAACACAACAGCAAATAGCAGCAGCGCTCTTTAATTCTCACTCGATATGCCGTGTGTGCGTGTGTGTATGAGAGAGAATCAAAAACCGCAGGAGGAATGCATGCTTTTGAATAAAGGCTAGCACAAAGCAGCAACAAAGACAAGTATCAGTCCGCTTCCATCAATGGCATTCTGCAACATATGAGATTATTACTCACCAAACCTTAAGTAGCAAAATTAAGAGACTAAATAATTCAGACAAAACATATTCTGACCTTCAACTGAGACATAATTTCAGCAACATTGTCCTTTGATGTCGCTTCTGCTATAGCCCTCTTTAACTTCGCTGCTTCTTGAAAGTCTTCCTTTTCAATAGCATCTTCAAGTTGAAACTAAAGGGTACAAAGTATAAACCATATCAGTAACATAATAACTACAAACCACCCCCATCCTCTTAATAAGGGCACCCCCTTAACAAAATTCCCATTACACTTTTTATGTTCCAAAAATTGATAAAAGAACAAATATATATATATATATATATATATATATATATTAAAAATAACAGCTTTGAATACGATGAAAAAAGCATGTTACGAGCAATAGGGGGGTTGGTTACCTTGAGAACAGAGGAGCAGCTTTCTGCCTGTTCAATATCGGAGAAATGGCAGCACCATCGATTCCAATCCCAGTTGAGATAGGTGTTGATGGAATTAGGGGTGCAACGGCAACAGTAGGTGCGGTTCCTTCTAGAAGAGATTGATGGGTTGGTTCGAAGAGGGAAGGACCAACGCAGAAGAGAGGTTGATGGCTTCTATGGGTGGAGATCTAAAGAAGAAGGGAGAGCATGAAACCTTGAAAGGGAAGAGGAAGAGCTTGAGATGGCGGATGTAACACCCGTATTTTCGCGATGCGTTATTTAGCGTTATTATTGTATAATTTGTCTTATTGATGCTATAATAAACAATTTCTTGTTCGCTAAGTAAGTGAATTAATTAAATCAAGATCAAATTAAATTTGAGAATTAATATTTCATATTAATTCATGGTTCGAATATCTTCGAAAACTTCTTGAAGTTTAAATCAGCGTTTGAATCGTAGGCGATTTTGCCTCAGATAAAATTTTAAATGAACCCTGATTTCAATGAAAATCGAATCGTAGCTTGTTGTGGATATTTTTGAGTGTTTTAGGTTGTTATTATTATTTATGATAACTTGTTTTCACACGGTGAATTAATTTCTCGTCAAGTTAATTTTCGCGAATTATCGGCGGAGAATTACTTGGTAACGCGGTTTTTTGACGCCGTGTTTTAAGTACCCTAAGACTCTAGAATTAGAGGGTAATCATGAGAGATGTGAGATTAGATTGGCAGGATTAGATGATGTGATTAGTATCTCATAAAGAGGATAGGTGTCATTATGTGTGTGATTAAAAACTAGTTTTTCATTTTTACTTATTTATCTTATTATTAAACTATGTTTAATTTATTTTTAAGTAAAATAAAATGAAAAGGAGCCCTATATGCAGTGTAACATCCCAATTTTTAAGGAAATTGATTTAAGCAATAACATCCTGGATACTCGAAAAATAAGTCATAGAGATTGATCACCTCAATGATTTACTGAGAGTACGAGGAACTATTTTGACTTATTTTGAATAACTTATTATTATAAATAAGTATTATTCATGATGTCAATTCAAATTAATGAAACAGCGTAGGCGTATCTTTCTTTTAAGGTGAATTAAGATAATCATACTTATTATAAGTTTTTACTGGCATTGTGATAGCATGTAGCGTATTTTGTTATTAAGAAAGTGATTGAATTAAATCAAGATCAAATTAAATTTGAGAATTAATATTTAATATTAATTCATGGTTCAAAAATCGTCGAAATATTCTAACGAATATTCGCCGCATTTTGAATTGATGGATAGTTTTTATCAGCGAATAAAATTTTAAACGAACTCCGATTCCGGTAAAAATTGAATCGTAACTTGTTGTGATTATTTTTTAAGTGTTTTCAATTGTTTTTATTATTTATGATAAATTATTATCACGCGGTGAATTAATTTCTCGGTAAATTAATTTTCTCGAATTAATCTGCGAGAGAATTAATCGGTAACGCGATTACTTGACGCCGTGTTTTTAATACACTTAAGACTCTAAAATTAGTGGGTAGTTATGAGAAGAGTGATTAGATATTTATACTTGGTGATTAGATTAGAAATATCTTATCCTACGTGCCTATGTGTCAGGCTTACTTTAGTTAATTAGAAATAGCCCTTCCTAAGTTAATTTTAACCAAGCGAAATTGCCCACAATTATTTATTTATTTTTCTCCCCTATTTCCTCGTGACCAGCGTGACTTCCTCCCTCCTCCTTTTTCATAGACCACGATGGAACACTTTTCAATTAAATTCATACAATACCTACCCAAATGTTATTTCTCTTCCTTCTTTCCCAGTTGGCCGAAGGACCCCTTTCTTTTACCTTCTCATTTCCATTTTTTTTCCTTCCCTTCATTCTTTGAAGCAGCAGCGTGGTTCCTCCCCTTAATTCACTCTTTTTTTTTTTCATTCTCTTCTAGTTATGTCTAAATGAGTTGGTGAAGAGAAAAGGAAGCAACAAAATCCTTCCTCCACTTTGGCTTCCCCTGTTCGTGACCTTCCCCTCTCAATCCCATTTTGATTTTTCCCTTCCCTTCCTTCTCCTTGTAAATCAGCGTTGCCCCTTTCCTTTTTCCCTCACTTCATTTTTGTTTCAATTTGCTAATTCCAAGTGTTATTGGTGTGAATAAGGAAGAAAGCCAAGTTTCCCTTTTCCCTCTTTTGGTGCTCCAAGCCGTGGCCATCATAGGATCCTTGGGTAAGGGTTTTCTTTTATTTTATTGTCTATTTGCTTGTTTATTTATTCAATTATGTATTGATTCTGATCATGGAGCAAAAGGATCAAGTGTTCCCCCAAAATTTATGAACCCTAGGTTTTATGAAAAAGGGGAAAATGTGATTGCTCAAGTGAATCACCAAATTGATTAAGAGTTTTTACTTCCTATAAATTGTTATTGTTGTTGTAGTTATTAATTTTGATTTGAATCAAAGATTGAAAGGATTTTATGAAAACCCTTGTTCTTGAAAGAGACTTGATTTAGGATTGGTCTTGATTAGTGTTCTTGTTCTAGAAATTAATTGTTGTGTTCTTGGCATTTAAAATGGTAGTACATGGTTGTTGTATAATTTTCAAAAAATTATGAAAGTAATTGGATTGAATTGGAAGTTGTTGTTACTATATTGGGTGATAGTTTTGGGAACTAACTTTTTGTTTGAACCTTTTTGGGGATGAAAATCATTTTGAAAGAGGGTTTACGGGTGGTTGTCTTGTGAACAATGTTTTGGGTGATTAATTGCTATTGGAGTAGTGATGCAAGTTTAATTATAAAAGTTAGTTTATGTTTTGTGCAAAAGTGATTCTTAAAGGATTAGAATGGCATGTAGGACTTGATCATGTTGTCTTAAAATTCTTAGCATGATTATTGGCATGATTTAAATGTTTTTGGGGACTTTTGAAATTGGCCTAATTGAAAGAACTCTTTAAGAACTCTTGTTTTGGAATTGTTTTTAAGTAAGTGAACTAGGAAACTTGTAAATTGGCTTTGAGCATGACTTGTTTTTGAAAGGAAAAAGGCTATAGAAATGGCACTAACTTGTTGTTGGAAATTGTTTTAAAACATGTCCTTAAATGTGCTTAAGTTATGTTTGGTGTTGTCTTGATGTTTTGATGCTTGAAGTGTATTTGAAAATGACTTGGAATTGTTGTAGTTATGAAAAGGAGTTTTTGCAAATTTTTTTGAAAGAAAAAGAGGTTGAGGCCATGAGGCCATAGGAGGAATTGGAAAGGAAATTTTGGTTTGTTAACTTGTATAAATGCTTGTATGAATATGTGTTTAGACCTTGAAATTTATGAAAATGGTTATTTGCATGATCTTGGTTTGAGGTTCAAGAAAGATTTTTAGTTTCAAAAACTTTACTTTTCAAGTAAGTTAAGATTTCTAAATTGTTATGTGATAAGTTAATTTTCAAGAAGTGTTTTGGTTTTAAAACCTTATTTCTTTTCAAGTAGTTAATGATTTAAATGCTTGGGTGGATTGTTGGTTAGAAAAGGGTTAAGCTTGAGAGCTTAAGTTAGTTTAGAATTTATAGAATGTGCTAAGTTGTTTGTGATGATAGGATTTGTGATTCTGGAGACCGAGCGAAGTGGACCCGAGACTTGCGATACTACGTTAGCGACTAACTGTGTAAGGGCGCTTCACATTCTAAGTGTTATTGTTTATGTATTTATGCGTAAGGGCAACTTTAGATACGATAGGAATTTAATGTAAGGTATTTATGCGAAGAAGTCTGAGAATCTCAGGGTTCGAAGTGAGGGTCTCATACCCCTTCGACTTTTATTTCTTAAAATTGTAATTATGATTATTTAGTGGGCTTGTCTGCAAGTGGTTGGTAGCTGTCCCCAACCCCCCACACTTGTTGTACCTCTCTGTCAACTCCATCGAGTTGCAGAGAGATGGACTCTATGATGTGAATGACAATGTTGTTGAGTTATGCATTTATTTAATATGTGATTGAATAACTGCCGTGAATTACTTATGTATTGAATTGTGTTTCACAATGTGAACTGCTTATGCTGCTTGTATTTGATGAATTGCATTTCACTGTAATAAGCTTGCTATAAATTATTTTATATGCGATCGAATAATTATGCGAATTGCTCTTTGAATTTCGTATGTGGGGAATTGTTCATCAGTCGAGAAGCTTAGTCAGTCGTCGAGGCGTTTTTGGTATGAGCCGGACAAGCGAGGGTGTTAGGTCCCCTTCGTTTATGGTGGATTAGCTAGGCGTCGCAGCGTTATGGAACTGGAGCTGAATGTCCTAGGGAGAACGAAGATCCCAAAGTTACGGCTGGTATTCAGTGGATAGTGCGGCGTCTGCTTTCCGGAAATTGTCAAGTGTCGTGAGAATATGAGTCTTGAGTTGAGTCTTGTGAGAGTGTCTTGAGGGAGTGTCTTGAGTTGCATTTTGGGAATTTATGCATTTTGTTATCTCGTGTGTTATGGTTGTTGATTTATTTGTGTCGAAGTGAAGTGGACCCGAGACTTGCGATACTACGTTAGCGACTAACTGTGTAAGGGCGCTTCACATTCTAAGTGTTATTGTTTATGTATTTATGCGTAAGGGCAACTTTAGATACGATAGGAATTTAATGTCAGGTATTTATGCGAAGAAGTCTGAGAACCTCAGGGTTCGAAGTGAGGGTCTCATACCCCTTCGACTTTTATTTCTTAAAATTGTAATTATGATTATTTAGTGGGCTTGTCTGCAAGTGGTTGGTATTGTCTGACCCCCCACACTTGTTGTACCTCTCTGTCAACTCCATCGAGTTGCAGAGAGATGGACTCTATGATGTGAATGACAATGTTGTTGAGTTATGCATTTATTTAATATGTGATTGAATAACTGCCGTGAATTACTTATGTATTGAATTGTGTTTCACAATGTGAACTGCTTATGCTGCTTGTGTTTGATGAATTGCATTTCACTGTAATAAGCTTGCTATAAATTATTTTATATGCGATCGAATAATTATGCGAATTGCTCTTTGAATTTCGTATGTGGGGAATTGTTCATCGAGTCTGAGAGCTTAGTCGAGTCGTCGAGACGTTTTTGAGCTGTGAGCCAGACAACTGAGGGTGTTAGGTCCCCTTCGTTTATGGTGGATTAGCTAGGCGTCGCAGCGTTATGGAACTGGAGCTGAATGTCCTAGGGAGAACGAAGATCCCAAAGTTACGGCTGGTATTCAGTGGATAGTGCGGCGTCGCTTTAGGAAATTGTCAAGTGTCATTGAGAATATGAGTCTTGAGTTGAGTCTTGTGAGAGTGTCTTGAGGGAGTGTCTTGAGTTGCATTTTGGGAATTTATGCATTTTGTTATCTCGTGTGTTATGGTTGTTGATTTATTTGTGTCGAAGCATACGAGTTCCATAATGTCTATGTAATATGCTCTGTTATCAAATATGTTGTTGTATTTGTACCTATCTTTTTGTAAGAAGTTGACCCTTGCCAGTGGTTCTTTCAATTAATGAATGTAACCCAGATGGCGGAGCAAGCGGAGAATTTGGGACTGCAGAGAGAAGCAACTGAGGAGGATAGTCGTCCAGCCTTCTACCTGTGTTATGTTTTGGAACTTACTAGTAGTCTAGTAAGGAGTTAGCTTGTCGAGTTATAGGATATTTGTAGTTCACTTCAGTGTTGTAATAAAATGCCTATTGTGTTTTCAAACATTTATTATCGTTTATGAAATGATGGAATAACTTGATGATTATGGTTAATGTGGTTTATTTGGTGTCTTGAATTATTCATCGCCATGTTTCTAAAAGTTGATGTGATACTTTGTCCGCTATTTAAAAAAAAAGAAGTTTTGCGGGAAAAGAAAAAAAAATAGGACCACATTTTTCAGAAACCCTACGAGCAGAGTATTCCACATTTCGGAAACATGTCAAATTTTGTCAGAATACTAGTTTAGTAGCGCTCTGGAAACGGGGTGTTACAATAGTAGTATCAGAGCGGTTCAGTTCTAACCGGACTGTGAGTCGGGAAATTTTAGCTGGTCAGGTGTCGGGTTTTGTGGAGTTAGAAGTCAAACCATGTCTTGTTGTGAGTCAAACCATGCTGGTGTGCTTGTTCCTCAAGTAGAGTAATTTTCCTTGTAATTGTTTGAAATTGTTTCTTAATTGAAACAATGTGTCCTGAGACACGAAATTATTGTGGGGTTCTAATGAGGTTCTTAAACCTCGTGGGAATCCAATATCTTAGAAGCGAGTAATTCTTTTTGTTAGAACTGATATGGATTAGACGATTTAGGTAACCGAAGCTGTGGCAGGGATGGCAGTTGTTGTTGCTCAACGGACTACTACGAAGAATCAATGTGAACTGCTGGGACAACAGTGAGAAGAGTAAGTTGCAGAGACCATGAGATTTGTTGACCTCCGTCACCACGACTCCCTTAAGTCCTTCAGGAAATAGGAGATGAATTTTGAGGCTGTTGGCAGGAGACTTGGTTATTATTATTATTATTATTATTATTATTATTATTATTATTATTATTATAATTATTATTTAACAAGATCTGTGGCGTATTAGTGGTCCTAGATATAGATCACGTAAACAGTTGATGTTTGAAGTATTTTGATATGTATTATACTTGAAAACCAAAATTATTTTGTGATTTTTGTGAGTGTGACATGTCTGCCACTAACATCTGTGTTTTGCAGTAGTCTACCTTTATACTACTGTGAATATATGTGATTGATTGCGTGAATGTTTACTTATTATGAGCGTATTCATATTTTCCCAATGAAATTATTATACGCGATCAGTTCTACCAAACGTTAATTAAATATCTCGTGACAATTTAATTCACGCGAGCTCTATTTGACCCAGTTAAGTGGAACCCAGAGGGTAAGTGGGGAATATAGTGTGATTTAGTGCGTGACTAGGTGGGAGCTAGTTACGGGGTAGTACTCAAGATCCTTATATTAAACCTTGTTTTGATTTTTTTTAGATCTTAGGAGATTTCCTTTAGAAATATATATATATATATATATATATATATATATATATATATGTATTTATTAATTCCCTTATTATGTTGTCGGCCACGTTTCAAAAGGAAAGTGGGGGAATAATTGGTCTATTGGGTAGTGGTTGAGTGGAAAGAAATTTGATTCCCTTTTATCCTTCCCCTTTGGTGCGTCGCAAGCCACTCATGCTCCAAAAGCCTATTTTTTTCAACCTTCCTCCTAAATATACAAAATCGTGTGGTGGTGGGTAGTGTGAGGGACCTTGAGAGGCTTAGAGAGTTGCATTTCCTTCTACTTCCCTCTTAGAAAACCGAGAGCCTTAGGATGATTTGGGAGGAAGATCCCCTCTTCGTTTCCTGTTACTTGTTGATGTGAGAGCTGTTGTTAATGTTGATAATACTGAGGGTGTTGATGTTCTGCTTCTGCTAGTGTCTTAGCACCGCGAGTTCTTGGCGGAGCTCTAGGTAAGTATTTTAATTTTTGTTTTCAAATCCTATATTGTTTGTTAATGATCTTGTCGAGAATGGTTCTTAGTTTTAGACGATTTTGTTAAATTACAATTTCGTGGTAAAAGTTTAGGAAGGTTTTGTCTCCTTTTACAGTAAAAGATAATTTCCAAAATTTCTAGTCAATCTCGGGTTCAGGAATGTCTTCTACCTTATTTTTATCTTGTTTTGTTTGTACCTGATCTTATTTTCTTTTGGAAAAAAAAAGAAAAGAAAAAACAAGTTTTGGTGTGTATTATCGGAAGTATGAACCCATGACCACATATACTATGTGTGAGGTTTAATTTCAAATTTTTCTAACTAAATTCTTGGAAGTTTTGTGTTAGTCGTAATATAGGAATGGTAGAGAAAGGTTTTACTATTAATCCTTTGTTAAAACGCTATGTGGAATTGGTTATGGTTTTGAAAGGAAATAATTTCCTATTGTTCAAAGTTAAAAGTTTATTTCTAAAAATTTTGAGTAAGTTGTAACGTGTCTAGAGGTGTTATTTCAATATTATTTTAGCATCTTTCAAGTGCAAAATATTAATAAACAGGATTTTCAATTTTACCACTTAATAGTTAGTAATTTCATTGATAAATGTGTATACATTTTTTTTAGAACATTGACCTAAAAGGGATTTTAGAGTGAGTGAGTTATTGATTTTAAATTTTTGAGTACTTTTAGTCTTTAATTGAAGCTTGATTGATAATTTTGAGACAATGAGAACCTAATCCCAAAGGAACTTTAGTGCCCGTGAGAATGATTGAGTCTTGGGAAAATAAAATTTGTGTTATATTAGTTTCTTGTGTTGATGTGTTCCAAAGCTAGTTGATATTTTCTTTTAGAAAAATATTTGATTGGAGAAAAGAGTTTTAATCTTTTGAGATTTTAAGTGGTCTTCTTATATTTTTGCTATGTGTAATTGTGATCGTATGTGGATAGGATAGCATTCTCTTAATAATGGCGCGTAACTGTAGTCTAGCTCGTGTTCGTACCTGTGTTCGTGAGCGTGATCGTGATCGTGGATGAGCAGATGTTGTGATCGGGAATGAAGCATCAGTCAGTCGCAAGGAATTCTTCGTCCACTAACTACGTTTACTTTACCGTGTGTGATACATGTATGCCTTGTGATTGTTATTATTGCATGTTATACTATGTAGCCATAAATATTATATTACTATGTATAATAATAAGTAATGCGAATGCTTATGTGTGTAAATGATTTTATGGATTTGAGTAAAGTAATTTTTCGTATTTTACTATCCGTGTAGGCTCGAGGACGAAGCTATTTTAAGGGGGTGATATTGTAACATCCCAATTTTTAAGCAAAATGATTTAAGCAATAAAATCCTGAATACTCGAAAAATAAGTCATAGAGATTGATCACCTCAATGATTTACTGAGAGTACGAGGAACTATTTTGACTTATTTTGAATAATTTATTATTATAAATAAGTATTATTCATGATGTCAATTCAAATTAATAGACAACGTAGACGTATGCTGCTTTTAAGGTGAATTCATCAATCATACTTATTATAAGTTTTCTGCGTGACGCGGTAACGCGTATTTTTGTTGACTAAGAAAGTGATTGAATTAAATCAAGATCAAATTAAATTTGAGAATTAATATTTAATATTAATTCATGGTTCAAAAATCGTCGAAATATTCTAACGAATATTCGCTGCATTTTGAATTGCTGGATAGTTTTTATACGCGAATAAAATTTTAAACGAACTCCGATTCCGATGAAAATCGAATCGTAACTTGTTGTGATTATTTTTTAAGTGTTTTCAATTGTTTTTATTATTTATGATAAATTATTATCACCGGTGAATTAATTTCTCGGTAAATTAATTTTTGCGAATTAATCTGCGAAAGAATTAATCGGTAACGCGATTACTTGACACCGTGTTTTTAATACACTTAAGACTCTAGAATTAGTGGGTAGTTATGAGAAGAGTGATTAGATATTTATACTTAGTGATTAGATTAGAAATATCTTATCCTAGGTGCCTATGTGTTAGGCTTACTTTAGTTAATTAGAAAGTGCCCTTCCTAAGTTAATTTTAACCAAGCAAAATTGCCCACAATTATTTATTTATTTTTCTCCCCTATTTCCTCATGACCAGCGTGACTTCCTCCCTCCTCCTTTTTCATAGACCACGATGGAACACTTTTCACTTAAATGCATACAATACCTACCCAAATGTTATTTCTCTTCCTTCTTTCCCAGTTGGCCGAAGCACCCCTTTCTTTTACCTTCTCATTTCCATTTTTTTTCCTTCCCTTCATTCTTTGAAGCAGCAGCGTGGTTCCTCCCCTTAATTCACTCTTTTTTTTTCATTCTCTTCTAGTTATGTCTAAATGTGGTGGTGAAGAGAAAAGGAAGCAACAAAATCCTTCCTCCACTTTGGCTTCCCCTGTTCGTGACCTTCCCCTCTCAATCCCATTTTGATTTTTCTCTCCCCTTCCTTCTCCTTGTAAATCAGTGCTGCCCCTTTCCTTTTTCCCTCACTTCATTTTTGTTTCAATTTGCTAATTCCAAGTGTTGTTGGTGTGAATAAGGAAGAAAGCCAAGTTTCCCTTTTCCCTCTTTTGGTGCTCCAAGCCGTGGCCATCATAGATCCTTGGGTAAGGGTTTTCTTTTATTTTATTGTCTATTTGCTTGTTTATTTATTCAATTATGTATTGATTCTGATCATGGAGCAAAAGGATCAAGTGTTCCCCCAAAATTTATGAACCCTAGGTTCTATGAAAAAGGGAAAAATGTGATTACTCAAGTGAATCACCAAATTGATTAGGTGTTTTTACTTCCAATAAATTGTTATTGTTGTTGTAGTTATTAGTTTTGATTTGAATCAAAGATTGAAAGGATTTTATGAAAACCCTTGTTCTTGAAAGAGTCTTGATTTAGGATTGGTCTTGATTAGTGTTCTTGTTCTAAAAATTAATTGTTGTGTTCTTGGCATTTAAAATGGTAGTACATGGTTGTTGTAAAATTTTCAAAAAATTATGAAAGTAATTGGATTGAATTTGAAGTTGTTGTTACTATATTGGGTGATAGTTTTGGGAACTAACTTTTTGTTTGAACCTTTTTGGGGATGAAAATCATTTTGAAAGAGGGTTTACGGGTGGTTGTCTTGTGAACAATGTTTTGGGTGATTAATTGCTATTGGAGTAGTGATGCAAGTTTAATTATAAAAGTTAGTTTATGTTTTGTGCAAAAGTGATTCTTGAAGGATTAGAATGGCAGTAAGACTTGATCATGTTGTCTTTAAATTCTTAGCATGATTATTGACATGATTTAAATGTTTTTGGGGACTTTTGAAATTGGCCTAATTGAAAGAACTCTTTAAGAACTCTTGTTTTGGAATTGGTTTTAAGTAAGTGAACTAGGAAACTTGTAAATTGGCTTTGAGCATGACTTGTTTTTGAAAGGAAAAAGGCTATAGAAATGACACTAACTTGTTGTTGGAAATTGTTTTAAAACATGTCCTTAAATGTGCTTAAGTTATGTTTGGTGTTGTCTTGATGTTTTGATGCTTGAAGTGTATTTGAAAATGACTTGGAATTGTTGTAGTTATGAAAAGGAGTTTTTGCAAATTTTTTTGAAAGAAAAAGAGGTTGAGGCCGTGAGGCCATAGGAGGAATTGGAAAGGAAATTTTGGTTTGTTAACTTGTATAAATGCTTGTATGAATATGTGTTTAGACCTTGAAATTTATGAAAATGGTTATTTGCATGAACTTGCTTTGAGGTTCAAGAAAGATTTTTAGTTTCAAAAACTTTACTTTTCAAGTAAGTTAAGATTTCTAAATTGTTATGTGATAAGTTAATTTTCAAGAAGTGTTTTGGTTTTAAAACCTTATTTCTTTTCAAGTAGTTAATGATTTAAATGCTTGAGAGGATTGTTGGTTAGAAAACGGTTAAGCTTGAGAGCTTAAGTTAGTTTAGAATTTATAGAATGTGCTAAGTTGTTTGTGATGATAGGATTTGTGATTCCGTAGACCGAGCGAAGTGGACCCGAGACTTGCGATACTACGTTAGCGACTAACTGTGTAAGGGCACTTCACGTTCTAAGTGTTATTGTTTATGTATTTATGCGTAAGGGCAACTTTAGATACGATAGGAATTTAATTTCAGGTATTTATGCGAAGAAGTCTGAGAATCTCAGGGTTCAAAGTGAGGGACTCGTACCCCTTCGACTTTTATTTCTTTAAATTGTAATTATGATTATTTAGTGGGCTTGTCTGCAAATGGTTGGTAGCTGTCCCCGACCCCCCACAATTGTTATACCTCTCTATCAACTCCATCGAGTTGCAAAGGGATGGATTCCATGATGTGAATGACGATGTTGTTGAGTTATGCATTTATTTAATATGTGATTGAATAACTGCCGTGAATTACTTATGTATTGAATTGTGTTTCACAATGTGAACTGCTTATGCTGCTTATGTTTGTTGAATTGCGTTTCACTGTAATAAGCTTGCTATAAATTATTTGATATGCGGTCAAATAATTATGCAAATTGCTCTTTGAATTTCGTATGCGGCGAATTGTTCATCGAGTCTAAGAGCTTAGTCGAGTCGTTGAGAAGTTTTTGAGCTGTGAGCCAGACAACTGAGGGTGCTAGGTCCCCTTCGTTTATGGTGGATTAGCTAGGCGTCGCAGCGTTATGGAACTGGAGCTGAATGTCCTAGGGAGAACGAAGATCCCAAAGTTACGGCTGGTATTCAGTGGATAGTGCGGCGTCTGCTTTCCGGAAATTGTCAAGTGTCGTGAGAATATGAGTCTTGAGTTGAGTCTTGTGAGAGTGTCTTGAGGGAGTGTCTTGAGTTGCATTTTGGGAATTTATGCATTTTGTTATCTCGTGTGTTATGGTTGTTGATTTATTTGTGTCGAAGCATGTGAGTTCCATAATGTCTATGTAATATGCTCTGTTATCAAATATGTTGTTGTATTTGTACCTATCTTTTTGTAAGAAGTTAACCCTTGCCAGTGGTTCTTTCAATTAATGAATGTAACCCAGATGGCGGAGCAAGCGGAGAATTTGGAACTGCAGAGAGGAGCAGCTGAGGATAGTCGTCCAGCCTTCTACCTGTGTTATGTTGTGAAACTTACTAGTAGTCTAGTAAGGAGTATAGCTTGTCGATCAGTTATAGGATATTTGTAGTTCACTTCAGTGTTGTAATAAAATGCCTATTGTGTTTTCAAACATGTATTATCGTTTATGAAATGATCGAATAACTTGATGATTATGGTTAATGTGGTTTATTTGGTGTCTTGAATTATTCACCGCCATGTTTCTAAAAGTCGCTGTGATACTCTATCCGCTATTTAAAAAAAAAAGAAGTTTAGTGGGAATAGAAAAAAAAATAGGGCCACATTTTTCAGAAACCCTACGAGCAGAGTATTCCTCATTTCGGAAACATGTCAACTTTTGTCAGAATACTAGTTTAGTAACGCTCCGGAAACGGGGTGTTACATGTAGCCCCTCCCCATCGTGACTCTCTCTCTCAAACTCCATTTCATCTTCTTCTTCTTCACTTTTAGGGAAAGAAAGAGCTCTAAGCTCCATTACCTCCAACCTTCACCATCTTACATTTTTAACCTCCAATATCCACCATTCTTGCACCCAAGCTCAACAAGCACTTGATTCACCATCTTCTAACCATCCAAGTAAGGAGAAAACAGAATTTTTCTCCCCCATTTTCAGCACAAAAATCGTGCCCCCTCCCTCTTTTATTACTTGTAATTTTCTTGCTTTCTAGTCTTGATTCATGCTTGTTTAAGTGTTGTCTTGTGTTTGTTTATGATTGAATGAAAGAGATGAGCATGTAAGTCCCTATTCTTGAAAACCCTAGGCGCAAGTCAAAGGGAAAAAGAAGGGTAATGTGATCTTGAGGTTTAATCTTGCAATTAGTTGTTGTTTCTATCTTGCTTGGTGATATTCTTGTTGTAGTTGATGGTTTTGTGTCAGAAGCATGATTAAGTATTTTATTTAGAAATTTGAGGCTCTTGAAATGTTGTATAGCATGCCTAGACTTGTTGATGATTGGTTTTTGGTGTTTAATTGTGATTTGATGAAGGAAAAGAATTGATCAAAATGGTGTTGTTGATGTTGGGTGAAGATTTGCAAAATCTTGAAAAAAAAGGGTGTTAGGGCCGTGAGCCCTTGAAGAGGAAAGATTGTTTTGCATCTTCCTTTTAATTGGTGTTAGTAATTGGTCTTGTATTGAATATGATTTGGTGGAAGATTTGGATTCAAGAGGTAAAAAAAAAAAGTTATTGAAAAACTCTTGTTTATTGGCATTGTGAAAATAGTTTTTTGGATGCTTGATTAAGTTGTCTATGTGAACTAGTTGTTATATGAAGTTGTTGAGCTTTGTGAATAAGAATGGAAGTGGCTTACTAATTTAAAAGAAGTTTTGCAATTTTTTTTATAGAAAAAGGGGTGATGGCCGAGAGGCCATAGTCAGAGAAGCTCTAACCCAGTCTTCTTAATTAATTTTATTACCTCAAATTCACTTTACTATATATAATTTTTAGAAAGTTAGGATAACAGAATAGTCAGAGAAGTCTCCCTGCTTTATTGATGCATAGATTGATGAAATGCACTGTTACGACCAAAAAATAAACTTCTTTTAACCCAAAATACAAATTTTTTTAGCGGAGAATAAAACCCACTCAATTAGGTGCATTACAAATATGAGAAACACATAAATTGTGGAGGAAGAAGTGAATCTCAATCACTTGCATTGAGTTGGCAAGGAGAATGCATTTAGGGGTGGGAAAGAGACAAGGATGTGATGAGAGTGCGGAAATGTGGCCTGAGACTTTGTTAATGCATGAAATGGCAGGGCTCTCCTTCTCCTCGGATCCACGTCCTTTCCCCTCTGGTACGGCTGGGGGTACCTGCAAAAGGCACTCCGATGCCTAAGTCAGATTGGGCTTTTAGGAGAAGAGAAGGTGAGCTTAAGTATTTAGGGTTTCAGAGTGTGTAGAGAGTCTGCAAACCTGGGGGACCAAGCCCCTATTATATAGTGGAGTCTCGCATGAGGGTGATAACTAACGATCCGAATCCTGCGCTTGGTAACTTCTCCCCTAAGCTTCAGGGGTCAGCTCATCCCTTCCTAATATCTCGCACCTGCCAGGTTTATCACATACTGGCTACGTGCTCCTCAATCTTTGGAGTGGCAACGGGCCCAAGTGTCGTCTCCTAGCACATCCTCTTCCAGAAGGTTCGAGAGCCACTGGTTGGCTCGGCCCTGATATACTCAGTGCTCGCCCCTGAATGACTACACTTGGAGGATGGGTTTGGCCTGTTCTGGGTCGGACGTGCCTCGTCCAAGGTTGGAGCCGGTCGGATAGAGGTCGGATTGGCTCGGCTCGGTGGATAGACGGGAGCTAGGCTCGGAGACCTGTCCGTAACACAAGCCCCCTAGACTCTTTGTACGAAAGGGCATAGGGTCTAACTATCGTTCTTGGGTCGGCATTCGAGCTGAGTGTTATTCCCAGGAGCGTATCTCAGAAGCTTTCATGCCTACGACACTACGCTCTACGTGTCGTACCCTTACCCGGTGTTCTGCCACATGATGGGACTCGGATGGGACACCTGCTCAACCATTCCCCTTCCCACCGTCGATCGCCTGATACGGCCCGAACCGTTAGATCTGCATCTGGTTTTAAAAATGAAGGGCTCGGATTGGTTCGTCTTTCGGCCTCCCTTCCGCAGGGGTTATAAAGCTACCTCTTTCTCCTCTCTTCCTCTTTCTTCTTTGTTTCCTTGCTCCTGCGTCACTCCTTCTGCCTCCTCTCTCTGCATTTGTTCCCCAAACTGTCATCTTTACCCCTTCCCTTCGCACTTCCTGGTAAGTTTCTCTTCTAATCTCGCTAATGGCTTTTTCATCTTCTTCTTGTCGTCCCCCCTCCCCTATACCTCTGAGTTCTGGGGGTGGCTCGTCATCTGAAACGACGAGCACTTCCTTTGATCTCTCCACGCTACCACGTGCCGGAGGCTCAGGCCAAAGGGAATTTTCCTCCACTAGTGGCCACGATGGCCGCGACCCGGTGCCCCTCTAGGTGGTTCCCCCCGTTTCCTGGGTTCCAGCTTCTCCTCCCATCACTTCTGTTCCCTCGTATTCACTTCACAAGGGGGCGAACGCCGAGTGGGAGACGATAGGTCTCCTTATGCTTGGGTACACCCAGATGTGCTCAGGGTGGCCTCAAATATCTTTTTGAATACCGGTGTGGTCGCTCTTTGGTTTAGCGTATCTTTTACACGGAACCGGGAACTAGATGAGGAGGTGACGTGCCTTCCTTGCTCTCCCAATGACCGAGTGTGTTTTGGTAAGGGTGAGTCAAGTTCTCCCGACTTCTGCTTTTTCTACAAAACTTTTTTTTACCTAAATTGGCCTCCGGTTTCCCTTCCGTGGGTTTGAGTGCGAGGTCCTCCAATGGTTGGATGTAGCCCCCTCGCAACTTCACCTTAATAGTTGGGCTTTCATCCGAGCTTTCAAGCTTGTGTGCGAGTACTTTGGGGTTACCCCCTCTGCTGCTTTCTTCTTGATTTTCTTCCAACTCAGGCTTGGCAAACAGCTTAAGTGGTGTTCGCTTAACAAAATACCCGGCTTCTACATTCTTGAGCTCTTCAACCAATCCTATAAGAGCTGGAAACCTGATTTCTTTAAAATTCGGGTACGAAGGGGATATCCCTTTTTCTTCTCTCCCAATCTTCACCGCATAAAAGAGGTGGACTTCAACTCGTTGTCAGTCACTGACTAGACAATAGTGAACTTCCTCGCCCGTTTACCCACATTGCACTGTGGTCCCCTACTTACCCGAGCTCTAAAGGATCCACCACAGTGGAGGGAGTACTTAAGTAAGTTTTGTTATCATCCTCCAGTATGATCCTCGGCTTGAGTGTGGGTACTAATTTTACTTTCTTTTCAGGTACGATGGCCCTAAAGATGAGCAAGAAGGAGATGGCCGAGCTGCTTAAGAAAGCTCAAAAAGAGAAGGTCGCCCGGACTCTGGGTAGTACCTTCCATTTCTTTGCCTCCACTTTCTGCCAAGGGCTAAAGCGACCCACGCTTCTCAGGCCCTGGCTCGACCCGGCCCCTGAAGGCGTCGAAGGGGGCCTCATGTAGGGATACCTTTGAACATCCCTGATGGTTCCGAGTGGTTTCTCCACCTTGGGGAGTTCGCTGATCAAGGTGAGAATGCCGAGGACTTCCTCTGGAACGTCGGGATCGATCGTTCTGATTAGATTGACCAGATCATGCGTCGAGCCGATGACAGGTGCATGACTGAGGCGGGCGAACTAGGTTTGTGCAAGGCCTTGGGCATTTATGGGCTTCGTACCTCTGCTATGGCCCAGTTCCTTTCTGATCGGATAAGGGCGCGGGCCACCGAGGCCGAGTTGGCGAGGAGGAAGTACCAAAACAAGGCCACTGCACTCAGTGAGCTTGAGGAAAAGATGGGTAAGCTGAAGGAGGACTATGCTCGCCTCTCGGAGGCAAGGGACGCTCTGAATAAGAGCAACACTTCTCTGCTCGGGCAGCAGGAGGAACTCCAAGCCAAGAATGATCTTCTGTTGGGTCAGCTGCGGGAAGAGAAGAAGAAGTCTTCGTCTGAGGCTGCCCGGGTCGAGGAGTATCGTCAGTACAACGCCCCTCAGTACAATGAAGGGTTTGATAATGTCGTTGCGTAGCTGAAGGTGATCGCCCCCGACCTCAATATCTCTGAGCTCGACTTCACCAAGGTGGTGAAGGAGGGGAAGATCATGGAGGAAGAAGAGGAGGGTGAGGAAGAAGACAATGCCGAGCAGGAGAAGGAGCCTGAGGGCGAGTTAAAGAAGGAAAATGAGGTTGGGCTCGAGCCTGAGAAGAGGACCGGAGTCCAATATAGAGGTTACCGGTCAGAGTGTTGTGGCCGAGGAGGTCGTTGAGACCTGAGTTGAGGACTAAGAGAATGCCCTTGTGTAACTGTTTTTGTTTTGCTTTTGCTTTCATTCTGTCCTGGTGATGTACTTGCTCTTCTAGGAGCTCCCCTTTTGTATGAATGAAATTGACTAAATTTAAACAGTGTTTGCATAAATTTGCTTTGTTTTGCACTTAGTAATCGTCATCGGTTATCGTATTCGAATAAGGTGGTCCTCGGGTGGCTCCTACTCGGCTACGGTAGTCCCCGGGTAGCTTCCCCCGAAAAACTTGTTTCAACCTTTGAGTTTGGAACATTTTCTTCGCGCACCGATATTAGCCGAGTACTAGTTCCCCTACGAAACCTTTAGGTTGGGTATGACTTTCCGCGCTGCGAGCGAGTTCGCCAAGTTTTTATGCTAACTTGGGTTGGGGACCACATGGGTCATTTAGGTCGACTAAGACCTTCCGAACTGCGAGTGAGCTCGCCAAGTTTTTATGCTAACTTGGGTTTGGGACTGAACGTGAACACAAGAAGGGGGTTGAATTGTGTTGAAAACTTTTTGCAAACTTTAAGTTAAAAACACTTAGAACACATGTTTTTCAAAATTGTTTGTGTATCGGACGCTGGAAATAAATCAGACGCTTGAAAAACAGTTTGTGAAAACTTGATTTTAACAGAATAAGATAAAGGTAAATATAAAGCGGTAAAGCAGTAAAGCAAGAGACACAGAGATTTATACTAGTTCACTACCAAACTGGTAGCTACGTCTAGTCCCTTCGTTCCTGAAGGATTTTCCACTATAATCAATCTGATTACAATTTCCTCAAGAGTATTCTTCTGTCACAAGCTTGACAATACTCTCAACTTCTCAAAACGACTCAGTACATTTGAGCCTTTGAGGGTACAACCTTAACTAGGCAAAAACAACTTTTACAAGTAAGTTGAATACAAGTATAAATAACTCTCACAGAGAGGATAAAAATTAAGCTCAATATAGAAATGCTTTCTAAAAGAAAGTGTCGGACGCTGAGTTCAGTTCTTGTAGTCCAGAGACTTGGCTCGAAACTTGATTGCTCACGAAGCGGTGCTTTGAGTATTGACTCTTTGTAGTGTATAGCGGTGCTTGTTCTCGATAAATGAAGCAATATTCTCTTGTAGAGTTTCGACAGTTTCTTCAATGGATACCATGGGGTATTTATAGGAGTTCTAAAGGATATTACCGTTACAGTAAAAATGGTTCCTTTCCATTGAGTGAGGTGATTTCAAAAAGCTGTCTCTTTCTTCCTTTCCAGATCGAATTCCTTAGAGAATTCCTTAAGGTTGTACTTTTTAGGAGCCTTCTCATACTCCTTGAGCAGATCTTCTTTGAATGGTGCTTGCCGGGCGAGTTCTTTCCTTTTCAGGGGATAGACCAAGGTAGCCACCTTTGTCTATCTGGTACAATCTTCTTGAAGCGAAGAAGGATCCTGTCTTTGTCGGATTACTTCAATCTTCTTCATCTCAAGGCAGTGTGCCATGAATGCGACTTCTTCATCGTGATCCACCTTCCGCATTCTTCCAATGTGAGCGGTTCGGTTTGTGGTAGGGATCTAGGAAGATCAACAGAGAAGGAATTGCTCTGCTACGGATCTTTGGTCTCAATCTTCCTTTAAATGACATCTGAAAGTGGTCTTCTCCATCCTTGAAGGTAGCACTTATTAGAGAGGCAATCTCCAATCTGGCAGCTCCAGCGGTGAAGGTTTTCAAATGCCATGTGGAGGGATGATTGTAGATGCTATGCTATATCTCATACTTAACAAATTGTGGTTTGTATGAGACATTCTTCCTTCCACCAGCGTCTGTAGGTTTATGGGTAATGGTGAGTAAGGTGGGAGTGGTTTTGGTGATTTTGTAGGTTTTAGGTGTGTAGGGTTTGAAGGGATTAATGGGAGGTATTTTGAATAACAGATTAAAGGGATGAGAGTGAAGTTTGGAAATATATGTGGTAAGTGAAGTATTTGAAAAATTTTGTGGTAGGTCAAGGTTGAGTGTAGTGGATGATGGTTGGGTAGGTTTAGAGAGGGTTGAGGTTTGTTGGAGGCACATTCTGGTTTTCCTGGTTTGTGTTTGTGTTTGTGGTTGTGAAACAGACAAAGGTGGTGCAGGAATAACATCATGAGCATCAAACACATATACTGATTCATCAGCAGTAAAATCAAGTACCTTTGGGTTAACCTCTGATGACTTGACCAACCTTCTTTTCGACCCTCTGGTGACGACAACAGCAGGAGTTGGAGGAGGGATTTGCTTCCCTTGACCGGACGCTGAAGCATCCTTTTCAATTCTGGTCTAAGCTTTCTCCAAGACCTTTCGATGGGAATTCTATCCTCATCTTACGGTTCTTCAACGATGAGTGCAGTGCCACCTTACGCTTTGTTCTTCTAGTCTCCCTTGAAGGAGACTCGGTAGTCTTTTCACACGGTCATTGAGCTTACGGTGGTTTTCTTTTCACTTCTTCTTCTGTTGCTCTATTTTCACCTTCTTGATCATGGAGCTGTAATAAGTGCATCCTGACCAAAGCTGTTGACTCGAAACACTTACGGATGAACAACGACAAAGACCAAAGTATTTTTCCTTTTCCTCTGTGTTGATGGAGTCAGTCAGCTTCCTTACAATGCCGTCTTTGATCATCATAATGGAGAGAAGAACTCCATAAGGGATTATCTTGACGATATTCTTCTTATCAACATTCTTCCTTGAGAAGACAAGGGCATTTACAAGATTGTTGATAATCAACCTTGGCAGATTGATTTTCTTCCCATCCATGTAGTTCCTCATAATGAACATTTGCTCGTAGTTCACTATGTCGCTTGAGCCAGCCTTCAGAATCACGCTCTTGGCGATGATTTTGTGCAGTACTCGGTAGTGGCTTTTCAAGTCTTTAGCCGTGGGAGTGATGTTCTTCTTCTTAAGTTCACGGTAGTTCTCAAACAGAGCTTCATTGACTTTTTCAAGTCCTCTGTAAGCATCAGCCCAGTTTGCATGGTAACTGATTCCTTCACACGGACACTTGATTGTCTGAGCAATAGAGTTGATAGTGAAGCGTAGTTTGAATCCTCTGATGTGACCTTCTATGATTTCCCAGGAAGTAAGTATGCATTTCCCGAATTCCTTAATAAGCGTAGCTCAAGACGTCATTGGTTCCCAGGATAAAGTAGTTTTTCGACCAGTTTCTCAAGACCTTCCTCAAAATCAAAACCGTATAGCTTGAAGTTTTCGAAATCAACGGTTCTCATTGAAGTTTTGCCTCGGAGAAGACATCGAAAGCGTGATGTATTGTCCAACCTTTCTGTCGGCCATTGTAGCAATTGAAGAGAAGGTGATGGAGGTTTTAGGGTTCGAAAACACACAGAGAGAGAGAGAGATAGAGAGAAAAAGCACGGTTTTGCAAAAAGCGCAGAGTGAAGTGATGGAGCAAAAAATGTGGAGTAGTGGGAAAGTTAATAGAGAATGGTACAGTCCTTTTTTCAAAATATCGCTTCGTATTTCCACATAAAAAAATTAAATCAAAAAGAAAAGAAAATAAAGATTTGTCTTTTCATTAAATGCAGACGCCAAAAGAAAAGTAAAATCAAGAAAAAGATTTTATTGAAAGACATAAACAATTATGACTCAGTAGATATGATGAGACGCTTAAGTCCTTAACACGTGTGACACGTGTGGGTGTGCTCGGGCCTTACGCAGCGATTCACCAGACGATGAGTTATGATGCATATGTCAAATAAGATGCTTATACACATACATGCTTATGTCATATCAGATGCTGAGATTTTGTTTATTTTCAGACGCTGAGATTAATCATTCTTCTATAAGATGAAAGTTTAAATTTCTTCTTATAAAATTGAATCTATCTTCAGCAAGGGGTTTTGTAAATATGTCAGCCCACTGATGATCAGTGTCTACAAATTTTATTTCTAGAATACCCTTCTGAACATAGTCTATTATAAAATGATGCTTAATCTCAATATGCTTGGCTCGTGAATGCAATATAAGATTTTTAGTAAGACAGATTGCAGATGTATTATCACAAAAGATAGGAATGTTACTCTCTTTTATCAAGTAGTCTTCAAGTTGATACTTCATCCACAGAAGTTGAGAACTGCAACTTGTTGCTGAAATATACTCAGCTTCTGCTGTTGAGAGTGCAATAGTGCTTTGCCTTTTGCTTGACCAAGATACAAGATTTGCTCCAAGGAATTGGCAGCTACCACTTGTGCTTTTTCTTTCAATTCGGTCTCCAGCAAAGTCAACATCACAGAAACCTACTAATTTGTAATCTTTTGATTTCTTATAAAGCAAACCAAGATTAGTAGTTCCTTGCAAATATCTGAATATTCTTTTGACAGCACTTAGGTGTGATTCTCTAGGATCTGATTGAAATCTAGCACACAGCGGCCGAACATAAGTCAGGTCTTGAAGCCGTAAGATAAAGTAGAGATCCAATCATACCTCTGTACATTTTCTGATCTACTTTCTTACCAATTTCATCTTTACTAAGAGTGCAGGTAGGATGCATAGGTGTACACATAGGCTTGCAATCCAGCATCTTGAATTTCTTCAATAATTCTTTGATATATTTGCTTTGATGTATATATATACCATCACTGCATTGCTTGATTTGTATTCCAAGGAAAAACTTTAATTCTCCCATCATGCTCATCTCAAATTCAGCCTACATAAGCTTAGAAAATTCTTTGCAAAGGCTTTCATTAATGGCTCCAAAAATGATATCATCAACATAGATTTGAACAAGTATGAAATGCTTGTTAGAAGATTTTCTGAAAAGAGTAGTGTCAACTAAACCTCTTGTAAATCCATTTTCAATTAAAAAGGAACTTAGTCTATCATACCATGCTCTGGGAGCTTGCTTAAGACCATATAGAGCCTTTTTAAGCTTAAAAACATGTTCTGGAAATTCAATATCTTCAAAACCAGGAGGTTGTTTAACATAAACTTCCTCAGTTATAAAACTATTTAGAAAAGCACTTTTCACATCCATTTGATATAGTGTTGTCTCATGATGTGCTGCAAATGAAAGTAAAATGCGAATAGCTTCTAGTCTTGCAACAGGTGCAAAAGTTTCAGTGAAATCAATACCTTCTTCTTGTGAGTAACCTTGAGCAACTAACCTTGCTTTATTTCTCACAACTTTACCATCTTCATCAAGCTTATTTCTAAATACCCATTTAGTACCAATAGCTTGCTTATCTTCTGGTAGAGCGACTAGCTTCCATACATCATTTCTTTGGAACTGATTTAGCTCATCTTGCATTGCTAGAATCCACCCTTCATCTTCCAAAGCTTGATCAATCGTCTTAGGTTCCATTTCAGAAAGAAGTGCAAAATCAGCATGCTCCTTGAAAGACAATCTGGTTCGTACTTTATCACCAGGTTCTCCTATGATTTGATCTTTTGGATGATTGGTTTTGTACTTCTAGCTTTTTCTTGTTTCAGCTTCTGCTAGAGTAGAATTCTTCGTCTGGTCACCACCGGATGATGAAGATGCACGTTCACCGTCTGACTTGTCACCGAGGTTTAATTTTGAAAATAACTCATCTAGCTCTGACATAGCAGTGTCAGGCCTCTTATCATCAAACTTGACATGAATGGACTCTTCAACTGTCAAAGTTTCTTTGTTGTATATTCTAAAAGCTTTAGATCTTTCAGAGTATCCCAAAAAGATTCCTTTGTCAGCCTTGGAATCAAACTTACCAAGCTGATCTTTAGTATTCAAAATATAACAAATACAACCAAAAGGATGAAAGTAAGAAATGTTTGGTTTTCTTCCTTTCCATAATTCATAAGGAGTCTTATTCAAAATAGGTCTTATAAGAATTCTATTTTGAATATAACAAGCTGTGTTTACTGCTTCTGCCCAAAAATATTTCGCAATATCAGCTTCATTGATCATGGTCCTGGCCATTTCCTGGAGGGACCTATTTTTCCTTTCTACAACACCATTTTGTTGAGGTGTTCTAGGAGAGGAGAAATTGTGGGAGATGCCATTTTCTTCACAAAATTTTTGAAAGTTTTCATTTTCAAATTCTCCCCATGATCACTTCTAATAGAAGAAATACAGATGCCTTTTTCATTTTGAACTGATTTGCAGAAAACAGTAAATACCTTAAAAGACTCATCCTTGTGGGCAAGGAATTTAACCCATGTCCATCTAGTAAAATCATCAGCAATGACTAATCCATATTTCTTTCCAGTTAAAGAGGCTGTCCTTGTGGGACCAAAAAGATCAAGATGTAAGAGTTCAAGTGGTCTCGAGGTTAAAACAACATTTTTTAAATGAAAGGAAGTCTTAACTTGTTTTCCTCTTTGACAAGCCTCACACAGGGCATCAGATTGGAACTTAAGATTTGGTAAGCCTCTAACAAGATTGTGCTTGTTTAATTTTGAGATTAACCTCAAATTGGCATGACCCAATCTTTTGTGCCAAATCCATTGCTCATCTTCAACAGACATAAGACACTTGACATCTTGTTTTGCAAGTTCAGAAAGATCAACTTTATAAATGTTTTGTTTCCTCTTTGCTCTAAAGAATATAGATCCATATTTTTGCTTTTCACTAAACATCCATTTTCTGTAAAGACAACATTATAACCACTGTCACATAATTGACTTATGCTCAATAGATTATGTTTCAGTCCTTCAACATATAAAACATTATCAATAGAAGGAAGACAACCTTTACCTATGCGACCAATTCTAACTATTTTACCTTTCTGGTTTCCTCCGAAACCAACGAATCCAGCTTCTCTAGGTCTTAGTTCTTGGAACATATGCTTTTCTCCCGTCATGTCACGCGAGCATCCACTGTCTAAGTACCAAGATAGGTGTGTTGACTTTGTTGCTAAGCATGTCTGCAACATAGACTATTTTATCTTTAGGTACCCATATCTTTTTGGGTCCTTTCTTGTTAGTTCTTGAAGGATACTTGTCCTTCTTAGTTGTAAACACAGTACATGCACTTTTTAAGTGACTAGATTTATTGCAGTAAGTACAATGCAAGCATTTACTATGATTATTGGATTTATCAGATGTTGAATCATTTTCCAAAGTAGGTTCATCTGATATATAACCAAGACCATGAGTTGTCCTTTTACTGACACCCCAAATCATAGAAGCTTACTTGCTTCGAGTTACACTCTCTGCAAGAAACTTTTGAAATGCATGTTCATAGTCATTTGATTTGCAGTTAGGATTGCAGTAACTTCTGAGCTTTTAACTTGAGAGCTCTCGACTACGGTTTCTTGTTGGCTTCCAGGCCGGTTATCCACCAGTGATTTTCGGTTTTCACGGTTATCTTCATTAGTCTGAGTTTTCATTGTGTAAAGAATGAAAATCTTGTGATAGTATTGAAAATTTCTTTTTCAAATTCTTATACTCAATAGAGAGAGTGGCAGAATCCTTTAACAGATCATCAAATGCAAGTTGAAGTTCAGAATAAGAGTCATATATTATTACCTCTTCAACTTCTTCTTCTGAATCAAGATCAGTATCTGCCATGAGGGCAATGTGAGCTTCTTCTTCTTTATCTTCCTCAGAGGAGGATAAGTCAAGATCTTCCCATGTTGCCATGAGACCTTTCTTCTTTTTCTTGAAGGAGCTTCTTGTGGACTTTTCCTTAAGATTTGGACACTCGGACTTGAAATGTCCAGGCTTCTTACATTCATAGCAAATGACTTGGGCTTTGTCCTTGTCTTTGCTTTCCTTCTTGTCCTTTGTATCTTTCTTCTGAAACCTCCTTCTGAAGTTTCTCTTCTTCCACATTCTCTGGATCTTCTTAGATATGAATGCTAGCTCATCGTCTGATCCATCATAATCTCCCTCTGAAGCTTCATCATCTGATTCTTCTTCTTCAACCTGAAAAGCTTTAGAAGTACTAGGTTTATGTTGATTAACTTTTAAAGCAATAGTCTTACTCTTCTTGGTAGGTTCTTCTTCATTTAGCTTAAGTTCATGAGCTTTCAGAGAACTCATAAGATCTTCAAGCCGAAGGACATTTAGATCTTTTGCTTCTTGAATAGCAGTGACTTTGGGTCTCCACTGCTTAGTCAAACTTCTCAAGATCTTTCTCACATGGTCAGGTGTAGTATAACTTTTTCCAAGGGCCTGCAACCCATGAACAAGTGTTTGGAACCTTCCAAACATAGTTTCAATATTTTCTCCATCTTCCATTTTGAATAGCTCATACTGGCGTACCATCATGCTAGCCTTTGTTTCTCTTACTTGGGCAGAACCATCATAAGACAAAACAAGAGAATCTCAGATTTCTTTGGCAGTATCAAACTTACCACATTTATCATATTCTCTTTCTGTCATAGCATAGATGAGAATAAATCTAGCCTTCTGATTGGTTTGATATCTCTTTTTCTGATCATCAGTCCAGTTTTCCCTAGGTATTGCAACACCAAGGGCATTAGCGGGAGAAATGTATCCACTTTCAACTATATCCCACAAATCAAGATTTTGTGCCTCAAGGAAAGCTTTCATCTTATCTTTCCAGTAATCAAATTTTTCTCCATTGAATAGAGGAGGACGGTTCATATGACTACCTTCAGCAGACATGTTCACAGTAGGATCTTTACTCTTAACACTGTTAAGTGCTCAACCAAGAGGCCGAGCTCTGGTACTAACTGAACGTGAACACAAGAAGGGGGGTTGAATTGTGTTGAAATGTTTTTGCAAACTTTAAGTTAAAAACATTTAGAACACAGGTTTTTCAGAACTGTTTGTGTATCGGACGCTGGAAATAAATCAGACGCTTGAAAAACAGTTTGTGAAAACTTGATTTTAACATAATAAGATAAAGGTAAATATAAAGCAGTAAAGCAAGAGACACAGAGATTTATACTAGTTCACTACCAAACTGGTAGCTACATTTAGTCCCTTCGTTCCTGAAAGATTTTCCACTATAATCAATCTGATTACAATTTCCTCAAGAGTATTCTTCTGTCACAAGCTTGACAATACTCTCAACTTCTCAAAACGACTCAGTACATTCGAGCCTTTGAGGGTACAGCCTTAACTAGGCCAAAACAACTTTTACAAGTAAGTTGAATACAAGTATAAATAACTCTCACAGAGAGGATAAAAATTAAGCTCAATATAGAAATGCTTTCTAAAAGAAAGTGTCGGACGCTGAGTTCAGTTCTTGTAGTCTAGAGACTTGGCTCGAAACTTGATTGCTCACAGAAGCAGTGCTTTCAGAGTATTGACTCTTTGTAGTGTATAGCAACAGTGCTTGTTCTCAGTAAATGAAGCAATATTCTCTTGTAGAGTTTCAGTAGTTTCTTCAATGGATACCATGGGGTATTTATTGGAGTTCTAAAGGATATTACCGTTACAGTAAAAATGGTTCCTTTTCATTGAGTGAGGTGATTTCAAAAAGCTGTCTCTTTCTTCCTTTCCAGAGAATATCTCAGTAGTACACATTACCGTTTTCGTACTACCTTGCTTTTCACAATAGCTTGTATGATTTTTGTCTTTTAGCTAAAGGTGTCACCTTTGATACCTCGTACAACAATTTTAGCACATAAGATCAAATTCGAAATCCGTTCCAGAAACTTCTGAGAGGAAGAGCAACAACGTGACCAACACGTGATTTATAATGAAGTTCAGACGCTTGCTCAGAACGGAAGATCGGACGCTCATAGCAAATGGATAAGACTAGTGTCACAAGAAGATAATTCCAGACGCTCACGAGGACAGTATACTAGGATGAGCCGGATGCTGACACATGGAGTGTATCCTTCTCTTGAGAGCTTCTTCCTTCTTGTTTAAGTGGCTTAGAAATATATGTAATATTAGTATCTGCACACTTCAAGAATTGTTAGAACATAAATTGTTCTCTTGTGAATATTTTGTTATCATCAAAATTAATGAGGGTCTAAACTTCTCAATCGTTTAGGTTCCAACAGGGACCACAGGGGTCATTTAGGTCGACTAAGACCTTCCGAGCTGCGAGTGAGCTCGCCAAGTTTTTATGCTAACTTGGGTTTGGGACCACAGGGGTCATTTAGGTCGAGTGAGACCTTCCGAGCTCGGTGAAGTACACGAATGATGTTTTGAATGCGATGGGAGATGGATTTTATTAAATGTGGAAAAAGGAAATAAAGATGTGCCTCGTTAAAACCTTCACAAACCAAAAACCCAGTGGGAAAAAAGGTCTGCAAAGGAAAAAGAGTATGCTATCCATTTATGTATGTTGTCAACTAAAGTAAAGCTTGAGGTGCGTGGCATTCCACGTCCTCGGTATCTCCTTCCCGGACAGTTCTTCCAGCTTGTAAGCTCCGTGGCGATATTCCGATCTAATGTGGTACGATCCTTCCTAAGTAGGTCCGAGCTTTCCTTACCTTGTATCTTTTCATGCCAGTTCAATCTTTCGGAGGACTAAGTCTCCTACCCTGAATCCTCTTGGTCGGATCTTAGAGTTGTAGTGCTTGGTAATGCGCTGTTTCGTTGCAAAGTCTTGTATTCGGGCGAGCTCCCGAGTTTCTTCCAGCAGGTCAAGCTCTACTCTGCTTCTTCTCCCTGTGCCAGTGACTGCATGTGCTCTCTCCTGATTGAGGTCGAGCCGAGCTCCACTGGTACCATAGCATCCATCTCGTATGTTAATCGAAAAGATGTTTCGTTTGTTGCTGATTGTGGGGTGGTGTGGTATGCCCATAGCACGCCGCAGAGCTCTTCTGCCCAGTTTCCCTTAGCTTGGTCTAGTCGTTTGCGCAGGCCTCCTAGGATGACTTTGTTTGCAGCTTCAACCTGACCATTGGTTTGTGGATGTTCGACCGAGGCATAGGTGAGCCGAATACCAAGGCCTTTGCAGAAGTCTTTGAATGCCGAGCTAGTGAATTGCGTGCCATTATCCGTAATGATGGTGTGGGGTAGACCGTGGCGGCAGACTATGTTTTTCCAGACAAATTTCTTGACCCTCTCGAAAGTGATAGTTGCTAGTGGATCCGCTTCAATCCACTTGGAGAAGTAGTCTATGGCGACCACGATGAACTTGAGTTGGCCTGGTGCAAGGGGAAAGGGGCCAAGTATGTCGAGCCCCCAGGTATTAAAGGGCCAAGGGGCGATGACTTCGTGTAGGACTTCAGGGGGGAGGTGGTCTCGCTTTGCATATCGTTGGCAGTTGTCGCACTTTTTTACGAATTCCATGCAGTCCTCCACAATGGTTTCCACATATGCATTCATGTAACTCCCTCACGATATACTCGGAGTCTGACTTATCCATGCAGGTGAGCAGCGGCTGCGAGAAGCCCCTTCGGTAGAGTCTGTTCCCGACCAGAGTGTAATGTGTGGACCGCCTTTGGACCCCGCGTAATTCTACAGGGTCATCGGGTAGCCTTCCCTGCTGCAAATATTCTATGATATCTGCCATCCATGATTCCGACCGGTTCACCGAGTTGGTTTATGCTGTTTCTACGCTTGGCGATGTTAAGGTTTGAACAACGACTGTGTGGAGCTGTCCCTCGGTCTTCATACTGGCTAGTTTCGCTAGCAGATCAGCTTTGTTATTCTGCTCTCGAGGGATGTGTTTGAGCTGGACCGATTGGAAATTTTGGATCATGGCAGCTACTTTCTGGGCGTACCGAGCTAGGACATCGTCTCGGCACTGATACTCGCCTTTGACTTGGTTGACCATGAGTTGGGAGTCACTTTTGACTCGAAGTGTTTGGGCGCCTAGCTCCCATGTGAGCTTGAGACCGATTAGCAATGCCTCGTATTCGGCTTGGTTGTTACTGGCTTTAAACAGAAACCTGAGTGCCTGTTCAGCACAGATTCCCGCAAGGCTTTCCACAATGATTCCTGCTACGCTACCCCTGGAATTGGAGGAACCGTCCACGTAGAGTGTCCAGTACTCGACCTCAGGGTTCGGTGTTAGTTCTGCAATAAAGTCAGCTAAAATTTGTGATTTAATGGGTCCTCTAGGTTCATACCTGATTTGGAACTCAGAAAGCTCAACTGACCAGGCCACCATCCGACCTGAAAGCTTGGGCTTCTGCAGGATTCTCTTAATGGGGTAGTCGGTTTTGATTATCATTAGATGGGTGTGGAAGTAAGGCATTAGCCTTCTTGCAGAGACCACTATCGAGAGTGCTAGTTTCTCCACCTTTTGGTACCTGAGCTCTACCCCGTGAAGAACTTTGCTCACGAAGTACACAGGGTGCTGCTCGAAATTTCTTTCCTCAACCAAGGCCGAGCTAATCGAGCTGTCAGTGGCTGCCAGGTAAATAAGCAAGGAGGCTCCTTTGGTGGGGCGAGTGAGGACAATTCTTTAAGCCTTTGAAAGGCTGTTTCGCACTCTTTAGTCCATTCGAACCGAGCTGGCATCCTGAGTACCTAGTAGAAAGGAAAAGATTTGTCGGCAGTCACGAGTTCTGAACACTGGAAAGGTCGCTATCGACCCGGCCAGTCATTGCACTTCTTTGACGGAGCTTAGGCTCCCCATCTCCATCACAGCTCGACACTTATCGGGGTTGGCCTCGATGCCTCTGTGGGTTACATGAATCCCAGGAACTTTCTCCGAGTACCCCAAATGAGCACTTCTCGGGGTTGAGCCTGATGTTATACATCCTCGCAATGTTGAATATCTCTTGAAGGTCCCTATGGTGTGCGTCGAAACTGGGGGTTTTTACGACCATGTCATCCATGTATACCTCGGTTGTTTTCCCGATCTGGTTGGCGAAGACTTCGTCCATCATCCTCTGGTAGGTTGATCATGTGTTCTTCAACCCAAAGGGCATAGTGATGGTGTAGAAGTTGGAGGTTTCTGTCATGAAAGCTGTCTTCGGAGCGTTGAGTGGGTGCATTCTTATCTGATTGTACCCTGAGTATGCATCCATGAAACTCAGCACTTGATACCCTGATGTGCCGTCCACCAGGGCATCGATGCTCGGAAGAGGGTAAGGGTCCTTAGGGCAGACCTTGTTCAGGTTGGTAAAGTCAGTGCACATCCTCCATTTACCATTGCTTTTGTTCACCAACACCACGTTAGAAAACCAAGTAGGGTACTTGATTTCCTTTATGAATCCTGCCTTCAGGAGTTTAGAGGTCTCTTCCCGAACTGCTTGCTTCTTTCTCCTGCAATCTTCCTCTTGCGCTGGGTGATGGGGCGAGCCCCGGGCTCGATGGCGAGTTTGTGGCAGGCCACTTTTAGATCTATCCCGGGCATATCTTCCGGGCCCCATGCAAATAGATCAACGTTAGCGAGCAGGACCTTTATCAGGGATTGCTCGCTTTGCTGGGGTAGTTGGGTTCCAACTCGTACGCTCTTCCCCGGTCCCCTTACTTCAACGTTCTTGATATCATCCACTGGCACTGGTCGAAAGTCACTCTCGCCTCTAGGGTCAAGCTCGATCATGTAGCTCGATTTAGGGTGACCCCTACTCTTGCCATCTCTGAGACTATTAACATAGCACTGCCTGGCTTCCTTCTGGTCAGCATGTACTGTGGCTATCTGCCCATCGGACAATGGGAACTTCATTGCCAAATGGGGGATGGAGACTATGGCTCCGATCCCGTTGATAACGGTTCTTTCGATTATCATATTGTACGCAGTATCGGCGGCCGAATTGGCCTCTACTACCAGTAGGTGCGCTTCGATTGTTTTGACTCCTATGTCCGCTTTGAAGGTGAGCATGACATCAAAGTACCCTGTCACCCGAGCTTTAGCACCTGAAAAACTAACCAACGTACCTCGATAGGGTCTGATTATTGAGCTTGGCAGCTTGAGCCGATCAAAGGCTTCCTTGTAGATGATGTCTGTCGAGCTACCTTGGTCGATAAGCATTCTCCTGATGTTGAACCCAGCGAGGTGGATAGTGATTACCATAGGGTCGTCCTAGTGTCGATCTATTCCTCGGTAGTCCTTTTTTGAGAAGGAAATGGTTGGCAGGACAGCAGGAGGAGTGGTTACTGAGCTCGAGCTATTGACAGACCTCAAGTGTCTTCTTCGGCTGCTGCTCGACTCGCCTCCGCCTGCAAAACCACCTGCAATCAAGTTAAGTGAAGGAGTACCTCCCTCCTGTCCTTGCCTGCGTTGCTGAGTAGGTGAACATCTTTCTCCCTCCCCGAGCCGACAATCTGTCGCGCCTGCGCTCGGGTGTACAGGATCTCCTGCGATTTCCGTTGTTTCCCCTAGGGGTTGCTGCCGACCCTTTGTCCACATATTTTGTCAAATGTCCGGCTTGTATGAGCTTCTCGATTTTTACCGTTAGTGCCTGGCATTCGTTGGTGGTGTGTCCATAGACTCAGTGGTACTCGCAATACCTTTGGCGGTCTGTGCCGGGTGGGGATTCTCTCCGAGGAGGCAAGGTGATGAGGTTGCCTGTATAGGCTTCCTTCATCACTCAGTCCCTTCCTACTATCAAGGGGGTGAACTGTCCTCTATAGTCTTGCCGTCCTCGGCGGTCGTTCCTTCTGTCTGTCTGATCTCTGGTTGGTTCTCTGCTTTTGTCTTGTCGACCTTGAGTCTCCTTTTTGGCGGCAGCGACTTCCTCCATGTTGATGTCCCCCACAGTGCAGCGTCTCAACTCGTCCAGGGACTCGGCGGGGCGGCGAGCGAGGGAGTCCGAGAAAGGTCCAGGCTTTAGCGCTGACACTATGGCATGGAGCGCCACGTGGGTGTTGAGGTTCCTGACTTGGGCCGTTTCATTGTTGAAACGCTCTATGAATGACTTGAGGGTCTCATCCGGTCTCTGTTTGAGCCCGACCAGGCATGTTGAATTTTTCCTGAATGCCCGATTTGTGGTGAACCTGGCCACGAACTGCTCGGTGAGCTGGCTAAAGGAGCGGATTGAATGCTGGGGGAGGTTGGAGAACCACATCATGGCGGACCTCTTCAAGGTGCACGAGAAAGTCCTGCATTTTAAACCTTCTGAGGCCCCTACTAGCAGCATCCGAGCATTAAACGCGGTGAGGTGTTCCTCGGGGTCGATTTTACCCTCGTAAGCATCCATGTTGGGGATTTGGAAATGCTTGGGGACTGGATCTGACATAATCTCCTCACCGAGGGAATGCGTTAGCCGACCTCAGGTCGGTCTCTGTGGCGATGGGCGCGCCGGTGCTTGGGGATTTCTGTTTGGCTCGACCGATCCGTTCTCGATGAGTCTCCTTCATCCTCGCGCCTTGTCTCCTGGCGCGTTTTAGAAAGTGTTTCGCGGCCCATCCTCCTCTCACGATTGAGAGCCTCTTCGATCTTGCGTCTTAATTCTTCGTTCTCCGCCCTGAGAAGCTCCACGACCGGGTCTAGAGGCGGGCGTTCGTCCTGACTGACTGAGTTGTGGCTTGGTGGCGGTGACTTGTGATTCGCCGTGCTTCTAGTGCGTACCATCCTTGCTCGGTGGTATCCTTGAGGCCCATGCTAGTTTTACCGGGCCCCACGGTGGTTGCCAATGTTAATGCACGAAATGACAGGGCTCTCCTTCTCCTCGGATTAGCGTCTTTTCTCCTCTGGTACGGCTGGTGTTACCAAGTGACTTCAAACACAAGAGGGGGGTGAATTGTGATAGCGGTGCTTATAAAAAAAATTACAGATAAATTACTGAATTAAAAAAAAACTTGAAAGAAATAACTTGCGAAAAGATAAATAACTTGAAGAATAAATTGCAATAAATAAATGACAGAAAATAAATGACCGAAAAATAAATAAAGAACAAAAATAAATAAAGTGCTTGAATGATAAAGAGACAGAGAGCAAAGAAGAGCACGCGACAAATTATACTGAGTTCGGCCACCAAACACCCTGTGGCCTACGTCCTGTCCCAAAGCAAAGCACTATAGGATTTTCACTAAATCACTAGCTTTTAAATCAGGTTCACTAGAAACCTTTACAACTCTATACCAGAGCAATACGTTCAAGAGATATCACCTCTCTATGAACACCTTGGGATTCCTACCCAAAAAGAAATGATTTTCGCAAATAAAATGAGATGAGAAAGATACACTCAATAGTGCAGATATAACAAATTGAAGCTCAAATAATACAACTCAAATTATGTAGAATAAAAAGAAACTCTCAAAAAAATTGTGCTCAAATAAGTGTGAGTGATGGAGAATATTTGATAGAGTTTTGGCACAAAGAGTAAGTGAGTGTATTGTTTAAAAACATCCGGTGCTGTTGCTTTTATAGGCAATGGAGGAGCGTGTAGCATTAAAAAATTTGCCCGTTGCATTTTGATTATTAAAAGGATAATTTGTCCGTTGCAGCATTAAAAGGGAAATCTGCCCGTTGCGTTTTGATTAGGAAGAATTTGAAAACACGGGGACGGAAAAGATTCTCGGACACCACTTGGTGTTCGACATCGTATTTCCATACGACCTCTCCCCAGCTCGGCATACAATCTCCTCAGCTCGGCATACGACCTCTCCACACAGCTCGACATACGACCTCTCCACAGCTCGGCATACGACCTCTCCACACAGCTCGACATACGATCTCCTCACAGCTCGGCACGCGACCTCCTCACAGCTCGGCACGCGACCTCCTCACAGCTCGGCACAGAGAATATTTTCCAAAGAAAACTTGAAATATTTTCCAAACAATATTTTGAATACAACTTAAGAATTTTTCAAAATACTTTGTGCCTAAAAATAATTTAGAAAAAAATTATCATAAAATCAATTTTAGAATAAAAATTATTTTGTGAGTGTGTGATTTTATTTTAATTGAGAGCTTTTTTATTACTACTTACAAATAGTCTTAATAAAAATAAATAAATACCCAAAACCCAAAGACTTGAGAAACTATCATTCTTGATACGCGTCTTGGTATTCTTTTCCACTTTTTGCATGGTTGACTATTTGCAAAACTCCCTTTTGTCAATCATCAAAACCATCCTGTCAAGGCATGTATTCACAGACTCCCCCTTTTTGATGATGACAAACATCTCATGGAGGGAATTTAGTAAAATATAATCATGATATGACAATGAGATATAAGCATGGTTTTTCAATAAAAGATATCAGAGTTTAAGCACAATATTTAGAAAAACTCTCCCTCACAATATTTAGAAAAAAAGATATCAGAAAAACTCCCCCTCACAATATGCATAAAATAAACCACTCCCCCTGAATCATATAACTCTCCCCCTTTTGGCAACATCAAAAAGCGGAAAAGATAAAGGGAAAGGCATGTAAAACGTATGCATATACGTGTAACTAGATGGCGAAAAATAATTAAAATAGAGTATTAAGGGTTCAATGAAGCATAAGAAATCCTTGGTAAAAAAAAATTATTCAGGGGAGATAGCAAAAATACAGCACTAGGATAAGAGTTACTAGTCCTCGTTCAACTCATTCTCATCATCAATTGTTTCCTCATCTTCACGATATTAAGCGCATAATTGTTTGCAGTTAACATAACTTGCACAAACTTTTATTTTAACGACACAGGAAGGGCGGTTGCATTTCTCCTCTTTTAGTCTTGGTAACGGAACCTGCATAAAAATGTTAGCACACTCCAACGCCCAAGTTAGAACTTATTCATAATAAAATGCACTCACACTGCAGTCATTCAATGCATGATTGATCTGAAATTCCTAACTCGGTTCTTATAAAAAGAAGTTTTCTTTAGGCAAAGGTTTAGTAAAAATATCTGCGAGTTGTTTAGATGTTTCCACAAACACAATCACACAATCTCCTTTTTGAACATGATCTCTAATAAAATGGTGCCTAAGTTCTATGTGTTTGGCCCGGAGTGATAAACCGGATTTTTCGTGAGGTTTATGGCACTAGTATTGTCGCACTTAATTGGAGCAGTTTTGATTGATTCCATAATCATTCAACTGTTGTTTCATCCAAATGATTGTGCACAACAACTACCCTCTTTACCCAGCGTATTAAGGCCGGTGGACAAAGCCACACTTGGCTTGTTTCTTACTATGCCATGAAACCAAGGCATTCCCAAGTAAGTGACATGTCCCACTAGTGCTTTTGGTCCATTTTGCAACCCGCAAAATCCGAATCCAGTACCCAATAAGTGTGCGATCGGCACCTTTGGGGTACCATAAACCCATAGTTTGTGTGCGGTGAGATATCTCATGATGCGTTTACCGCTAAGAGATGTGATTCCATAGCATTTGCTTGAAAGCGTGCAGACATACAAACACTAGACATAATATCCGGACGACTTGCAGTGAGATAGAGAAGAGATCCTATCATACCTCGATACTTACTTACTTCGACCGACTTACCACCTTCATCTTTGTCAAGATAGCATGATGTGCTCATTGGAGTTGAGATTTCTTTGGCGTTGCTCATTCCAAATCTTTTAAGCAACTCCTTGCAATATTTGGATTGATTTATAAAAATTCCTTAATTTGTTTGTTTGATTTGAAGACCAAGGAAGTAGTTGAGCTCTCCCATCATGGACATTTCAAACTCACTTTGCATGATTTTGGAAAAATCTTCACACAAGGACTCATTAGTAGCACCAAAGATGATATCGTCAACATAAATTTGAACAAGTAAAATGTCATGATTTTTGTGTTTAATGAAAAGAGTGGTATCAACTTTTCCTCTTTCAAAACCTTTTTCAAGTAAATATTTGCTCAACCTCTCGTACCAAGCTCTCGGAGCTTGTTTTAAACCATATAAAGCCTTTTTCAATTTGAAAACATGATTTGGAAATTCAAAATTTTCAAAACCGGGAGGTTGATCAACATATACTTCTTCTTGAATAAAGCCATTAAGAAATGCACTTTTAACATCCATTTGAAAAAGTTTGAAATCCATGATGCATGCAAATGCGAGAAGCATACGAATAGCTTCTAATCTAGCCACGGGTGCATAGGTTTCATCGAAATCTATGCCCTCTGTTGGTTATAGCCTTTGCAACAAGTCTAGCTTTATTTCTAACAATGATACCGTTTTCATCAAGCTTGTTGCGAAAGACCCATTTGGTCCCAATGACTAGGTGATCTTTAGGCCTAGGGACAAGTTCCCAAACATCATTTCTCTCAAATTGATTTAATTCCTCTTGCATAGCAAGGGTCCAATGCTCATCAAAGATGGCGTCATGGGCGGCGTTTGGGTCAATTTGAGAGATAAAGGCCATATGATGACATGCATGATTAAGAGAGTTTCAGTCGTTTCCCCTTTTGAGATACCACCTATTATGTTGTCAAGAGGATGGTTCTTTGAGACTCTCCATTCCTTTGGAAGATTTGAGTGAGAGAGTTCTTGAGAGGGTTGAGGCAAGGACTCTTGATCCTCCTTTTGAACTTTTGATCTCTCTTGTTCCTCTAAATAGGTATCTCCTAACACTTCGCAAGATCATCAACACTTTCTTCTCAAGATTTGGGGTTAGATTCATCAAAAGAAACATGCACAGATTCTTCAGCAGTTAAAAATGCGTTTATTAAAAATTCGAAAGGCTTTACTAGAATTGGAATATCCAAGAAATAAACCTTCATCGCCTTTAGCATCAAATTTACCAAGGTTATCTTTACCGTTATTTAGAACAAAGCACTTACATCCAAATACGTGAAGGTGGGAAATGTTGGGCTTCCTCCCTTGTAAATTTCATAGGGCGTTTGTTTTAGAATAGGTCTTATGAGGACTCTATTCATTACATAACATGCGGTGCTTACCACGTCGCCTTGAAATACTTAGGAAGGTTGGTCTCATTGAGCATCGTCCTCGCAAGCTCTTCAAGAAACCGATTTTTCCTTTCCACCACTCCATTCTGTTGTGGTGTTCTAGGTGCGAAAAAATTATGCTCAATACCATTTTCAGTACAGAAGGCCTCAAATGCCTCATTTTGGAATTCCCCACCGTGATCACTTGGATGGATACTATGTTCATTCCTTTTTCATTTTGGATAACTTTAGCAAGTTTTGAAAGGCAGCAAAAAGTGTCATTTTTATGAGAAATAAATAAGGTCCATGTATAGCGAGAATAGTCGTCCACAATAACAAGAGCATAGTAATTGCCACCAAAGCTTTTAGTTCTAGAAGGGCCAAATAAATCCATATGTAAAAGTTGTAAAGGCCGATTTGTTGAAACAATATTTTTAGATTTGAAAGAAGCCTTTACTTGTTTTCCCTTTTGACATGCATCGCAAAGTTTATCTTTTTCAAAGCGGAGCTTTGGTAAGCCAATTACTAAGTCCTTTCGAATCAATTTATTAAGATGATCCATGTGAATATGAGCCATTCTCCTATGCCATAGCCAAGATTCATCCTCTTTACTAATAAGACAACATGCATCATTTGAAGGTATTCTATCTAAATCAACCATGTAGATATTTCCAATTCTAGGTCCAATAAGAACAACATTTTCGATTCTGAGTTCATAACCATGCATTTTGAAGAATCAAAAACCACTTTGTTCCCTTTATCACAAAGTTGACTAATACTTAGCAAATTGTGCTTCAAGCCATCCACATACAAAACATTTTCAATAGAGGGATTAGGACTCTTACCAATGGAACCAATCCCAAGAATTTTACCTTTGTTGTTGTCACCATACTGGACATAACCACTATTCTTAGGTACCAATGAGGAGAACTTGCTTTTGTCTCCTGTCATGTGCTTTGAACAGCCGCTATCAAGATACCAATTTAAGTCCTTGGCTTTCAAGCACACCTACAACAATAGATTAATTTTTAACCTTTGGTACCCAAACTAAGTTGGGTCCAGATGAGTTAGTTTTTGGCAAAGTACCCTTTGGAATCCATATCTTTTTGCCAACCACATTCTTGTTCTTTCTAATATTGCAAATGGAGACAGTGTGACCATTTCTACCACAGTGAAAGCATTTAATGAAAGGGCTGCTTGAAGTGTTGTTGTGATTGACAAATTTAAAGGATTTTTCATGCGTTTGTGGATTATAACCCAAACCGGCTTTTCCAAAAGTACCCTTTTGTTTTCCCAATAGAATGTTTAAGTTATCCCTTCCCATGGTAAATTTGGCAAGTGTGTTTTCCAAATCTTCAATCTTGTTTTTCAAAACATTGCATTCATCACACTTGAAAGTATCAATCTTTTGGTTTTCACAAAAGGTGCAAGTAGAAACTTCAGTCACAACAACTTGTTTTTCCTTAAAAACTTCCATCTCTTGGTTTAAGAAAATAATTTTAGATTCAAGAGAAGAGATGGTTTTCTTAGAAGAAGAAATAATTTTTCGAAGTCTAGTCGTTTCATTATTTAATTCTTCACAAGTAATAAGCAGCTCATCATAAGTTAAAGGAGATTCGAGTTCAAGAGCATTTACCTCATCCTCCTCGTGTTTTGCCATGAGACATAAGTTGGCCTCCTCATTTTCGGATTCATCAGACGAGTCCATATCATTGTCATCCCAGGCAATGTAGGCTCTTCTTCCTTTTGATTCCTTTTGTGGTCTTCTATCAAATTTTTCTTTTTTCTTCTGACCATGAGGGCAGTCGGATTTTATATGTCCCTTTTGACCACACTTGTAGCAAGTTGGATTAAAAGAAGTTCCTTCCTCATTTTTCTTTTGAGGATTTTGTACCTTGCCCGTTCTCCCCTTTTGCCTCATGAACCTTTTGAACCTTCGAACCATCAGACTTATGTCTTCCTCATTCTCATCTAGACTATCATTGTTGTCAGATTCCTCTTTTTCATTTACGATTGCTTTGAGAGCAATTCCTTTCTTTTTCTTATCACTTTCTTCACTCTCAGTGAGTCGATTTAGTTCAAGTTCATGTTCCTGCAATTTTCCAAACAAGGTTGCCAATGATATAGTAGATAAATCTTTAGATTCAGATATAGCAGTAACCTTGGGTTGCCAGTTTCTATTTAAACATCTAAGAACTTTATTAATTAAATCTTTGTTGATGCTGGAATTGGTGGGGTTCTCCTCCTCCTTGGGATTGGGTGCTTTCTCTTTCAGGGTCCGATGACCCGGGGGTGGTACCTGCAAAAACACTCCGATGCCTAAGTTAGATAGGGATTTGGAGGAGAAGCGGCGCAGGATGTCTTAGGGTTTAGAGTAAGTAGAGCGTATCAAACCTGGGGGGTCTAGGCCCCTTTATATAGTGGAGTTGCTTGGAAGGAAGGAAACCTCCGATCCGATTTCGCAGTAATCCCTCCCGACAATTGGCTGATCTCTTCACGATATTTCGCCGACTGGTGCAGATTAGCTCGCCTTCCCCACTCGACGCGTCATCATCGGGAAAATTGACTGGAAGGGTCTGGCGGGTCTCAGGTCGGTGGCAATTCGTCGAGCTCGGGTAAGAAGGAACCGAGCTGATCTGCACCAGGTCGGCGAGCGTACTAGGACTCGGCTCGGGACCGGTCCATAACAATCTTCATTACTGAAGACTTTCCCAAGAGCTCTGAGATGGTTTATTATATGGATGAACCTTTTTTGCATATCTTGTATGTTTTCACTTGGTTGCATCCTAAATAACTCATACTCATGGGTTAATGTGTTCATTCGAGCCCTCTTGACCTCGGTAGTACCTTCATGGGTCAATAGAAGGGTGTCCCACATTTCTTTAGCAGTCTTGCAATTTGAGACCCTATAGAACTCATCGTAGCTTAAAGCAGAAGTGATGATGTTCTTAGCTTTCAAATTGTATTGGACATTTTTCTTATCATCTTCGGTCCAAAGTGATCTTGGTTTGTCTACCACTGCATCATTAATTGATTGAGTGGGGACAAATGGACCACTTTCCACAGCATCCCAAATATCAAGATCAACACCCTCAAGAAAGATTTGCATTCTATCCTTCCAATAACCATACCCCTCACCATTGAAAAATGGGGGTGCATTCATGGAGGTTCCTCGTTATTGTTTGAAGTCATTCTCTTGAGACGGTTAAGTCCTTTATACAAGAGTCTAGCTCGATGCCACTTGTTACCAAGTGACTTCAAACACAAGAGGGTGAATTGTGATAGCGGTGCTTATAAAAAATTACAGATAAATTCTTGAATTAAAAAAACTTGAAAGAAATAACTTGAGAAAAGATAAATAACTTGAAGAATAAATTGCAATAAATAAATGACAGAAAATAAATGACCGAAAAATAAATAAAGAACAAAAATAAATAAAGTGCTTGAATGATAAAGAGACAGAGAGCAAAGAAGAGCACGCAAAGAAATTATACAGTGTCGCCACCAAACACCCCCTGCGGCCTACGCCCCGTCCCCCAAAGCAAAGCACTATGGGATTTTCACTAAATCACTAGCTTTTAAATCAGTTCACTAGAAACCTTTACAACTCTATACCAGAGCAATACGCTCAAGAGATATCACCTCTCTATGAACACCTTGGGATTCCTACCCAAAAGAAATGATTTTCTAAATAAAATGAGATGAGAAAGATACACTCAATAGTGCAGATATAACAAATTGAAGCTCAAATAATACAACTCAAATTATGTAGAATAAAAAGAAACTCCCAAAAAATTGTGCTCAAATAAGTGTGAGTGATGGAGAATATTTGATAGAGTTTTGGCACAAAGAGTAAGTGAGTGTATTGTTTAAAAACATCAGTCTTTGTTGCTTTTATAGGCAATGGAGGAGCGTGTAACATTAAAAATTTGCCTTGCGTTTTGATTATTAAAAGGATAATTTGTCCGTTCTAAAAGATTAAAAGGAAATCTGCGTCGCTTTGATTATGAAGAATTTGAAAACACTGGGACGGAAAGATTCTCGGACACCACTTGGTGTTCGACATCGTATTTCCATACGACCTCTCCCCACTCGGCATACAATCTCCCGGCTCGGCATACGACCTCTCCACACGACTCGACCGACCTCTCCACACCGCATTTCGGCATACGATCTCTCCACGGCTCGGCATCGACCTCTCCACGGCTCGGCATACGACCTCTCCACACTCGACATACGATCTCCTCACATTTCGGCGACGCGACCTCCTCACTCGGCATGCGACCTCATTTCGACGACGCGACCTCCTCACACTCGACGCGACCTCATCTCGGCACGCGACTTCCTCACAGCTCGACACGGAGAATATTTTCCAAAGAAAACTTGAAATATTTTCCAAACAATATTTTGAATACAACTTAAGAATTTTTCAAAATACTTTGTGCCTAAAAATAATTTAGAAAAAAATTATCATAAAATCAATTTTAGAATAAAAATTATTTTGTGAGTGTGTGATTTTATTTTAATTGAGAGCTTTTTTATTACTACTTATAAATAGTCTTAATAAAAATAAATAAATACCCAAAACCCAAAGACTTGAGAAACTATCATTCTTGATACGCGTCTTGGTATTCTTTTCCACTTTTTGCATGGTTGACTATTTGCAAAACTCCCTTTTGTCAATCATCAAAACCATCCTGTCAAGGCATGTATTCACAGCTGGGTGGGGTACCTGCAAAAGGCACTCCGATGCCTAAGTCAGATTGGGCTTTTAGGAGAAGAGAATGTGAGCTTAAGTGTTTAGGGTTTTAGAGTGTGTAGAGAGTCTGCAAACCTGGGGGGCCAAGCCCCCTTTATATAGTGGAGTCTCACATGAAGGTGATAACTAACGATCCGAATCCTGTGTGTGGTAACTCCTCCCCCAAGCTTCAGGGGTCAGCTCATCCCTTCCTAATATCTCGCACCTGCCAGGTTTATCACGTACTGGCTACGTGCTCCTCAATCTTCGGAGTGACAACGGGCCCAAGTGTCGTCTCTGGGCACATCCTCTTCCAGAAGGTTCGAGAGCCACCGGTCGGCTCGGCCCTGATATACTTGGTGCTCGCCCCTGAACGACTACACTTGGAGGATGGGTTTGGCCTGTTCCGGGTCGGACGTGCCTCGTCCAAGGTCGGAGCCGGTCGGATAGAGGTCGGATTGGCTCGGCTCGGTGGATAGACGGGAGCTCGGCTCGGAGACCGGTCTGTTACAGACTCCAAAGCCCATATATGTTTGTTGTGAGTCTTGTGACCAGTTTTTGATAAAAAAGAAAGGAGGAAGACGTTGAAATAACGGATAGCAGCAAATGCAATGAAAATTGATGAAGAGGGGGATGAAAATTTGTGAATGGGTTTTGCTTGAGAAGGAGATATGATTCAGCACAATAATGGAAGAGGTGAGATGAAGATTCTGTAATTATTGAGTGGGAGAGTATGGGCCCTTTTCCCCTCGGTTGAATTTCTCTGTGTTGTTGCTGCGTATGACAGTGGTGGAGAGGTGTTGGGCAAGATTCATAAATGTTGTAGAGTTAAGGCATGTAATTGCAATTAAATATAGCGTAATGTACCGTACATAACCTGTCATGGTTATGCACGGTAGACGGAGCCAACAAGAATAAATAAAAGACAAGCAGATTTCAACTTCCAAGAATATGTTAAAAGGAACGGGGGTTAGTAGGTAATATCCTTTATTTTATCATTTTTAATTTGGTATTCCCTAACACATCGGAGGGTCATTGTTTTGATTTTGAGTGATCCGAAATTCCACCCGACATAGAACGCGTAGAATTAATGCAATATGAAGACATATTCCTTTTTCTTTTCTTTCTTTTGGAAAATAACATTCTACAAAATCAAGCTATGACTTAGGACACGGTTTACTTTGAATGGTCCAATAGCTCCAAATTGTAAGTTGGTTTCTCTGACCAATCCCATTCTATTCTCTTATCTACATTTTATTCTATGCCAGCCACCCTGCTCTTCTTCAACCAAACTAATTCTTGCACTTTTGGCAAGTTCCTTGCAAATTTAGTAAGATAAACACAAGGCAGAAGGGTCTTGTTTCATGTATCTGCAACTTTATGAGACAACCATTTGTTCCTTCACATCTTCTGGTTTATGTTTTCACTAGTGCAAAATATACCTAAAAAATAGACTTATAACGTCGGTTTTGGAGATAACCGGCGTAAAATGTGATGCAGTGACATTTTTAAAATTAACGCATCACTTTTAACGTCGGTTATCTCCAAAACTGGTGTTATAAGTGAACAAGCAAATTTTTCACGGTTAAAGCATATGTTTTTTAACGCCGGTTATTTAGAATAACCGCGGTTAAAGGTTATAACACCGGTTTTGTTATCAAACCGTGGTTAAAACAAAAAGAACCATAAATGTTATAACACCGGTTTTAATAGCAACCCGCGGTTAAAACTAAAAGAACCATTTCCCTCCCAGTTCCCAAATACCAACACTCGCAATGTTCCTCATTTCCTCTGCGCCGTTCCTCATTTCCTCTCTGCGTCGTCCCTCTGCATCGCGGTACTCCAACCCGGTCGCCTCCTTCCTCTGTGCACCTCCTTCCTCTCTCCACCGCCACTCATTTCCTCTCTGCGTCATCCCTCCCTGCGTCGTCCCTATCTACATTGCCACTCTCCACCGTGACACTCCAAACTAGTCGCCTCTTTCCTCCTTTCCCTCATTCACAACCGCCACGACGTCAGCCCTCCTTCTCCAAATTTTGTGGGCTTCGGGTGAGTTTTTGTTTTTGGTTTTGCATTTATTTATCAACTATTGCATTTTCAAGTACTGCAACAACTACTTCAATTAGGTTTTTGAACTAGGTTCTTTCACTTCTCTTTTCCTTCGTTTTTGGTTTGACACTTATTGGGGGTTTGGGATTTCACCTTTGGTCTTGTTCTTGGCGTGGAAATGATGGCTTCATTGCAAATATATCTTCGTTTCTGGTTATCTTTGTTTTCCTTTTTATAGCTCTTAGCATATAATACGGTTATGTCTCGCGCTAGTATTACGCATGGCTTAACTCATTGTATTTGTGGGTACTTTTGTGTTCATTTTTCTTTGGAAAAGAGGTTGCTTGCTGATAGTAAAAGTGAAGTGTGCAAGGCTTTTTTTTTTCTTTTTTTTTTCAAATCGATGCAATCTGTCTTTATCTGATGCTGGCTTATTAATTTTTTGTTCTTGTTGAACATCTATTATAAACTTTAGCAAATGGCTACACTGGTTGCGGATATGATGCAGTAGAAAGGAGCCAAAGGATTACTATCAACAATGTGTTTTGCACAATTGCTTTTGCATTTAGCTACTATGTGATAAGTGATACATCTGCGATGTAACTTGGGTCTTTTGTCAATGAGTGAGGAAGTTATCCAATGTTTCACAATGAGTGTTTGCTTCAATGTTTCTTTTTCTTTATTTGTTATCAAGTTAATTTCAATAGTCAATGACTTTAACTGATAAACCGTTTGGGGTCTGTGTTGTTCTGCTCCTTAATGTTAAAACTGATTGCTTAAATTGGGCAGTAATTGTGTGCGATTGGTATTGGTGTAAATATTGTGAATGGTTTGTTATACCCTTGTATTTGCACATTTTGAACATGAGAATTATCTTGTCAATGTCAGAACACAGTTATGGATCGTAGTTGGAAGCAAAAACATCGCTTAGGTGATGAATATAAGAACGGGGTCGAAGAGTTCTTACAATTTTTCCAAGCAAAACTTCCTAATCAAACAACTTTCTATTGTCCTTGTGTTAGGTGTTTGAATGGGCCAACACTAAATGTTGAGTAGATACGGAATCATCTTCCTATTTATGAGATTTGCCAAAGATATACGACATGGACCTGACATGGTGAAGTGTTAGACAAGCCAAGTGTGTCCAAAAAAGAGGAATTTGATGTAGATATGGAAGATCGACTAGAGGACATGATTCGTGGTGTTGGACAAAAGTCTTTTCAGCGAGCATATGTGTATGAAACTCTATGAAGTGACAAGAAAGAGCCTTTGTATTCGGGCAACAGAAATTTCATACAGTTGTCAGCGGTGTTGAGATTATTCAATCTGAAGGGATAAATGGGTGGACTAATAAGAGCTTCACTGAATTGCTTAACCTGTTGAATGATATGCTACCGAAAGGTAAAACATTGCCGAACCGTAATTATGAAGCGAAGAATGTATTATGTCCGATGGGTGTGGAGTATAAAAAAATACACGCATGCCCGAATGATTGCATATTGTACTGAAAAGAGCATGAAGACAAAGAAGAGTACCCCGAGTGTAATACACCAAGCTACAAAAAGAAGGACGGTGATGATAGTTGTGATGATGTGAACAAAAAAGGTCCTCCTGTGAAGGTTTTACGATATCTTCCAATTATTCCAAGATTTAACCGACTGTTCGCCAATGTAAATGATGTAAGGAACATTAGATGACATGCAAATGATAGAAATTGTGATGGAAAGCTTCGCCATCTGGCCGATTCTTTGCAATGGAAGGGAGTTGATTCATTGTTTCCGGAGTTCGGCAATGAGCCAAGAAACCTTAGGCTTGGAGTTGCTACAGATGGAATGAATCCATATGGTAACTTAAGTAGTATCCATAGTTCATGGCCTGTTCTCTTGGTAATTTACAACCTGTCTCCTTGGTTGTGCATGAAGCGCAAGTACATTATATTATCTATAATGATTTTCGGTCCAAAACAGCCGGGAAATGACATAGATATTTATTTAAGTCCCTTGATTGATGACTTGAAATATTGTGGGAAGAAGGCATTGATGTGTTTGATAGGTTTTCAAATGAAGATTTCAAGTTGCGTGCCATGTTGTTTTGCACCATCAATGACTTTCCAGCATATGGGAACTTGTCCAGGTATAGTGTTAAGGGGCATAAAGCATGCCTTATTTGTGAAGACGACACATGTTTCTTTCAATTGAAAAATGGGAGAAAGACTTGTTACCTTGGGCATAGAAGATTTTTGAGACGTGATCACCCGTATCACATGTTGAAAAAGGCTTTTAATGGATGTCGGGAGAATAAAATTGCTCCAAAAGCTTTAACCGGAGAAGTAATTTATCAACGGGTGAACTCCATCAATGTTAAGTTGGGGAAAAAAAAGAGGAAAAAATATTCTTCTGTGAAAAACATATGGAAAAAAAGGTCAATATTCTTTGATCTTTCATACTTGTTAATCGATCTTTTTGATACCTTACAATATTTGTAGTTAGTTAATTAGATATATTTTGAATTGAACTTGTAGTTATTCGATGGCCGTAGCACAAACCCATACAGTGATGAAGAAATTTTTGAGATTCGGAAAACTTAGGCACGTTTTTTTGTGACTAGGATTGAGGAGCAAAATCTAAACCCAGAACCACCAAGACGATGAGCAAGAAAAACAACACAACAAAAATGGCATGGTTTCTTTTCATTGCGTTGTTGAGTTTAATTGCCTTCAACTTTTCTTGGATGCCATGACTTTTGGTGGTTCTTTCTGATTAATTCTGTTATTTACAGAATGGGTATGTTGTTGTGGGATTATTAGGGTGTTTGTGGTGGTTTATATATTTTGTCTGGCAGCAGAGTTTTGTAGAAAGGAACTTTTGTGGTGGTTTATATATTCTATTTGGCAATGGTGTTTGTGGTGTTCTGCTACTGTTATATGCCGGTAACGGAATTTTCAAAAAACAAATATTTAAAAAAAAAAACAAGACTTATCACGCCGGTTTTCATTAAAACTGGCGTTAAAAACGAAATTTTAAAAAACAAATATTTAAAAAACAATACTTATAACGCCGGTTTTTATTAAAACCACGGTTAAAAACAACTTATCACGTCGGTTTTTAGTAAAACCACAATTAAATGTTACTTTTAATCGCGGTTTATAGTAAAACCGCGATTAAAAGTGATTTTTTTTCGTTTTTTCTAAAAAAATTTGTTCCTTTTCACGTCGGGTTTTAACACCGGTTTTGAGAAAAACCGCAATTAAAAGTGACTTTTAACGCCGGTTTTTAAACCAGCGTTAAATATTCACACTTACAACATCGATAGAATACACGCCGGATTGAAAACCGACGTAAAATATCCAATAAAATCGCGATTATAGGTGTTTTTTGCATTAGTGTTTGTCGTTGTCACTTGTCACTAAGAGTAGACACCAATGAGAACTACATAAGTTTCATTGCTTTCTTTCATTTTCTACTATTGTATATATCTCAATATCCAAATCATTGTTGCCTCTGGAAAAGGTCATGAGGACACCAACAATCATTGCTGCTCCAATTGAAGAACGGTCCCACGTTCAAGCCAGAAAGTTCTAGCAAACTGAAGCTATGGAATCAAGGCATTTCTTGCTGTAATTGGAGTGGTGTAACCTGTAACGTCGAGGGACATGTTATCTAGCCATAAATTTGTAACCACCTACTATAAATTTGTAACAACTCATTACTTCCCATAATTCTACAGTTAAAGCTCATAACATTCATAACCATAGAAATTCTACCATAAAACTCTAATAATAGATAATGATTCATATTCTCAACACTCCTCCTTGTATCAATAGCTATTGACTTCAAGCTTCTTTCTCAAGTTCTTAAACCTTGCTTTTGAAAGTGCCTGTGTAAAGTTGTCTGCCAATTGGTCTTCTGTCTTACATTATTCTAACAAAACTTCTCCTTCCTTTGGGACTTCTCTAAGAAAATAGAGCTTAATATTGAAGTGCTTAGTCTTCCCATGAAAGACCGAATTATTAGACATTGCAATTGCTACTTGATTATCTACAAACACGTTAGTTGAATCTGTTTGAGCCATTTGTAGATCAACCAAAATTTTTCTCAACCACAAAGCTTGATTAACAGCTGCAGTAGCAACAATGAATTTTGCTTCAGCAGTGGATTGTGCTACAATATCTTACTTCTTTGAAGACCAAGAAAACACTCCAGAACCAAATTTAAAGAAATAACCCGAAGTGTTTTTCATATCATCTAATGATCCTCCCCAATCACTATTAGAGAATCTATGGAAATTAAATTTTTGATTATAATTGAACCAGACTCTATAATTAAGAGTACCTTTGATATATCTAAGCATATATTTAGCAGCTTGAAGATGGACTTCTGTAGCACAATGTAAAAATCTTGAAAGAACACTTACAACATGCAAAATATCAGGTCTTGTTGCTGTAAGGTACATGAGACAACAAGACTTCTAAAATCAGCCTCATTAACATTTTCTGCACCTTTTTCCTTGCATAGCTTCAACTTTGAAACATTGGAGTACTCACAGGTTTACAGTTCTCCATCAGAAATTTCAAAATCTCTTTTCCATATTTCTTCTGACTGATAAAGATTCCTTTTTCATTTTGTTTGACTTCCCTTCCGAGAAAGAAAGCCATTTCTCCACAGTCTGTCATTTCAAAGACCTTCATCATATTTTGGTTGAACTCCTCAGCAAATGTAATATTGCTTCCTATTACCAAAAGATAATCCACGTACAGAGTAACAATTAAAATATCAGAATTCAAGCATTTCACTTAAAGAGTTGACTCACTAAGACTTTTTATAAAGCCAATGCTCATCAATCCTGCTGTACCAGGCCATTGTAGCTTGCTTCAAACCATACAAGACTTTTTTCAGCAAATAAACCTTGTGTTCCTGCCCTTTAACTGCAAATCTTTCAGGTTACTCAACATATATCTCCTCTTGCAAATAACCATTGAGAAAAGCAGATTTCACATTTTGTTGAAACACCTTCCAACTTTTTTGTGCTGCCAAAGCAAGGACCAATCTGATTGTATCAAGTCATGCTACTAGAGCAAATGTTTCAGAAAAATCAACTCCAAATATTTGAGCATATCCCTTCACTACAAGTCTGGCCATGTACTTATTAATGGAACCATATGCATTGAGTTTGGTTCTAAACACCCATTTAGCACTAATGACATTTTTTGTTAGGGTCTAGAAACCAATTCCCAAGTTTGGTTCTTCTCGATCATGTTAAGCTCCTCTTGCATTACAACCATCCAATTTGAATCTTTTTCTGCTTCTGCAAAATTTCCAGGCTCTGAAACAGCAACATTACATCTTTCATAACTATCAAAAAGTAATCTGAATCCTCTAACAGGTGGATCATCAACAGTTTCATCTTTTATAAAAGAAAAATCAGAAAGTTGCTTCCCTTCATCATTCTCCCAAATCCATTGTTTATTTTCAGCAAAATGGACATCTCTACCTATTAGAATCTTACTAGTTTGTGGTTGGAACGCTTTATAAGCCATTGACGTTGAGCTATAGCCAATAAAAATTCCTACTTCTGCCTTTTTATCTAATTTATCCCTTTTCACCTTTGGAACATATATAGGTAAAACAAACACATCCAAAAATTTTAAAATTTTGAACAAAAGGTTTATGTCCATACTATGCTTCAAAATGAATTTTCCCTTGCACCGCCTTTGTAGGAAGCCTGTTTAATAGAAACACAGCTGCTAATGCAGCTTCAGTCCAGAATTTCTTTGGAAGACCTTTCTCATGCATCATACATCTAGCCATCTCCATTATTATTCTGTTCTTCCTCTCACTCACTCCATTTTGTTGTGGAGCATAAGTAGTAGTAAGCTGGTGCTCAATCCCAGCCTCTTCACAGAAAGAATTAAATTTATCTGAGATATATTCTTTCCCATTGTCAGACCTTATAACCTAAATTTTACAATCAGATTGATTTTCAATCCAAGCCTTGAATCTCCAAAATACTCCTGCAACTTCGGATTTGAACTTCAAGAAATAAATCCAGCACATTCTAGTAAAATTATCAATAAAGGCAATATAATATCGACTTCCGTTTAAGGATAATTCAGGTTGCGGTCCTTCAAGGTTTGTATGAGTCAACTATAGCTTTTGTGATGCTCTCCAATTTTACTGTGGAAATGGTAGTCTGGACTGCTTCCTATATTGGCATGCATTACAGCTACTCACATGGTCTTCTAATGATGGCAAGCCTTCCACCATATTGTGTTTTTTTCACATACACTAGCGCGACATGATTGAAATAGCCTAGTCTCTTGTGCCAAAGCTCAGTAGCATTAATTGGACTAGAAATAGTAGCATGCATCTCCTCCATAAGATCTAAAGAGAAGCTTTTTCCCTTCATTTTGACCTTAAATAGATCATGTCCTTTTGCATCTTTAATAAGTCACATGTTGTCTTCAAACAAAACTTTGTAGCCCTTTTTAAGTAACTAGCCAACACTCAACAAATTTTGATTAATATCTGGTACATAAAGCACAATGGTAATGATTTTAGTACCTGAGCAGCTTTCAATTGCAATAGTACCCTTTCCATTAACAGCACTCTCCATTGCCTATTTTGACTTTTGAAGTAGCTGTTCTATCTAACTCCTTGAACAACTCTTCATCATAGGTCATATGATGTGTACATCCACTCTTAATCAGCCAATTTTCACCATTGTTGTTGGTGGAAAAACAGGTTGCTACAAATTACAGCTCCTCCTCTTTTTGATCAGCCACTTGAGCTTCAGTTTGAAGCTGCCTTTTGTTCTTGTAAATTTTTTACAATATGACCAAGCTGGTTGCATTTGTTACAGCGTATATCAGGCCTCTTCCAGCATCTAAAATGCGGATGATTCCTTTTTCCACAGTGCTGACATGGAGGATGGTTTGCCTTCTCATCTACAGCTTTGTTCCCTTTGTTTGAACTCTCTCCTTTCTTAAAGTTGTTCCACTGCGCCTTTTTCTTCTTTCCTTTGTGACCATGATTAAGCTTCAGTTTAGCCTATAGCACCTTCAATCGAGTCTTCCTCCCTCACAAGTCTCCTTTGTTCTTGGGCTTGCAAAGTGTTAGGTGGGTCACACCCCAAGTGGGCCTATGCCAACTTACTAAAAAATAGAGGGAAAAAAAAAGAAATAAAAAGAAGTGATGGGTCAAGCCCATGTTTTAGAAAGAAAAGGATTTTATTCCCTGATGAAAGAAGAGCAACAGTGTGGCTGCACGTAAGAAAAACGGAAAAAAGAAAAAAAAAGCACAGTAGCGACGCTGACGGGAAAGAGGAGATGAAAGTGGGTTCAGGTGGTGAAATTGTGTTCAACAAACTTGCTCCATTTTTGCATAAATTTTAGTATGTTCATGCCACTGAGCTCGTTATTTTGATATATTTTATTTGTAGTTTTATCTTCTCTATTGTCTGGCTGTATACCCTCTGTTGGGTTTTATTGTGCTTGTTTCCACCATTGTTGGTAATGATATTGATGTCGTGTTGATCCCTAGAGCTGCTAGGAAGACTTTATTGGTGTACCCATTATTTTACATAGTGAAAGATTTTACTGGACTAGGTCCCGTGGTTTTTATTCGCTCACATTGAGGGGAGTTTTCCACGTAAAAATTTGCAGTGTCTCTGATATTTATATTCTGCATTGATATTGTCCTGTGGGAGTATATTTTTAGTTGTGCATATTTATTTGCACAGGTGGGGAAAAATATTTACTTAATTATCTCTGATTTTTCCCAACAAAGTGGTATCGAGAGCTAAGGTTGGTTTGACTTGTGCATTTAAATGGAGGAAAATCAATGACCAAATATGATTAAGCTGAATTCTACAAATTATGCTTCTTTTTTCTTTTTTTTCATAAGTTATGGTTGTGTGGCAGATGATTGGTAGGCTGTAGGGTGCTAACCTAGTTAGGATCCTAGTTCTCTACAGTGATGCTTTTGCATAATCATTTTGTTTAAAAAAAATGCTCTTTGGAAGACTCTCATGGAAGACATGTTATACAACAAAGACTTGTGTGAACCTATTGAGGGGGACACTTCCCGACCCGCTGAAAAATCTGACGGTGATTGGAAAAAGATGAATAGAAAGGCAAGTTACTCTGATTAGACAGTGGTTGGATTTGAGTGTATCCTCATCTAGACACAGAAACAAATGCTCAAAAAATGTGAAAAAAATTAGCTGATCTCTATGAGCGGAAGAATGTGCAAAATAAAGCATCTTTAATCCGTAAGCTGGTGAATATGAAATAGAAAGAAGGAGATTCAATGGTAGAGCATATGAGCAGTTTTCAGAATATTGTGAATCAGTTCACAGCCACAGAAATTAAATTAGATGATGAGTTACATGCTTTGTTGTTGCTCAGTTCCTTGCCTGACAGTTGAGAAGTTCTTGTTGTGACACTTACTAATTCAGCTCCAAATGGGAAGTTGAAAATGTCAATGGTAAAAGAGCGCATGTTAAATGAAGAAGCCAAAAGAAAGGAGCGTGGTTTGAATAGTACTTCCACTTAGTCAGAAACACTAGTTACAGAGTCACAGGGGAGAGGACAAACCAGAAATTTTCATAAGCATGAAAGATCTGATAGTCATAGCAAGTCAAGGGCTAGAAAAGAAGTAACATGCCATAATTGTGGTAAGGTGGGACATATCAAAAAACATTGCAGGTTCCTCAGGAGAGAGAAGTCAAGTGAAAGAGATGAAGACAAAGAAAGAAAAATGTTAGAGACACAACTGCAGTTGCATCTGATGATGATATTTATATTCTTCGTGATGACAATTCCATAAATCTTGCATGCCATGATTCTAGTTGGGTTATTGATTCTGGAGCCTCATACCACGTCACTCTTAAGCATGATTTCTTTTCATCTTATACTGTTGGTATTTTGGCACTATGAAGATGGGAAATGAAGGGGTATGTAAAATTGTTGGTATGGGAGATGTTTGGGTTGAAACTAGCATTTGGTGCAAGCTACAATTGAAGGATGTTAGATATGCTCCTGATATCCGTCTCAACTTGATTTCGGTCAAAGCATTGGAATGTGAGGGCTATCACACTTATTTTGGTGGTGGCAAACGCAAGCTCACCAAAAGGTCTCTAGTGGTGGCAAAGGAAGAAAGCTTCACTACTCTCTATTGGATGCCTATAAAGTTATGCAAGGAGGAGGTGAATGCAATTGAAGATGACCACTCTAGAAAAGTGTGGGTTTTTCCTTTGAAATCTAAAGACTAGGTACTCGGTGTCTTCAAGCACTTTCATGCAAGTGTTGAAAGAGAAAAAAGAAGGAAGTTGAAGTGTATCCTAGCAGATAATAGTGGTGAATATAGAGGTCCGTTTGAAGAGTACTGCAAAGAACATGGAATCAAGCTTGGGAAGACAGTTCCAAAAAAGCCTACACATAATGGAGTTGTAGAGAGAATGAATCGTACCATTAATAACAGAATCAAGTGTATGCTCTCTCATGCAAAATTACCCAAAGCCTTTTGGGGTGAAGCAATGAGAACTGCAGTGGATTTGATCAACCTTTCTCCTTTTGGCCACTACATGGTGATGCTCCTGACAGAGTATGGACAGGGAAAGATGTCTCTCATAGTCATTTGAGAGTGTTTGGCTGCATGTCTTTTGTTCACATTCTAAGAGATGAGAGGTCCAAGCTTGATGGGAAATCTAAACAGTGTGTGTTCTTGGGTTATGGTCATGAAGAGTTTGGTTATAGAATATGGGATCCGGTTGCCAAGAAAATTATCAGAAGCCGAGCAAACCATTAAAGACTTTGAAAAAGTTGAGAAACAGAAACCAGTTGCCAGAAGTTACACAGATGTTGTGCTTGAACCTCCTGCTAGAACTTTTGTTGATGGGGAAGATATACAGGTAGATGATAGACATGAAAATGAGGATCCTGAACCTCACCATGAAGAGTTAGTTGAACAGGCTCCACTTGAGTCACCGACTGAGTCTCAGTTGAGAAGATCTACTAGAGAGCACTATGCTTCCCAAAAATATCCTCCACATGACTATGTGATGATCACTGATGCTGGAGAGCCAGAGAGCCACCAAGAGGCCATTGTGAATGTTAACAAGGAAAAGTGGTTGAAGGCCATGCAAGAAGAAATGAATTCCTTGCATGAGAATCACACATTTGAGTTGCTGAAGTTGCCAAAGGACATGAAAACACTGAAGAACAAATGGGTATTCAAGTTGAAAGCAGAAGAGAATAGCTCTCAACTAAGATACAAAGCATGGTTGCTTGTGAAAGGCTTCAATCAGAGGAAGGGTATTGACTTTGAAGAAATTTTCTCACCTGTGGTGAAGATGTCCTCTATTTGAGTTGTGCTTAGATTAGCAGCTAGCTTGAACCTAGAGGTTGAACAACTTGATGTGAAGACGACGTTCCTTCATAGTGATTTGGAGGAGGAAATTTATATGGAGAAGCCAGAGGGTTTCAAGGTCAAAGGAAAAGAGCAACTTGTGTGCAAATTGAAGAAGAGTTTGTATGGACTCAAGCAGGCTCCAAGGCAATGGTACAAGAGATTTGATTCTTTCATGGACAAACATGGTTACAGTAAAACTACCTCTGGTCATTGTGTGTTTGTCAAGAAATTCCCTGATAATGATTTTATTATTCTCTTGCTATATGTGGATGACATGTTGATTGTAGGTCATGACACTAAGAAGATTGAATGTCTAAAGAAGGATTTGAGCAAGTCCTTTGCCATGAAGGACTTGGGCCCTGTAAAGCAAATCCTTGGCATGAGAATTACTCATGACAGAATGGTAAATTGTTGTCTCAACACAAGTACATTGAGAAGGTATTAGAGAGGTTTAACATGAGCAATTCCAAAACTGTTAGTTCTCCACTTGCAGGTCATTTCAAGTTGGGTTCTCAACATTTCCCTATAGGTGAGAAAGACAAAGAAGAGATGAAGAAGATTTCTTATGCATCCGCAGTTGGTAGTTTGATGTATGCTATGATATGCACAAGGCCAGATATTGCTCATGTTGTTAGAGTTGTTAGTCATTTTCTCTCTAATCCCGATAGAGACCATTGGCAAGTAGTGAAGTGGATTTTCAGGTATCTTAGAGGCACTTCCAGAGTATGCTTATGCTTTGGGTGTGGTCAATGTAATACCCCAATTTTCGTAGGTGTATGCATGTGCTATCGTAACTATATGAAATATTATTATTAATATTACTATGATTATTATTGTTCTTATCGTTGTTGTTGTTGTTGCTGCTATTATTATTATTAGTATTATTATTATTATCATCGATGTTAGTATTATTATTAATATAATTAATAAGAATATAATTGTTGTAGTGTTAAAGTATATTTATAGAGGTGATTATATTATATATGTGTATACATATATGGTATGTGAATTATATATTAATTGTGCTTATAATAATATGTAATTAATTGTATTGATAGCTAATGGTGCATAACTATATTTATACTTATATTCATATGATGTTTATAATAGGATAAGATCATTCATGTTATTATGTAATTATATAGTAATCAGTGATTGTATTTATATTAATACAAGTATAGTAATCTGTGCCATGCACGGGTATATATTGGCTTCTGAATATTTTTATAAGAAAAATGAAATTTAAAATATTCTCCCAAAAATTTGATTGAGTTTTTTTGTGACAAAAAAATATTTTTTGATTGAGGTTTTTTTTTGAAAACATTTTTTGATTGTGTTGATAAAGTATAACAATTTTAATTTATTATTTACCATTTTTTTAAGCAAAATTTTACTTTACTATTATCCACCCCAAATAGTAGTTAGATATAAATCATGGTTGAGTTTCTTTCGACGGGAAATTATGATTGAGTTAAGAAATAAATTTAAATAATTATTGTGAAATAATATTTCAACTATACTAAAGTGAGAGGCCTTCCTTTAAATAAAATTTGTGAAAGGATATTCTCTATTAATCATTTTTGTGCCGCTGACGGACTTGTCTTGGTACAAAAATAAATTAGTGTAGATGACCACTCCTAATGTTTACTCTCAAAGAATAATTTGACATCGGCAGATAAAATAAACATGGTAACAAATGTAAATAAATAGCAAACAAAATAACATATGTTAGCAAGAGGCACGAAACAAATTTTTATAAATCCCAATAATATATCCCATTACTTAAAGCGTTACTGTTATGCCATTTTGATCCTATAATCTATAACAATTTTCATCACCATATAATAAAGACGAACTTGAAATATTCATATGACAGATTGGCATGAGCACCAAACCTAGAAGTGGGAGTTGGCTGCTAGAGTGAGGTTAATTCTAAGTTGCTACTCTATAATTATTTCGTTGAGATTGCGAAAAAAAAAAAAAACTATTTCGTTGCATTCTTTTTTCTACTGCAAAGCTCATTTCCCATGTTTTTTATAATTTACGAATATGCTTCCAACAGTGAGATTCCTACACATTATGACTACTATAAAAGAAGTCAAGTTTTTCCTGCCATGTTTTAATTTTAGCAATGCTATTAATTGAACACAGCATGCGACACAATACGCGACACAATACGTATCCGTACAGTATGGACACCACTTTTTTTTTTTTACAAAAAAATATTTTTCAATTTTTTTATTTGGTTAACGAAGTTCATTTATCTGGTTAATGGTTCTCATTATCTGGTGAATACTAACCCTGAAACTTAACACATTCTATTTATTTATCTGGTTAACGAAGTTCACTTATCTGGTTAATAGTTCACATTATTTGGTGAATGTCAAACTCACGTTCCATTTTTTTTATCTGGTTAACGAAGTTTACTTATCTGGTTAATAGTTCTCATTATCTGGTGAATGCCAACCCTGAAACTTAACACATTCCATTTATTTATCTGGTTAACGAAGTTCACATATTTGATTAATGGTTCACATTATTTGGTAAATGTCAAACTCACATTTCATTTATTTATCTGGTTAACGAAGTTCATTTATCTGGTTAATACAGTTCATTATCTGGTTAATGACAAATATTTTTATAACCAGTTAAAAAAATCTTAAAAAAAATTGAAAAAAAAAAATTGTACCCGTACTGCACGGACGGATCGTATACGTATTGTGTTTGTGTCACCTTGTGTGTTCAAAAATCATTTCTGTAATTTTATATCACATAGGTTGCTAACTGGAATAGAAACCTTCAAACTAATATTCCCAATAAATAAGCAAGGCATCAAAGTTTGTATATCATTTTCCTTGTACACGAATATTGTAAGTGCAAAATGGAACTATCAAATTTTCCATATGATTAACAGTAGAAAGTAGAAACTACTACGAATTACTACATGGATCTAAGAAATCCATTAACTTTTGCAACTCATAGTGTTTATTGAGAAATTTGGTTTCTTAGTGTATTTCTACCAAATTCAGTAAAGTAACAAATACTTAGTTCAAACGATTATGAGATCGACGAGTTATGTGATAATCTCATTTTGCAAATAATGGTTTTATAAAATAGCGGTCAATTTCTCGATGTGTTATTCGTTTTATAACATTATTGGCTCTGAAGCCATTAACTGTTATGTCTTATGCCAATTTTGGGTATAATAATTTCAACTAACAAATCAATTGTTGTCGGAATGGCAATCAGATTAAATATATAAGATTGGCCGTTGGCAGCCAATGACTTGATTGAGAAGTAATTAAAGAAAAACTCAAGTATATGCATACGATGCAATATCATAAAAATGCCTTTGTATGATTAAGCATACAATTGAAAACATAACAGAAATGCAAACAAAAAGCACCTAAATGACTGATTTTAAGGAATGTTTTTAAAATGCATGAATTTAAATGAAAGCATTTAAAGAACGTGAATCTAAAGAAAGGCTTGTAAATGACTTTGAAAGTAAAAGTGCTGGAAAATGTAAAGAACATGAATTAAGATACTGAAATTGAAAAGAATACAAGAAATAAACTGGTTTTCAATGAGAATAGAAATGCAGATAATAACAACAGATAAGTTTAATGTGCTGTAAAGAGGTAAAGTTTGAATGCGATAAAATTTAAAGTAAAATGCATAAACAGAATGTAAAATTACAGATAAGATAAATGAATAGACAAGTGCAAATAATTGAAAATGGACTTGAATTGATTAAATTGCAGAAAAAATAGAGTTTGGAAGGCATACAGTGATCGTTTTCCCTTAATCTGCTTTAGCCGTCAAGATTTTAGGAATTTAGATCATGTATCCAACCTGATTTACATCGTAGAAACTACTATTTATAGGAAAAAATGTAAAATAAAAAAAACTACCTATCATCTGACCTGACACGTGTACGGACACAAGATCGGTAGTTGTTTCTACTAAAACTACTTAATTCCGACAGTAACACTTCCTGTCGAGCTATACATGTGTTTCATAACGCCTAAGTCTAATTCGACCATGCCCATATTGACATCTTCGACGTTTCACACATTCCGTCGAACAACCGCCAAGTTACTTGGTCTTTCAAACTTAGCAAATTTTTTATTACTTATTTCTGGCTCCTTGCAACTTCACTCGTCGAAGTCTTGAAGTTTTGTCGAAAAACCTAAATCTGAAATTTGGCACCTAACAGATGCCCCCCAAATTCTGAGTTTTCGACACCAATATGTGAAGAGAACTAGAATTTCATTCACTCCACGCGCGACGGTTACTTCTCCGCTTTATCCCATACTATACGTGAAAGCAACCTCCATGGAAACAACTTCTGCCCCCAAGCTACTGAGAAAGTACCTCCCATGGTAATTAGGGTAGACAATGTTGACATGGATCAATTGTTTGATGATCCTATCGTTCCATCTACTCAAACTGTTGCATCAACCAACCCCATGCCACAAGATGTCAATACTGGACATGGCAACATTGGAATAGATGAATGCATCAGCTTAATATTAGGATCTAGCAGCAAGACTTCACCCATGTCAGCGCGTTCTTCCACTCTCCATGGGGACAATTCTGCTGAGAAACTTGATGGCCTGATGGAAGAACTGAAAGGTTTTTTCAAATACTCATTTGATGAGCTTTACCTCAGTCCAGAACTCAGAGGCAATTTGATGCGTGTAACCAAAGAACTTCACACTCTTCGCAAGAAGCTACCTCCAATTCACCGAGGTTACTTCAATGCCATCTATGAGTTCGTTGAAGACTTGACTCCTAAGCTGCCTGAACTTGACAACAGCATCATGCCATATCAACAAGCCCTCAAAGAAAAACAAGAACTTCGTGACAAACTGGCGGCCCTTCGACAAGACAAGGCTACATTGGTCGAACAAGGCGCTCCCCATCAAGCAAAAATACCTGAATTGGAAAGAACTGTTGCTCGTTTGGAATCAGAATTGGCTACTGCCAAGGCCCAACTTCTTGAAGCCACTACAGCGTCCTTTTTAGAAGAAATCAAGGAACTCGACCAACAAATGTCAGACAGCTCTGTCGAAGCAAAAGCTATCTTGTCGAAGGTTGAAGATCTTGAAGTCAACTACGCAAATGCCGAAGCCACGAAGTTCAAATTTGCTGCAGCTTGGGAAGACCTCAAGAAAGCACCTCTTTAGCTTTTCAGTCCTTTTTTAAAAATTGTTTAATTTATTTCCGTCGAACACATTTGTTCGATCATCTCTTGTACTTTACTGCAACACTGAACTTCGATTTGACTGTTTTCGATCAATCTTTTCACCGTCCAGCTAGCACGTTTCCTTTATCACTTTAATTTTTAGTTTCAGGCCATAAATTACATTCGAGGCCTTTGACCAGTCAACTTGACTGTTAAAACTTAACAATTAACGTCAGCTTGCGCTATAAATAGGGGTATGGCACCCCAGTTGCCAACACCACAATCAATAACTCTTAAAATTCTCTTGGTTTCCTCTCCAAAACCTCTGAGAGCCATTTACTTCTTTAACAAATTTCAAACCTGAATGCAACTCCCTTTTGCCTTTGAACAAACCAACTGAGAGTAACGAATTGCAATGGAAGTCCTTTTCACCTACTTCCAACCTCTCCCACCTGGTTCTTACCATTTCGTTTGGGAACCAGGAGACTCCATTCCTTAGAGTTACCCAAAAGGTCTCTGTTTTAACGGTGAAGCCGACATTGGGTTTTGGTAATTTGCCTAATACCAACAATGAGTTTTGGTTAGTTGCCTAATGTGGCTTACCAAACTCATTGAACTGTGTGAGAAGGATGAAGGCCTAGTTCATTCTTTCTTTCAATAGTTTTATGCTCTTTCACACCTCACGTTGGAAATCTTACCGTGAAGGATCTGTAAAACCACTGAAAAGATTTTGCAGGGTCGAGGCCTACTGTCAAGCACATTATGGCACCAACGACTGCCTCTTTTTGGATCCTAGCCTTCCCTTTGCTCACACAAAGTTAGACATTCCTCCTCGACGCGTCCTTTAACTTCAAATCCCCGTCGAGTGGGATGTCACTCCTTTGAAGCGGCTCTCACAGACTTAATTGTCTGTCCAGGTGACATGCCAAGGAGACCGCTTCTGCTTCCCATGTTCCTCTCTCTTCCTAAATTCTTCCTCGGCATGATCTGAATTTTGAACATGGCAAAGCTTCTTCAACTGGATTTATTTTGTAATAGCTTAGGTTTAAGAACTTTTCAGTGCTTGTATCACCAGGCTGTAAGCCTATTCGACAATGTATACTGTGTACAGCCAAATGGCTTATGAATAAAGTAATCCAGTTTATACTTCAAAGTTGTATTTTCACTTCGCACATTGTTGGTCTATATGACTTTAAATATTTGACATTAGTAGACTTAATTCTAAAACCAGAGTTAATTTCAACAAGTGCATAAGCATTTCTTGAGAACACTTGGACAATCTCAAATGGTCCTTCCCACTTGGGACCACTTTCCAAATTCTCGACACTTCTTATCCATTGGCAAAATGACTTTCCAAACTAAGTCACCAATCTTGAACCGTTTATACTTAACTTGACTGTCATAGAATTTAGCTATTCTCTCTTTCTGTCGAATTAAATGCTCTAAAGCCACAATTGTCTCATCATGGACTTCATTTAATTCATCAAACATCGAATTCCAGTATTGTTCTACTGGTACATCATCTTGCTTTTGAATTCTTAATGAACCAAGATTTATCTCAACAGGCAAAACCGCATCATGGCCATAAACCAACTTATAAGGAGTAGTACCTGTCGATTCTTTTGGAGAATTTCTACATGCCCAAAAGAATTGTTCCAAAGTTGAGTGCCAGCTTTTTGGATATCTGCCAATGTGCTTCTTTATCAACCCAATGATGATTTTATTTATGACTTCGACCTGACCATTTGCTTGCGCATAGTATGGCGTCAAAGTCATCATCTTGATCTGCCTCGACTCAGCATACTCGACAACCCTCTTCCCAACAAACACAGATCCTTGGTCTGTTGTGATTGTTTGTGGTATACCAAATCTACAAACAATGTGATTTTCAATGAAATCCACAATGTCTTGTTGCGTTACCTCTTTCAAGGCTACTGCCTCTACCCATTTGGTAAAGTAGTCCACCCCTACGAAGATATATTTGTACCCTTTTGAAGAAGTAGGAAAGATTTGGCCTATGAGATCCAGAGCCCATCCTCTAAAAGGTCAAGGTTTAACGATGGAATGCAACTCACTAGCAGGCACATTTTGTATGGGCCATGTTTTTGGCATTCCTCACAAGACTTTGCAAACATAATGAAATCTTTAACCAAAGTGGGCCAATATACTCTTTGTCTTCTTAACAACCATTTCATCTTCTCGCCTGCCTGATGAGCTCCACAAATTCCTTCATGAACCTCTGCCAATGCCAAGTAGGCATCCTCTTCACTAAGGCATGTTTCCAAATTACCGTCGACAGACTTCCTATACAAAACTCCTGCAAGTACAACAAACTTAGTTTCTTTGTACTTAATTTTCCTATCGATGTCTGCACTTGGATTTTCCAAATAGTCAATTATTGGCTTACGCCAATCAGGCGAATTTGACGCATTGGAAACAAGAATATCTCTTTCATCCAAAGGGTACAGTAACTCACGAACTTTTATGAATTATGTTAACATCTTTGAAGATAACTTATATCCTGAGGCCAACTGGGCTAATTCGTTAGCTTCTTGATTCAGCTCTCTCGGGATATGCTCCAATTCAACACTGTCGAACTGTTTCATTAACTTGCTGGCTACTTGACAGTATTTGACAAGATTATGGCTAACACATTTGTATTCTTGAGTTAACTGCCTTATAACTAATTGTGAATCCCCAAAAACGTTGACAGTGCGTGCTCGCATTTCTATCAAAATTTCCAAACCCACATTAAGGCTTCATATTCAGCCTCATTGTTAGAGCAAGCGTATTTTAACTCGAACATTAGTTTAGTTAGCACACCTAAAGGTGAAATTATGAGAACGCCAACACCAACCCCATTTCTGTGTCTTGAGCCATCAAAATACAAATGCCAAGGCTTTAAATCAACTAGCCCTATCAATTCTTTTATTTCTAAACATGGATAGTCTGTCAAAAAGTCAGCAATTGCTTGACCTTTAACAGGTTTTAGAGGTACATATTGCAAAGAGAATTCAGACAATGCAAGTGTCCATTTTCCAATTCGACCATTCAGAATTGGCTGGGACAACATGTACTTAATTACATTCATCTTTGACATCACTAAGACATTACAAGGCATTAAGTAATACTTAAGTTTTGTACATGAAAAATATAATGCTAGACACAATTTCTCTATAGCACTATATCTTGTTTCTGCATCATTCAGCACTCGATTGAGGTAGTAAATGGCTCTTTCGACGTTATTCTCATCCTCCTGAGCCAGTAGACAACCTATACTATAGCACTATATCTTGTTTCTGCATCATTCAGCACTCGATTGAGGTAGTAAATGGCTCTTTCGACGTTATTCTCATCCTCCTGAGCCAGTAGACAACCTATAGTTTCTTCTGATGCAGATATGTACAACTTCACTGGTCGATGCGGCTCTGCAGGCATCATGACCGGTGGACTTGTCAAGTATTGCTTGATTTGGTCGAAAGCCTCTTGATGTTGTTGAGTCCATACAAAGGCTTCCTCTGCTTTGAGCTTTACCAAAGGAGCAAACACCCTTGTCCTTCCTGAAAGATTTGATATGAACCTTCTGAGAAAGTTCACCTTCCCTAAGAAAGATTGGAGTTCCTTTTTGTTGGTAGGTGGTTTCGCTTCCAATACAGCCTTAGCTTTGTTCTTGTCTACTTCAATGCCTTTCCTAGGCACCAAAAAGCCCAAGAACTTAGCAGCTGAAACACCAAAACCACACTTTTCAGGATTCATCTTTAAACTGTGCTTTCTCATTTCTTGAAAAGCTTGCCGAAGATGGCTCAAATGCTCCTCTTGGCTCTTTGACTTTGACAATCACATCATCAATGTAGACTTCCACAAATTTGCCTATCATTTTATGAAAAATAGTATTCATTGCCCTTTGGTAAGTTGCACCAGCATTCTTTAAACCAAAAAGCATCACTATCCACTCATAAGTTACAATAGACCCTGGGCACCTGAAAGCAATTTTAGGTACATCTTCTTCTGCAATGAATATCTGGTTGTAACCAGCATGTCCACCCATGAAACTTAGAATTTCATGACCAAATGCTGCATCCACTAGCATATCTGCTATGGGCATAGGGTACTCGTCTTTAGGAGTTGCAGTGTTAAGATTCCTGAAATCAACACACACCTTCATCTTGCCATTCTTCTTTATGACAGACACTACATTCGACAACCATTCAACATACCTAGTTGTGCGAATGGACTTAGCCTTCAACAAGTGCTCAACCTCCTCCTTAATTTTCAGCACAACTTTAGGAGCAAACCTCCTGTTGGCTTGTTTGATAGGCTTGCAGTCAGGTTTGAGAGGCAACCTATGTTCCACAAGATCTCTACTCAGACCCGACATTTCATGATAATCCCAAGTAAAACAATCTTTATATTCAGAGATTAATTCCATAATCTGCCTTTTAAACTGGTCTGGCAATAAAGCACTAACATATATCGGCCTCTTTCTATCTTCATCCCCCAGATCAATCTCCTCCAAAGGATCTTCCAACTCGAAACCATCTTTATCCTCAAGCCCCTTCTCAAATCCTAAAGGGCCATCATCGAATATGCAATCAGCTAACACCCCTTCTTCTGAGTTTGGCTGTCGGTCGGCCTTACAAGCCGACGTTTGTATTTGAAGCTTCTCAAGGCTCATTGTTATCGATTGGCCGGCTTTCATCGGCCTCATCTAGCAGCCTAACTCCAAACTGCTCCTCCAAGTAAGCATTCAGAGCATCTTTATCAACAACACCACGATGTACAGATATGGGTTTTACCTTTGGGTCATACACTTTGAAATCCACATGCATTTGCTGCAGATAGCATGGGCTGTCATCAGCTTCAATAATCTCAATGTCATCATGAACATTCCAAAAGATAAGTTTCTGATGCACCGTCGAAGGAACTGCTCCGACAGTATGGATCCAATCCCTACCCAACAGGACATTGTAACTTGACCTTGAAGGGATCGCCACGAACAAACTGGATCTTACTACTGATTCCACTTGCACATTCAGCATTGCTACACCATCAGTCGGTGCGGATCTACCTCCAAAGTCAGTAACCACCATGTTGATTGGTAGCAAATCTGTTTCATCCTTCCTTAACTTCTTGTACATAGCTCTTAGGATCAAGTTCACAGATGCTCCTCCATCGACCAATACCCCGTTGACAAGCTTGCCTTCAATCATTGCCTTAATGTGCAATGGCTGAAAATGACTTCTTTCCTCATTAGTTGGCTTGTCTAAACGAGCAAAATTGTCGAAGATGGTAACCATATCTTGTTCGATAAAGTGCCAACCAATTGGAAAGTCATCAAACTCCTCTTTATCAGGAACTTCTACAACAAATTCATACTGAGCCTGATACTTAGCTGGCAAAATCGATACCAAGTTCACATCAAGATTGGTGAACTCCTCTTCAGTAGATGTTTCCTCATTTTCCAAATAACTTCCTAACCTCATGTCTTCTTTGTCAAGAAAACATTCTTCAGACCCCAAATCTAACAAGGTTGTTCCCATCGCCATCACCAATTCATCCAGGTCTTTGTCTAAGTTAGTGTCAAGATCAAACGCCTCTGGGTCATCTGGATCATTTAAGGCTTCGATGACCTCTTCCATGGACAAGTCTGTTTTGACAAGACTTTGTTCCACTGGTACCGCAGGTTCATCTAGCAAATCAGAATCATTGACTATGATCCTTAATTCCTCCATAAACACATCACTGTTTGTATGCTCGCTCGGAGGCCAACTTCTTCAATCAAACCTATTGGATAAAGCTTCCTCTCTTGAACTGTCTACGGAGCCTTAGCAGGCTTGGCATTCCATTTGGAATCTGGTGAGAATGCTTGCCCCCCGGCCTGGGACGTTTGACGCCGTTCAAAATCAGCCCATTTGACATCAACTACTACACTCTTTAATCTCAACCCAACCTCCTTGGGCAATGGCACCTTCTGGATCCTAACCATGAAGCAGTCCTCATGTTGAGTCTTGGCCATCTCAGCAGCTTTCAGTTTTTGTTTCTGAGCTTTCCTCATCCTCTGTCATGACGTTTCTGACTCTTCGACAGTGGGGCTTTCTTCACTTGATCACCACCAGGATAGGGTATTATGCCAAATTGGTAATCTTCATTCCAAAACGGCACTTGTCGGGGATTACTCTTCCTAGCCCTCACCCTATTTCTCAGCTCAGGGCAACGAGCCTTGGAAGAATTCTCCACCCACTTGTCCACCACCACATTAGCATCAGGCTTCCTAGTCTTATTTATCACTCTACCAGGAGATGACCCATGGTTGTTTCCAATTGATTCCCTTGAGGGCTCAACCAACCAACCGCCAACTGCTCTGTGGTCCTTATGTGCCATAGGCCTCTGCACTCGGTTCACTGAAACAGGCATCTGGTTTATTGTAACGGCATTATAGCTTCTCTTCACATAGCCAGTTCACATGTGCTGGTGAGATATAACCTTTCGATCGTTCTTTGCTTTTTGAGCAGCTTTCACGTCAAAATACCTGTCACAATGTGGGCATAAACTCAACTGCCCCCTATTGTTCTTCCTTCTCAAAAAGTCTTCAACAGACTCGTGAGGCCTTGGGTAAATATCGAATAGATCTTCCACATTCACCACATACTTCTGCTTGGTGCTGATATTCACCATGTTGCAGCTTCTTGCATTATGACCTTCGACATTGGATATGCCTTGGCCAAATGGATCAGTGTCCACCTTCATGCTAGGCTTCTGCTTGTCAGCAAACTTGAGTCTACCTTCTTTCAGAGCTTTTTGTATCAAATCCCTGAAACGAAAACACTCATTAGTAGGATGGCCTAAAGCCCCATGGTACTTACAATAGTTTTGACCATTAGAGTCCTCAGACCTTTTTACTTTATGATCATCTGACAACTTAAGTTGTTTGTCTTTCAACAGAATATCAAATATTTTATCAGCTTTAGTTATGTCAAACGTATATGTTTTGGTGTTTGCATAATTCATCTTTTCCTTCCCCTTGGAAGGTATCAAAGCTTGACAGGCATAGGGCAGCCCTTCTTTCAACTCAGCAAGGTTTATTTCTTGCTCAGTCACAGCCTCGTCCTCACTGTTTGTTTGGTCTTGCTCGACACAAATGATTTTCTCATGTCTAACAAATTTCTTATTGTTTTTCTGATTTTTTTCAGACCTGAGTTGTTCAATCTGTCGAACCCTTTCCCATAATTGGGCAAGATCGACAATGTTTTGGTTCACCAATTTCTTTCTAATATGATAATCCAAACCACCAGCTGCCATTTTAACAATTTCTACTTCAGGGACAGGTGTAAAACACCTGCTCTTCATGTGTTTGAACCTAGAGATGTAATCATCTATAGATTCGACATTGAATAAATCAATCAAATTAACCCTTAGGTCGCCCCTAAAGAATTGATCATGGAACAAACCCTCCAGTTGGGCCCAAGAGTGGACCGAATTGGCCCTTAAAGTTGAGAACCAAGAAAATGCATTCTTTGTTAACGAACTTGAAAAGAACCTAATTTTCAAACCTTCCATAGTGGCCAATTCCCCCATCTCTATCGATTATCTGGCAACATGCTCGACAGTCGATTCTCCACTGTCACCAGAAAACTTGGACAGTTTAGGAATCTTTATTCCCCTTGGCATTTCAGCTTGTTGTACCCATTCAGGGAACGCATATATGAAATACGGTCGATTAGCTTGACCAATATTGAAACCAAGTCTGTTAAGCATCTGGTCGACAGCTTGATTCACATTTTGCTCTATCTGGTTCCCCATGATATTATGCCTAAGGTCGGCCAAACCTTGATGCATTGGTGGCCCTTGATCTTGATTCCTTTGCAAAACTTGAACATGGACATAAGCCAAGTTGTTCACATTCTGACCAAGATTTTGATTTGGTTGAATGACTTCATTCTGCATCACATTGGGGTTATTCACATCTTGTGGGATGCCCCCCAAGTATTGACCTTGAGGCCTGATTCCTAGGCCTTGCTGAACGTTGTCATTCACTGGTGTTGCCAAACCCAAAGCCTGATTCAGCCTTTCCATTTGTACAGCCAATGCACCCATTTGCTGAGTGAATGTAACGACCCGTTTCTAGATCGCTACGAAACCAAAAGAAACCTATATGTGACGCGTTTTAAAAACGGTACTCTTGTGCCCTTTAGAAAAATGCGGTATTTTTTTTAAAACAATAGTGCCCGTAAAGCACACACAGAGTACTTACAGTGTTTCGAAACATGGTGCAACTAGGGCACAAGACTCGAATGCTGATAAAGCATACATGCATGAATACGTAAGTCATATACACAGTATGTGCAAAATAACAGAGTAGAAAATGTGCAAAGAAATACACCTATGGTATGATGACCCTCAAGAGAGCAACCATACCCTGGGGGTACTTCCGGCAGACACCCGCGCAGGGGGCTGCTCCAAAAGCAAAACCACCAGTCTACCCTGTCTTAGCAAAACATCACAAGCCCAACCAGTCACCAACCAACTGTACACAAAAGGTATATATGTATATATATATATACTACAGTCCTCCAAATAAAAACATAACAGCAAACAACGATCAACATGCAATCAAGACAAATAATGATCGTTGCCCGAATCCTCGAAGGGGCCCGCCTCGCTATCGTCCACCAACTGATCTTCCACGTCCTCGCCATCGCCTAGGTAACCATCATGGATTGAAGGCACCACGGGAAAGGGTCAACTTCTCAACAATTCAAATATAACAATTCACAAACAGTAAACAAACCACAATGTATACAGTTCAATTCAAATGCTCGCTCATGACTCAACTCACGACTCATTTCACAACTTATTTTCTCTCGACTCGACAATTTTTTCGGAAGTAGACGCCGATCCATCCACTGAATACCAGCCGTAGCTTTGGGATCCTCGCTCTCCCTAGGTAAGCAGCTCCGGTTCCTTAACGCTGCGACGCCTAGCTAATCCACCATGAACAAAGGGGACCTAGCACCCTCAGTTGTCCGGCTCACATCTCAAAAACGTCTCGATGACTCGACAATGCTCTCAGACTCGATGAACAATTCGTCGCATATGATATTCAAAGAGTTATACGCAAGATTATTCGACCGCATATCAAATAATAAGAGCATGCTTAATATGAAGAAACGCAATTCAACAACTTAAGCAATAAAAGCAGCTTGCATGAAGAAACGCAATTCAACGATACAAACAGCATAAGCAATTCACAGCATTATTCAACCGCATATTAAATAATTGCACAGCTCAACAATAACAGACGGCAATCAACTCATAGAATTCATCCCTCTGCAACTCGATGGAGTTCACCCGGACCGGACACAGGCCCGGTTCCCGGTCCAACCAGTCGGACCGGCCGGTCCGGTCCGGTTTTGATTACCATGCCCATTGGGCTTGACACAAGTAACCCAACTCAACCTGAAACTCTTGGGGATTATTAAACCACTTAACCCTAACCCTAAAGGCTCATTTTAAACTAGTTTTACTCATCCTAAACCTATCTAAGATATGCCCAACAAACTTAAGGAGGATCTCGCCGTTTTTGACCAAACTCATTCGTTTCTCATCGAAATTCAACGCCAATTGAAGTGCCGTGACCGAGGCGACTTCCTCTACATCCTAGCATCATTCAATGTCTATTTTAGGGAAGTAATTTCGTGGTAACCCTTTCCCAAAATTCTGTTTTAATTCTAACCTTAAGTTTTCTCAATTCTAATACTATTTTTGGACTCTAAGGTTATCATTATTATAGGAACCTTGAAAGAAGCTTTTGATTCTACCTTCCTCACCCTTGGAACTCGCGATTTAGACTAAGGTAAAAAGAGGCTAGTTGATTCATATAGGAATTGGGTAGCTATGGATTTAATTTATATGACTGGGGTGTCCCATGACCCCTAAGTTTCACGCGACATTGATTCTCGCTTTCTCTCCATTACAAGAGCAATGGTTTTTGCTTATGACACTGTTTTATGTGCTACAACCCTTGTGGGAGCAAGGGATTAAATTATTAAATTGTTGGTCAAGTAGTTGGAATGATATGAGCATGTCTATTGATGTTAAATTGCTTGTTTTGGCACTGTTTTGTATGCTACACGTATAAGGATTAATTGATTGATCCAAATGTGTTAATTATGCATGAACATGCTATCAGAAACATGATTGTAGTGATGTTTGTTTATGGTTGTTGATATAAAATATATGTATTTGCATCAGCCCTTGGTTTGGCTAAGTATCGGTTGTTGTAGCCATAGTTTGGCTACATTGCCATGTGTAAGATTGTTGATCTATGTTGTTATGGTTAGTGTATTTATTATCCAAGGTTGTTTCTCATAGGCCAACATGTCCCTAAGAGTCATAGGACATTTGGACTATGGTTTGGAAGTAAGATATGGTACCTAGAGCAACTAAGTGGGTTGGGTAGTAAAATTGGTTAAAAGAAAATATTAGATTGAGTTAAGGTAATTGGTATGGTTATTTAATTACTTGGTTTACGGTTGGTTACAACTTGAATATAGGTTGGCAAAAGTTTTGTAAGTTTCACAAGAGATAGGATGATAAAAGTGGAAAATCAACTAAGTGTTGAATCCCTAAAGCTAATTATAAGGTAACTTACGCTTCAAGAAAATAATTAAAAATATTATGCGCACTCGTTGACGAATTGATGACTGTTTGTTTGAGACCCAACTCTAAGGAGCCCGTTTATGGGTACTCTTTGATGAATGTTTGTGTGTGACTCAGTTCTACAAGGCCAGATTGTGGGACTCAGCTCTAAAAGGCCTGTTTATGGACCCAGCCGATGATTGGTCCGTTTATGGGATCCAGCTTTGAAGAGCCCGTTTATGAGACCCAACCTCTAGTGAGCCCGTTCATGAGTACTCCACCGTTTATGTTTAGAAATATGTAAGGATCTTGTCTGCTGGTATGAGATATGTGTGATCGAGTATATGATAGATGGGTCTTGTATTTAGACAATTATGAGTTAGTAACAGATGATGCTTTGTTGTTGTTGACATATTTGAATGTTGTTGCCTTGTTATGGTTAAGACATTGGATGACTAGTAGAATCATGTGTTTGTTGCATGCATATCATGTTTGTTATTTCCCCTACCGTGTCATTTCTATATGAATGTGATTCCTCACCTCTTCTTCCTTTGGGGATATTTGCGCACCACTATGTATGGGTAGATAGTGAGTTTGCTGGGGATGATGACCTAGTGGACATACACGTCGAGGAGTAGTCTGTATGCTGCTAATTAGTTTAGACTTCGTTATTGTCTTTATGCTTTGTTATTGACTAGACTATGTATTAGATGTGGTAAAGCTCTGATTATATGTGACATCGGGATGTTGGGTTTTACATTGACTTGGATTTTTTTTATTTCAAACTATTTTTCGTAAATGTTAATTGGATTTTGTTGAGTGATATTCGCTACGTTTTTAGTTTTAAAATCTTCACGATTTTTTCCACATGTTTTATCGTTAGTTTCACCGCAAGGGTAGCAGGTGTCACCTTTAGTGGAATCAGAGTAGTTCGGTCCTAACCGGATTATGTAGGTGGTCTATTGTGTTTTAGTGTATGGACTCTGAGAAGAGTTACATGGATTACTTGTCTTATTTGTGTTTGTTGTGTAGTTTAGTTGGTTTTAAGGAGTATAATTCATAGAATAGTAAGGATGATAGTGTTGGACTGAGAGTTACCTACATCATTAGCGGTAAGCCTTAGATCAGTAATTACTAGAGGTGGAGATTTCTTAGTGTTTTATCCTAATTTATGGTAGCGTGTGGAATAAGATTGGCCAACCCTTAGTCACTACACCAAAGATGAAGGACTTTTAGTCATGACCTTATAGGGACTTTGGGATAGGTTTGCAGAATTATTAGCTTAAGTGAGGAGATTTAGCAAACTTGATCTAAGATTAATAGTGCGACTAATTATGAGATAGTTTATCAGAGTAGCGTAGCGGAAGCGTGACGATTATGTTATAGGAAGGATCTCTAATAGAGCCTAAGGGTAATCATATGGTACCAATGTTTTTATGCTCAAGACCCTATTATTGATCCTTACAGAAAAATCCATAGATAATATTTATAATTATTGTTGCTTGGGTTACCTGGCTGAATGAGTAGGAGGGACTGCAGCCCAATAACTTGTCGCCGGTGAGCAAAGCAACGGTAATCAATAAAGACGAATAACATTAGTGCTTAGGCAACCTTAGTTGCTTAGATGTAGTTACGAATGTAGACCAGTTACCTTATGAGTAGATTTGTTGTACTCGTTGTGATAGCATAAAGTTCAAGACCCGTAGAATTTAGAATTAAAATTTAGAATTAAGTTTAGTACGAGTAATCAGCCTTAAGAAATTTGTAAGGATAATTGGGTATAAAGTCATGTCCTCCTTTTTTTTTAAAAAAATACTCTGGAATTTTGAGGACAAAATTCTTTTTAGGGGGAGAGAATTGTAACACCCCGATTTTTGTAGGTGTATGCATGTGCTATCGTAACTATAGGAAATATTATTATTAATATTACTGTGGTTATTATTGTTATTATTATTGTTTTTATCATTGTTGTTGTCGTCGCTATTATTATTATTATTTGTATTATTATTATTATCGATGTTAGTATTATTATTAATATAATTAATAATAATATAATTGTTGTAGTGTTAAAGTATATATATATATATATATATATATATATGATATGCGAATTATATATTAATTGTGCTTATAATAATATGTAATTAATTGTATTGAAAGCTAATGGTGCATAACTATATGTATACTTATATTTATATGATGTTTATATTAGGATAAGATCATTCATGTTATTATGTAGTTATATAGTAATAAGTGATTTATTTATAAGTTTTTGCATTAATATGAGATTGTAATTATAATTATGTATAATTGTGGCTATAATTATAGTACTAGATATTGTATGGTTTTGCATTAAATCAGGATTATGTAATCGGTTAGATGTGATAGAGATTCAATCCTTGAGTAGATGAGCCTACCTTATCTTACTCCTTAAAGTTTCGATTAGATATGAATCAGTTTTAATAGGAATCATAATTAAGAAAGGATAATCTTTTACTAAGTTATCTCTTGAGATCTTATCTTAATCTTCTGAAGATCTTATCTAGAAACAATTATCAATTTTGTCTCTCATTTCCCATCGTCTTTTTGACCTATCTAGATTCCAAATTAGGACTTGCTTATGAGACACACTTTTGTAGATCTATCTCTAAGCTTTCCATTGCCATCAAGAACCCATCAATATGATATCTCTAGCTCAAGTTACATTAAACACCGTGATGCAGTGTCATTGTACCCGAGACATCAATTCTTATATGCGTTTTAGTGAGTTTTGACCCATGTGGCTTGACCTAAGTAACTCAACTCCACCTGAAACTCTTGGGGATGATTAAACCACTTAACCCTAACCCTAAAGGCTAATTTTAAACCTGTTTTACTCATCCTAAACCTATCTAAAAGCTACCCAAGGAGCCTAAGGAAAATCTTGCCATTTTCAACCAAACTCACTCGTTTCTCATCAGAATTCAACACCATTTGAAGTGGCATAACCGGGGTGACTTCCTCTACATCTTGGCATCATTCTATGTTTGTTTTAGGGAAGTAATTTCGTGGTAACCCTTTCCCAAAATTCTGTTTCAATTCTCACCTTGAGTTTTCTCAATTCTAATACCGTTTTTAGACTCTAAGGTTATCCTTATTATAGGAACCTTGAAAGAAGCTTTTGATTCTACCTTCCTCACCCTTGGAACTCGCGATTTAGACTAAGGTAAAAAGAGGCTGGTTGATTCATATAGGAATTGGGTAGCTAGGGATTTAATTTATATGACTGGGGTGTCCCATGACCAATAAGTTTCACGTGACATTGATTCTCGCTTTCTCTCCATTGCAAGAGCAATGGTTTTTGCTTATGACACTATTTTATGTGCTAAAACCCTTGTGGGAGCAAGGGATTAAATTATTAAATTGTTGCTCAAGTAGTTGGAATGATATGAACATGTCTATTGATGTTAAATTGCTTGTTTTGGCACTATTTTGTATGCTACATGTATAAGGATTAATTTATTGATCCAAATGTGTTAATTATGCATGAACATGCTATCAGAAACATGATTGTAGTGATGTTTGTTTATGGTAGTTGATATAAAACATATGTATATGCATCAGCCCTTGGTTTGGCTAAGTATCGGTTGTTGTAGCCATGGTTTGGCTACATTGCCTTGTGTAAGATTATTGATCTATGTTGTTATGGTTAGTGTATTTATTATAGAAGGTTGTTTCTCATAGGCCAACATGTCCCTAAGAGTCTTAGGACATTTGCACTATGGTTTGGAAGTAAGATATGGTACCTAGAGCAACTAAGTGGGTTGGGTTGTAAAATTGGTTAAAAGAAAATATTAGATTCAGTAAGGTAATTGATATGGTTATTTAATTACTTGGTTTAAGGTTGGTTATAACTTGAATATAGGTTGGCAAAAGTTTTGTAAGTTTCACAAGAGATAGGATGATAAAAGTGGAAAATCAACTAAGTGTGGAATCAATAAAGCTAATTGTAAGGTAACTTAGGCTTCAAGAAAATAATTAAAAATTTATGCGTACTCGTTGACGAATTGATGAATGTTTGTGTGAGACCCAGCTCTAAGGAGCCCGTTTATGGGTACAGTTTGATGAATGTTTGTGTATGACTCAGCTCTACAAGGCCAGCTCGTGGGACTCAGCTCTGAAAGGCCCATTTATGGACCCAGCCAATGATTGGCCCATTTATGGGATCCAGCTTTGAAGAGCCCATTTATGAGACCCAACCTATAGGGAGCCCGTTCATGAGTACTCCACCGTTTATGTTTAGAAATCTGTAAGGATCTTGTCTGCTGGTATCGTATGAGATATGTGTGATCGAGTATATGATAGACGGGTCTTGTATTTATACAATTATGAGTTAGTAACAGATGATGCTTTGTTGTTGTTGACATATTTGAATGTTGTTGCCTTGTTATGGTTAAGACATTGGATGACTAGTAGAATCATGTGTTTGTTCTATGCGTATCATGTTTGTTACTTCCCCTACCGTGTCATTTCTATATGAATGTGATTCCTCACCTCTTCTTCCTTTGTGGATATTCGGGCACCAATATGTACGGGTAGATAGTGAGCTTGCAGGGGATGATGACCTGGTGGACATAGACGCCGAGGAGTAGTCTGCATGCTGCTGATTAGTTTAGACTTCGTTATTGTCTTTATGCTTTGCTATTGACTAGACTATGTGGTGAAGCTCCGATTACATGTGACATTAGGATGTTGGGTTTTACATTGACTTGGTTTTTTATTTTATTTCAAACTATTTTCCACAACATGTTAATTGGATTTTGTTAAGTGATATTTGCTACGTTTTTAGTTTTAAAATCTTCACTATTTTTTCCCGCTTGTTTTATCATTAGTTTCACTGCAAGGGGTAGCGGATGTCACAGTCAACCTGTGTTAGATGGCTACATAGATGCATATATGGCTGGTGATCTAGATTCTAGAAAATCTACTTCTGGATGCTTGATGACTTTTGGAGGGAGAGTGGTGTCTTGGCAATCAAAATTGCAAAAATGTGTTGCCTTTTCTACCACGGATGCTGAATATATTGCCATTACTTAAGCTTCTAAAAAACTGTTGTGGACGCAAAAATTCCTACAAGAGCCTTAAGCAAGAGAAGTTTGTTTTATTTTGTGACAATCAGAGTACAATCCACCTTAGTAATAACCCGACTTTTCAATCCAGGTCAAAACGCATTGAGGTGTGGTATCATTGGATACGGGCGGCGCTAGCGATGAAGACATTTTCACTTGAAAAGATCCATACTGATGAGAATGGTTCAGATATGATGACAAAGACCTTGCCTATGACAAAGTTGATATGTTGCAGAAAGAAAGTAGGCATGGTTAAGCAGTCCCTTCCCACTTGAGTCGTGAGGGGGAGATTTGTTGGGTGGGTCACTCTGTAACATCCTAAACTACTTTCAGGATGGCCGACTGTCCCCACAAACTAACACAGGTCTTTTGAGCGTGTTTTGTCCTCACTCACATGCTTTCTAAAAAACTTCCCAGAAGGTCACCCATCCCAAGAGTGCTCCAAGTCAAGCTCGCTTAACAATGGAGTTTTTATGTTTCAGGCTCCCGAAAACATAATGCATTTCTTGGTATAGGTAGTACCAATCAATTCTTTTAAGTCGTCATTCAACCGTGCAGTCCCATACCTGCACAGCCTTAGGATCCCTCTCATTCTAGTGTGAATTGGGTTCATTCACGTGTTCCTTTGCATGTCAGGTGCTTCCAACACCGACGATCACTTTGCCGCGGTCGTCAGCCTCTGGCCCACCAGCTTCCGCATGGTTCGTCCACGAACCACACCGTACTGGGAGAGGTCTGCTCCGATACCGTTTGTAACAGCCCAGACTACTTTTAGGATTGCTGACTGTCCCCACAAACTAACACAGATCTTTTGAGCGTGCTTTTTCCTCACTCACACGCTTTCTAAAAAATTTCCCAAGAGGTCACCCATCCCACAAGTGATCCAAGTCGAGCATGCTTAACTATGGAGTTCTTATGTTTATGGCTCCTGAAAAGAAGATGCATCTTGTTACTATAGGTAGTACCAATCAATTCTTTTAAGTCATCCTTCAACCATGCAGTCCCATACCTGCACAGCCTCAAGATCCCTCTCATTCTGATGTGAATTCGGTTCATTCACATGTCCTTTTGCTTGTCAGGTGCTTCCAGCACCGATGATCACTTTGCCGCCGTCGTCAGCCTCAGGCGTCACACACTCCCCAAGTGGGCCCATGCCAACTTATTAAAAAGAAGAGGAAAAGAAAGAAATAAATAGAAGTAATGGGCCTAGCCCATGTTTTAGAAAGAAAGGGATTTTAATCCCTGATGAAAGAAGATAGCGATGTGGCTGCACGTAAGAAAAAAGAAGCACAATAGCGACGCCGACAGGAAAGAGAAGAAGAAAGTAGGTTCAGGTGGTGGGGTGGGTTTAGTGTGACACCCGGGGATTATGAGGGCAGGGAGTGATTGCCAGTGCATCTGCAATTGGCACGGATAAAGAGCGGCTCCTGGTTGGCTTCCAGTGAAAGGGCACATGAATGAACCGAATACACATCAAACTGAGAGAGATTCTGAGGCTGTGCAGGTATAAGATTGTACAGTTGAAGGAAGGCTTAAAAGAATTGACTGGTACTACCTATACCAACAAATACATTATGTTTTCGGGAGCCCGAAACATAAAAACTCCATTGTTAAACGTGCTTGATTTGGATCACTTGTGAGATGAGTGACCTCTTGGGAAGCACCTCAGGATGTGTGTGCGTAAAGACAAAGCACACTGAAAAGACTCGTGTTGATTTGTGGGCATAGTCGTCAATCCTGAAAGCAGTCCGGGATGTTACATTCAGCAAACTTACTCCGCTTTTTGCTAAAATTTTAGTATATTGTTCCTGCCACTAAGCTTGTTATTTTGATATATTTTATTTGTGGTTTTACTTTCTATATTGTCTGGCTGTATACCCTCTGTTGGGTTTTATTGTGCTTGTTTCCACCATTGTTGGTGATGATATTGATGTCCTGTTGATCCCTAGAGCTGCTAGGAAGACTTTATTAGTGTACCCATTATTTTACTTAGTGGAAGGTTTTACTGGACTAGGTCCCGTGGTTTTTATTCCCTCAATTAAGCGAAGTTTTCCACGTAAAAATTTGCAGTGTCTCTGATATTTATTTTCTGCATTGATATTGTCCTGTGGGAGTATATTTTTTGTTGTGCCTATTTATTTGCACAGGTGGGGAACAATATTTCCTTAATTATCTCTGGTTTTTCTGAACATAAAGCATACACCAATTCTACCAAAATAATATTGGACAGATCTTTAGAATTTTCCAAAGAAGAAATAGTGGATTCAAACCCCTCAGGAACCGTCACAAGGATTTTTTGAACTATCGTTGTATCAGAAAAATCAATTCCAAGCAACCTCACCTTGTTGACAATGCTTAGAAGTCTGTCAGAATACTCCTTGACTGTTTCTGACTCCTTCATTCGTTGCACCTCAAACTCCCTGATCAAATTCAGCACTTGCATCCCTTTGACTTTCTAATTTCCTTCATACTCTTGCTTGAGAAAATCCCAAATTGCCTTTGCTGATTTCAGAGTCATAATTCTGGTAAAAATTGCTTGAGAAACTGCAGAAAATAGACAAGACTTTGCCTTTGATTTTTGCTACTTTCTTTCCTTATAATTCATGATTTGTGGAAGCGTTGGATTTTTTGGTAATGGATCATCCACATAATCCTCCTCAACAGCCTCCCAAAGATCGTTAGCATCAAGATAAGCCTCTATTCCGATTACCCATAAGTGATAATTGTCACCCTAGAAAATTGGCAATGTTATGGCTGAGTTATCAGATTGCATTTTTCAACTCTTCGATTAAGTGTTTTGGTGTTTGGTGAAACTCTTAACCTTACTAGGTCCCTCAAGAACAATATAGCGCTTTGATACCAATTGTCAGAAAAAAGTAAAGGATTCTAACAAGGCTTATGGAAATGGAAACTGAAAACACACATACATTCATTCATACCAACAACTTTTATATCAACAACTTTTATATACAAGAAACTCATAACCAAACATTAATAAAAATAAATCTACCCATAAATTTGTAACCACCCACTATAAATTTGTAGCAACTCACTACTTCCCATAATTCCTATAGTTAAAGCTCATAACATTGATAACCATAGAAATTCTACCATAAACTCTAATAATAGATATTGATTCATATTCTCAACACTTCTTCATGGATGGGATGCTTAATTTAAGCTTGTTACATATTTCTGTTTTGTGAATATTTTTAGGGCTTAAGTTTGCTGTTATTTTAAGATGTTAAAGATATTGGAGAAACACTAAGACCATTTCTTCACCAAGGCTGGTACAAAACTAAAACTGATTACAGGGTATGTTATTATTCCATTCATTTTTACTGTTATTTTAAAGCATGATTAGTTAATCATGCACAATTGTGTTCATTCATTTTTTCACACATGTTCAAAGCATTGCAGAAACCAGAAGTCTAATTCAACAAAAGTGAAGTTGATTTGGAATTCTAATCATGGACAAGTTGTTGAGGCCTCTGCAAAGACAATTTCAAGAAGCTACTCATGGACGGCTCCTCTTATGTCAATATGGTAGCCATATGGTTACCCAAAAATAAAAATAAATTAAAGACTAGGTACATATATTATACTTTGAATGTTGATATGGCATATGATTCAACTGTTTCCACTGGTGTAGTGGTGGTCCTAGTTTATGCAAGTACTAGAACCTGGGATTGATTTGTGTATGTCAGTTTATGCAAGTGCCAGAACCTGGGATTGAATCGTGTATTATCATTTTTTAACTTTTTGCATGTCTATTTTAGATCTGTAAGTAAAAATTACCACGAAAATAAGACCCGGCTATAGGGTGTAGTTATGGGTAGTAGTACACCCTGGTTGTTGCTTAGTCGTTCTTGTAATGTCCATTTTCTACCCAAAAAATAAGACCTAAGTAAGATTCGAACCACGTGTTTGTGCGTAAAACAAGTGGACAAAGCCATTGTGCCACCATCAGTTATTTTAATAACAGTTAAATATTAATAAATATATTCCTTAGTAATTTGGCCTTATCGAAGAATTCAGTCTAACTCTGCCAATAAAGCTACTAAACTTGATCCGTATGGTTAGACCTTTTCCTTCCATGCATAATGTTCAATGAATCTGCTAATGCTTTATAGGGTAAGCATGATGAAGTAAAAATGCTGAATCAGAAGAAAAAAAAAAAAAAAGAATTGGGACAGAGTAACTTTTGAAACCAAATACCAATATCTATATCAACCATTGTACACGGAGGATTTGTTCACTTGATGCGATATTTGGTGCTAATAAATATATTATATATCTGGTGCTAATAAATCTATTTTACAGGTTTTATTTTAAAGGAAATTAACCTGGTCACTAGAAACCCTTTATTAGCGGAGAAGGTTGCAGAAAAAGGTGTTTGCGTCAAAGAAGACAAAGCCTCAAGGGGCTTTTGATTATCATTGATGTTCCTGATTAGCACATAGAATAGCTTTTATAACCTCACAGCTTAATAAACTCACTCGCATTATTAGAGTATAGTTTACTTGTATCATTGTCTTAGCCTGTAGTATGTGTATTTTTATCTTTTTTTTTCAATTGGGAATTCAAGTCATTTTAAGCAATATTGCACAATTCTCACAGTTTTTTTTTTGAAAGTGTCTCTAATGTACCCCATTCCAAGTCGCTTTAAATTGCTTTTTTTATACTTTTTGTCCCAATCCCAAATTTTGTTTACTTCAAATAAAATAACCCTACTTCAATTTGAGGATTGTTTAAAATTATATGGACTCGATGGTTTAATTAAAAATTGTACCAGAAGTTGAATCGTACAAATATTAGAATCGTAGTCTAACTATTTAATTGATTAAATTTATAGTTAAATTAGTTTATATTTGAAGAAAACATAATTGATCCACAGTCTAACCATTTTAATTGATTTTTTTAACAGCAAAAAAAAAATATTTATTAATAAATTAGGAGTACATAAGGGTACTACAACCTATTACAATGAATACAAAAGGGCACTCCAGCTCATCATACCGAGTACAAAGGGTACTGCACCCTAATACCTCATGGGCAAAAGCCCACAAGAGCTATATCCCAGCATCACGCCTAGGTATCCATCACGTGGTCCCCATTCAAAGAAACCAAGAGGAGTCCCCGTAGCCTTACCTCCTCGAAATGCAGCCCAACGTACGGGTCCACCTCTCATTCATAAAATAAGCAACTACTCCTACTCGACTTAGCCAGGAACCACTTCCACGAGGTAAACTTTATAAGGTCCATTACTTCCTGCACATTAGGTACTTTCATTAAAATAATACACCCATTTCTACACCCCATATAACCCAGAAAACTGCATGTCAAATCAACATCAGCCCTTTTTTACTAGGCCCTGATGGCCCATTAGAGGAGAAAACCGGGAATAACCATTTCAATTGATTATTTTTGCATGATTTCTAAATACGGATATGGATTACAACCAATTGAATAAATAGATAACAGTTTTGAGTGCTAGCATGTATCGTAAAAACTACTGATAATATTGACACCAGAATATTTCAATAGTCTGGGTCAGACCGACTATTATTCAACTTACTAGCTCAAAACTAAAATATATTAAGATTTTCCTAATTAAGAACGATAAAAAGAAAATAAAGATTAAAGAGCCATGAAACTTCAATTTTGCTGCGGTATGCTGTCCCACACAATGAAAGTCACAGTTGACCTAAGACTTTTCCACAGAACTAGAGTTTATAAACCTCCCCTTTTAGTAACGACCTTGTTATTTCTTCTTTTTCCCACACTTTAAACTTCTACACATAACCATCATCTACAATGAAAATTGAGATAGTCCCATTACTTTTGGTGATGCCATTCTATTGGCTTTGCCTTTGTAATCACGTCTTTATTGTTTCTGGCCTTTGTCATGATGATCAGTGGCCTTTGCTGCTCCAACTTAAGAAAAACCTAACATTCATTCCAAAAAGCAGCCGGATGAAGTCGTGGAATCCAAGAAATGATTGTTGCATGTGGTTAGGGGTTACGTGTGATGAGGAGGGACATGTTATTGGTCTTGATCTCAGTGGAGAATCAATCTCTAGTGGATTTGACAATTCAACTAGTCTTTTCGATCTCCAACATATCCAGAAACTGAACTTGGCTCACAGTTATTTCAGTTCTTACATTCCATCCGGATTCAACGAGTTGGAGAATTTAACATACCTGAATTTGTCATATGCTGGTTTTGTCGGGCAGATTCCAATAGAGATTTCTCAACTGACAAGGTTGGTTACTCTTGATTTGTCTTCTTTTTCCTATTTAACAGGGCCAGAACAAATACTTGAGACTCTTTGAGTGCCGGAATCTGCAAAAGCTTGTCCAAAATCTCACTAGTCTTAGGCAACTGTATCTGGATCATGTAAATGTAATAGCTCAGGGACATGAATGGAGCAATGCTTTGTTGCCGCTGCATGATCTGCAAGAACTGAGCATGTCTAGCTGCAATTTATCAGGACCCCTTGATTCTTCCCTGACAAGACTTGAGAATCTATCTGTCATTATTCTTGATGTAAACAATTTTTCATCCCCAGTGCCAAAAACATTTGCCAGTTTTAAAAACCTGACCACCCTTCGTCTTGCTTATTGCAGGTTGACAGGAAGATTTCCACAGAAGATCTTCCAAATTGGAACGTTGTCAATTATTGACTTATTATACAACCCCAATCTCTGTGGTTTCTTTCCAGACTTCCTACTGAGTAGATCTCTCCAGAGCATTAGAGTGAGTTGGATAAACTTCTCTAGAGCATTACCTCGCTCTATTGGTAACATGAAGCACTTATTTGAATTGGATCTTTCTCATAATCAATTTAATGGAGCACTTCCCAATTCATTGTCAAACCTCACACAACTCAGGTAACTAGATTGTCATCTAACAGCTTCACAGGTCCAATGCCATCAATTGGCATGGCCAAAAAAACTTACCCACCTTGTCATTTCATATAATCGTTTAAGTGGTGCAATTCCATCATCTTCTCACTTCGAAGGACTGCACAATCTTGTCGGAATTGACTTGAGTTATAATTCTATCAGTGGGAGCATTCCTTAATCACTTTTTACACTCCCGTTACTGCAGCAAATCCATCTTTCATTCAACAAATTTAGCAGACTAGACGAATTCAAAATTTTGTCTTCCTCTGTATTAAACACCCTTGATTTAAGCAACAATAATCTATCAGGGTCTTTTCCAACATCTATCTTCCGGCTCAATTCACTCTCTATCCTCAAACTTTCATCTAACAAGTTGAATGGGTCACTGCAGCTAGATAAGCTTTTGGAGCTCAGAAATTTAACTACAATAGACCTTTCATACAACAACGTATCAGTCAATGCAAATGTTGCAAATGCTGATCAGTCGTCCTTTCACAACATTTGCTCTCTAAATTTGGCATCCCGCAACTTGAAAACTTTCCCTGGTTTCTTGAGAAACAAATCCAGATTAACCATTCTAGACCTTTCACTTAACCAGATTCAAGGAACCGTGCCAAACTGGATTTGGAAACTAGATAATCTTCTAAGCTTTAACATTTCTCACAATTTGCTCACTAATATGGAAGGACCTTTGCAAAATCTTACTTCCAACATGATAGTCCTTGACCTTCACAACAACCAACTACAGGGGCCAATACCTGTTTTTTGTAAACGTGCTCCCTATTTGGATTACTCACTGAACAAATTTAGCTCTGTTATCCCAGAAGATATTGGTAATTACTTGTTTGACACAATTTTTCTCTCGCTTTCAAATAATAATTTACATGGCTGCATCCCCCACTCCCTCTGCAATGCTTTAAATCTTCAAGTGCTTGATCTTTCCATTAATAACATTTCTGGAACAATTCCCTCATGTCTAATGAATTTGACTAAGACCCTTGGGGTGTTAAATATGAGGATGAACAATCTCACAGGTCCTATCCCTGATATGTTTCCAGCTTTGTGTTCTCTAAGGACTTTGGATCTCCAAAAAAAACTAGTTAGATTGACAGATTCCAAAATCAATTGCTAAATGCTCAGCGCTAGAAGTGTTAGACCTTGCAAAAAAACCAGATTATTGATGGCTTTCCATGCTTGTTGAAGAATGTATCCACACTCCGTGTCCTGGTATTGCGCGAAAACAAATTCTATGGTCCCATTGGATGTCCAAAGATCAAAGACACTTGGCATGTGCTTCAGATAGTTGATCTAGCCTTTAACAACTTCAGTGGGGAACTACCTGGAGAAAGCTTCAAAAGTTGGGTCGCAATGATGTCTGATGAAAACCGAGCTGATTCTGATGTAAATCACATCCAATTTCAGGTTATCCAATTAGGTGAAATATATTATCAGGATTCAGTGACAGTTACAAGCAAAGGTCAACAGATGGAGCTGGTTAAAATTCTAACTGTCTTCACTTCCATCGACTTCTCCCCCAACCACTTCGAAGGGAAAATACCAGAACAACTATTTGACTTTAAAGCACTGTATGTGCTTAACTTGTCAAACAATGCTCTCTGTGGCCAAATTCCATTGTCCATAAGAAATCTGAAGCAGCTCGAGTCCTTAGATCTATCAATCAACTCACTGGAATGAGAAATTCCCACAGAGCTTGCAAGTCTATCTTTCCTATCATTCTTGAAGCTCTCTTTCAATCAACTGTCTGGACAAATCCCTACAGGTACCCAAATTCAATCATTTCCAGAAACTTCCTTCATTGGTAATAAAGGATTATTTGGCCCTCCATTTTCAATCATTAACAGTGTCAGTATAAGTCCACCAATGGCAGATTGTGAAAGACTAACTTGTTCAGTTGATTGGAATTTTTTAAGTGTGGAATTGGGATTTGTTTTTGGTATCGGAATTCTCATTGGTTCCCTCTTGTTTTGGAAGCATGGGAGGGTATGGTATTGGCAACTTGTACACAAAACCGTTTGCTGGATCTTTCCCCATTTGTATCTTGAACATGTAATCCACATAGGACAAAGGTACATGGTTTTAAGGTGGCAATTTTAGTCATTAGTTTTTTTTTTTTAATAAAACTATTGTGACTTGTCACCTTGCTTAAAAAAAAAAAGTAGTGATGTTACCTTATATTCCCTATTTCCCAATTCAGTTGTTCCTTTGGGTTTATTTCTTAAAGGGGATAGAAAAAAAAAATAGGGGAGTAGATGTACTGAAATTCTGAAAAGACGTTGTGGTACATTTTGAAGAAAATATTGTCATCAGGATCAGTGATGATATAAAATTGTGATTACATTTGATTTCTTATCTTATTAAGAACAAAAGTTTTGTAAGGTCACTAAAAACATAAAAAGATATTTGCATAATATATTGAGTAAATTACACTCCCCTTAATTAAAAAATTTAATAAACCATTACTCAAAAAAAAAAAATTACACTCTCGTCTCCTAAAAGATACAAACATTACACTTCTCTCTCATTTAATGTTAAAATATAATCTTCTCTCCACCGATAGATAACAATATACTCCACTTTACTTTATTTTTAAATTTTCTTTAAAGTTCTGTTGATTTTCATTAAAATAAAATTTTATGACCAAAATATCATTTACATTCCTCTCGTAAGATATATGAGTATTAAATTGTCCTCTACTCTTATGTTAAATTATACATCCCCCAAAAAAGAAAAAAGATAAAAATTCTCTACAGTCAACTCTATTTTTAAATTTTTCGTTAAAAAAGAATTCTATGACTGAAAAATCTTTTACACTATTGTCACTTGGGAGATTCAAATATTATTCTTCGTTTATTTTAAATATACACTTTCCTCCCTTAATAGAAGAAAATGCATCACACTTTATACTATTTTTATATTTTGAATAATCTATTAATTCAGGGACGTTGTGTGGCATCTGTTTACCCAAATTTGGTTTATAAGCGTATTTCTACCAAATTCAACAAAGTAATAAATAATTAATTCAAACGATTGCAAGATCGACGAATTATGTGGTAATCTCGTTTTGCGAACAATGGTTTTTTGAAATTAACGGTCAATTGCTCGATGCGTTATCAGTTTGTAACATTCTTGGCTTCAGAGCCATGAATAATTGTGTCTTATGCCAAATTTGTATATGATGATTCCAACTAACAACAAGTTGTTGTCGAAATGGCAATATAGACTTAAATAAACAAGATTGGCTGTCGAAAGCCAATAACTTGGTTTACAAGTAAGTTAGAGCAAAATTTAAAACAAGAATGCAACTACTGCAATGTGATGGGACATGCATCACTAAAGCCCAACATGCAGTTGAAGTTAACGCAGAAATGTAAGGGAAAACAAGTAATAGACAAAGTTTAAGAAACACTGCTAAAGGACATGAATTTAAGTGAATACATGTAAATGCATGAATTTAAATAACAGAAGCGTAAAGAGCATGAATTTGAATAGAAAAGCATGTAAATGACTTTAAAAGTAAAAATGCAGAAAACAGTAAATGACAAGGAATTAAAGGATGTAAATTCAAAGCAAGAAAATATAAATTGATTGGAATGTAAATGACATAACTGGAAATGCAAAGAATTGAAAATAGATTGAAACTTGATTAAAATGCAGAAAGATAAGGTGTGGAAGGCATACGATGATCGTTTTCCGTTAATCTTCTTTAACCGTCGAGATATTAGGAATTAGATCATGTATCCAACCTCGATTACATCGTACAACCTACTATTTATAGGCAAAAATATGAAAAAACTACTTAACATCCAACCTGACACGTGTACGGACATGGGTTGGTAGTTAAGTTTTCGCTAAAAACTACCTAATCGACAGTAGCACTTCCTGTCGAGCTATACATTGATCTTTACTTAATAATTAAGCCTGTTCGACCATGATCATTTTGACATCTTCGACGCGTTATGCCTTCCGTCGAACAACCGCCCCATCACTTGGTCTTTCAAACTTAGTCAATTTTCATCCCTTGCTCTGATCTTTTACGCCTTTACTTGTCGAATTCTAACCTTCTGTCGATCAACCCAAATTTGAAATTTGGCACCCAACAGATGCCCCCCAAATTTTGAGTTGTCGACGCCAACATATGGAGAGACCCAGAATTTTGCTTGACTCTACGCGCGACGGTTTCCTTTCCGCAACGTCCCATCACAGGCCTGCGCTTTCCTTTTCTTTATATTAATATATTTCCTTGTATGTCTCATCACATACTAAGATTTTGACAATCGTCAAATCTCAGGAATATCCGGTAGAAAAATCTATGTCTGAGGACTCAGAGAATACTCCCACAGCAGAACCTTATTTGCTCACGCTGCTCTCTGTATCAGGGAGTTAAGGTCATTTCTTTAAAGAAAAGTGCATCCGAAAGATGTACCTCAAAAGATCAAATTCCTGTCGAAGAAATTGCCTCCTCAAGCACTGACAAGGTAAGTTCTCAATTCTCAAAACCCTTGAACCTTCATATTGTGAACAATCCCTCGCCATATTTATCTTCGACAGGGCTCACCTGACCAACCTCACATAGATGCTTCACTGCCTTTGCAAATGATTCTTCCATCCACTGTTCCATCAACAGCTGAGGTAAAATTTTACTTGATTACTCCGTTTTGGTTCGGATACAAACAGCTTATAGCTAGTTAAACTGATGTTCCTTACTATAGGTATTTTCAAAGGCTCAATCTGAGAACGCAGTCGAGAAACCCTTCCCCCATGGATGTTGATGAGGGTATTTTAGACTCCTCGACAGAAAATCCACCTCAATCCTCTATTCCTCAAGATGATCCTATCCCAATAGAAGAGATAATTTCTGCCCCCCAGCGAGCTAAACCAACTGGCAAACCCAAACATGGAGATTATCTCTATCTCCTTATTTTCTGGTTCTGCTTATTTCATATGGGAACCAGGAGGCTTCACAATTTGGAACCCCTTTGAAGTTCTCTGTCTTAACAGTGAAACGCATATTGGGTTTTAGTAATTTGCCTAATACCACATCATGAGTTTTGGTAAGTTGCCTAATGTGGCTTACCAAACTCATTAGGAGATGAGAGTAGGGGGAGGCCTGAGACATTCTTTCTTTCTACTGTTTTGCGCTCCTTCACACCTAGTGTTTAAAGTTTCACTCGTGAAGGTCCGCAACATCATACGAAATCAAAAGGGATGAGGCGCGACTCATGCCTGCCTGTCTCTCGTCCTTGGCCTCCCTCTGCTTTCATTAAGTTCGACACCCTTCATCGACGTTGTCAAACTTCATTTTCATAACCCGTCGATGAAGGCCTTCTTACCTTGAAACGGCCCTTGCAGACTTAATTGTCTTACCCTGGTGACATGTCATGGAGACCGCTTCCTCTCTCTTCCTAAATTCTTCCTCAGCATGAGCTGAAATAGAACATGGCAGAGCTTCCAAAAATGGACTTGTCTTGTAATAATCTAGATTAAAAACTTTATTTCACTTGTATCACCAAGTTACAAGCCTATTTGACAATATATTTTGCATACTGTCGAACGGCCTCTGAAAATCTAGACCATACTTCAAAGTTATATTTTTACTTCGCACATTGTTGGTTTACATAACTTCAAATATTTGCCATTAATAGACTTGATTCTGAACCCAAAATTTATTTCAACAAGCGCATAAGCATTCCCTGAGAAAACTTTAACAACTTTATATGGTCCTTCCCACTTAGGGGACCATTTACCATATTCTCGACATTTCTTATCCATCGGCAAAATGACTTTCCAAACTAAATCATCAACCTTAAAACGTTTATACTTGACCCGACTATCATAAAATTTTGCTATTCTTTCCTTTTGTCGAATCAAGTGTTCTAAGGCAACAATTCTCTCGTCATGCGCATCATTTAACTCGTCAAGCATTGAGTTCCAATACTGGTCTACTGGTAACTCCTCTTGTTTTTGAATCCTCAGTGAACCAAGATTTATCTCGACAGGCAACACAGCATCATGTCCATATACCAATTTATAAGGAGTTGTACCTGTCGATTCTCTAAGTGAGTTTCTGCATGCCCAAAGAACTTGTTCTAAAGTCGAATGCCAACTCCTTAGATACCTGCCAATATGCTTCTTTATCAAGCCAATGATAATTTTATTCATGGCTTCTACTTGACCATTTGCCTGAGCATAATATGGTGTCGAGGTAATCATCTTGATCTTCCTTGACTCGGCATACTCCACAACTTTCTTCCCAACAAACACAGATCCTTGATCAGTTGTTATGGTTTGTGGTATGCCATATCGACACACAATATGGTTTTCAATAAAATCTACGATATCTTGTTGCATCACTTCTTTCAAGGCTATTGCTTCTACCCATTTGGTGAAATAATCAACCCCTATTAGAATGTATTTATGACCTTTAGAAGAGGCAGGAAAAATTTGACCTATGAGGTCTAACGCCCAACCTCTAAAAGGCCAAGGTTTAACAATGGAATGTAACTCACTAGCAGGTACATTCTGTATTTGACCATGCCTTTGACATTCTTCACAGGATTTTGCAAACATAATGCAATCCTTCACCAAAGTGGGCCAATATACTCTTTGTCTTCTCAAAACCCATTTCATCTTCTCACCTACCTGATGAGCACCACAAATTCCTTCATGAACCTCTGCTAAAGCCAAATAAGCATCCTCTTCGCTTAAGCAAGTTTCCAAATTACCATCAACAGATTTTCTATATAAAGCCCCTGCAAGTACAACAAACTTAGTTGCTTTATACTTAATCTTTCTGTCGACGTTAGTATCTGGATTTTCCAAATACTCAATGATGGGCTTACGCCAATCAGCTGCATTCGACGTACTTGCAGCAAAAATATCTCTTTCGTCCAAAGGGTACAATAACTCACGGATTTCTACGAGTTCTGTCAACACCTTTGAAGATAACTTATATCCTGAAGCCAATTGGGCCAATTCATTAGCCTCTTGATTTAGCTCTCTAGGAATATGCTCCAACTCGACATTGTCGAACTGTTTCATCAACTTGTTAGCCACTTGACAATATTTGACAAGGTTATGACTAACACATTTGTATGCTTGAGTTAACTGTCTAATTACCAATTGCGAATCACCAAAAACTTTGACAGTGCGTGCTTGCATTTCTATCAAAATTTCCAAACCCACAATTAAGGCTTCATATTCAGCCTCGTTATTAGAACAAGCATACTTTAGTTCAAACATCAATTTAGTTGGTACCCCTAAGGGCGAAATTATCAAAATTCCAATACCAACCCCATTTCTATGTCTTGAGCCATCAAAATACAAATGCCAAGGCTTCAACTCGACTAGCCCTGTCAGTTCTTTTATTTCCAGACATGGATGGTCCGTTAAGAAGTCAGAAATTGCTTGACCTTTAACAGCCTTCATAGGTACATATTGCAAAGAAAATTCAGATAATGCAAGTGTCCACTTTCCAATTCGACCATTCAATTGGTCGACAACATGTACTTGATTACATTTGTCTTTGACATGACTAAAACATTGCAAGGCATCAAATAGTATTTGAGTTTTGTACAAGAGAAATATAATGCTAAACATAATTTTTCTATAGCACTATATCTAGTTTCTGCATCATTGAGCACTCGACTGAGGTAGTAAACGGCTCTCTCGACATTGTTTCCATCTTCTTGAGCCAATAAACAACCAATGGTCTCTTTTGATGCTGATATGTACAATTTCACTGGTCGATGTGGCTCTGCAAGCATCATGACCGGTGGATTTGTCAAATACTGCTTGATTTGGTCAAAAGTTTCTTGGTGTTGTTGAGTCCACACAAAAGCTTCTTCTGCCTTGAGTTTCACCAACTGAGCAAAAACTCTTGTTCTTCTTGAGAGATTTGATATGAACCTTCTGAGAAAATTGACTTTTCCTAAAAAGGATTGAAGTTCTTTTTTGTTGGTTGGAGGTCTTGCTTCCAGCACAGCTTTAGCTTTATTCTTATCCACTTCAATGCCTTTTTTGTGCACTAGAAAGCCTAAGAACTTAGCAGCAGAAACACCAAAGCCACACTTTTCAGGATTCATCTTTAAACTGTGCTTCCTCATTTCCTGAAATGCTCGTCGAAGATGGTTCAAATGCTCCTCTCGGCTCCTTGACTTGACAATCACGTCATCAATATAGACCTCCACAGACTTGCCTATCATTTCATGAAAAATAGAGTTCATTGCCCTTTGGTAAGTTGCACCAGCATTCTTCAAACCAAAAGGCATCACTACCCACTCATAAGTTCCAATGGACCCTGGGCACCTAAAAGCGGTTTTAGGCACATCCTCCTCAGCAATGAAGATCTGATTGTAACCAGCATGTCCATCCATGAAACTTAGAAACTCATGACCAGATGCTGCATCCACTAGCATATCTGCTATGGGCATAGGATACTCATCTTTAGGAGTTGCTGTGTTAAGATTCCTGAAGTCAACGCAAACCCTCATCTTGCCATTCTTCTTTATGACAGGCACCACATTTGACAACCACTCAATGTACCTGGTTGTACGAATGAAATTAGCCTTCAACAAACGTTCAACCTCTTCCTTAATTTTCAGCACAATTTCAGGAGCAAACCTCCTGTTGGCTTGTTTGACAGACTTACAACCAGGTTTCAGAGGCAAACTATGTTCCACAAGGTCTCTACTCAGACCCGGCATTTCATGGTAGTCCCAAGCAAAACAATCCTTGTACTCAAATACTAGTTCCACAATTTGCCTTTTAAACTGGTCTGGTAGCAAAACACTAACATATATTGGCCTCTTTCTTCCTTCATCCCCCAAGTCAACCTCTTCCAAGGGATCTTCTAACTCAAAACCATTTTTATCCTCAAACCCCTTCTCAAATCCCAAAGGGCCATCATCAAATATACAATCAGCCAACACTTCATCTTCTGAGTTTGGCTGTCGGTCGGCCTCGCAAGCCGACGGTCGCGTCTGATTCTCTTCAAGGCTCATCTTTGTCGATTGGCCGATTTCCATCGGCCTCATCCAACAATCTGACTCCAAACTGCTCTTCCAAACAAGCGTTCAAAGCATCTTTGTCGACAACACCACCCTGCACAGATATAGGTTTCACTTTTGGATCATAAACCTTGAAATCAACGTGCATCTGCTGCAGATAACATGGGTTGTCATCAGCCTCAATAATCTCAATGTCATCATGAGTATTCCAAAGGATAAGTTTCTGATGCACCGTCGAAGGAACTGCTCCGACAGCATGAATCCAATCCCTACCCAACAGAACATTGTAACTTGACCTTGAGGGAATCACCACAAACAAAGTGGACCTTTCTACTGATCCTACTTGCACATCCAGCATTGCCACACCATCTGTTGGTGCAGATCTACCTCCAAAGTCAGTAACCACTATGTTGGTTGGTAGCAAATCTGTATCGTCTTTCCCTAGCTTTTTATACATGGCTCGTGGAATTAAGTTCACAGATGCTCCTCCATCGACCAACACTCTGTTGACAGGCTTGCCTTCAACCATTGCCTTCATATGCAACGGTCGAAGATGACTTCTCTCCTGATTAGTTGGCTTGTCTAAACGAGTAAAATTATCAAAAATAGTAACCATATCTTGCTCGACAAAATGCCAACCAATTGGAAAGTCGTCCAACTCTTCCTCATCAGGAACTTCTACCACAAATCCATACTGAGCCTGAAACTCAGCTGGCAGGACTGACACCAAATTCACATCCAGATTAGTGAACTCTTCTTCTGTAGCTGTTTGTTCATTCTCTAAATAACTTCCCAACCTCATGCCCTCTTTATCAAAAAGGCATTCTTCAGATCCCAAATCTGACAATGTTGTTCCCATTGCCATCACCAGTTCATCCAGATTTTCGTCCAGATTAATGTCAAGATCAAACTCTTCCTTGTCATCAAGGCCAATTGGGTCATCTGGATCATTCAATGCCTCAATGACCTATTCCATGGACAAATCTGTTTTGACAACATTCTGTTCCATGGACTCCAGGGGTTCATCTAACAAATCAGAATCATTAGCTATGATCCTTAATTCCTCCATTGACACATCACTGCCTGTGCCCTCCTCCGGAGCTGGTTGAACACCAACTTTGCCGCGTTCCAAAGCTAACCTTTCAGCTTCAATTAAACCTACTGGCCAGGGAGTCACCCCTTCCTTAGCCAAAGGAATTTCAGCATTCTTGGAACTCTGCTTGACAGATGCCCGCTGTGAACGTGCTCGCATCTTGGAAGTCTGGCCCTTGTCATAATTGCTGCCTCTAATATCAACCACTACACTCTTCAACTTTGGACCAGTCTCCTTGGGCAACGGCACTTTCTGTATCCCGACCATGAAACAATCTTCACGCTGAGATCCTCCCAACTCAACAGCCTTTGTTTTCTATCTCTAAGCTTGCCTTATCCTCTGTCGACGACGCTTTTGGCTTTTCGACAGTGGGGCCTTCTTCACTTGATCACCCCCATGGTAAGGTTTTCTGCCATGCTGGTATTCTTCATCCCAAAATGGCGTTTGTCAAGGGTTACTCTTTGTAGCTCTCACCCTGTTTCTCAGTTCAGGACAACGAGTCTTGGGAGAATTCTCAACCCATTTGTTCACCATAACATCAGTATTAGGTTTCCTAGTCCTGTTAACCTTTCGACCAAGAGATCCTCCATGATTACTCCCCGTGGATTCCCTTGGAGACTCGACCAACCATCCACCGATTGCTCGATTAGGCCTATTAACCACATGCCTTTGCACTTGGTTTACCGGTGCATGTCTCACGTACCTATTCCCATAATGAGTATGAACTTGCTGATGAACATTTGCACCATCAACTTTCTTTGCTCTTTGGGCTGCTTTCTCATCAAAGTACTTGTCACAATGTGGGCATAATTTCAACTGCCCCCTATTATTTTTTCTTCTCAGAAAAGCTTCAACAGTCTCATGAGGCCTTGGATAGATGTCGAAAAGATCCTCGACATTCACCACGTACTTCTGCTTGGCGCTAATGTTCACCATGCTACAGCTTCTCACATTTTGGCCTTCGACATTGGCAATGCCTTGACCAAATGGATCAGTATCCACCTTCATGCTAGGCTTCTGTTTGTCAACAAACTTGAGCCTACCTTCTTTGAGAGCCTTTTGAATCAAATCCCTGAAACGAAAACATTCATTAGTAGGGTGGCCTAAAGCTCCATGGTACTTGCAATAATTCTGACCATTAGAGTCCTCAGGCCCTTTCACTCTATGATCATCTGATAACTTAAGCTGTTTATCTTTTAAAAGAATATCAAATATTTTATCAGCTTTGGTTATATCAAATGTATAGGTTCTCTTATTCACATAGCTCATCTTTTCCTTCCCCTTGGAAGGTACTAACACTTGATAAGCATAAGGTGGTCCTTCTTTTAATTCAGCAAGGTTTATTTCTTGCTCTGTCATAGCCTCATCCTCACTGTCTGTTAGATCTTGTTCGACACAATTGACTTTCTCACGCCTGATAAACTTCTTATTGTTCTTCTGATTCTTCTCAGAGCGGAGTTGTTCAACTTGTCGAACCTTCTCCCCTAATTGGGTGAGGTCAATTATGTGTTGGTTTACCAATTTCTTTCTAATATGGTAATCCAAACCACTAGCGGCCATTTTCACAATTTCCGCTTCGGGAACAGGCGTGAAACACCTGCTCTTCATTTGCTTGAACCTAGAGATGTAATCATCTATAGATTCATTATAGATGTTTGACGTTGAATAAATCGCCGATTAACCCTCAATCGCCTGAAGAATTGATCATGAAACAATCCTTCCAGTTGTGTCCACGAATGGACTGAATTAGCTCTCAACGTCGAGAACCAAGAAAATGCGTTCTTTGTCAAAGAACTTGGAAAGAACCTCATTTTCAAACCTTCGACAGTGGCCATCTCTCCCATTTCTATCGTGTATCTAGCCACATGCTCGACAGTCGATTCACCACTGTCACCAGAAAATTTGGACAATTTGGGGATTTTCATCCCTCTTGGCACTTCAGCTTGTTGAACCCACTCAGGAAACGCAGATATGAAATATGGTCTATTAGCTTGACCAATATTGAAACCAAGTCTGTTAAGCACCTGCTCGACAGCCTGATTCACGTTTTGTTCTATCTGGTTTCCCATGATATTGTGCCTAAAGTTGGCTAAACCTTGATGCACTGGGGGTCCTTGATCTTGATTCCTTTGTAGAATTTGAACCTGACCATAAGCCAAGTTGTTCATATTCTGACCAAGGTTTGGATTTGGTTGAATGACCTCATTCTGCACCACATTTTGATTATTCACCTCTTGTGGGTTGCCCCCCAAGTATTGTACTTGGGGCATGCCCATTGGGCCTTGCCGAACTTTGTCATTCATTGGTGCTGCCAACCCTAATGCTTGGTTCAACCTTTCCATTTGCAGAGCCAATGCATTACATGCTTGATTGGTATTCTGCATAAGAGGCGTAATGACATCACCCATTTGCTGGGTGAACATGTTCACCATGTCATGATTACTGTCATCCATTTGTTGCTGAATGCTTGCCAACGAATTCTGGGTTAAACCCCCATTATTCTGAGGCATTTGTCTTGACATTTCCCCTATACCAGACCCTTGTCGATTGGTTGTGGTAGTGGTCATGCCTACCATTCCCTGAGTATTGGAAGAATTTCCAAAGGGCAACAAGGGCTGGTTCATATATTGGTTGAACATGGTCGAACCAATAGCAGGGACTGTCGAGTTATTCAAATAACCATACGGCATTCCAAACGGAGGTTGCGTTGCTTGCGGCACGGGCCTAATACTCGAGTTCCTCGCACTTCCAGGCGATGCCTGAATTTCTGGAGCACTCTGAACCACCGGTTCAAGTACTGCAGCGCTTGGAATAAACTCTGCTTGCGTATTGACCATCGTCATTCCAGCATCACGCCCGGTAGTATTACTCATCCGCGGGATCATAACTACCGGCGTTAAATCGGGTGGTCGAAGCATTTGTATTGCTTGCCAATGCATTCGCACTAGCAACGCTTGGTGTTGTGGCAATCGCTATTAAATCGCCACTCATGTTTCTATATTGCGTTACGTTAGAAGCAGTGATCTTTCCACTTCTTAGACGCATAAAACCATCGTTTAAAACGAGTTACTCTAAACTCGTCCCACCGGGCGTGCCAATTTGTTTACTGGGAAATTTGGTTTATAAGCGTATTTCTACCAAATTCAACAAAGTAATAAATAATTAATTCAAACGATTGCAAGATCGACGAATTATGTGGTAATCTCGTTTTGCGAACAATGGTTTTTTGAAATTAACGGTCAATTGCTCGACGCGTTATCAGTTTGTAACATTCTTGGCTTCAGAGCCATGAATAATTGTGTCTTATGCCAAATTTGTATATGATGATTCCAACTAACAACAAGTTGTTGTCGAAATGGCAATATAGACTTAAATAAACAAGATTGGCTGTCGAAAGCCAATAACTTGGTTTACAAGCAAGTTAGAGCAAAATTTAAAACAAGAATGCAACTACTGCAATGTGATGGGGCATGCATCACTAAAGCCCAACATGCAGTTGAAGTTAACGCAGAAATGTAAGGGAAAACAAGTAATAGACAAAGTTTAAGAAACACTGCTAAAGGACATGAATTTAAGTGAAAACATGTAAATGCATGAATTTAAATAACAGAAGCGTAAAGAGCATGAATTTGAATAGAAAAGCATGTAAATGACTTTAAAAGTAAAAATGCAGAAAACAGTAAATGACAAGGAATTAAAGGATGTAAATTCAAAGCCAGAAAATATAAATTGATTGGAATGTAAATGATACAACTGGAAATGCAAAGAATTGAAAATAGATTGAAACTTGATTAAAATGCAGAAAGATAAGGTGTGGAAGGCATACGATGATCGTTTTCCGTTAATCTTCTTTAGCCGTCGAGATATTAGGAATTAGATCATGTATCCAACCTCGATTACATCGTACAACCTACTATTTATAGGCAAAAATATGAAAAAACTGCTTAACATCCAACCTGACACGTGTACGGACATGGGTTGGTAGTTAAGTTTTCGCTAAAAACTACCTAATCGACAGTAGCACTTCTTGTCGAGCTATACATTGATCTTTACTTAATAATTAAGCCTGTTCGACCATGATCATTTTGACATCTTCGACGCGTTATGCCTTCCGTCGAACAACCGCCCCATCACTTGGTCTTTCAAACTTAGTCAATTTTCATCCCTTGCTCTGATCTCTTACGCCTTTACTTGTCGAATTCCAACCTTCTGTCGATCAACCCAAATTTAAAATTTGGCACCCAACAGTATCTTATATACTTAGTTTCAAACTTCTATTCGACTTCGTTTTCATGGTTTTAAATTACGAGCTTAATTATGGTAAATATATATCATTCAACTCAAACTTTTAAAAGTCCATCATTAGATTATGTACTAGGGACACATAAATCAAGAATAAAGAAAGGAATTTAATTTCAAATTATAATATTAATGAAGCAACTTTATTATAAAAGATATTAATTTTTAATCTAAAATGTTATTCAATATATTCTTAGCTTCTATCACACCATTTTGAAACTTTACCAATAAAAATATTGAAGTCAAAGTATGTTGTACAAAAAAATGCAACAATCAGTATGTTGTACAAAAAATGCAACAATCACGTATGCAAGAAACAAAAACATTGAATTTGAAAAAAAAAAATTAAAACTCAATCAAAACAACCTCAAACTTGTCGAAAGGGGATATGAACTTGGTCAAATAATCTTCAAGTGTAATGTTATCCTTTTGAAGAAGATATAGCAATATTGGCAACCTCAGACATGCTCAAAATACTCAAGGGGCCATCTGAATCTGGGTCTACGTTATCAGATATACTCTCTGTTGAAATTGAAAAAGGATTTCTAGGATCTCTGCCTTTTCTAGAATGAGCCCTGTTTTTGTGTGTGTTACTAGCAGACAAGTCTATAGAAGAGTGAACAGAAGATGCGAAACTACTCTTGAAGCTAGACTCACTTAAACATTGAATAAAATACAATTGTTTTACAATGAATAACTAAAATGTTACTCAGCAAGATAATTAATGTGTTTTGGCAATTGCTGAAAGGTATTTTAGTGTTTAAAAAGTTAATGCTTTGGTTTCAAGATCATTGGCATTTACTTTCAGACTGTAGAATATCTAATATTTAAAAGTATTTTTTTTTTCGTATAAAATCTGCAAAGAAAATATGATTGAATAAGTGCCAACCTTTCGGCTTGTAACTGCACATGGTGTACTTTTATTTTGAAATGTAAATTATCCAAATTAATTTATATACCATGATACCAATTTTGGCTTGTATTAAGCAATTTCAAGTCATGTGCTACAATTATAATTTTTAAGGGTCATGGAACTATCAAGAGCTTAAATATATAAGAGCCACATCTCCAGAAACAAAACGTTAAAAACTTGTTCATATAATTGTAAATCCTGAATACATTACTATGGACTACCATAATCATCATTGGACAGTAAGTAGAACCACCGGATACCTTCAGTGGTATATATAGTATGATAATCCAAATTTAAGGGTTTAATTTCAATAGTTGTTTACTTTAATATCTCAAGAAATTAACCACGTCAAAGTGAAGCCTAGAAGGGAAAAAATGCAAATATAACACTACTATCAATTAATTCTTGTTTCTCACTTTGAAAGAAAGGAGAGAGTAGCATTGGGTGATAGGAGAGTTTGGACTCAAGAAGCTAGGAAATAGATCTTCTCTCACGTCCTTTCTCTCCTTCACTCTCCAACAATAGATCTCATCCGCTAGATAAATCTAACGGTGGAGAGATTTAAAATTTAAAAAAAAAAGCCACACAAAATGATGCATAAAGCCATAAACTGATAAGCATGCACGATGGATCATCGCCCTACCCAAGATCAAATTATGCTCATCTATGAGGTATTCCCTGCTGGTGCATACACTCAAATTGACGGTACTGATCGAATTTATTTTTAAAACCATGTCACTGTCTTTCTTCTCAACATAGAAGCATGTCCCCCAACTACAAACACACACACACACACACACATACACACACATTGCTGTTGCTTTTCTTTCTTCTCTTCTTTCTCCTATTCATCTTCATTTTCCTCCTTCTAGTGACAAATAAAATTTGAAGAATACATGAATAATTTTGGTTCTCACGTTCTTTTTTCCCCCGATATGTCTACATTGTCCATTGAATAGAAATATCGTTTCTAAATTACTTGTGTTGAAGGGTACAAGTAATGGTTAAAGGGAAAAAAAATTGTCTTTTAATGGTACCTGGGGCTGGAGGTCAAGAAAAAAAGGCTATCGGAGGAGGAAAACTAAAAAAGCAAAATTTTGAGGGGAAAAAAATAAAAGCTAAAGGAGGAAGATAATGGCGAACAGAGACACTGGGTGAGACGAAACAAGATGCTGGTGAAAGGTAAAAAAAAAAAAAAAAAGAGTGGTTGAAAATTGGTGAAAGCACGTACAGTTTCTTAATATATTTTCATTTTTAAATCGGAGCCATTAGATTAATCTAATGGTTGAGTTTGTTTGTGCAGATGGATGGAGAGATGGAATTGTGGGAGAGGATAGGGACATAAGAAACTTAACTACATTACATGTGGTAAAAACTCATTTATCTGTTTTCACACCAAAAACCATTTTTCCCGCAAAAAAAATTAACTACACACCAAAAACTAATTAGCTACACTATAGGTTTCGTTTTTCTTTACATGTTTTTCTTTGTCACATAGCACAAGTTTTCTCAGCTAATTTTCTTGTAAACACTTTTCATTTATGCTTCCCATTAAGGCTTATCAAAGAGAGTATTTTATGCAACTAATGAGTTGAAGTACTACTCTTAAATATAATATCCCTTTAAAGTAAATTCTTTTGTATGGACAACAATACCTAATCTAATATCTATTATCTATATAAGAAACTTAACTACACAAAGGATACATGGCAAACACTCATTCATCCGTTTTCCCGCCAAAAATTATTTTTCCACCAAAAACTTAATTATAGTCCAAAAATTTATCTATACTGTAGGTTTCATTTTTCTTTACACGTTTTTCTTTGTCACCCGTTTCTCTGCTAGTCTTCTTGTAAAAACTTTTCATTTCAACTTCCCGTTAAGGCTTATCAAAGAGAGTATTTTATGCAACTAATGGGTTTCTGTACTACTCTTAATTATAATATCCCTTTAAAGTAAACTTTTTTGTATGGACAGCCATACCTAATAGAATCAACTGTTGGAATTAATTATTTATTAATAACAACAATAAGAATAAGCATGCTCAAATCTCATAGAATAAATACTTTAGGCTGAATCTATTAAGATATACAAGAGAACATGTTCTCTACCCTTAGGATCTACGATATATTGGATTATCAAGGATTGGAAGAATACTTGGATTCATAGCAATCAATTATCTGAAGCGGAATACCAAATGAATGATCACGAACAAGCAATGAGCAACTAGCAATAAATAAAGAGCACGTTAGCAGTGACTTTATAGTTCTTCCTCAACTAAATCTTCTTGAGTTCTCTCACGAGACTTTAAGATTCTCTTCTGATGGGGAGAAGAGAATAAATGACGACGATTCGGTGTATTGGGGACCATAGCCTTCTTTATAGTGTGTTAAACCTAATAGGATACCCATTATCCCCTTATCGGACCACACCAATTATCTACTCATATCAGACCCATATCAATTAAGTTAGGAGTTTAATGAGCTTATTTTATTTTAACTTTATTTGATCACACAAAATATAGCTCCTTTATGATAAATAGCTAATATAATTATTAATGATATCAACCCATATTAATTATTAGAATATAAAATTCCAACAATCCCCCATTTGGGCTGCATATCGTAATAATTATATTAGAATTCCTTAGTGCGCATATCTGAATGTTATTTATCTTTATACCTCCTCCTTACAATCTGGTCCACCTCATGTATCAATAACGAAACCACCGCGGCTTTCGTCACTTGAATAAATTGTGACTAAACCCCGACGATCACCACATCAACACACTTGATGACACAGATCATTATGGTCCTACTTAAATCTTTAGTGAGATCAATTTTGCAAAATTTAATTTTGCAAACCAAAGTCCTTAATGTGTAAATAAAATTTTACACAACAAGATACAAACATGTTTATAATGAACTCATAAACATAATCTTTATTTTTACAAAAAAATTGAAATAACATAAAGTTTGTATCTCAAATATAAAACACAAATAAAGACTCCCATTAAACTAAGGTAACCTTAGTGACATCACACCCATATGAGCAACATGCTCATGAAAAGCCTTAGGTGTCAAACCCTAAGTTAGTGGATCAGCTAGCATGGAATCAGTCTCTATGTGCTCTATAGAAATTCTTTTATCATGAATTCTTTATTTCAACAACAAAAAACCTGTATGTCAATAGACATTGTAAAATTCTTTATTGTTGTTGAGGTATGATACGACTGACTTATCTATCACAATGTAACTTGAGTGGTATTTTAATACCTTTTACTATATACAACCAAATGACAAAAATATTTCAGCCATATCCCGTAATTTGATGTCCATAATATTGACATCGTAAATATGAGAGTCAGAGTTCTTGATGATCTCTAATATTTTAGATATCTGATATGTGAGCATATACACTTTTGTTCTCCTTAATAATCCTTATGGATGCTTTCTATAATGATTCAGATTAGAATTGCTCAAGTATCTGCCAAGTGATCCTACCATGTATGTCGTTTTCGGATACATACAGATAAGATCATGTATCAGACTTCCCACTACCAGAGCATAGGGAACTCGCTGTATTTCCTGAATTTCCTGATTTTCGTTTGGGTAAAAATTGAGACTAAAATTGTCCCCCTAGTAATTGATGCATCCTCTAGTTTACTATATTTTATGTCGAATTTATTTAAACTTTATCGATATAGCTCTTTTGTGATAATCCCAGAATACTCCAAGGGCAATCTCTCAGAACTTGGGATTTCAAATACAAAAGAGACGTCCCAAAGATCCTTCATCTCTAAATTTTCGTTAGAGCTTTTTCGGTTTCGCACAATCAGCCTATATCGCCACTGACTAGATAAAATATCATCGACATATAATAGCATGAATATAAGCTTACTCCCACTAACCATGTAATACCCACAGTCGTCACCAATACTCATGTCAAGGCCAAATGAGACAATTACCTGATGATACTTTGTGGTATCACTAAAGAGATAGCTTTTTTAGCCCATGGATGAATTCAGTCAATTTGCGAACCATCTTCCTTGGGTTAATCGACACAAAGTTTCTTGGTTGCACCATATACATGAGTTTCATTAATGTAGCCATTAAGAAAAATCCATCTTATATAGCTCCAAAGTTATAATGAGCAACAAGCGACGTGATTGTCTGAAAAGAGTCTTCCAATAATACCAAATAGAATGGCTCTTTAGAGTCAATATTTTATGGCTCCCGATGCTCTAGTTCTTGAGGGTGTTGAGTTTAATCTTCATGAATAATTTTCTTTACTTGATTGGGAGGAAGAACAATAATGTCATCACGAGGATTCAAATTTGCTAGAGCAATAGCAATTGTATGAATTGGTTCAAGAATTAGAACCACTTCTTCCTCACTCAATTTTGTTCTCTAACCTTATCTCTCCCCCAAACTCAATATTCTCAAAGAACTTTGCAGTTCCTGTCTCAAAAAATTTCTTTAACTTGGGACCAAAATTTATACCTCTTTAAAACTTTTTAGAAATTATAGATTGTTACAAGTCATAGCTCAATTGGAGCTCAATTGGTTCCAACAATATTTGAATTTAAAAGACAAATTGAATCCATTGTTTAAAAAATAAACATAAAATCATCTTAATTTGTTCAAAGAGAAACAAAAAAGCAAGCTTTATCCCACTGTTCTATCTCTTGATATGTATTGTTCAAGTTCAGAATCTATTTGATGTTGGATCTAGAACTGCAAGGTGACTACTTTCATGTGTGTCCTACTCTACTCCAAAAGAGTTTCTTATTGAACTAAAAGTAAAAAAAGGGAAGGGTAAAAAGAAACCAAACTTGGAAAAGTAAAAGCCGCAGTAATTATAGTGTTTATTACAGCTGACTCTGTACTTTGAAGCATGACCAATCTCCTCATCTAAAACATCAAAAACATAGAAGTCAGTGTAAGTACATTCTGGAAGATTACTTTCGCAAATACTAGTAATCAAGAATGGAAACTAGACTAATTCTAATATGGACAAATGAGTCCATATGGTCCATGATGGACAAATAATTTTAGTCCTTAGATTCATATATCCGCATAGTAATATGGTGCACCCTCTACACCAAATCTTTCGTCCTCCTCCCTCTTTCCTTCCCCTCTTTCTCTAACTAATCAACAGCCGTTGGAGCAGCCCACATTGCCGGCTCATCCCAGAAACGACAAGTAGATCTGGTGCCATGGATATCGTCATCGTCAATCATCTACCTCTTCATCACCACATTTGTCACATTCACCGTCTCCAGTCGTCGTGTTCGTATCTGCCTCGGGAGTCATGAACCACAGCGCGCCATGTCACCACCCTATTTGTCGTCTCCAGAGGTCTCTCTTTTCCTCTAGATTTGTCGTTTTCCTCACCATGCGTGACTTAGGTCTACCTACTAGGGATGACGGTGTGGCTGTGACAGGACATTGAAGACAGCACAACCATGCCTATATCTAGCAACCCAGGTTTAATTTTTTAGATTTGGCACTGTGTTACCTGTAGGAGTGCGTTCTGTTGCGACCCTCCAAGTATGGCCTTGCACAGCCTGTCACCGACGTCCCACAAGCAGATCTATTTTGTTCCAGTCGGTTACAATAGCGGCGACAACGGTGCGATAGTGGCGCCGCCATGAAAAAGGAACAATCGGTAGAGGAACCAACATCCAAGCCGCGTTGAAGGCGATACAATTTTTTCCTGTACGTCGGAGTCATTAAGAAGTTTTGTCATTGGAGTCATCTTGCCAGAGCTGCCCTGAACGTTATCGGAGATGCCACGCCAGAGAGTAGAGAACATTGTTCCTTCAAGGTGAAAACGGATTCTAGTGTCGACAGTACACGATAAAATATTGTGGAACTTCTTAATCCTATGGTTCTCATGATTTGTCCATCATGGATCACTTGTGTCATTTGTCCACCGAAGCCATAGCCTTGAAACTAACTCTGGCCTACAAAATATGATCTTTAAATATTTTTATTATGGTTTCAAAAATTCTCTACAAGAACCAAAATTTACCGACCCCAAAGTATAAGAAGACAGAAAGACAATTGGGGAAAAATTTGCACCTGCTCAATCTAAATGAGCTTGTACAGAAAATTTGACAAGAAAAAAAAAATAAAAACTTAGATGAAGATTGTTTGGAGTTTGATTACCAATGACTCAGCTTGCTGGGTAATTCTCCACGTGAAATATAAATACGGTATTGAAATCATTCCTATGGTCCATTCACAGAGAGACTCTTCCAATACATGGAGAGTGTGGCCTCGCTTTGGCAAGAGGTGCAGCAGGGGCTGCAATGGCTAGTCGGTGACGAGGTAACGATGAGCTTAGGGCTCGACTGGTAATTACCCTCTGGTGTTATCCTTCTTTTTTTTTTGGATAAATCTGGTCTGATCATTCAAGCTCAAGACATCCTGGTTGGTCGTATTGGGAAAGTGAGTTTAGAGCTGACAAAACGGGATACCCGGTCTGCATCAGACACGGACTTTTCAGAGCCAGGTTAAAATGCCCGGGTTAAAATATGGGCTCAAATTTAACTGCCCGAACCCGTCCCTATGCAGCCTGTGGGATTTTCGGGCCAATCCGTATATATTATTTTTATTTTAAACTCCTGTAAAATTGATGTATCCCACTTTAGCATCCATACATATTCAAAAATGAAATTGCACAACAGACTTGTAAAGTAAAGTTTGTTGGAACCTAAACGATTGAGAAGTTTAGACCCTCATTAATTTTGATGATAACAAAGTATTTTCAAGAGAACAATTTATCTTCTAACATATCTTTGAGTGTACAGGTATCAAAGCTTCATATATTTGTACAAAACACTCAAGAAAGAAGAAGAAATTTACAAGAAAATTGAATACACTCCACTGATGTCAGCGTCCGAACTCACGCCAGCGTCTTGCTAACAGCGAGCATTCGGTGGTGTTACTCTTTGACACGTGGAATACTCAATTGCTGCGAGCGTCCGTCCTCTGTTCTGAGCGAGCGTCTGATCTCTTTAATGAAGCACGTGATGATCACGTTTTTTCTCTTAACCTCATAATGTTCTGGAACGGAATTTGAATTTGATTTTGTGCGCTCATTTTGATGTACGAGGAAGCAAAGGTGACACCTTAGCATAAGACAAAAATCGTATAAGGCAATTGTGAAAAGCAGATAGTACGAAAACGGTAATATGTACTATTCTGATATTCTCTGGAAAGGAAGAAAATGACTACATTTCAAATTACCTCACTCAATGAAAAGGAGCTACTTGTTTACTGCAAATGGTAATATCCTTGAAGTCTCCTATAAATACCCCAAGGTATTCATTGAAGAAGGTGGCCAGAACTAAGACTGAAATTGCTAGAATAAATTCTGAGAAAGAAAGAAACTTTATTTTGGAAGCATCATCACTCTGAGTGAGCAATCAAATTTCGTGCCAAGTCTCTGGTCTACAAGGAACTGAACTCAGCATCTTATACTTTCTTTTAAAAAGCTACTCTGTTTTGAGCTTAATCTTTTCATCCTCTCTGTGAGAGTTATTTTGATTGTATTCAAAAAGATATTCTCTTTTGTAAACAGTATTTGGCCTAGTTAAGGCTTTGTTCCTCAAAGGCACGATCGTACTGAGTCGTTTGGAGAAGTTGAGAGTATTGTCAAGTTTGTGACAGTAGAATACTCTTGAGAAAAATTGTAATCAGTTGATTATAGTGAAAAATCCTTGAGGATCGAAAGGACAAGACGTAGCTACCAGTTGGTGGTGAACTAGTATAAATCTCTGTGTCTCTTACTTTACTGCTTTACATTTATCTTTACCTTGCTCAGTAAAACAAGTTTTCATAAACGGCTTTATTTCCTGCATCCGGTTAGTCTCTCTTCCTCCGGTTAGTTCTCAGCATCCAATAAACAAACAGTTTTGAAAAATCTGTGTTCTTTGTGCTTTTAACGTAAAGTTTGCGAAAAGTTTTTGTACACAATTCAACCCCCCTTCTTGTGTTCACGTTCAGTTGGTATTAGAGCTCGACCTCTTGGTTGAGCACTTAACAGTGTTAAGAGAAAAGATCCTATACTGTGAATATGTCTACTGAAGGTGGTCATATGAACCGTCCTCCTCTATTCAATGGAGAAAAATTTGATTACTGAAAAGATAAGATAAAGGCTTTCTTTGAGACACAACAACTTAAGTTGTGGGATATAGTTCAAAGTGGTTACATTCCTCTCACTAATGCTCGTGGTGTTGCTATAGCCAGAGAAGATTAGAATGATGAGCAGAAAAAGAGATATCAAACCAATCAAAAAGCTAGATTCATTCTTATCTGTGCTACGATAGAAAAGGAATATGATAAATGTGACAAATTTGATACTGCCAAAGAAATCTGGGACTCACTTGTCTTATCTTACGAAGGCTCTGCCCAAGTAAGAGAAACCACAGCTAGCATGCTGGTTCGCCAATATGAGTTGTTCAAAATGGAAGATGTTGAAAACATTAAAACTATGTTTAGAAGATTCCAAACACTTGTTCATGGGTTACAGGCCCTTAAAAAAAGTTACACTACACCTGACCATGTTAGAAAGATCTTGAGAAGCTTGACTAAGCAGTGGAGACCCAAGGTCACTGCTATTCAAGATGCAAAAGATCTAAATGTCCTATGACTTGAAGATCTTATGAGTTCGTTGAAAGCTCATGAACTTGAGCTAAATGAAGAAAAACCTGTCAAAAAAGGCAAGTCTATTGCTTTGAAAGTCGCTCAACATAAAGCCAGTTCTTCCAAAGCCCTTCAGGCTGAAGAAGAAGAATCAGAAGATGAAGCTTCAAAAGGAGATGTTGACACATCAGAAGATGAGCTCACTGAACGTGAACACAAGAAGGGGGGTTGAATTGTGTTAAAAAAAACTTTTCGCAAACTATACGTAAAAACTTCAGCACAAGTTGTTCAAAACTGTTTGTATATCGGATGCAGAGAATTAAACAAGACCGGATACAGAAATTTAAACAGTTTATAAAAACTTGTTTTACTGAGCAAGGTAAAGATAAATAATGTAAAGCAGTAAAGGATGAGACTCAGAGATTTATACTAGTTCACCACCAACTGGTAGCTACGTCTAGTCCCTTCGTTCCTGAAGGATTTTTCACTATAATCAACTGATTACAATTTCCTCAAGAGTATTCTTCTGTCACAAACTTGACAATACTCTCAACTTCTCAAAGCGACTCAGTACAGTCGAGCCTTTGAGGAACAGAGCCTTAACTAGGCCAAATACAGTTTTACGAAAGAGATTATGATTTTGATAACAATCAAAATAACTCTCACAGAGAGGATGAAAAGATTAAGCTCAAAACAGAATAGCTTTCTAAAAGAAAGTATAAGACGCGGAGTTCAGTTCTATAGACCAGAAACTTGGCATGAAGCTTGATTGCACACTTGAGTAATATTGCTTTCAGAATGAAGTTTCTTCAAGTTTTTCTAACTCTTCTTCAATGAATAACTTGGGGTATTTATAGGAGTCTTCAAGCGTATTACCGTTGCAGTAAAAATATCTCCTTTCCATTGAGTGAGGTAATTTAAAATGTAGTCATTTTCTTCCTTTCCAGAGAATATTAGAATAGTACACATTACCGTTTTCGTACTATCTGTATTTGCAATTGCCTTGTACGATTTTTGTCTTATGCTAAAGGTGTCACCTTTGCTTCCTCGTACATCAAAATGAGCGCACAAAATCAATTTCGAATTCCGTTCCAGAACAGTCTGAGGCTAAGAGCAAAAACGTGATCACCACGTGCTTCATTAAAGAGATCAGACGCTTGCTCAGAACAGAGGACAGACGCTCGTAGCAATTGAGTGTTCCACGTGTCAAGAAGTCACACTGCTGGACGCTTGCTGTTAGCAAGACGCTGAAGTGAGTTCGGATGCTGACACTAGTGGATTGTATTCAATTCTTTTGTAAATTTCTTCTTCTTCCTTGAGTGATTTGTACATATATATGAATCTTTGATACCTGTACACTCAAAGATATGTTAGAAGATAAATTGTTCTCTTGAGAAATATTTTGTTATCATCAAAATTAATGAGGGTCTAAACTTCTCAATCGTTTAGGTTCCAACAATCTCCCCCTTTTTGATGATGACAAATATCCAAGGTTGATGAACAATTTAATTTCAAAATAACATCAAGGGTCTCCCCCTGAATTTAACAATTTTGATATATAAGACAATTCTAGTATTAAGGCGATTGTTAATATACAAATTCATTTAAGTGATCGCAAAAATACATAGATGAATCAGAGTATATTTTTAACAAGGTGAGATCGGATGCTGATTTTCATTTTATCAAAAAGATTTTCATATTGCCAATTTCATTGAACATTGTTAGATTATTGGGTCAATGAATATCAATGCAGTTAATAGATATTAGAGCAATGAATAACATACAAATTTTTGGAACCTAAACGATTGAGAAGTTTAGACCCTCATTAATTTTGATGATAACAAAACATTCACAAGAGAACAATTTATGTTCTAACAATTCTTGAAGTGTGCAGATATTAATATTGTATATATTTCTAAGCCACTTATACAAGAAGGAAGAAGCTCTCAAGAGAAGGATACACTCCATGTGTCAGCATCCGGTTCATCCTAGTATACTGTCTTCGTGAGCGTTTGGAATTATCCTTTTGTGACACTAGTCTTATCCATTTGCTTTGAGCGTCCGATCTTTCGTTCTGAGCGAGCGTCTGAACTTCATTTTGTATCACGTGATGGTCACGTAATTGCTCTTCCTCTCAGAAGGTTCTGGAACGGATTTCGAATTTGATCTTATGCGCCAAAATTGTTGTACGAGGTATCAAAGGTGACACCTTTAGCTACAAGACAAAAATCGTACAAGCAATTGTGAAAAGCAAGGTAGTACGAAAACGGTAATATGTACTACTGAGATATTCTCTGGAAAAGAAGAAAGAGACAGCTTTTTGAAATCACCTCACTCAATGGAAAGGAGCCATTTTTACTGTAATGGTAATATCCTTTAGAACTCCTATAAATACCCCAAGGTATCCATCAAGAAATCACAAATTGAAATCACAAATCAAGAAATCAATAAAAACTCTACAAGAGAATATTGCTTCATTTACTGAGAACAAGCACTGTTGCTATACACTACAAAGAGTCAATACTCTGAAAGCACTGCTTCTGTGAGCAATCAAGTTTCGAGCCAAGTCTCTGGACTACAAGAACTGAACTTAACGTCCGACACTTTCTTTTAGAAAACATTTCTATATTGAGCTTAATTTTTATCCTCTCTGTGAGAGTTATTCATACTTGTATTCAACTTACTTGTAAAAGTTGTTTTGGCCTAGTTAAGGCTGTTCCCTCAAAGGCTCGACTGTACTGAGTCGTTTTGAGAAGTTGAGAGTATTGTCAAGGTTGTGACAGAAGAATACTCTTAAGGAAATTGTAATCAGATTGATTATAGTGGAAAATCCTTTAGGAACGAAGGGACTAGACGTAGCTACCAGTTTGGTAGTGAACTAGTATAAATCTCTGTGTCTCTTGCATTACTGCTTTCTATTTATCTTTATCTTGCTCTGATAAAAACAAGTTTTCACAAACTGCTTTTCAGCGTCCGGTTTATTTTCAAAGATCCGCTTAACAAACTGCTTTGAAAACCTGTGTTCTAAGTGTTTTAAACTTAAAGTTTGCGAAAAGTTTTCAACACAATTCAAGCCCCCTTCTTGTGTTCACGCTCGCTTGGTACCAGAGCTCTACTTCTTGGTTGAGTACTTAACAAAGTGTTAAGAGTAAAGATCCTATTGTGAACATGTCTTGAAGGTGGTCATATGAACCGCCCTCCTATTCAATTGAGAAAAATTTGATTACCGGAAAGATAAGATGAAAGCATTCCTTGAGGCACAAAATCTTGATTTGTGGGATACAATTGAAAGTGGATACATTTCTCCCGCTAATGCCCTTGGTGTTGCAATACCTAGGGAAAATCGGGTGATGATCGTAAAAGAGATATCAAACCAATCGAGAAGTTAGATTTATTCTCATCTGTGCTATGACACAAAGAGAATATGATAAATGTGGTAAGTTTGATACTGCCAAAGAAATCTGGGATTCTCTTGTTTTGTCTTATGAGGGTTCTGCCCAAGTAAGAGAAACAAAGGCTAGCATGATGGTTCGCCAGTATGAGCTATTCAAAATGAAAGATGGAGAAAACATTGAAACTATGTTTGGAAGGTTCCAAACACTTGTTCATGGGTTGCAGGCCCTTGGAAAAAGTTATACTACACCTGACCATGTGAGAAAGATATTGAGAAGTTTGACTAAGCAGTGGAGACCCAAAGTCACTGCTATTCAAGAAGCAAAAGATCTAAATGTCCTTCGGCATGAAGATCTTATGAGTTCTTTGAAAGCTCATGAACTTGAGCTAAATAAAGAAGAACCTACCAAGAAGAGTAAGTCTATTGCTTTAAGAGTTAATCAACATAAACCTAGTACTTCTAAAGCTTTTCAGGCTGAAGAAGAAGAATCAGATGATGAAGCATCAGAAGGAGATTATGATGGATCAGACGATGAGCTAGCATTCATATCTAAGAAGATCCAGAGAATGTGGAAGAAGAGAAACTTCAGAATGAGGTTTCAGAAGAAAGATACAAAGGACAAGAAGGAAAGCAAAGACAAGGACAAAGCCCAAGTCATTTGCTATGAATGTAAGAAGCCTGGACATTTCAAGTCCGAGTGTTCTAATCTTAAGGAAAAGTCCACAAGAAGCTCCTTCAAGAAAAAGAAGAAAGGTCTCATGGCAACATGGGAAGATCTTGACTTATCCTCCTCTGAGGAAGATAAAGAAGAAGAAGCTCACATTGCCCTCATGGCGTATTAATCGATCTTGATTCAGAAGAAGAAGTTGAAGAGGTAATAATATATGACTCTTATTCTGAACTTCAACTTGCTTTTGATGATTTGTTAAAGGATTCTGCCACTCTTTCTATTGAGTATAAGAATTTGAAAAAGAAATTTTCAAAACTATCACAAGATTTTCATTCTTTACACAATGAAAACTCAGACTCAATGAAGAGAACTGTAAAACCGAAAATCAGCGTCTGGTGGATAACCAGCGTCTGGAAGCCAACAAGCAACCAGTCGAGAGCTCTCAAGTTAAAAGCTCTGTAGTTACAGGCAATCCTAACTGCAAATCAAATGACTATGAACATGCATTTCAAAAGTTTCTTGCAGAGAGTGTAACTTGAAGCAAGCAAGCTTCTATGATTTGGGGTGTCAGTAAAACGACAACTCATGGTCTTGGTTATATATCAGATGAATCTCTTTTGGAAAATGATTCTGCATCTGATAAATCCAATAATCATAGTAAATGTTTGCATTGTACTTACTGCAATAAATCTGGTCATTTGAAAAGTGCATGTACTGTGTTTACAACTAAGAAGGACAAGTATCCTTCAAGAACTAACAAGAAAGGACCCAAAAAGATATGGGTACCTAAAGATAAAATAGTCTATGTTGCAGACTTGCTTAGCAACAAAGTCAACACACCAATCTTGGTACTTAGACAGTGGATGCTCGCGTCACATGACGGGAGAAAAGCATATGTTCCAAGAACTAAGACCTAGAGAAGCTGGATTCGTTGGTTTTCGGAGGAAACCAGAAAGGTAAAATAGTTGGAATTGGTCGCATAGGTAAAGGCTCTCTTCCTTCTATTGATAATGTTTTATATGTTGAAGGACTGAAACATAATCTACTGAGCATAAGTCAATTATGTGACAGTGGTTATAATGTTGTCTTTACAGAAAATGGATGTTTAGTAAAAGGCAAAAATGATGGATCTATATTCTTTACAGCAAAGAGGAAACAAAACATTTATAAAGTTGATCTTTCTGAACTTGCAAAACAAGATGTCAAGTGTCTTATGTCTGTTGAAGATGAGCAATAGATTTGGCACAAAAGATTGGGTCATGCCAATTTGAGGTTAATCTCAAAATTAAACAAGCACAATCTTGTTAGAGGCTTACCAAATCTTAAGTTCCAATATGATGCCCTGTGTGAGGCTTGTCAAAGAGGAAAACAAGTTTAAACTTCCTTTCATTTAAAAAATGTTGTTTCAACCTCTAGACCACTTGAACTTTTACATCTTGATCTTTTTGGTCCCACAATGACAGCCTCTTTAACTGGAAAGAAATATGGATTAGTCATTGTTGATGATTTTACTAGATGGACATGGGTTAAATTCCTTGCCCATAAGGATGAGTCGTTGAAGGTATTTACTGTTTTCTGCAAATCAGTTCAAAATGAAAAAGACATTTGTATTTCTTCTATTAGAAGTGATCATGGGGGAGAATTTGAAAATGAAAACTTTCAAAAATTTTGTGAAGAAAATGGCATCTCCCACAATTTCTCCTCTCCTAGAACACCTCAACAAAATGGTGTTGTAGAAAGGAAAAATAGGTCCCTCCAGGAAATGGCCAGGACCATGATCAACGAAGCTGATATTGCGAAACATTTTTTGGCGTATAAAGAACACAACTTGTTATATTCAAAATAGAATTCTAATAAGACCTATTTTGAATAAGACTCCTTATGAATTGTGGAAAGGTAGAAAACCAAACATTTCTTACTTTCATCCTTTCGGTTGTATTTGTTATATTTTGAATACTAAAGATCAGCTTGGTAAGTTTGATTCCAAGGCTGACAAAGGAATCTTTTTGGGATACTCTGAAAGGTCTAAAGCTTTTAGAATATACAACAAAGAGACTTTGTGATTGAAGAGTCCATTCATGTCAAGTTTGATGATAAGAAGCCTGACACTGCTATGTCAGAGCTAGATGAGTTATTTTCAGAATTAAACCTCGGTGACAAGTCAGACGGTGAACATGCATCTTCATCATCCGGTGGTGACAAGACGAAGAATTCTAGCAAGAAAAAGCTGGAAGTACAAAACCAATCATCCAAAAGATCAAATCATAGGAGAACCTGGTGATAAAGTACGAACCAGATCCTCTTTCAAGGAGCATGCTGATTTTGCACTTCTCTCTGAAATGGAACCTAAGACGATTGATCAAGCATTGGAAGATGAAGGGTGGATACTAGGAATGCAAGATGAGCTAAATCAGTTCCAAAGGAATGATGTATGGAAGCTAGTCACTCTACCAGAAGATAAGCAAGCTATTGGTACTAAATGGGTATTTAGAAATAAGCTCGATGAAGATGGTAAAGTTTTGCTCAAGGTTACTCACAAGAAGAAGGTATTGATTTCACTGAAACTTTTGCACCTGTTGCAAGACTAGAAGATATTCGCATTTTACTTTTATTTGCAGCACATCATGAGATAACACTATATCAAATGGATGTGAAAAGTGATTTTTTAAATGGTTTTATAACTGAGGAAGTTTATGTTAAACAACCTCCTGGTTTTGAAGATATTGAATTTCCAGAACATGTTTTTAAACTTAAAAAGGCACTATATGGTCTTAAGCAAGCTCCCAGAGCATGGTATGATAGACTAAGTTCCTTTTTAATGGAAAATGGATTTACAAGAGGTTTCGTTGACACTACTCTTTTCAGAAAATCCTCTAACAAGCATTTCATACTTGTTCAAATCTATGTTGATGATATCATTTTTGGAGCCACTAACGAAAGCCTTTGCAAAGAATTTTCTAAGCTTATGCAGGCTGAATTTAAGATGAGCATGATGGGTGAATTGAAGTTTTTCCTTGGAATACAAATCAAGCAATGCAGTGATGGTATCTATATACATCAAAGCAAATATATCAAAGAATTATTGAAGAAATTCAAGATGCTGGATTGCAAGCCTATGTGTACACCTATGCATCCTACCTGCACTCTTAGTAAAGATGAAATTGGTAAGAAGGTAGATCAGAAAATGTACAGAGGTATGATTGGATCTCTACTTTATCTTACGGCTTCAAGACCTGATATTATGTTCGATGCACTGTGTGCTAGATTTCAATCAGATCCTAGAGAATCACACCTAAGTGCTGTTAAAAGAATATTCAGATATTTGCAAGGAACTACTAATCTTGGTTTGCTTTATAAGAAATCAAAAGATTACAAATTAGTAGGTTTATGTGATGCTGACTTTGCTGGAGACCGAATTGAAAGAAAAAGCACAAGTGGTAGCTGCCAATTCCTTGGAGCTAATCTTGTGTCTTGGTCAAGCAAAAGACAAAGCACTATTGCACTCTCAACGGCAGAAGCTGAGTATATTTCAGCAGCAAGTTACAGTTCTCAACTTCTGTGGATGAAGTATCAACTTGAAGACTACTTGATAAAAGAGAGTAACATTCCTATCTTCTGTGATAATACATCTGCCATATGTCTTACTAAAAATCCTATATTGCATTCTAGAGCAAAACACATTGAGATTAAGCATCATTTTATAAGAGACTATGTTCAGAAGGGTATTCTTGAAATAAAATTTGTAGACACTGATCATCAGTGGGTTGACATATTTACAAAACCCCTTGCTGAAGATAGATTCAATTTTATAAGAAGAAATTTAAACTTTCATCTTATAGAAGAATGATTAATCTCAGCGTCTGAAAATAAACAAAATCTCAGCATCTGATATTACATAAGCATGTATGTGTATGTGCATCTTATTTGTCATATGCATCATAACGCATCATCCGGTGAATCGGTTGCGTGCGTCCGAGCACACCCACACGTGTCACACGTGTTAAGGACTCAAGCATCTCATCATATCTACTGAGTCATGATTATTTACGTTTTCAATAAAATCTTTTACTTTTGTTTTGGCGTCTGCATTTAATGAAAAGGCGAATCTTTATTTTCTTTTCTTTTTGATTTAATTTTTTATGTGGAAATACGAAGCGATATTTTGAAAAAGAACTGTACCATTCTCTATTAACTTTCCCACTACTCCACATTTTTCGCTCCACTCTGTGTTTTCTGCAAAACTGTGTTTGTTCTCTCTTTCTCTTTATCTCTCTCTCTCTCTCTCTGTGTTTTCGAACCCTAAAACCTCCATCATCTTCTCTTCAATTGCTACAATGGCCGACAGAAAGGTTGGACAATACACTGCTGCCTTCGATGTCTTCTCTGAGGCAAAACTTCTGAATGAGAACCGGGTTGATTTCGAAAAATTCAAGCTATATGGTTTTGATTTTGAGAAAGGTCTTGAAAAACTGGGCTGGAAAAACTACTTCATTTGGGAACCAGTGGATGTACTGAGCTACGCTATTAAGGAATTCTGGGGAAGTGCATACTTACTTCCGGGGGAAATAATAGGTCACATCAGAGGATTCAAACTACGCCTCACCATCAACTCTATTGCTCAGACAATCAAGTGTCTGTGTGAAGGAATCAGTTACCACTCAAACTGGGCTGATGCTTACAGAGGACTTGAGAGAGTCAATGAAGCTCTATTTGAAAACTACCGTGAACTGAAGATGAAGAACATCTCTCCCACGGCTAAAGACTTGAAAAGCCACTACCGTGTACTGCACAAAATCATCGCCAAGAGCGTGATTCTGAAGGCTGGGTCAAGCGACATAGTGAACTACGAGCAAAAATTCATTATGAGGAATTACATGGATGGGAAGAAAATCAATCTGCCATGGTTGATTATCAACAATCTGATAAATGCCCTTGTCTTCTCAAGGAAGAATGTTGATAAGAAGAATATCGTTAAGACAATCCCATATGGAGTTCTTCTCTCCATTATGATGATCAAAGACGGCATTGTAAGGAAGCTGACTGACTCCATCAACACAGAGGAAAAGGAAAAATACTTTGGTGTTGGTGCTGTTGTTCGTCCAGAAGTTTTTGGAGTCAACAGTCTGGTCAGGATGCAGCTTATTACAGGCTCCATGATCAAGAAGGTGAAAATAGAGCAACAGGAAGGAGAAGCTGAAAAGAAAACCACCAGAAGCTCAATAACTGGTGTGAAAAGACCTGCTGAGTCCCCTTCAAGGGAGACCAGAAGAACAAAGCAGAAGGTGGCATCTGCACCTACTATTGAAGAACCAGAAGATGAGGATAGAATTCCCATCAGAAAGGTCTTGGAAAAACAATTTAGACCAGCAGCTGAAAAAGATGCTTCAGCGTCCGGTCAAGGGAAGAAAATCCCTCCTCCTCCTCCTCCGCATTCTTTGTCACGGAGGGTCGAAAAGAAGGTTGGTCAAGTCATCGAAGTTGACCCAAAGGTACTTGATTTTACCGGCCGATGAATCAGTATCTGTGTTTGATGCTCATGATGTTATTCCTGCACCACCTCTGTCTGTTTCACAACCACAAACACAAACCAGGAAAACCAAAATGAGCCTCCAACAAACCTCAACTCTCTCTAAACCTACCCAATCATCATCCACTACACTCAATCTTAACCTACCACAAATTTCCTCAAATACTTCACTTACTACATATATTTCCAAACTTCACTCTCATCCCTTTAATCTATTATTCAAAATACCTCCCATTAATCCCTTCAAACCCCACACACCTAAAACCTACAAAATCACCAAAACCACTCCCACCTTACTCACCATTACCCTTAAACCTACAGACGCTGGTGGAAGGAAGAATATCTCATACAAACCACAGTTTGTTAAGTATGAGATATATCATAGCATCTACAATCGTCCCTCCACATGGCATTTGAAAACCTTCACCGCTGGAGCTGCCAGATTGGAGATTGCCTCTCCAATAAGTGCTACCTTCAAGGATGGAGAAGACCACTTCCAGATGTCATTTAAAGGTAGATTGAGACCAGCATCTGGTAGCAGAGCAATTCCCTTCTCTGTTGATCTTCCTAGATCCCTACCACAATCTGAACCACTCACGTTGGAAGAATGCGGAAGGTGGATCACATATGAAGAAGCTGCCTTCATGGCACACTGTCTTGAGATGAAGAGGATTGAAGTAATCAGACAGTATAGGGATCCTTCTTCTGTTTCAGTAAAGATTGTACCAGATAGACAAAGGTGGCTACCTTGGTCTATTCCTGGGAAAAGGAAAGAACATGCTCCAGGCAAGTAGCCATTCAGCAAGATCGGGCTAAAGGAATATGAGAAGGCTCCTAAAAAGTACAACCTTAAGGAATTCTCTAAGATTCCGATTGCCAAGATCTCTGAGGATCATGCCAGAAGGTTTTACCTGACTTCTCTGAAGGAAGATGAATAGAGAACTGGCTCCTCAAACTGCTGCAATGCTGAGAAAGCCACTATTCCAACAGTTGGCACAATCAGCAGAATTACTGACATCAATCTTAGAACAGTCTACTTCGATGATATGTTCAGATGCTCAGTAATCAGGCCTTTTGACTGCATGAAGATATATGACCAATGGGCTGCTGTGACCAAGCACTTCGACATTGGATTTACTTGGAGTCAATGGTCTGAGTCTTGGAAAGCCAAAGCTATGTTACCATACCTCGTCCCCCTAGTGCTAGAAGAAGATGACAGGGAAAATCTGCGAAGAATTTACCTGGCAGAAAATGAAGCACTCTCTTTCACTTGTGAAGCCTTGAGTGTCTTTATCAGAAGTATATGGGGAGAAGAAGCTGGAAATAGGTTTGATGCTTTCACTGCTGATGTAGTTCTACACAGAGAAATCATCTTCATGAATCTGCTGTATCCAGAAGATGTGAAATATCAATGGGAAATTCAAACAGAATCTGAGCTCAGAAAACTTGGAAATTTCATCAAATGGTTTATACCAAATGATGCATTCTTTCTAAAAGCTCAAACGAAGAAGGATTTGAGACTTAAGCTATCCAACTGGGTGCTAGCAGAGCATCAGAAGATGAAACCTGCACCCGTACCAGAAGTTAGACCTTCCACTTCTACTTCTACAGTTGAGATGATCACTATTCCCAAAGCAGAATTTGAAGAAATGAAGGCCACCAACATGAAAGTCACTCTGCTGGAGACTGCTCTGAAATTACTTTATGAACGTCTCAACATCCCTCCACCACCTCTTCCAAACCCTTAAACTTTGTTTTTGCTTTAAATTTTTTTGGTACTAAGTGATAATTCTTATTTTTGTTGATACACTTATACACTATTTTTACTCTAATTATCTGCCTTATATTCAAATTTTTCTAAGTCTTATTTTGACTATGATGTGTTTTTACACTCTTTTTGTCTGATGACAAAAGGGGGAGTAAAAGAAAGGTATGATGAACACGTGAAAATCTGACTAACTCACCGTCTGATGTTCATATTCCGATGAATACACTGGAACTGAAGTATCATGCATATCATTTCATACATAGCATTTGTGTGGTTATTTATTAATGCGCTAATATTTATTGTCTAATAAATTTGGTACTAATGCTCTTTAATGATAAATAAATTTGGTACAATTTGATTAAATCAATATTTTTGATCAGCATCCGATCTTACTCTGATACATCTACGTATTTTGTTTTGCGATCACTTAATTGAATTTGTTTATCAAATATCGCCTTAATACTAGAATTATCTTATATATCAAAATTGTTAAATTCAGGGGGAGACCCTTGATGTCATTTTGAAACTAAATTGTTCATCAACCTTAGATATTTGTCATCATCAAAAAGGGGGAGATTGTTGGAACCTAAACGATTGAGAAGTTTAGACCCTCATTAATTTTGATGATAACAAAACATTCACAAGAGAACAATTTATGATCTAACAATTCTTGAAGTGTGCAGATATTAATATTGCATATATTTCTAAGACACTTATACAAGAAGGAAGAAGCTCTCAAGAGAAGGATACACTCCATGTGTCAGCATCCGGTTCATCCTAGTATACTGTCTTCGTGAGCGTCTGGAATTATCCTTTTGTGACACTAGTCTTATCCATTTGCTTTGAGCGTCCGATCTTCCGTTCTGAGCGAACGTCTGAACTTCATTTTGTATCACGTGATGGTCACGTAATTGCTCTTCCTCTCAGAAGGTTCTGGAACAGATTTCGAATTTGATCTTATGCGCCAAAATTGTTGTACGAGGTATCAAAGGTGACACCTTTAGCTACAAGACACAAATCGTACAAGCAATTGTGAAAAGCAAGGTAGTACGAAAACGGTAATATGTACTACTGAGATATTCTCTGGAAAAGAAGAAAGAGACAGCTTTTTGAAATCACCCCACTCAATGGAAAGGAACCATTTTTACTGTAACGGTAATATCCTTTAGAACTCCTATAAATACCCCAAGGTATCCATTGAAGAAACTGCCGAAATTGAAACTGCCGAAACTGAAGAAACTGCTGAAAACTCTACAAGAGAATATTGCTTCATTTACTGAGAACAAGCACTGTTGCTATACACTACAAAGAGTCAATACTCTGAAAGCACTGCTTCTGTGAGCAATCAAGTTTCGAGCCAAGTCTCTGGACTACAAGAACTGAACTCAACGTCCGACACTTTCTTTTAGAAAGCATTTCTATATTGAGCTTAATTTTTATCCTCTCTGTGAGAGTTATTCATACTTGTATTCAACTTACTTGTAAAAGTTGTTTTGGCCTAGTTAAGGCTGTTCCCTCAAAGGCTCGATTGCATCGAGTCGCTTTGAGAAGTTGAGAGTATTGTCAAGGTTGTGATGTAAGAATACTCTTAAGGAAATTGTAATCGATTGATTATAGTGGAAAATCCTTCAGAACGGCGGACTAGACGTAGCTACCAGTTTGGTAGTGAACTAGTATAAATCTCTGTGTCTCTTGCATTACTGCTTTCTATTTATCTTTATCTTGCTCTGATAAAAACAAGTTTTCACAAATCGCCAGTCCGGTTTATTTTCAGCATCCGTTTAACAAACTGTTTTGAAAAACCTGTGTTCTAAGTGTTTTAAACTTAAAGTTTGCGAAAAGTTTTCAACACAATTCAAGCCCCCCTTCTTGTATTCACGTTCACAAATGCTATGTATGAAATGATATGCATGATAAATTCAGTTTTAGTGTATTCATCAGACGGTGAATTTGTTAATCAGACTCTCACGTGTTCATCAGACCTTTCTTTTACTTCTTTTACTCCCCCTTTTGTCATCAGACAAAAAGAGTGTAAAGCACATCATAGTCAACAAGATGGCTTAGAAAAATTTGAATGTATATAAACAGATAATCAGATAAAGGTATGTATAGTCAAATAATCAGAAAAACACTGAATATATAACAAAAAATAAAAATAAGAGAGTACCAAAAAAATATCACACAGAAAAAATAAAAAATAAAATTTAAGGGTTTGGTGGTGGAAGAGGGATGTTGAGACGTTCATATAGAAGTTTCAGTGCATTCTCCAGCTGAGTGACTTTCAGATTTGTAGCCTTCATTTCTTCAAACTCTGCTTTAGGAATGGTGACCATTTCAACTGCAGGAGTAGAAGTAGAAGGTCCAGCTTCTGGTGCAGGTTTCATCTTCTGATGCTCTGCTAGCACCCAGTTGGAAAGCTTCAGTCTCAAGTCCTTCTTTTGTTAAGCCTTTTGAAAGAATGCATCATTTGGTATAAACCATTTGATAAGACTTCCAAATTTCCTTTGCTCAGATTCTGATTGAATTCTTCTCCTTTTCTCCACCTCTTCTGGATACAGCAATTCCATGAAGACCGTTTCCCTATGCAGAAGCACGTCAGCAGTGAAAGCATCAAACTTATTCCCAGCTTCTTCTCCCCATATCCTTCTGATGAATTCACTCAGTGCTTCAGAAGCAAAAGAGATTCCTTCATTTTCTGCCAGGTACAATCCTCTCAGATTTTCCCTGTCATCTTCTATAAGCACCAGGGGGACGAGGCATGGTAACAAAGCTTTGTCTTTCCATGTCTTCGACCATTGACTCCAAGTGAATCCAATGTCAAAGTGCTTTGTCATTGCAGCCCATTGGACATAAGTCTTCATGCAATGAGTGGTCCGACATCGAGCATCCGGACATATCATCGAAGTAAACTGCTCCCGCTTTGATGTCGATTCTGGCGATTTTGCCAATCGTTGGAATAGTGGCCTTCTCATTGCGGCAGCTTTAAGGAGCCAGTTCTCCATTCATCTTCCTTCGTGAGAATTCAGGTAAAACCTTACGGCATGATCCTCGAGATTTTGGCAATCTAAGCTTAGAGAATTCCTTAGGATTGTACTTCTTGGGAGCCTTCTCATACTCAGTGAGCCCGATCTTCTTTGAATGGTCGCTTGCCAGAGCCTGCTTCTTTCCTTTTCCAGGGATAGACCAAGGTAGCCACCTTTGTCTGCCTAGTACAATCTTCACCGACATGCATTTAAAGATCCCTGAACTGTCTGATTGCTTCAATCTTCTTCATCTCAAGACAGTGTGCCATGAAGGCAGCTTCCTCATCTGTGATCCACCTTCCGCATTCTTCCAATGTGAGCGGTTCAGTTTGTGGTAGGGATCTAGGAAGGTCAACAGAGAAGGGAATTGCTCTGCTACCAGACGCTGGTCTCAATCTTCTTTTAAATGACATCTGAAAGTGGTCTTCTCCATCCTTGAAGGTAGCACTCATTGGAGAGGCAATCTCCAGTCTGGCAGCTCTAAAGGTGAAGGTTTTCAAATGCCATGTAGAGGGACGATTGTAGATGCTATGATATATCTCATACTTAACAAACCGTGGTTTGTTAATGCATGAGACATTCTTCCTTCCACCAAGGTCTGTAGGTTTATGGGTAATGGTGAGTAAGGTGGGAGTGGTTTTGGTGATTTTATAGGTTTTAGGTGTGTAGGGTTTGAAGGAATTAACGGGAGGTACTTTGAATAATAGATTAAAGGGATGAGAGTGAAGTTTGGAAATATATGAGGTAAGTGAAGTATTTGAAGAATTTTGTGGTAGGTCAAGGTTGAGTGTGGAGGATGATGGTTGGGTAGGTTTAGGGAGGGTAGAGGTTTGTCGGAGGCTCATTCTGGTTTTCTTGGTTTGTGGTTGTGTTTGTGGTTGTGAAATAGACAAGGGGGTGCAGGAATAACATCATGAGCATCAAAGACAGATACTGATTCATCAGCAGTAAAATCGAGTACCTTTGGGTTAACCTCTGAAGACTTAACCAACCTTCTTTTCGATCCTCTCGTGACAACCACAGCAGGAGGAGGAGGAGGGATTTGCTTCCCTTGACCGGACGCTGAAGCATCTTTTTCAGCTTCTGGCCTAAACTGTTTCCCCAAGACCTTTCTGATGGGAATTTTATCCTCATCTTCTGGTTCTTCAACAGTAGGTGCAGGAGCCACCTTCTGTTTTGCTCTTCTTGTCTCATTTGAAGGAGACTCAGCAGGTCTTTTCACACCAGTCATTAATCTTCTGGTGGTTTTCTTTTCAGCTTCTCCTTCCTGTTGCTCTATTTTCACTTCCTTGATCATAGAGCCAGTAATTAGCTGCATTCTGACTAAACTGTTGACTCCAAAAACTTCTGGACGAACAACAACGCCAACACCAAAGTATTTTTCTTTTTCCTCTGTGTTGATGGAGTCAGTCAGCTTCCTCACAACGCCGTCTTTCATCATCATAATGGAGAGAAGAACTCCATAAGGGATTATCTTGACGATATTCTTCTTATCGACACTCTTCCTTGAGAAGACAAGGGCATTTATCAGATTGTTGATAATCAGCCTTGGCAGATTGATTTTCTTCCCATCCATATAGTTCCACATAATGAACTTTTGCTCGTAGTTCACTATGTCGCTTGAGCTAGCCTTCAGAATCACGCTCTTGGCGATGATTTTGTGCAGTACTCGGTAGTGGCTTTTCAAGTCTTTGGCCGTGGGAGTAATGTTCTTCTTCGTCAATTCACGGTAGTTCTCAAACAGGGCTTCGTTGACGTTTTCAAGTCCTCTGTAAGCATCAGCCCAGTTTGCATGGTAAGTAATTCCTTCACACGGATACTTGATCGTCTGAGCAATAGAGTTGATGGTGAAGCGTAGTTTGAAGCCTCTGATGTGTCCTTCTATGATTTCCCCCGGAAGTAAGTATGCATTCCCCCAGAACTCCTTAATAGCGTAGCTCAGTACATCAACTGGTTCCCAGATGAAGTAGTTTTTCCAGCCCAGTTTCTCAAGACCTTCTTCAAAATCAAAACCGTAAAGCTTGAAGTTCTCAAAATCAACCCGGTTTTCATTCAGAAGTTTTGCCTCATAGAAGACGTCGAAAGCAGCAGTGTATTGTCCAACCTTTCTGTCGGCCATTGTAGGAGTTGAAGAGAGGGTGATGGAGGTTTTAGGGTTCGAAAACACACACACACACACACACAGAGATAGAGAGAAAGAGAACAGTTTTGCAAGAAAACGCAGAGTGAAGTGATGGAGCGAAAAATGTGGAGTAGTGGGAAAGTTGATAGAAAATGGTACAGTCCTTTTTCAAAAAATCTCTTCGTATTTCCACATAAAAAATTAAATCAAAAAGAAAAGAAAATAAAGATTCGCCTTTTCATTAAATGCAGCCGCCAAAAGAAAAGTAAGATCAAGAAAAAGATTTTATCGAAAGACATAAATAATTATGACTCAGTAGATGTGATGAGACGCTTAAGTCCTTAACACGTGTGACAAGTGTGGGTGTGCTCGGACGCACGCAACCGATTCACCAGATGATGAGTTATGATGCATATGACAAATAAGATGCTTATTCATATATATGCTTATGTCATACCAGATGCTGAGATTGTGCATATTATCTGATGCTGAGATTAATCACTCTTCTATAAGATGAAAGTTTAAATTTCTTCTTTTAAAATTGAATCTATCTTCAGCAAGGGGTTTTGTAAATATGTCAGCCCACTGATGATCAGTGTCTACAAATTTTATTTCTAGATTACCCTTCTGAACATAGTCTCTTATAAAATGATGCTTAATCTCAATGTGCTTGGCTCGTGAATGCAATATGGGATTTTTAGTAAGACAGATTGCAGAAGTATTATCACAAAAGATAGGAATGTTACTCTCTTTTATCAGATAGTCTTCAAGTTGATATTTCATCCACAGAAGTTGAGAGTTGCAACTTGCTGCTGAAATATACTCAGCTTCTGCCGTTGAGAGTGCAATCGTGCTTTGCCTTTTGCTTGACCAAGATACAAGATTTGCTCCAAGGAATCGCGCTTCCACTTGTGCTTTTTCTTTCAATTCGGTCTCCAAAGAAAGTCAAGATCACGTAAACCTACTAACTTGTAATCTTTTGATTTCTTATAAAGCAAACCAAGATTAGTATATCCTTGCAAATATCTAAAGATTCTTTTAACAGCACTCAAGTGTGATTATCTAGGATCTGATTGAAATCTAGCACACAAACAGACGCTGAACATAATATCAGGTCTTGAAGCTGTAAGATAAAGTAGAGATCCAATCATACCTCTGTACATCTTCTGATATACCTTTTTACCAGTTTCATCTTTACCAAGAATACATGTGGGATGCATAGGAGTACACATAGGTTTGCAGTCCACCATTTTGAATTTCTTTAGCAATTCCCTGATATATTTGCTTTGATGTATATATATACCATCATTGCATTGTTTGATTTGAATTGCAAGGAAAAACTTCAGTTCACCCATCATGCTCATCTCGAATTCGGCCTGCATTAGCTTAGAAAATTCTTTGCAAAGGCTTTTATTAATAGCTCCAAAAATAATGTCATCAATATATATTTGAACAATTATAAAGTTCTTGTTTGATGTTTTTCTAAAAAGAGTAGTGTCTACTAGACCTCTGGTAAAGCCATTTTTCATCAAAAATGTACTCAGTCTTTCATACCAAGCTCTGGGAGCTTGCTTAAGACCATAAAGGGCCTTTTTGAGTTTGAAGACATGTTCTGGAAATTCAATGTCTTCGAATCCAGGAGGTTGTTTTACAAAGACTTCCTCAGTTATAAAACCATTTAAGAAAGCACTTTTCACATCCATTTGATAAAGAATTATATCATGATGTGCATCAAAAGAAAGCAAAATGCATATAGCTTCTAACCTTGCAAAATGTGCAAATGTTTCATTAAAATCAATACCTTCTTCCTGTGAGTACCCTTGAGCAACCAATCTTGCCTTGTTTCTCACAACCTTTCCATCTTCATCAAGCTTGTTTCTAAATACCCATTTCGTGCTAATAGCTTGCTTATCTTCTGGTAAGGTAACCAGCTTCCATACATCGTTTCTTTGGAACTGATTCAACTCTTCTTGCATGGCCAGAATCCAGCCTTCATCTTTCAATGCTTGATCAATCGTTTTAGGTTCCATTTCTGAGAGTAGTGCCATATCTGCATGCTCTTTAAAAGAGGATCTGGTTCTTACTTTATCTCCGGGTTTTCCTATGATTTGATCTTTAGGATGATTGGCTTTGTACTTCCAAATTTCTTTCTCAATTCAGCACGAAGATTCTTGTGTCTGGTCACCACGGACGATGAAGATGTAGGTTCACTATTTGTAGTATTACCTATATTTAATTCTAAAAATAATTCATCTAGCTCGACATGGCTGTGTCAGGCTTCTTGTCATCAAATTTGACATGAATGGATTCTTCCACTGTCATAGTTTCTTTATTGTATATTCTAAAAACTTTAGATCTTTCAGAATATCCCAAAAAGATTCCTTTGTCAGCTTTTGAATCAAACTTACCAAGCTGATCCTTAGTATTTAAAATGTAACACGTGCAACCAAATGAATGAAAATATGATATGTTTGGTTTCCTTCCTTTCCACAGTTCATATGAAGTCTTCTTCAAAATAGGTCTAATAGAAATTCTATTTTGAATGTAACAAGCTGTGTTTACTGCTTCTGCCCAAAAATGTTTTGCAATATTAGCCTCATTGATCATGGTCCTGGCCATTTCTTGGAGGGACCTATTTTTCCTTTCTACAACACCATTTTGTTGAGGTGTTCTAGTAGAGGAGAAATTGTGCGAGATGCCGTTATCATCACAAAATTTTTGAAAGCTTTCATTTTCAAATTTTCCCCCATGATCACTTCTAATAGAAGAAATACAAATTCCTTTTTCATTTTGAACTCTTTTGCAGAATACAGTAAATACCTTGTATGACTCATCTTTGTGAGCAAGGAATCTAACCCATGTCCATCTAGTAAAATCATCAACAATGACTAACCCATATTTCTTTCCAGTTAAAGAGGATGTCCTTGTTGGACCAAAAAGATCAAGATGCAAAAGCTCAAGTGGTCTAGAGGTTGAAACAACATTTTTTGAATGAAAAGAAGTTTTAACTTGTTTTCCTCTTTGACGTGCCTCACAGAGAGCATCGGATTGATACTTAAGATTTGGTAATCCTCTGACAAGATTGTGCTTGTTTAGTTTTGAGATTAATCTCAAATTGGCATGACCCAATCTCTTGTGCCAAATCCATTGTTCTTCGTCAACAGACATGAGACACTTGACATCTTGTTTTGCAAGTTCAGAGAGATCAATTTTGTAAATATTTTGTTTCTTCTTGGCAGTAAAGAAAGTAGAGCCGTCTTTCTTGCTTTTTACTAGACATCTAGTTTCTGTAAAGATGACTTCATAACCATTGTCACATAATTGACTTATGCTCAATAAGTTATGTTTAAATCCTTCAACATATAGTACATTATCAATAGAGGGAAGAGAGCCTTTACCAATGCGACCAATTCCAACTATTTTACTTTTCTGGTTTCCTCCGAAACCAACGAATCCAGCTTCTTTAGGCCTTAGTTCTTGGAACATATGCTTTTCTCCCGTCATGTGATGCGAGCATCCACTGTCTAAGTACCAAGATAGGTGTGTTGACTTTGTTGCTAAGCATGTCTGCAACATAAACTATTTTATCTTTAGGTACCCATATCTTTTTGGGTCCTTTCTTGTTAGTTCTTGAAGGAGGCTTATCCTTCACAGTTTTAAAAACAGTACATGCACTTTTCAAATGACCAGGTTTATTGCAGTATGTACAATGCAAGCATTTACTATGATTATTGGATTTATCAGATGCTAAATCATTTTCTAAATGAGGTTCATCTGATATATAACCAAGACCATGAGTTGTCGTTTTACTGACAGCCCAAATCATTGAAGCTTGCTTGTTACGAGTTACACTCTCTGCAAAAAACTTTTGAAAATCATATTCATAATCATTTGATTTGCATTTAGGATTGCCTGTAACTTTAGAGCTTTCAGCTTGAGAGCTCTCAGCTTCTGGTTGCTTATTAGTGATCAGACGCCGGTTATCCATCAGATGCTGATTTTCAGTTTTCAGCTTCTGATTTTCTTTGTTGAGTACATATTTTTCTTTGTTTAAAGCTTGAAAGTCTTGTGATAATTTTGAAAATTTCTTTTTCAAATTCTTATACTCAACAGAGAGAGTGGCAGAGTCCTTAAGAAGATCATCAAATGCAAGTTGAAGTTTAGAGTAGGAATCATATACTATTACCTCTTCAACTTCTTCTTCTGAATCAAGGTCAGTGTCTGCCATGAGAGCGAGATTTGCTTCTACTTCATTATCTTCCTCAGATGAGGATGAATCTAGATCTTCCCATGTAGCCATGAGGCTCTTCTTCTTCTTCTTGAAAGAACTTCTTGTGGACTTCTCCTTAAGATTAGGACATTCAGACTTGAAATATCCAGGCTTTTTACATTCATAGCAAATGACTTGAGCCTTGTCCTTGCTCTCTTTCTTGTCCTTAGTATCTTTCTTCTGAAACTTCCTCCTGAAGTTTCTCTTCTTCCACATTCTTTGTATCTTCCTGGATATAAACGCGAGTTCATCTTCTGATGTGTCAACATCTCCTTCTGAGCTTCATCTTCTGATTCTTCTTCTTCAGCCTGAAGGGCTTTGGAAGAACTGACTTTATGTTGAGAGACTTTCAAGGCAATAGACTTGCCCTTTTTGACCGGTTCTCCTTCATTTAGCTCAAGTTCATGAGCTTTCAACGAACTCATAAGATCTTCAAGTCGTAGGACATTTAGATCTTTTGCTTCCTGAATAGCAGTGACCTTGGGTCTCCACTACTTAGTCAAGCTTCTTAAGATCTTTCTAACATGGTCAGGTGTAGTGTTGCTTTTTCCAAGGGCCTGTAACCCATGAACAAGTGTTTGAAATCTTCCAAACATGGTTTCAATGTTTTCACCATCTTCCATTTTGAATAACTCATATTGGCGAACCAACATGCTAGCTTTGGTTTCTCTTACTTGGGCAGAGCCTTCGTAAGATAAAACAAATGAGTCCCAGATTTCTTTGGCAATATCAAATTTGCCACATCTATCATATTCTTTTTCTGTCATAGCACAGATAAGAATGAATCTAGCCTTTTGATTGATTTGATATCTCTTTTTCTGTTCATCATTCCAATCTTCTCTGGCTATCGCAACACTACGAGGATTAGTGGGAGGAATGTAACCACTTTGAACTATATCCCACAACTCAAGTTGTTGTGTCTCAAAGAAAGCTTTTATCTTATCTTTCCAGTAATCAAATTTTTCTCCATCGAATAGAGAAGGACGGTTCATATGACCACCTTCAATAGACATGTTCACAGTATAGGATCTATTCTCTTAACACTGTTAAGTGCTCAACCAAGAGGCCGAGCTCTGGTACCAATTGAACGTGAACACAAGAAGGGGGGTTGAATTGTGTTAAAAAAAAAACTTTTCGCAAACTATACATAAAAACTTCAACACAAGTTGTTCAAAACTGTTTGTATATCGGATGCAGAGAATTAAACAAAACCGGATACAGAAATTTAAACAGTTTATAAAAACTTGTTTTACTGAGCAAGGTAAAGATAAGTAATGTAAAGCAGTAAAGGATGAGACACAGAGATTTATACTAGTTCACCAACAACTGGTAGCTACGTCTAGTCCCTTTGTTCCTGAAAGATTTTCCACTATAATCAACTGATTACAATTTCCTCAAGAGTATTCTTCTGTCACGAACTTGACAATACTCTCAACTTCTCAAAACGACTCGATCTGATCGAGCCTTTGAGGAACAGAGCCTTAACTAGGCCAAATACAGTTTTACAAAAGAGATTATGATTTTGATAACAATCAAAATAACTCTCACAGAGAGAATGAAAAGATTAAGCTCAAAACAGAATAGCTTTCTAAAAGAAAGTATAAGACGCTGAGTTCAGTTCTATGTAGACCAGAAACTTGGCACGAAGCTTGATTGCAAACTTGAGTAATATTGCTTTCAGAATGAAGTTTCTTCAAGTTTTTCTAACTCTTCTTCAATGAATACCTTGGGGTATTTATAGGAGTCTTCAAGCATATTACCGTTGCAGTAAAAATATCTCCTTTCCATTGAGTGAGGTAATTTGAAATGTAGTCCTTTTCTTCCTTTTCAGAGAATATCAGAATAGTACACATTACCGTTTTCGTACTATCTACTATTTACAATTGCCTTGTACGATTTTTGTCTTATGCTAAAGGTGTCACCTTTGCTTCCTCGTACATCAAAATGAGCGCACAAAATCAAATTCGAATTCCGTTCCAAAACAGTCTGAGGCTAAGAGGAAAAACGTGATCACCACGTGCTTCATTAAAGAGATCAGACGCTCGCTCAGAACAGAGGATGGACGCTCGTAGCAATTGAGTGTTCCACGTGTCAAGAAGTCACACTGCTGGACACTTGCTGTTAGCAAGATGCTGAAGTGAGTTCGGATGCTGACACTAGTGGATTATATTCAATTCTTTTGTAAATTTCTTCTTCTTCCTTGAGTGATTTGTACATATATATGAATCTTTAATACCTGTACACTCAAAGATATGTTAGAAGATAAATTGTTCTCTTGAGAAATATTTTGTTATCATCAAAATTAATGAGGGTCTAAACTTCTCAATCGTTTAGGTTCCAACACTCACGTTTATATCCAGGAAGATACAAAGAATATGGAAGAAGAGAAACTTCAGGAGGAAGTTTCAAAAGAAAGATACTAAGGACAAGAAGGAAAGCAAAGACAAGGACAAAGCCCAAGTCATTTGCTATGAATGTAAAATGCCTGGACATTTCAAGTCCGAATGTCCTAATCTTAAGGAGAAGCCCACAAGAAATTCTTTCAAGAAAAAGAAGAAGAGCCTCATGGCTACATGGGAAGATCTAGACTTATCCTCGTCTGAGGAAGATAATGAAGAAGAAGCAAATCTCGCTCTCATGGCAGACACTGATCTTGACTCAAAAGAAGAAGTTGAAGAGGTAATAGTATATGATTCCTACTCCAAACTTCAACTTGCATTCGATGATCTTCTTAAGGACTCTGCCACTCTCTCTGTTGAGTATAAGAATTTGAAAAAGAAATTTTTAAAATTATCACAAGACTTTCAAGCTATAAACAAAGAAAAATCTGTACTCAATAAAGAAAACCAGAAGCTGAAAACTGAAAATCAGCATCTGATAGATAACCAGCGTCTGGCCGCTAACAAGCAACCAGAAGCTGAGAGCTCACAAGCTGAAAGCTCTAAAGTTACAAACAACCTTAAATGCAAATCAAATGATTATGAATATGCATTTCAAAAGTTTCTTGGAGAGAGTGTAACTCAAAGCAAGCAAGCTTCAATGATTTGGGGTGTCAGTAAAACAACAACTCATGGTCTTGGTTACATATGAGATGAACCTCCTTTAGAAAATGATTCAGCATCTAATAAATTCAATAATCATAGTAAATGCTTGCATTGTACTTACTTCAATAAACCTGGTCATTTGAAAAGTGCATGTACTATTTTTAAAACTGTGAAGGATAAGCTTCCTTCAAAAACTAAAAAGAAAGGACCCAAAAAAATATGGGTACCTAAAGATAAAATAGTCTATGTTGCAGACATGCTTAGCAACAAAGTCAACACACCTATCTTGGTACTTAGACAGTGGATGCTCGCATCACATGACGGGAGAAAAACATATGTTCCAAGAACTAAGGCCTAAAGAAGCTGGATTCGTTGGTTTTGGAGGAAACCAGAAAGGTAAAATAGTTGGAATTGGTCGCATTGGTAAAGGCTCCCTTCCCTCTATTGATAATGTACTATATGTTGAAGGACTTAAACATAACTTATTGAGCATAAGTCAATTATGTGACAATGGTTATGAAGTCATCTTTATAGAAACTGGATGTCTAGTAAAAAGCAAGAAAGACGGCTCTACCTTCTTTACTGCAAAGAGGAAACAAAATATTTACAAAATTGATCTCTCTGAACTTGCAAAACAAGATGTCAAGTGTCTCATGTCTGTTGACGAAGAACAATGGATTTGGCACAAGAGATTGGGTCATGCCAATTTGAGATTAATCTCAAAACTAAACAAGCACAGTCTTGTCAGAGGCTTACCAAATCTCAAGTATCAATCCGATGCTCTCTGTGAGGCATGTCAAAGAGGAAAACAAGTTAAAACTTCTTTTCATTCAAAAAATGTTGTTTCAACCTCTAGACCACTTGAGCTTTTGCATCTTGATCTTTTTGGTCCAACAAGGACAGCCTCTTTAACTGGAAAGAAATATGGGTTAGCCATTGTTGATGATTTCACTAGATGGACATGGGTTAGATTCCTTGCTCACAAAGATGAGTCATACAAGGTATTTACTGTATTCTGCAAAACAGTTCAAAATGTAAAAGGAATTCATAGTTCTTCTATTAGAAGTGATCATGAGGGATAATTTGAAAATGAAAGCTTTCAAAAATTTGTGATGATAATGGCATCTCCCATAATTTCTCCTCTCCAAGAACACCTCAACAAAATGGAGTTGTAGAAAGGAAAAATAGGTCCCTCCAAAAAATGGCTAGGACCATGATCAATGAAGCTAATATTGCAAAACATTTTTGGGCAGAAGCAGTAAGCACAACTTGTTACATTTAAAATAGAATTCTTATTAGACCTATTTTGAAGAAGACTCCATATGAACTGTGGAAATGTAGAAAACCAAACATATCATATTTTCATTCATTTGGTTGTACTTGTTATATTTTGATTACTAAGGATCAGCTTGGTAAGTTTGATTCAAAAGCTGATAAAAGAAATCTTTTGGGATATTCTGAAAGATCTAAAGCTTTTAGAATATACAATAAAGAAACTATGACGATGGAAGAATCCATTCATGTCAAATTTGATGACAAGAAGCCTGACACACCATGTCGAGCTAGATGAATTATTTTCGTAATTAAATATAGGTGATACTACAAATAGTGAACCTACATCTTCATCGTCCGATGGTAACCAGACGCAAGAATCTTCGAATTTGAAGCGAGAAAAGAGTGGAAGTACAAAACCAATCATCCTAAAGATCAAATCACAGGAGAACCTGGAGATAGAGTAAGAACCAGATCCTCTTTTAAAGAGCATGCAGATATGGCACTACTCTCAGAAATGGAACCTAAAACGATTGATCAAGCATTGGAAGATGAAGGTTGGATTCTGGCCATGCAAGAAGAGTTGAATCAGTTCCAAAGAAATGATGTATGGAAGCTAATTACTCTACTAGAAGATAAGCAAGCTATTGGTACTAAATGGATATTTAGAAACAACCTTGATGAAGATGGAAAGGTTGTGAGAAACAAGGCAAGATTGGTTGCTCAAGGTTACTCACAAGAAGAAGGTATTGATTTTACTGAAACATTTGCACCTGTTGCAAGGTTAGAAGTTATACGCATTTTACTTTCATTTGCTACACACCATGATATAATTCTTTATCAAATGGATGTGAAAAGTGCTTTCTTGAATGGTTTTATAACTGAGGAAGTCTTTGTAAAACAACCTCCTGGATTCGAAGACATTGAATTTCCAGAACATGTCTTCAAGCTTAAAAAGACCCTGTACGGTCTTAAGCAAGCTCCCAGAGCTTGGTATGAAAGACTGAGTACATTTTTGATGAAAAATGGTTTTACCAGAGGTCTAGTAGACACTACTCTTTTTAGAAAAATATCAAACACGCATTTTATAATTGTTCAAATATATGTTGATGACATTATTTTTGGAGCTACTAATGAAAGCCTTTGCAAAGAATTTTCTAAGCTAATGCAGGCTGAATTCGAGATGAGCATGATGGGTGAACTAAACTTCTTCCTTGGAATTCAAATCAAAAAAAGCAATGATGGTATCTATATATATCAAAGCAAATATATCAAGGAATTGCTAAAGAAATTAAAAATGGTGGATTGCAAACCTATGTGCACTCCTATGCATCCCACGTGCATTCTTGGTAAAGATGAAACTGATAAAATGGTAGATCAAAAAATGTACAGAGGTATGATTGGGTCTCTAATTTATCTTACAGCTTTAAGACCTGATATTATGTTCAGCGTCTATCTGTGTGCTAGATTTCAATCAAATCCTACATAATCACACTTGATACTGTTAAAAGAATTTTTAGATATTTGCAAGGATCTACTAATCTTGGTTTGCTTTATAAGAAATCAAAAGATTACAAGTTAGTAGGTTTCTGTGATGCTGACTTTGCTGGAGACCGAATTGAAAGAAAAAGCACAAGTGGAGGCTGCCAATTCCTTGGAGCAAATCTTGTGTCTTGGTCAAGCAAAAAGCAAAGCACGATTGCACTCTCAACAGTAGAAGCTGAATATATTTCAGCAGCAAGTTGCAACTCTCAACTTCTGTGGATGAAATATCAACTTGAAGATTATCTGATAAAAGAGAGTAACATTCCTATCTTTTGTGATAAAACTTCTGCAATCTGTCTTACTAAAAATATCATATTGCATTCACGAGCCAAGCACATTGAGATTAAGCATCATTTTATAAGAGACTATGTTCAGAAGGGTATTCTCGAAATAAAATTTGTAGACATTGATCATCAGTGGGCTGACATATTTACAAAAACCCCTTGCTGAAGATAGATTCAATTTTATAAGAAGAAATTTAAATTTTCATCTTATAGAAGAATGATTAATCTCAGCGTCAGATGATATGCATCATCTCAGCATCTGGTATGACATAAGCATGTATACGTGTAAGCATTTTATTTGTCATGTGCATCATAACTCTGCGTCTGGTGAATCAGTTGCGTGCATCCGAGTGCGCACACACGTGTCACACGTGTAAAGGACTTAAGCGTCTCATCACATCTCACTGAGTCATGATTATTTATGTTTTTCAATAAAATCTTTTTACTTGATTTTTCTTTTCTTTTGGCGTCTTCATTTAATGAAAAAGGGAATCTTCATTTTCTTTTCTTTTTGATTTAATTTTTTTTTTTTTGGAAATGTGAAGCAGTTTTTGAAAAAGGACTGTACCATTTTCTATCAACTTTCCCACTACTCCACATTTTTCGCTCCATCACTTCACTCTGTTTCTACTTGCAAAAAAATTTTTCTCTCTCTCTCTCTGTGACTTCAAACCCTAACACCTCCACTACCCACTCTGCAACTGCTACCATGGCCGATAAAAAGGTTGGACAATATACTGCTGCCTACGATGTCTTCTCAGAAGCAAAACTTATGAATGAAAATAGAATTGATTTTGAGAATTTCAAGCTCTATGGTTTTGATTTTGAAGAAGGTTTGAAGAAACTGGGTTGGAAAAATTATTTTATCTGGGAACCAGTTGATGTGTTGAGCTATGATATAAAGGAATTCTGGGGGAACACTTATCTACTTCCGAGTGAAATTATTGAAGGACATATCAGAAGTTTCAAGTTACGTTTCACTAAAAACTCTGTCGCTCAGACCATCAAGTGCCCTTGTGAAGGAATCAGTTACCATGCTAACTGGGTTGACGCTTACAGAGGTTTGGAAAACGTCAACGAAGCTCTGTTTGAAAATTATCGTGAGTTGAAGAAGAAGAACATAACTCCCACTGCCAAAGATTTGAAAAGCCACTACAGAGTATTGCATAAAATCATCGCTAAAAGCGTGATTCTAAAGGCTGGTTCAAGCAACATAGTGAACTATGAGCAAAAGTTCATTATGAGAAACTATATGGATGGAAAGAAAATCAACCTGCCAAGGTTGATTATCAATAATCTTGTTAATGCTCTTGTCTTTTCAAGGAAAAGTGTTGATAAAAAGAATATTGTCAAGGTTATCCCTTATAGAGTTCTTCTTTCCATAATGATGATAAAAGATGGTATTGTGAGAAAGCTTGGTGAGAATGCAATTGATAACTGGTACTATGATTAAGAAGGTGAAACTAGAGCAACAAGAAGGAGAAACTGTTGCGAATATTGGTGAAGCTGAAAAGAAAACCACCAGAAGCTCAATGGCTGGTGTGAAGAGACCTACTGAATCTCCTATAAGGGAGATAAGAAGAATGAAACAGAAGGTGGCTCATGCACCTACTGTTGATGAACTAGAAGATGAGGATAGAATCGCCATCAAGAAGATCTTGGAGAAGAAGAAGAAGTCAATAGCTGAAAAAGATGTTTCAGCATCTGATCAAGGGAAGCAAGTTCCTCCTCTACCTCCTACCATTGTTGCCTCTAAAGGAACAAAGAGAAGGTTAGTTAGGACTTTTGAGCTTAACCCAAAGGTACTTGACTTTACTGTTGATGAGTCAGTATCTATTTTTAATTCTCATGATGTTATTCCTGCACCTCCATTGTCTGTTTCACAACCACAAACCCAAACACAAATCCAAACACAAATCAAGAAAACCAGAATGAGCCTACAACAAACCTCTACCCTAATCCCCACAAAATCGACCCAAACACAATCTAATACACTCAACTCAGACCTACCACAAATCTCCTCAGATACCTCACTTACTACATATATTTCCAAACTTCACTTTCATCCCTTCAACCTATTATTCAAAGTACCTCCCATCAATTCATTCAAACTCTACACACTTAGAAACTATACAATCACTAAAACCACTCTCACCCCACTCACCCTCACCTACAAACCTACAGATTTCAGTGGAAGGAAGAATGTCTCATGCATTAACAAACCTCGGTTTGTTAAGTATGAGTCATACCACAGCATCTACAATGGTCCTTCTACTTGGCATTTGAAAACCTTCACCTCTGGAGTTGCCAGACTTGAGATTGCCTCTCCAATGAATACTATCTTCAAGGATGGAGAAGACCATTTTGACATGTCATTCAAAGGGAGATTAAGACCGGAACCTGGTAGCAAATCAATTCCTTTCTCTGTTGACCTTCCTAAGTCCCTGCCTCAAATTGAACCTCTCACACTGGAGGAGTGTGGAAGGTGGATTATGGATGAAGAAGCTGCCTTCATGGCACACTATCATGAAATGAAGAAACATGAAGTTATTAGACAGTTCAGAGATCCTTCTTCTGTATCCGTAAAGATTGTTCCAGATAGACAAAGGTGGCTACCTTGGCCTATTCCTGGGAAGAGGAAAGAACCTGCTCCTGGCAAGTTGCCATACAGCAAGATCGGACTCAAAGAGCATGAGAAGGCTCCTCAGAAGTTTAATCTTAAAGAATTCTCTGAGCTTCCGATTGATAAGATTACTGAGGACCATGCCAGAAGGTTTTACCTCAGTTCTCTGAAGGAAGATGAATGGAGAACTGGCTCCTCAAATTATTGCAATGATGAGAAAGCCACAATTCCCACAGTTGGCACTATTAGAAAAGTTCCTGACACAAATCTTGGAACATCATATTTTGATGGCATGTTTATGTGTTCAATGATCAAGCCTCTAGACTGCATGAAGATATATGTCCAATGGGCTGCTGTGACTAAGCATTTTGACATTGGATTTATCTGGAATCAATGGTCTGAGTCTTGGAAAGACAAAGTCATGTTGCCATGCCTTGTCCCCTGGTGCTTGAAGAAGATGACAAGGAAAATCTGCGAAGAGTATACCTGGTAGAAAATGAAGGACTCACTTTCACTTTTGGAGCATTGAGCGTCTTTATCAAAAGAGTATGGGGAGAAGATGTTGGAAACAAGTTTGATTCTTTTACTACTGATGTGTTTCTGCACAGAGACATTATCTTTATGGATTTGCTGTATCCAAAAGATGTGAAGAAAAGAAGGGAAATTCAGGTAGAATATGAGCAGAGAAAACTTGGAAATCTCATCAAATGGTATATACCAAATGATGCATTCTTTCAAAGAGCTCAACAGAAGAAGGAACTAAGACTGCAGCTGTCTAATTTGGTGCTAGCAGAGCATCAGAAGATGAAACCTGCACCAGTATCAGAAGCTGGACCTTCCAGTTCTACTTCTACTCCTACAGTTGAGATGGTCACGATTCCTAAATAAGAGTTTGAAGAAATGAAGGCCACAAACCTGAAGGTTGCTCAGTTGGCGAATGCTTTGAAATTACTCTATGAATGTCTTAACATTCCTCCACCACCTCCACCAAATCCTTGAATTTTTTTTGTGTGATATAAAGTTTTTTTGGGTACTCTTATATACATATACATATATACACTTTTGCTCTGATTATCTGTTTACATATCTCTATCGACTTATATTCAAATTTTTCTAAGTCTTATTTTGACTATGATGTGCTTTACACTCTTTTTGTCAGATGACAAAAAGGGGAGTAAAAGAAAGGTTTGATGAACACATGAAAGTCTAATTGACTAATTCAGCATCCGATGTTCAAAGTCCGATGGATACGCTGAAACTGAAGTATCACGCATAGCATTTCATACATAGCATTTGTGTTGGTTATTTATTACTCTAATACCTATAATGCTTTGATATTCATTGATCCAGTACTCTGATAATGATCAATAACTTTGGTAAAATGAAAATCTTTTTGATAAAATGAAATCAGCATCCGATCTCACTTTGTTAAATGAATATATGCTCTAATACATCTACGTATTTTTGCGATCACACAAATGAATCTGTTTATCAATAACCGCCCTAATACCTGAATTGTTCATATATATCTAAATTGTTGAATTCAGGGGGAGACCCTTGATATTATTTTGAAATTAAACTGTTCATCAACCTTGATATTTGTCATCATCAAAAAGGGGGAGATTGTTGAAACCTAAATGATTAAAAAGTTTAGACCCTCATTAATTTTGATGATAACAAAGTATTTTCAAGAGAACAATTTATCTTCTAACATATCTTTGAGTGTACAGGTATCAAAGCTTCATATATTTGTACAAAACACTCAAGAAAGAAGAAGAAATTTACAAGAGAATTGAATACACTCCACTGATGTCAGCATCCGAACTCACTCTAGCGTCTTGCTAACAGCAAGCGTCCGGTAGTGTTACTCTTTGACACGTGGAATACTCAATTCAGCGGCGTCCATCCTCTCGATACGAGCGAGCGTCTGATCTCTTTAATGAAGCACGTGATGATCATATTATTTCTCTTAACCTCATAATGTTCTGGAACAGAATTCGAATTTGATTTTGTGCGCTCATTTTGATGTACGAGGAAGCAAAGATGACACCTTAGCATAAGACAAAAATCATACAAGGCAATTGTAAAAAGTAGATAGTACGAAAACGGTAATATGTACTATTCTGATATTCTCTGGAAAGGAAGAAAATGACTACATTTCAAATTACCTCACTCAATGAAAATGAGCTACTTGTTTACTGCAAACAGTATTATCCCTGAAGTCTCCTATAAATACCCTAAGGTATTCATTGAAGAAGGTGGCCAGAACTAAGACTGAAATTGCTAGAACAAATTCTGAGAAAGAAAGAAACTTTATTTTGGAAGCATCATCACTCTGAGTGAGCAATCAAATTTCGTGCCAAGTCTCTAGTCTACAAGGAACTGAACTCAGCGTCTTATACTTTCTTTTAAAAAGCTACTCTGTTTTGAGCTTAATCTTTTCATCCTCTCTGTGAGAGTTATTTTGATTGTATTCAAAAGAATATTCCCTTTTGTAAATAGTATTTGGCCTAGTTAAGGCTTTGTTTCTCAAAGGCTCGATCGTACTGAGTCGTTTTGAGAAGTTGAGAGTATTGTCAAGTTTGTGACAGTAGAATACTCTTGAGGAAAATTGTAATCAGTTGATTATAGTGAAAAATCCTTCAGGATCGAAGGGACTAGACGTAGTTACCAGTTGGTGGTGGACTAGTATAAATCTCTGTGTCTCTTACTTTACTGCTTTACATTTATCTTTACCTTGCTCAGTAAAACAAGTTTTCATAAACGGCTTTATTTCCTACATCCGGTTAGTCTCTCTTCATCCGGTTAGTTCTCAGTGTCCGGTAAACAAACAGTTTTGAAAAATCTGTGTTCTTTGTACTTTTAACGTAAAGTTTGAAAAAAAAGTTTTTGTACACAATTCAACCCCCTTCTTGTGTTCACGTTCAAAGTTAAATTGAACATCGTTCCACTTTAGCATCCTTACTACATATCCAAAAGGGAAATATCAAATCAAAAAAACATTCATCCATACTGTCTTGATTGTGAATGAACATCGATGGAGTAAATATGGTTATTGATTTGATCCAGTGGTACAATATAATATCTAATCTTTATATATAAAAGTTATTGCTAATATAAAGGAACCAAAATCCCGCCTAAAACATCAACCTAAAACAGAGGTATAATCGTCATTTCGCATCACCCTATTTTCTTTGGTTGGAATTGAAACGATAATTGTTTAGTAGTAAACTTGATTTCTAATTTGATTCAACCAACAAGCTGTGAATATTGGCTTTGGTTTGTTTTTGATATTATTCTATAAAATTGAATTATTACTTGTTGGTAATAGAAGATATATCTTGTCCAATTATTTTTCTAATGCATATGCCAATTTTTTGGTACAAATTGCTATTTTTCTTCTCCTATTTCTTTGTTTGCAATGGCTGAACCAATTTTTATGTTTGCAGTGTTTGTAGATTGAGGTCGAGAATCAATTGGGTAGTGGCAACAAAGATCTTTTATTTATCATTGAAGTGCAGTTCTTGAGGTTTGTAATCTCACCTTCACCTTATTAAGAATGTGTGTGTTGTTGTGTGTTTCTATTGCTCAAGCCTCTCATATCTGGATTTTGGTGTGTATGTTTAACTACAAAATATGTTTTAAGAAAATTATAAATATGTCTTAAAGTTTAGATAATTGAATACGAACTGTGAATTGTGGTTTGAAGGCATAGCATTAGCTATAGCTCGATGCATTAGATTATCAAATTTTGACTATATATGTTTAGATCACAATTGGAAAGTGGGAAATTATTGAGAATACAAATTGGTCATGTCAAAATTTTGAGAAAATATGTACAAAGTTGTGAAAAGAAGTTTTGAATATGTTTAGTTGTAATGTTCTATTACTTAACATGACTAAATTAGTTTTTTAAAGGTTGAAGTTAGAATGGATCGAAAGTGGATGAATGTCAATCGTTTATTGAAGAAATATAAGGATGGAGTGCAAGATTTTATTAGGTTTGTAGTTGGGTATGAAAAAAAACTAAATAGAATCATATGTCCTTGTTTGAGTTGTTGTTATGTAGGTCGAGTTAATGTTAAGGAATTAGAAGGATATTTAGTGAGCAATGGAATTGATCACAGTTATACCTGTTGGATAAAGTACGGTGAGACAAGTAGTGAATCTTCTAATAATAAGGGAGATAGTGGGAGTTTTGCGTCAGATGACACCGGTACAAATACATATGATGGCGACCGTTTTGAAGAGATGGCAAATGCAATTGAAGAAGATCTTTGTGATTATCTTCAAATGTTTGAGAAGTTGATAAGTGATGTGGAGAAGCCGTTGTATGAGGGTTATACTAAATTTACGAGATTATCGGCGATGTTAAAACTGTATAACTTGAAATCAAACAACGGATGGACTGATAAGAGCTTTATGGAATTATTCACCTTTTTGAAGGATATGTTGCCGGTTGATAATGTGCTTCCTAGTCGGACATACAAGGCTAAACAAATGTTACGCTCTATTGGCATTGGTGATGAGAGGATACACGCTTGTCCTAACGATTGCATTTTATTTTGAAATGAATATGCATCGTTAAAGTCGTGTCCTAAATATAATGTGTCACGGTATAAGAAGAAAGAATCGGCTCCAGAGAAGGTTATGTGGTATTTCCCCATCATTCCCAGATTTAGGCGCATGTACCGTAGTTCGGACGATGCAAAACACTTGACATGGCATGAGGATGAAAGGATTAAGGATGGCATGCTGCGGCACCCGACAGACTCTCCTCAATAGAAAAAATTGATATTGAGTATCTTGATTTTGGGAAAGAATCAAGAAATCTAAGACTTGCATTGTCTATTGATGGATTTAACCTGCATGGTGTTCAGAGTGGCTCTCATAGTACATGGTCTGTGATTTTGGTGATTTATAACCTGCCTCCATGGCTATGCATGAAGCGCAAATATATGATGTTGTCTATATTAATCTCTGGCCCCAAACAACAAGGAAATGATATAGACATATTCTTGGCTCCTTTAATTGAAGCCTTGAAGCAAATGTGGGAGATGGGTGTAGAGATGTACGATGGGTATAGAGAAGAAAGTTTCACCTTGAGGACTATGATCTTGGCGCAATTAATGATTTTTCACACAGTAATTTGTGCGGATCTGATATCAAAGGCCAGTGTGCATGCCCTATATGCGAAGATGGTACAGATTGGATGCGGTTGGAACATGGTAAGAAGAATATATTCCTTGGGTATCGTAGGTTTTTGCCTCAAAAGCATCATTATCTGGTCGTGGAGAAAAGCATTTAATGGGAATATCAAGAACGTAGGGCTCCTTTGCCTTTGACGGTGCACAACCTGTTTGAAAAGGTAAAAGATTTGAGTATTGAATTTGGGAAGCCTTTATGGAGAGCTTGTCACACGAGGGTGAAAGAAAATGTCGATTTTCTTTGAGTTGTCATATTAGAGGTCATTATACGTGAGACATTTCATTGATGTGATGCGTGTTGAAAAAATGTCTTTGATAGTGTCATTGGTACTTTACTCAATGTGCGCAGGAAGACTAAAAATGACATCAATGCAAGGCGGGACTTGGTTAGTATGGGATTGAGGCGGAAATTGGGATTTGGTAAAGGAGGGGAAACAACGTACATATCTACCTCCAGCCACTCATACTTTGTCTAGAAAAGAGAAAACGGTTCTTTGTAAGTTTCTTCACGGAGTTAAGATTCCAGAGGGGTACTCTTCAAACATTATGAACCTCGTATCAATGAGAGATCTCAAGTTAAAGGGTCTAAAGTCCCATGATTGCCATGTTCTGATGCTGAATTTGTTACCCATTGGTATACGATCCATTTTGCCCATCAAAGTACGGAAGACCTTAACTAAACTATGTTTAACTTACATATATATATATATACACAATTAAATTAAATGATTCACTCTACGCACTTTGATGATTAAATTAAATTAACTAAATATATATATGTTAAACAAAGTTTAGTTAATTTAATTTAATCATCAAAGTGCGTAGGGTGAATCATTTATATATATATATATATATATACACGCGTATGACTTACTTAACGCGATAGTAATTTTTGTGAAATGTGATTACTTGCCAATTAGGATTTCCTTAATCAATTTTTTTGTAGGAGTCATTGAGTATTGTTAACAATAAATCTCAATGCAAACACAGTATACTATTTAGATCCAATGCAAAATGATTTGAGCTGCCGTAAATCTATATTGATTTAATATTTTTAGTTGTAAAGGTATTTATCAAAATACTTATGCAGTTATTTAATTTAAAAAATTAAATCTATATTGATTTAATATTTTTAATTTTATAGTGTCCCAAGCAACCATACAACAATGATTGTGGGTACTATGATATAAAGTATATTAAGAATATTATTTTTCACGACCAAATGGAAGTCCCAAATGAGGTATGCAATTTGTTTTGCTTTAATTACTCTTACATTTTACCATTTTTCCACTTTAATCCTAATATGAATTATTTTTCATTTCGCAGTACTTTCCCGACTGTAGTTACAAGTCATACTCTGATTCTCAAATCTTGAATTAAAGGAAGAGTGGTGCTCCTACGTGGCAAAAAAGTTTGTTTTACGTGTATGATCTTTGTGTTGTTGTATAGTAGTATGTGATATGATATTGGCCCATATGAGGCTTTGTTTGGTTAGTACTGTTTTGTTATATACACATGTATGTTATTTTGGGATATCAATATTTTAGGGGAGTGATTATGCCAAAATTTTGTTAGAAATTTCTTTCAAATTAATATTGAACATTTTAAATATAAATTGATATCATAGTTGTTTTTATATTTATGTTCTGAGCTTCATTGTTCATATACAATTTTAACCTTAAAATGCTCTCGGCTTAAATAATTCTCGGCCTCTAGCAATCACATGCAACTGCATAATACTAAAATAGTAAAAAAAAAACAAAATAGCTAGCGCTTCTTTGAAAAAATGTTGTCTATTTTTTTATAATAACCAGCACTTCTTCAAAGAAGCGATGTCTATTGTCAGAATTAAACAACGCTTTGTTTGAAAAAGTGCTGGCTTTTTCAAAAAAGCACTGAATATTCTCAAAATCACCAGCGCTTCCCAAACGCTGTCTTTTCGAAACACAATCACTAGCGAGTGATTAGATAGCGCTTTCAAGCACTGGCGAAGGCAAAAAATAAGAGCTGTTGATTTCGTTTTTTGTTATAATATTCACTCATAATATGTCTCACTTAGAACTTGAACACGCTAAACTTTGGTACACGAGTTACCTTTATATAGGCAAAGGGTTATGATAAAAAATTATCAAATCTTATACTTCATGACTAAGTAAACACATTCAAGTCAAACATTGCAACTAATGGTCTTCAAAATGATTTTGTCTTCTGGGTTTTCAATTTGATTTCAAATTGGCTAGTGGAGTTTAATTTGGATTTAAGCTTTTGGCTTCAACTTTGATTTTTGCTTGATTTAATTCCAACACATCTCAACAAAAGTGGCCGAATCAATCTCAAATTCAACACGTGTAAGAACCATAGTTTTAGCAATCTTAATGCCAAAAAGTAAGTTCGAAACCTCATCCCATAGATTATATATTGTTAAATATGAAATAGTGTTTATATTGAAGAAAAATATTTTTCGGTTACCATGTTATTAGTGCACAGTATCCACAGACTGCGCCAGTAACTAATTTATGCCGGGAAACTTGGCTGACTACGTGCTTTTTAATCGGCTTTGCCGGTCCGTGTGGTTCCTCCCTCTCAACAGAGTTTTTGCCACACCCAAGACTCGAACTCGAGACCTTGGGATGGGATCCGAGCCCAGTTACTACTCGGACCAACCCTTGTTGGTATAGAAGAAAAATATTAATATTAAATTTATTTTATTTTGAAAAATAAAAATGATTTATACATATATACTATGAGTATTTTTATATTTTTTGCAAGACTTTAATTTGAATGATAAAATATAAATTATAAAAATATAATTGAGACTGAATTGAAATTATTAGTAAAATTATAAAATAAAGAAATATTGAAGTACTACCATAATATTATAAAATAAATTTGAATACATTTTTTTATCATATTTAAATAATTGGCATATAACTCTCATATATATATATATATATATATATATATATATTACTATATAAATATTATTATAATTATAAATAAAATAAACATAAACACGTGCAATGCATGGGTATTACTGTTAGTATGGATATAAACCTAACTTCAAAGTATGAGAATATAAAGGCTAGCTAATGAGCAACCCGGTTGCAAATCTTTTCAACTTTCTTATTTATTACATTTAATAAAAAATTTAAATTTTTTTTGAAAGATTTTTTAAAATTTTTAAAATCTTAAATTATTGATAATTAATATTTGAGTCAAACCTTACTTATTAACTATAATTATATTTGTTCTGTAAAAAAAACTATAATTATATTTGTCAACTTTTACTAGGTAACTTTATCACTATAGTTAAGAAAATGTTCAAATTAAAGAATAACATAAATAGAAAATTAAAAATACCAATTAGCCATCCTTGAAAATATTGAAACCATTTTTTCCATATCCTAAGAGGAGCGTTTCTTCCCTAAAAAAAAAAGAAAAAAAAAAAAGGTGCGTCGTTTCAACCAGTCAAAAAAATAAATAAAGAGAAGTGTTTCAATGTTGACACATCGACTTGACCAAGTGCTGTGGCTAGCAATGCTTGGTGTGTTTTAGTCAGAACCATTTAACAATCAAGAAAATAATTCAAATAAACCTATGACATCAAGAAAATGTGTGGCCTTGTATGTAATATTGCCTCACATGAAGAAAATATTATTTTCTTGAGCCTTTTAGAGGTAACTCGAAATTACTTCCTCCCTCTCACAATATCTGTCCCTTTGAAAATTTTGATGTCTCTAATTTATTGTTACTTTGAAATATCAAAAAAAAAAATATTTATATTTGGAACAATACCCTTATTTATTGGTATAATCTCATTCTGTATGTATTAATTAATCTTTTTTGTCCACCTATATGTTACAATCAGGACATTTTAATTAAAAAAGTTATTTTATCATAACAATTATATAATTAATCATTTTTTAAGATATGTGTACTATGTTAAAAGACAAATAATATGGGATAGAAAGATATAAAATAATTTTCTTTTCAAGAGTATTTCAGACGTTTAAAATTACTCGTTTAATCTTGTAAATTGAGCATTATTTGTTTTGAATAGACAACTACAGTTTAGTTTGGGAGTGGGAAATATAATCGTGGAGGATTTTATGGTGCACAAGTGCCGTAGGTGATCTACAGTACACAAGTATCTTAAAAATTGTTTAAAACTCTAACGACCACCGATGTCGTCTTTCAGAAGCAGAAACTCATGGTCCTCCTTATTCTCACGATTAAAACGGTGACTTGATTGGTGCCGGTTTGTCAAAAACAAGTAAAAACGAGTAAGGAAGCCTCAAAACTCAATTCTGGTTCGTTTTTGCTTATTTTTATCAAACTGACACCGATCAAGTCACCGTTTCAGTAATAAAGACAAAGATAATCATGAGCTACTGCTTTTGAGTAACGGCATCGGTTTTCGTTAAAGTTTAAACAATTTTTAAGATATTTATATACCGTAGACTTCGTACGTTATCTGTGCGCCATATAATCCACCAAACGTAAGTGGAGCTAAGTCAGACTACGCTTTTCTATAACAAAATGGGATGTTTTGCTTTTTGGTCACATTTGAAGACATTTAAAGGTATTCCCTTAATTTCTTTTGGTCAGCGTTGTATTGCCTTAATTTCCAAGCGGTGTGTGACCGACTTATATTGCGTTTTGAAATGATTATGTACGAACTTATAAAGTGGTCCTTACTATTACGGTCCCATATTTGGACACCCCTACTTTTTGAGATACCAATTGGACGCCCTGTTCGTGCATTTAAGGACACTAATTTTTTTTTTTAAAAAAAATTGTTAGTTTTATCAAAAAAACAAAAATGTAAATATCATTTAACCACAAAAATATAAATATTATTTAACCACACAAATAATATAATTAACTACTTTTTTTATACAATTAATCATACCCTGCCTTTAAAGGTGTTCACTTAATTTCTTTTGGTCAGCGGTGTATTGCCTTAATTTCCAAGCGGTGTATGACCGACTTATATTGCGTTTTGAAATGATTGTGTACGAACTGATAAAGTGGTCCTTACTATTACGGTTCCATATTTGGACGCCCCCACTTTTTGAGTTACCAATTGGACTCCCTGTTCGTACATTTAAGGATACCAATTTTTTTTAAAAAAATTGTTAGTTTTATAAAAAAAAAATGTAAATATCATTTAACCACACAGATAACATGATTAACCACTTTTTTTACACAATTAATCACACTTGTGTATAGTTGAATTCAATTGGTATCACATACTTATGGTTAATTGTGTGCAAAAAATTGGTTAATCGTGTGATCTGTGTGGTTAAATGAGATTTTATAATGAAAAATAGTTAAATTTGGAGAACAAAATTTTATTTAACGACATGGATGACACGATTAACCACTTTTTTTACCCAATTAACCACACATGTGCATAGTTGAATTCAATTGGTATCACGCACTTGTAGTTAATTGTGTGTAAAAAAAGTGGTTAATCGTGTAATCTGAGTGGTTAAATAAAAAAAATTTCTCCAAATTTAACCGTTTTTAATCACAAAATCTCATTTAACCACACAGATAACACGATTAACAATTTTTTTACACACAATTAACCATAAGTGTGTGATGCCAATTGAATTCAACTATGCACAAGTGTGGTTAATCTTGTGAAAAAATAGTTAATCATGTTATCTGCGTAATTAAATAAGATTTACACGTTTTTGACAAGATTAACAATTTTTTTTATAAAAAACTTGGTGCCCGTGCATATCCGTACATATACATATGGGTGTCCCTAAAAGTGGAAGTCCATTGATCTTTTTCCTTACTATTATGGCAATTCCCACATAGGCTTATCAATATTTCATGATTGTCACGCTTTTCCTTCATCTTTTTTTAATCTACATGTTTGATTTCTTTTAATTTCACGATTGTTGGAATTTTTTTTTTTTTGTAATAAAAATTTAAGTGAGTTAATAGGGTCACAGAGATCACTAAGATCAATAAAAGACTCAAAACTCAAAAAACTCAAGATATTTATATATTAGTATCAACAAAGTCTTCACGTCGTCGGTAGAATTCAAACCTACATCCTTATCAGATAAATCGTATCTCTTTCCATCGCTCACAGATTCAGTGGCAAAGACCCACTACCAGCTGTATTCCTTTTCTTGGTTCATTAGAATTTTATTGGCTGGTCAGTTGTCAAATCACACAATAATTACATATTCATTGACGGCGTTTCCAAATTGCTCCTGGTAGCTGTATCAGTTCAACTTAAGTATATTACCACCGTAGAACTTTGTGTACTGAATTTGTCAAGTGGTGTGCCATTCTTCTGTAACCCTTTATTAGTGGAGAAGTTGCAGAAAAAGGTGTCTGTGTCAAAGAAGACAAAGCCTCAAGGGGCTTTTGATTATCATTGATGTTCCTGATTAGCACATAGTTAGTATAGCTTTTATAACCTCGCAGCTTTAATAAACCCACTCGCATTATTAGAATATAGTTTACTTGTCTAATTGTCTTAGCCTATAGTATGTGTATTTTATCTTTTTTTTTTTCATTGGGAATTCAAGTCATTTTAAGCAATATTGCACAAGTCTTACAGTTGTTTTATATCATTGTCCGACATGTGTGAAAATGTCTCTAATGTACCCTGTTCTTACAAGTGACTAGGTTGGACCAGCCCTTAGCTACAAAGGATCGAGTGCCAAGGAATAGGTGAACCCAAAAGATGTAAAGTGGTCCCTCTAAACAGTAATTTGCCCTATTTATAAAGACGACTAAATTATAAAATTGGTCCTCTAAGTTTATTTTAGGTTTTAATTTGGTCCTTTACGTTTTATTTGTTTCGTTTTGGTCCTCTACATTTTATTTTAGTTTTCAATTTGGTCATTTCCGTCACTAAAAGTCAATTGTCCGTAGCTAGAAGTCCATTTTCTAAAATGTTATTTGGCTTTTAGCTACGGACAATTGGCTTTTAGTGACGGAAAGGACCAACCTGTTGTAACTTTTAAAACGTAAGGGACCAAAACGAAACAAATAAAACATAGAGGACCAAATTGAAACCTAAAATAAACATAGAGGACCAATTTTGTAATTTAGCCTTATAAAGACCTAGGAACCCTAATTCGTGACCTTCTAGGGTTTCCATGCAGCCGGGCAGACATCTTGGGGTGCGTGAGGGAACATTCCTCTAACAGATACTGAAAAGGGAGGCGCGTCCTGTACGATTCTGACACGCCGTACAATCACCGCAGGTGTCGTGGTGGCCGACTGAGCTAGCGTAATGAACAAGAACCAGTCAGCACACACAAGCTAAAACCGACCATGTCTATGTCATAGTGACCAGTCGGTTTACATAGAAGGAGTGTTGCGATGGTATAAGCTTGATTGACTTATGTGAAGGTCGATCAGTAAACGTATCGGCTGTTCCGGGTCGGCGGATGGCAGATTCAGGTCGGATGGCTGACCGCTGAAGGTCGGTCCGGTCCACAGGCCCCCAAATGCTTTGTCATCTTGGCAAAGGCATTTAGATCGGTCTTCTATGCATATTGCTCAGCCATTCGATAGGAAGGAGACCGTCCAAGGTCGACCCGGTCCACAGCCCCCTAAATGCTTTGTCATCTTGGCAAAATCATTTTGATCGATCCTCTGCACAGTTTATTCGGCCATTCCGCACAGTCGTCGAGCTGAGCGAGCGAAGGCGATCAAGCTCTTGATATGGTACTCGGTCGAAAATTGTTGCCTATCTGGAAGCGCCACGTGTCGCTTTGTGTAACATCCCAATTTTTATGAAAATTATTTTTTTACTGTTCCAACTACTTGAAAATAAATCATAGAGATTGATCACCTCAATGGTTTGTTAAAGATACGAAGAACTACAAAGATTTATTGTAAACAATTTACTGTTTTAGTAATTAATTCAGATTAAGAGACAATGTAGACGTATACTGTTTTTAATATGAATTAAGCTTGAAAAATGTGAAAAATTGTTGTTTGATTAAAGAAAAATATTTTATTGAAGGCGAAATAATTTTTAGGACATAATAGATATTTTTAAGTCACAGTTTGGATTTTCAATGTTTAATTAATTGTCAAATTGTCTGTTTTATGTCATATTTAATATGACTTTTATTTTTATGATTTTTATATTGATGATTTTATAATTTGAATAATATCTAGATGACAAGAGAAATTGAAATTAGCGATCCTCACTAATTTACAATTTTTATTATGCTGCGAGAATTCTGTTAAATTTTGTCATAACTAGGCTATTGGGTGAGTTTCTAACTGAAAAATGCCTAAACGTGATCCAAATTTTATAAAATTTTAGATCTTAGCATTTTCCAATATTTAGGATTTATTGAAAATTTTCTGGAATTTTTGGGCATCAGAAAATAATTAGTGTATTGTCTATGCCCAGAAATGCATTACGGTAGCGTTTTAGCTCGTAAATCGAGAAAAAGACATTCATAGAAATACTTCTAATATTTTTGGGGACATTTTGGTTGATTAATAATTTTTGAGTATAGAATAATTTATTAGATTTATTTTTGGAGTTTTTGGCAAGGTATTAAAAACCGAACCGGACCGGCCGGTCGAACTGGTTGAACCGGAAACCGGGCCATGGTCCGGTCCGATTCACCCTCTAAAACAGGTTGCGAAAGAACCGGAGGTTCTGTTAAAGAACCGGTCCGGACCGGGTGAAAACCAGTAAAAACCGGGTTTTTTGGGCGACCCGGTTCGCAAACTGGGTTTTTTTAAAGGGTAAAACGACGTCATTTTATATTTTAACTGTTTTTTTCCCTTGCGCCATTTTGCTTCTCAAACTCGACTATTTTAACTGTTTTACCCCTGCGTCATTTTTCATATTTTGTGTTATTGAACGTAATATTTATGTCATATTTGAGATGGATGAATGTGTAATTTTTTGTTATATGTCGACTTATTAAGAAAATATTAAGTAAAGTATAATTTTTATGGTGTGAAGTTATGAATATCAATTTATTTTTCGTTTATTATTTATTTATATATTGTATTAAATATTTTTTAATAATATTTAATCGAACCCGGTTCGACCCCGGTCCAACCACGATCGAACCCAAAAACCCTGAACCCAGGCCCTCTCCGGTTCAATGCCCGGTCCGGTTTTTAATACCTTGGTTTTTGGTACAAAAACCCTAATAGACGTGGAACGCCGCGCACCAGGTTGATCGATAACGCGCCGAAGCGAAACCCTTTGATTTTTTTAGGGGGATGTCGACCACTTTAAACCAATGGGAGCCAAGACACATGCTTGGGCCCCACCTTGGACAAATGAAATGTTTTGATTGGCTTAGGTGTGAATGGTAGTTAGGTTACTTAGTTAGTTTATAACTAAATGGTTAAGATCCAACTAAATGAACAATTTTTATCTCTTCCTTGTCCCTTGAGATCTCTATAAATAGGATATCAGCCCCTTCATAATTTTTCTATTTATGCTTGGTGGAGAAAATTCTAGAGAGAGAAAGTATGAGAAATCTTGAAAAACTTAGTTTTTTTTAGTACAAATTTCCTTCCTTTGTTCTTGATTCTTGATCAACCATCCCTAGACTTCTTGGTAAGCCTCCTAACCCATGTTATCCTCTTGGCTGCTATGGAAGAGTTCTTCAAGGTTTTAGTGTTGTTTTGTTTAGAAATTGTTAGATCTTGATGTATTAGCTTGATTAATCTTTAGATCCATCCTTTTCCTCCATGATTAAGCTTGTTTAGTGTTTTTAAAATTTGAAAACTTCAATTCTTGGTTCTGGTCGAATTTATAGGGCTGTTGGGGGCTTGATATTGGCTTGATTTTGTTGATTTGGAGTTAGTTCTTGGAGGGTTTTGAGTAGTATGTTTCAAAACTTGTCATATAAGCATGTTTTACAAAGTTTTGGAAAAATAAATTTGGTTGTTTAGAGGGCTAGAAATCGTGGCCTCTAAGATGGTTTTGGGGGATGTTTTAACTTGATTTTAAAGTATGTTAGATGTTATGGAAGTTGGTTTAAGGTTTAAGGATTTAAGTGTGGTGAAATGATATGTTTTGGAAATGATAAGTTGAAAATTTTGGGTTTGTTTTAGGGCACCAAAACCATGGCCCTTATGTTATTCTTAAACATTCTTTTAAGTTGTTTTATGTCTCTAAAATATTGTAAAAGTTGGTTAAGAATTTGGTTTGGCAAAACATTTCAAAGAAGTTTGATTTTGGGAAAAGATTTGATTTATGTTTCAATAATTGTTTTGAACTTGTAATGAAATTGTTTCTAAAATTTGGTGACATGTTTTAGTGTTTTAAAAAGTGGTTCAAAGTTGGGAAACACTATTCAAAGTGGTAAAATACTATTCCAATTGGTAAAATTTTGGGTTAGGTATTTTTCTAAGTGTGTAGTGTTTGAAAAAGTTTCAAAACTTGCATAACTTTGACTTGATTCATGACATATGACTAGGTGTGATTCAAATGGGATTAAGTGAGTAATTCTTAGGCTTTTTAGGGACCCAAACCGTGGCTGTCCTAGGGCGTTAGGACTTGTATTTTTGGGTTCTAATTGCATTAAGTTTGTGTTGTTAAGGTTCGTGCTTAAGGTTTGCACGAGGTTCGACTTGACAATAGTTTGCAATTGCCTTGCTTGGATTGTTAAAGCGCCCAAGGTAAGGAAAATTCTTACATAATGAGTTTGGGCTTTTCGCCTTGTTTGTTGAGTGGTTTGCTTGATTGTTAATTGTGTGGTAGTACTCGTATTATTACTATGTGTTATAGAGGTATTGTATCATGTTTTTGGCCCGTGTGGCAACAATGATTTGGATTTTATGTCTTAAATCAATTATGAATGTTTTTTATTTGAACTTGGAATTGATTAAAGTATGAATAAATAAGGTCAATGATCGTGGATTAATTAACAATGCGACGATCTACTGTTATTGGTTTGATGATTTACAAACGGTAAATCCGATGCGATTCCAAACGGTAAATCCGATGCGATTTCATAAGCTGAGAAAAGGTTTCATAAAAGAAATATTGAGGGGCATTTTTACTTAAAAGTAAGCGTGAGGATTTTAGTAAAACTAGCCAAAGATTGCAAAGAATTTTTCAATGGAACTATAGTAGAAAAAGAACTTGAGTAAAATTTGCGAAAATGGTTGAGTTGAATGATGCGTCTGGGAAAATTCTGGCTAGAAAAGACTCAGTAATTAAGAGTGTTCGCACCGCCTCTCTTTCCTGGGAATTCCCCTAATGCCTTATTTAGCACAACTAGGGTTCCAACGACCTAAGCTCAAAAGCTATTTCTGGCACAATATCACTTAAATATGACACCAAAACTGAGATTTAAAAATTCACTAAGAAAGTGAGGACTCGTCGATCCACATTGATTAAAATAAATTATGTCTCAGACGCTCCTTAAAGATAAGTGGGTTGTATAAAAAAAATTGTTTGGATGCATACTGACCATTGAGCATCGACACTCGTAGCGTTTGATTGTCTTAAGGACTTCAAAAGGGCGGGTTGTCACTTCATTTGCCAGCTACCCACAGTACCCATTGGACCAGAGGTAGTAGTTGGCAACACGGCCTAATGTGTGGCTATACCCTTGGTAGGGGAATTTGTTCGGACCTGGAAAAGGCTTTCCTTGTTCCTATTGCTGTCCTTGTTTAAGGCTGCAAGTGTATACACAAACTTGTTCATAATGCATTGGCATGCTTGGCTAACCACATTTATGATATGTGATGAATTGTTTGATAAATCTGACATTATAATGACTAGATCATTGATGTGGTGATAGAACTGTCTGCTCACATGCAATTGTTTAATATTGTGGTGACTTAATTGTTGATCTGATTGGTTGATTTATCTCTTCACATGCAAATGCTTGATATACCATGATGATGTGTGCGGTCTATTAAATATGTATATGTATATAAAGACGTGTTGTTGTATATATATATGTGTGTGTGTGTGTGTGTGTGTGTGTGTGTGTGTGACATAGCTTATGATAAACTCTTGGACAAAGAATTTACCCTTGCATTGTTGTTGGATTGGACATTCTTATGGATGTTACCAGATGGAGTGTCACATTACTGCTGCTGTTTCGTCCTTCCCAGATGTATTGAAGAATGAGCCAGTGGAGGAAGATTCCTCTGAGTGCTTTGTGTTGTGATCTTGCTGAATGATCTTTTAGTAAAGTTTATAGTTGTTGGCCAGCTTAGTTTAGGGTTTTGTTTTGATTATTTGCGTAATTAAGTATTGCCTTGTAATTACACTCTTCGAAAAACTCGCCTCAGTGCGAAATGTTAATGTTATGTCTTATGTGATCTGAAGCATTAATTGTGATGCGATATACTCTGATATTTGCAAAAGACATATTTGGCATCATTTAGAAAACTACAGTACTCTTTATGTCTCAATTTTGAAAAGGATTTCAAGGAAAGAAAAAGAAAAAAAAATTACTCCTATTTTCTATTGCGAAATACAAAAGAGTACTTTTTACTGAAAATATTTAAGCATTAAATGTTTTTCAGCATTAGATTGGGTTGCACAGTAGCGCTCCGAAAACGGGGTGTTACACTTGGTGTCACTTTAAAGTCACATCATGATTGACACTTCGTTTTTTGCGTCGTCGTCTTTGTATTTCCCAGGTGCGTCATGATTTGCGCCTTTTAATCCGGGCCGTAGGATTACCTTTGGGCCAAGTTGATCCTCACCGTTGATCGTGGGGGGAATGTCTATTTAAACGCTCCACCCCCCACGCCCCTTCTTCTTCTTCTTTTTACTTCTCCAGTTTCTTCTGCTTCTGGTTTCTCTACGAAGCGTTTTTTTAAGGAGCCCCCCTCCCGATTCTGTTTTCTACTTCATTATCCGCCGTCACTTTGAACTTCAATATCAAGTACGCTACCCCCTTTTACTTAAATTTCTGATCCTTTGTTTCGTTCTGGGTGAAAACATCGCTGGGATTTCTTCTCTTTTCTTCATTTTTCTCGTTTTCCACTCTGTCCTTCATGATCCCCTAATAATCGAAATTATCGTTCACGACGGCGTTAATGAGGAGGAGGAGGTTACTCCCCTCATACGCCGCTGCTCAAAACTTAACCAGCCCCTTCTTTGCCAAAAACCGTTTTTGATCCTATTGAAGGTTTAAGTAGAATCCACGAGCTTTTCGACTCCGACTCATCGATAGCATTGGCGGTGTTGTATTGTCTTGTCGGAAATACCATGGCTGAAGACGGCACCTCAACCTCCACTCAGGTTGAGCCTCTTCACGCAATCTAGGAGCAAACTCTGAATCAAGCCGTGAATGATCCCTATGCGTGGGTTGTGCTGGAGGTGCAGAGGGCCAAGTCCATATATGTTGGTAGCGACTCAATCCTCGGTCTTCTCGGCTTTGTTACATGGCCCAAATTCAAGTGGTGCGTGACGATTGCGCCGTGTCAAGAGGACGAGTTAGTATGTGAATCGTTGACCGAGGATTCACCAAAGTTCACCTATATGTATGAACCCCTCCTGAAAAGGTTGGGAGTTCGATTTCCCTTCACGAATTTACAAACTAGTGTTCTACGCATACTCAACGTGGCTCCAACTCAACTGCACCGAGCAATTTGGGCCTTCATCCGAGCTTTCGAGATTGTGTGTGATGGCTTGGGATTGTCCCAACTATCATTGTTTCTTCTACTTCTTTCAAGCCAAGAACTTCGAAAGAGGTTGGTTGGACTTATCTCAAAGAACCGACCTCGCCACCAACTTCTCACCGCTTTCACCCAAAGCTTCCAGTATTTCAAAGATAAATTTTTCAAGGTTTATCCTGGTCCAAGTTATCCAGAGCTTCTAGAAATGTCCGACTGAGCAAAGAAGATTTCCATTATATTGGCAGTCAAAGCCAGTAACCCGGTTTAGTATCGACACTGAGATGGCCGATATCGAAACACTCAGCCAGGCGGGGACCATGAAATGCGTGGATCTTTTCCGTTTTGAACAGGATGATGATTCCCTTCATCATTTACTAAGTAATCCAGCCGATAATTTCCCTTCATCATAATGATTCCTCTTTTTTTTTACTAACCCGCTCTTTCTTTGTTTTGCAGCAAACATAGGAAAAGTGGCTCCACTTTCACTAGACAAATTCAGAGCATTGAGAAAGAAAAAGAGAGCCGAGCTGGGAATACCTGAGTCTGCGTCAAACACGGTGGAGGAGGTCGAAGTCCCGGTGGGATCAGCGTCCAAGAAGGCTCGAGTGAGTTTCGAGGAGCCGATTGGGTCTCCTTCAACACTCCCACTCCAAGTGCAAGTTGTGAGTTCGTCTTCCCCAGTGCAAGCCGCTTCGGTCGAGGTGGATTCGGAGTGGTAGCCTCCCCCTCCTCCCCTTTCTCCTCAGGATTCTTCCAAACCAAGATCGAGCAATGAGTCTGAATGGCAATCTGTACTGAAAGTCACGAACCAAGGGAAGATATAGTCAGTGTGGGATACTCGATTCCTGGTACATGAGACGATTGATGATTTCTCACGATCGGGGGATGCTGAAAAAACTGCTCTGTTTGGTCTTCGTCGAACATTCTAGGCTGGCGAAACCTATGCTTTATGGTTAGCCAGCCGGATGCGGGAGGGTGAAAAACAGTTTGGGAAGTATGAGGTGGAAAGGAAGAAGTACGATGACATGGTTCAGAAACTGAAATTGTATATCACCGACATTTCTGCTTGGGTCACTACCCTTGAAAAGGAACTTACCCAGGCGTTGCAGATGGCCAATCAAGTGGATGAGTTGCGCAAGGAACTTAATGATGCGAGGGAAAATTTGAAGAAAGTCGCTGATGACCTTATCTTGGTCAAACTTGAGAAACAACGCCTAGAAGGTGAGGAGAAGTCCCTTAAGGAGAAGGTGACCGAGTTTGAGAAAATGCTTGGTGAGAAGGAGCAATATGTGCTGGAGATGCAGTCCTCCTTGGAGAAGGCGGACATGGCGGCGATGGAGGAGCATCAGCTGGGTTTTGACCGAGCTCTGGACCAAGTTAGGGTGCTTTACCCTGATCTCGACCTCTCCACAGTAGATTCGGAGCTGTCTGTTGTTGATAACCGGCTAGTTAGGCCCGAAACTCCTCCTATCGATAAAAAACTTGAACCTTTGGCTTGTACCTGGCTCGGCCACTTTGTATTTTGCTTCTAATCAATGAAAATCGATTTCTTTTTCTGTCTTAACTCGACGTTTGGTCAAACTGAATTTGTTCGGTCTAATAGAGGTCGACTTGAGTCCGACCGAACATTTCACTTGCCTAAAACGGACTTACAGAGGTCGCAATGCCTCAAATCGTTGCTTAGCTTGGTCCAGACTTACAGAGGTCGTAATGCCTCAAACCGTTGCTTGTCACCAGGATAAACCCAGCTTGGTCCGAACTTATAGAGATCGCAATGCCTCAAACCGTTGCTTGTCAACAGGATAAACCCAGCTTGGTCTGGACTTACAGAGGTTGCAATGCCTCAAATCGTCCGGACTTACAGAGGTTGCAATGCCTCAAATCATTGCTTGTCACCAGGATAAACCCAACTTGGTTCGGACTTACAGTGGTCGCAATGCCTCAAACTGTTGCTTATCGTCAGAGATTCACATAGGTCCCTATGCCTAAAACCAAAGTTTTTTTATTTTATTAAAACGTTAGTGAGATCAGGAAATAACTGTCATATATGGTGTCTACCCTCCTGGGTTTAACAAAGTTCATTATGGCCAAGGCCTTGGAGGTAAAATAAAAAACTCAATGGCCGAGGCCTTGGAGGAATTTAAGAAAGCATTTTGAAATTGTGACTCACTTAGCTATAGTAGAAACGCCGGCTGGCAGCGTTCCATGTTCTCAGTATGATCCTGCCGTTTAGGTGCTCCAACTTGAATGCACCATTGCCTATATTTGTTTTTACTTGGTAAGGTCCTTCCTAGTTTGGAGACAGTTTCCCTGTTGTCCCATCTCGCAGTACACGGCGTAGCACTAAGTCGTCGTCCTTGATTTCTCTTGGCACAACCTTGGAGTTATATTTTCTGGCTGTTCGGACCTTGCATGCAGCCTCCTTGATGTGTGCAATCTCACGGACCTCGTCCAGACTGTCCAGGTTTGACCTGAGATTTTCCTCGTTTTGAGCTTCCCAAAATCACCCTTGTACTTGGTTCCATAATTTGGACCGGAATCATGGCGTTGGTCCCAAAAACTAAGAGGAAAGGCGTCTCTTGAGTGGAGTAATGGGGTGTGGTATGATAAGACCCCAAGACTTGTGGAAGTTCTTCCACCCAAGCTCCTTTAGCATCCTCTAGCCTCTTCTTCAGACCCTTCAAGATCACCTTATTGGCTGACTCGGCCTGACCATTGCCCTGAGGATGTTCGACTGAAGTAAAAATCAGCTTGATTTTCCATCTCTCGCAGAAATTACTGATCGATCTACTAGCAAATTGTGTCCCATTGTTAGAAACTATTATGCCTGGGAGCCCGAATCAGCATATCAACTTCTTCCAGTAGAATTTATTGATCCTCTCTGCCGTAATAGTAGTTACAGGCTCTGTCTCCACCCATTTGGTGAAGTAGTCGACTGCAACCACCAGGAACTTGTTTTGTCCCGGGGCCAAAGGAAAAGGACCAAGAATGTCAGCCCCCCAAATGTAGAACAGCCATGGAGAGGCGGCAGACTGGAGTTCCATGGGCGGAGTTCGGTACATATCAGCGTAACGCTAACACTTGTCACATTTTTTAACATAGATCGTGCAATCGGAGACCATCGTTGGCCAATAGTACCCAGCTCGCATGACCTTAGCTGCCAGGGCTATTCTTCCGATGTGCGTTCCGCAAGCTCCTTCATGTATTTCAGCTACAACATAATCGGCCCTTTCCCTTTCCAAACATCGAAGCAGGGGAAACGAGAATCCCTGCTTATATAGCTGATCTCCAAGAATGGTATATTTGGCCGATTCCTTTCTTAGTCTCCTGGCTTCGGATTCATCGGCCGGGAGAGCATCGTCTCGGAGGTATCGTATCATTCGGCCCATCCAGGACTCTATCTCCTAGGTTGTGAAGTAGACTTCATTCTGGTTAACACTTGGACACTGGAGTGTTTCCTGAACGACCGACCTGTTATTGCCTGGCCTCTTAGTGCTAGCAAGCTTCGACAATATATTTGCCCGCCCATTTTGTTCTCTCGGAACATAGGTCAGCTCAAAAGATGTAAATCTTTTCTTTAGATCGTTTACCTTATCAAGGTATTTTGCAAGCTGCGGGTCCTTAGCCTGAAAATTTCCTAAAACCTGTCCCAAAGGATTTAGCTATGAGTCAGTCCGGACTGAAAGTTCTCTAACTCCCATTTCCGCAGCCAAAACCGTCCCTGCTATCAGAGCCTCGTACTCAGCTTGATTGTTGATGGCTTTGAATGAGAAGCAAAGCGACTGTTCGAGCAGGACTCAATCCGGGCCTTCAACTGTAATTCCTGCTCCACTCCCTTTAAGGTTAGAAAAGCCATCAACCGAAAGCATCCAACGATGAGTGAGCTCAGGCGTGTCACACTCACCTCCGAAACTAGTTTGGCCACAAAATCTACCAGCACCTGTGCTTTGATGGCCCCCCGGGCTCATAAGTGATATCAAACTCCGACAGCTGGACTGACTAACCAACCATCCGTCCTGCGAGGTCAGGCTTCTGGAGAACCTGCTTAATCGGGCAGTCAGTTCGGACAACTATAGGATGGCTTTGAAAATACGGGCGCAGCTTCCTGGCCGATGTAACTACGGCTAAAGTCACCTTCTCTATTTTTTGATATCGGGCCTCCGCACCCTGAAGGACCCTGCTTGTGAAGTAGACCAGTTTTTGCTCCCTTTCTTCTTCTTGAATTAGTACCGAGCTATATGCTTGCTCGGATACTGCGAAGTACAATATCAAAATCATCCCTTGCTTCGGTTGAACAAGGATAGGAGGTGACGTCAAAAACACCTTCAGCCTAAAAAATGCCTCCTCACAGGCATCCGTCCATTGGAATTTCTCGTTTTTTTCTTAGGAGTTGAAAGAACGGGATATTCCTGTCGGCTGCCCTTGACATGAATCTCTTCAATGCTGCAATTCGTCCAGTCAGCTATTGAACCTCTTTGGTTGTTCGCGGACTCCTTATCTCTATTATCGCTTTGCATTTCACCGGGTTGGCATTAATCCCTCTTTTGGTCAACATGAAACCCAGAAAGTGCCCGGCCTACACACCAAATGAACATTTCTCAGGGTTAAGTATAATATCATACCTTTTTAAGAGCCGAAAGATTTTCTCCAGATCTTTGACATGTGCTGAGGCCTCGGTCGATTTCACCACCATGTCGACGACGTATACCTCAATAGTTCGACCCTTTTCCGACTCAAAAACTCGGTCCATAGTCTCTGATAGGCCTCCCCTGCATTCTTCAAACCAAAAGGCATTACCCGATAGCAGTAATTCGCCTAGTCAGTCATAAAAGCTATCTTTTCCTCATTGTTGGGATGCATCAAGATCTAGTTGTATCCCTAGTATGCATCCATAAAACTCAGCAGCCGATACCCCGAGGCTCCATCTACCAACTGATCTACATTGGGCAACGGGTAAGAATCATAGGGGCAATATTTATTCAAGTCAGTGTAGTCAATGCACATTCACCATTTGTCACTTGACTTCTTAACCATGACCACATTGGCCAGCCAAACTGGGTATTCTACCTCACGAATGAAATTTGCGCCGAGTAACTTCTGAGTTTCCTCGATCATGGCCATCTTTTTATCATTGCCCAGCCTCCTCTTGCATTGAGCAACCAGCCATGCATAGGGATCAATGGATAATTGGTGGCATATGATGTCTGGGTCGATCCCAGGCATGTCCCTAGCAGTCTAGGCAAATACATCGGAATTAGCCCGGAGATAATGCCCCAGTTCCTGCTCTAATTTTGATTCGAGGGCTTCCCCGATCCTGACTACTTGATCAGGTTGACCACCCACTTGGATCCTTTTTCCTTCTTCGGCCGGCATTGATTACATTTCCTCTCATATGTTCGTGAAGTCCCTAGTATCCAAGTCCAAAAAGTTATAATCTTGGCGGCTGACTGACGTGGATCCTCCATCTCCTTTCTTGTCCTTCTTGCGAGGTTTCAAACTATCTTCATAGCATTTGCGAGCTAACTTCTAATCGGCTCGCAAGATACCGACCTTTCCCAAGCTCAGAGGGTATTTCATGGCCAAACAGCTGTAAGAAACCACAGCTCCCAGGGCAGTCAGTGCGGGTCGGCCCATGATCACGTTGTAAGACGATTTTGCTCGGATGACCATATATTGAACATAAATGGTCTTGGCGTTGGATCCCGGGCCAAATGTCGTATGTGAGTCCACGTTTCCTCGTACTTCGACCTGTTCTCCCGAAAATCTGACCAGGGTGTCGGAGTAGATCTTGAGAACTTCCTTCGGGAGATTCAGTCGTTCGAATGCATACCAGTAAAGAATGTTGGCCGAGCTACCACCGTCAATCAAAACACGCTTAACTTCGTAGCCGGCGGTGGTAACTGACACCACCACCGGATCATCCTCATGAGGGTCCACCCCTTCGAAGTCCTCCTTTGTCAAGGTAATGGGGGTGAAATCTTTCTCGGTAAGGGGCTTGAAATCGTGAACATACATGATAGATCTAGCATACCGCTTTTTTGTTGACTTCGTGGCTCCTCCACCCGCAAAACCACCAACTATGGTTCTGACTGACCCCTTCTCAACATGCTCATGGTCGTCCATCAGCTTCTTTCCCTTGTCAATCCTCTTATTTAGCCTCAGTTCGGGCGATGCGCTAGGAGACCCACATGGAGATCGGCCACTCTGACCATCGTGCTTCCCAACATCTGGCTGACCATCCTTCACATCCTTTTTCAGCTACCCGTCTCTGATCAATATCTCGATCTTGGACTACAAAACCTTACCATCCTCCGTATCATGCCCTCTCGCGCGGTGATAAGTGCAAAATTGGTCGTCGTTCCTCCCCATCTGATAGTTAGCAGGAGGGGGTCTTCTAATGAGGTTGGTCGTCATTACTTCCTTCAGGATGTTGGCCTGCCGAGTGTTGAGAGGGGTAAATGGGCCGTCCCAAAGAGGAGACAGACGAACGTCCTGTTGGGATTGAGGTCGGTCGCGTCTACCGTAGTTTCCCTTGTGAGGATTCCTTATACCATCCTGATGTTAGGGTTGCGCAGCGCAGCTCTTGTCATCTCGGGCGGCCCTCTCGGCGGCTGCCTTTTCAACCTCAATATGTTTCTCAGCTCGAGCTCTGATCTCGTCCATGGAAACCGGTCGTCTCAGGATAAAGGCCTCACTAAAGGTCCCGGTGCCCAGGCCTTTGATGAAGGTCGTTATGAAGAACTTCTCATCCAATTCTTCTACTTGGACGGTCGCGTTGTTAAAGCACGCCAAGTAACTCTTTAATGTCTCGGCCAACCTCTGCTTCACATCAAAAAGATTAGCCACCACCATTTGTTTGCTTTTGTGAGCCGAGAATTGTGCCACAAACATTGAGGTGAGGTCTTCAAAGTTGGAAATGGACCGAGAAGGTAGGTTGGTGAACCATTTAAGGGCCACTCCCTTCAAAGTCCCAGCGAACATTTTACAGCTGATGGTGTCGTCTCTTCCACTAATGAACATCTGGGTTTAAAATGCCACCACGTGGCTGAACGGGTCCCTAGTCCCACCATACGATTCGATGACTGGCTCACAAAAGTCCACCGGAACCATCACCCACCTGGATTTTGTGAAAAAATGGTTGGAAACCCCGGGGTGTTGGACGGAGGAACTCAGTCTCACCGGGGGCACTTCTGAGCGCCTCAAGTTGTCGTCGAAGCTCCTGCTCCCGAGCCTATACCTCCTGGCTCCTCCTGAATTGCTCCTCGTTGCAATGAAGGCTCGTATTTATTCTTTGCTGCAATTCTGGATAGCTACGCGCATTCTGCGAAGCGGGTTGTTATGCCGCCATCTTTATTGCAGGTGGTGCCGCTCCGGAGTTGAAGAATACTCTGCTGGGCAGAGTGACAAGTTAGGGTGTAGAGAATTTCACTACCGCCTCACGGTGGGCGCCAAATATTCTTACAAGTGACTAGGGTGGACCAGCCCTTAGCTACAAAGGAATGTCAAGGACTAGGTGAACCCAAAAGACGTAAAGTGGTCCCTCTAAACAGTAACTTTCCCTATTTATACAGACCTAGGAACCCTAATTTGTGACCTTCTAAGGTTTCCATGTAACTAGGGGGACATCTTGGGGTGCGTGAAGGAACATTCTTCTGACAGGTACTGAAAAGGGAGGCGCGTCCTGTACGATTCTGACACGCCGTACAATCCCCACAGGTGCCGTGGTGGCCGACTAAGCATAATGAACAGTAACCAGTCGGCACACACAAGCTAAAATCGACCATTTCTATGCCATAATGACCAGTTGGTTTACATAGAAGGAGTGTTTGCGATGGTATAAGCTTGACTGACTTGTGTAAAGGTCGATCAGTAAGCGTATCGGCTGTTCCGGGTCGGCGGATGGCAGATTCAGGTCGGACGGCTGACCGCTGAAGGTCGGCCCAGTCCACTGCCCCCCAAATGCTTTGTCATCTTGGCAAAGGCATTTAGATTGGTCTTCTATGCATATTGCTCAGCCATTCCATTGGAAGGAGACCGTCCAAGGTCGGCCCGGTCCATACCCTATTCCAAGTCGCTTTAAATTGCTTTTTTATACTTTTTATCCCAATCCCAAATTTTGTTTACTTCAAATAAAATAACCCCACTTCAATTTGAGGATTGTTTAAAATTATTTGGACTCGATGATTTAATTAAAAACTGTACTAGAAGTTGAGTCGTACAAATATTAGACTCATAGTTTAACTATTTAATTGATTAAATTTATAGTTAAATTAGATAATATTTGAAGAAAACATAATTGGTTCACAATCTAACCATTTCAATTATTTTTTTTAACAGCAAAAAAAAAATATTTATTAATAAATTAGGAGTTCTTAAGGGGTGATACAACCCATTACAGAGAGTACAAAAGAGATATTTCAACCCATCATACTGAGTATAAAAGGGTACTTCAACCCAATACCTCATGGGCAAAAGCCCAAAAGAGCTATACGCCCAGCATCACGCCTAGCCTTCCATCACGTAGTCCCAATTCAAAGAATCCAAGAGGAATCCCCATAGCCTTACCTCCTCGAAATGCAGTCCAACAGGTCCACCTCCCATTCATAAAAAAAAACAACTAATCCTACCTGACCTAGTCAGGAACCACTTCCACAAAGTAACCTTTATAAGGTCCACTACTTCCTACACATTAGGTACTTTCCGTAAGAAAATACACTTATTTCTGCACCCCATACAACCCAAAGAACCGCATGCCAAATCAAGACCAACCCCTTCTTACAAGGCCTCAATGGCCCATTTGAGCAGAAAATGGAGAATAAATGGGGATTAACCATTTCAATTGATTATTCTAGTATGATTTCTAAATACGGATATGGATTACAACCAATTGAATAAATAGATAACAGTTTTGAGTGCTAGCATGTATTGTAAAAACTACTGATAATAGTCCCAAAAAAAATTCTCATATATCAATAAAACTTAATTTTTAACCTTAGTAATATTGACACCCAAATATTTCAATTGTCTGGGCCAGACCGACTTATTGTTCAACTTTCTCAAAAGTAGAATATACTAGTTTTTTTTAATCGTAAAGTCCCCTCAAAGAATTAAATAATCTGCTGTCTCATTTTCCTGTCACATTCTCTGTCTCTTACTAATGACAATTTGTCACATAATAAAATAAAATTATAACTTATTAACACATATGTATATCTTCAGCTTTTGATTAGTAGGAGACAAAGAGACACCATTTTTCGAGACAACAGATGTTATGATTGTTCTGTTCCATTCCAAGAGCTACATCCAGGAAGATTAAGAATTTCCTAAGAATGATAAAAAGAAAATAAAGATTATAGAGCTACAAAACTTCGATGTTGATGCGGAATGCTGTCCCACAATGAAAGACACCGTTGACTAAAGACTTTTCCACAGAAGTAGAGTCTATAAACTTCCCCTTTTAGTAACCACCTTATTAATTCTCCTCGTTCCCACACTTCAAACTCCTACTTGTAAGCGCCAGTGTTACACATAGCCATCATCTAAAATGAAAATTGAGCCAGTCCGTTTAATTTTGGTGATGCCATTTTATTGGCTTTGCCTTTGTAATCACATTTTTGTTGTTTCTGGCCTTTGTCTTGATGATCAGTGGCCTTTGCTGCTCCAATTTAAGAGCAACCTCACATTCATTCCAGAAGGCAGCAGGCTGAAGTCGTGGGATCCAAGTCATGATTGTTGCATGTGGTTGGGGGTTACCTGTGACGAGGCGGGACATGTTACTGGTCTCGATCTCAGTGGAGAATCAATCTCTGGTGGATTTGACAATTCAAGTAGTCTTTTCAGCCTTCAACATCTTCAGAAATTGAGCTTAGCTGGTAACAATTTCAATTCTGTCATTCCATCCGGATTCAACAAGTTGGAGGAGTTAACTTATCTGAATTTGTCATACGCTAGCTTTGTGGGGCAGATTCCAATAGAGATTTCTCAGCTTACAAGGTTGGTTACTCTTGATATTTCTTATTTTAGCTTTTTAACAGGGCAAGAGCCGAAACTTGAGAGCCCAAATCTACAGAAGCTTGTCCAGAATCTCACCAGTATTAGGCAGTTGTATTTGGATGGTGTGAGTATAACAGCTCAAGGAAAAGAATGGTGCAATGCTTTGTTGTCACTGCGTGACGTACAAGAACTGAGCATGCAGTACTGCAATCTCTCGGGACCCCTTGATTGTTCCCTCACAAGATTTGAGAATCTATCAGTCATTATTCTTGATGGGAACAATTTTTCATCCCCAGTGCCAGAAACATTTGCCAATTTGAAAAACCTGACCACCCTCAGTCTTGCGTTTTGTGGGTTGACTGGAAAATTTCCACCGAGGATCTTCCAGATTGAAACATTGTCAGTTATTGACTTATCATTCAACTATAATCTCCATGGTTCATTTCCAAAACTCCCGCTAAGTGGATCTCTTCAGACCTTAAGGGTAAGTAACACAAGTTTCTCTGGGGCATTTCCACACACCACTGGCAACATGAGGCATTTATTTGAATTGGATGTTTCTAATTGCCAATTTAATGGAACACTTCCCAATTCATTATCAAACCTCACAGAACTCAGATACCTAGATTTGTCATCTAACAGCTTCACAGGTCCAATGCCATCATTTGGCATGGCCAAAAAATTACCCACCTAGACTTTTCTCATAACGGTTTAAGTGGTGCAATTCCATCATCTTCTCACTTTGAAGGACTGCACAATCTTGTGAGTATTGACTTGGGTTATAATTCCATCAATGGGAGCATTCCTTCATCCCTTTTCACACTCCCATTACTGCAGAAGATTCAGCTTTCATTTAACAAGTTTAGCAAGTGCCCCGAAAAGGCAAAGGAATTGCAAACTCAATTATGGTAGGAATCACTCCATGAGCATGGATCCCCATTTTTGTAGTTCCAGACTTCCAGTTCCAGACTTCCAGTTCACTATTTTGATTTCTTTCTCATCACATTGTTCATCGCATCTCCTACTTTCTCTTTCCTTCTTTTATCCTTTCAACTATCTAATTGAGTGCCAGTGAGTGTGGCATTTCAGAGGAGCGGTGTAGTAAACAGCTTTCCAGTCTCGAAATCCCGAAAGCAGCAAGCAGAGGAAACCCCTTCTTCTCACACGGAATAGGTAATCTCTCTTCTCTCTGTCTCCCACACACATTGGTAGGTTCTCTCTCTCTCTCTCTATTCCAAAAGCTTTGATACAGAACCCAGATTCAACAATCCTTGGCCAGATTCAACAGATTTAGATGGAATCATAACCGAAAAAAACTCAGATCTGGAAAAAAAAAAAAAAACCATGAATCGCTGATACGAGATCTATACGGTGGTGAAGCACTATAGCCAGAGGTTTGTAGATCTGTGTGGTAGGGGAGCTTGTAAGGAGGGATGTGTGAGTTTGGTTTGTGTTGCTGCAAATTTGTGATGAGTGTGCTATTGGGGATGGAGAACCAGTGACTTGGTTGATAGCTTTGATGTTGTGGTGAATGGAGTTTGTACGTAAGGTGGTGTTTAGTTGATGAAGATAATGGTGGAATAACCATTTGACGCCGACAAAAAATGAGAGAGAGGGAGTGGAGAGAGAAGGGGTGTGAGAGAGAAAAAGAAGTTGGATGGACGGTAGTGCGGGGGAAGAAACACAAACGTGAGGGAGGGGTGGCCGAAGCAAGCTGGACATTGTGAGTGCACCAAAGAATGATGAGCACGGTGAACAGGTCTCATATTTCTTCACTAACTTTCCAGATAACTTCTATGCTAAAGATATGTGTAAGGTCTTTGAGAAGTATGGGAAGATTGCTGAAGTGTTAATACCGGCTAAAAGAGACAAGCTGGGTAGAAGATTTGGCTTCGCTCGGTTCGTGGATGTTGGGGATTGGGAGTTGTTTGCTGTGAAGTTGGATAACATTTTCATCGGTAGCACCAAGATATTTGTGAATTCTCCTAGATTTGCTCGTGAAGTTAAGGAGGCAAACGAGCATACTAGAACCAAAGATCCATCAACTAATAGGCTAGGTGAGAAGGCAAATGCACCTGTGAAGAGAACTTGGAAGCCGGTTATGAGGAGAAGCAACACAACGTATGTCAATGCTGTTACGAGGAGAGGTGCAGTTGGACTGAATGCAAAGGGTCATATTAAGGGGAAGCCGCGGAAACAATACGTGAGAAAGGGTGTTTGCGCTCCTCTACATTTTGATGTTGACTCGGTTAAAATGGAACAAATGGGAAAAGCGTACGTTGGGCAAATGAGTATTCCTGGGATGACTTTATTCTATGCCCGAAGAATTCGAAAAGCAAGGGTACTTTGCTATCAAAGTCACACCTCTTGGTGCTAATCTAGTACTTTTGGAGGCCAAGGAAGAAGATGTGATTGCAAGTATGATTCAAGATGGTAGGGACTGGTTGTTGCAGTGGTTCGACGAAGTCCGTCCGTGGTGCCCGCGGGAGATTGATAACGAGAGACTCACATGGATTAGATGTTACGGCATACCGGCCCACGCTTGGAGTGCTGAATTCTTCAAGTTCCTGGTGCTTCCAATTGGCACGTACATGGATGTGGATGAGAATACCAGATTAGGAAAATCTATGGATGTGGCAAGGATTCTTTTTAGGACTAAGATACATGACTTGGTTAACAGGGTGATCTCTATTAACATTAATGGACTGGTTTTTTCCATCAAACTAGTCGAGGATCGCAGACCCCTTCTTGTGTGGCAAACGCGAGGAATGGTGGCGGAGGATGGCTCTGATGATGACTCATTTGCATCGGATTTTTCTTTTCCGGCAGGCTCGGTGGACGGTGATTGTCCGGATAATAATGATTTCATTTATGAGGCTAATAATGTCACAATGATGAGGGAGGCGGATCCTGTGGATAATCGAGATGGTGATGATGAACAGTTGTCGAGAATTGGAAAGGGTGTGGACGTGGAGCATGTTGCATGCAAGGCAGTTAAGGATAATTTAATTGGCACCATTAATCAAGGATTCTCAAAGACTGTAACAGTTCCAATGAGGCCTTCACCTATTGGACCCTTGCACACTACTAGTGTTTGTAGGCCCATTTCTTTGGGTCGGACCCTTGGCGAACAAAACTGTGGGTTGGATAAGAGCTGGGGCGTTTTGCAAAAGGGGGGTGTTAATAACGACTTGGGCCTCGTAGGTGTGCGTTCGGATGGGCCTATGGGCGAGTCGGAATTTGATCTTGCTGGTGGTTCTGGGGGCCTTGTGCTACCGAATGTTGGTGAGGGTGGGACTCATAACCCCAATGGTCTGTTGGATGGTGATGGTTGTTCTTCGTCTAGGACAATGACTACCCCTTTTGTCACGATTAGAAGAAAAAGAGGAAAGCAAACACAAAGGGTTTCTACTAGCTCGAGATCTTTGAAAGCGATGCTTGCCTTCAACCTGGTAGCCCGGTGTGCAGATTTCATCCCATTCAAGCGCTACAACAGTAGCTTGATGGTAGTGGAGGAACTTTGCGTTTTCAATGGAGGAGAAAATTTGGGCACAAGCCTCCGCTTTGGGTGTCACCGGGAAAGAGAAGGAGGAAGTCTACATTGCTTTGAAATTAAGTCATTGGAGACCGGTGAAAAAGAGGCATGGCGCAGAGGAGACCAAGACGGTCTCTATGAAGATTTTTTCACTCAATGCAAGAGGGGTGTGCGACCGATCAAAGAGGAGCAGGATTCGGTCTGTCATAATCTCAGGTAATTTTGAGGTTTGCTTTATTCAAGAAACTAAGTGTACAAACATGCTGGATAGTATAGTTTTTAGTATGTGGGGTGGTAATGATGTAGACTGGGTGGCAACTGACTCCGTGGGCCTATCCGGAGGACTACTTTTGATGTGGAAGAAGGGGTTGTTCACTGTGATTAGTCAATTTCGGGGTGATGGTTTCTTGGGTTTGTCTGTTAATTGTGGAAATGCAATTAAGCCATTGTATCTTGTTAATATATATTCAGCATGCTCTATGGAAGGTAAACGTAGGTTATGGAGGGACTTGGTGGATCTTAAGAGGATCGCTATACATTGGGGAATGGTGTCTATCTGGTGATTTCAATCTTTGTGGTTAATTCTAGTGAGAGAAAGGGTCGTAGTTGTCGGGATAGTCGCAGGAGATGGTAGAATTTAGACAATTTATGGAAGATATTGGTGATTGATGTTCCTATTTTGGGGAAAAAATTTACATGGTTTAGCTCCGGGAGCGCTATGAGTAGGTTGGATAGATTCTTATTGTCGATGAGGTTATCAAAGAGTGGAAGGTTTACGCCAATGGGTGGGGAACAGAGATGTCTCAGATCATCGCCTAACTGGCTCAAATGTGACGAGCAAGATTGGGGGCCAAAACCTTTCGATTCAACAAGCTGGTTTGGAACATCATAGTTTTGCTCAATTTGTGAGGAATTGTTGGCTAGGATATCGGTGGAGGGTGGAAAGGGCATGTGTTAAAGGAGAAACTTAAACTGTTAAAAAATCATCTAAGGCAGTGGAATAGAGAAGAGTTTGGGATCTTGGATTTGAATATTGAGAATACAGTAGATGAACTGAATGCTTTAGAGGAGGAGTTGGCTGGGGGTGGAGATGTAAATCTGGACGTGCGAAAAACTCTTACAGGACATTTTTGGCAACAAATTAGATTTAAAGACAGCCTTCTTCTGCAAAAGTCTAGAGCAAAATGGACTCTTGAGGGTGACTCAAACTCTCGGTACTTTCATGCTTGCATAAAAGGGAGGAGGAGGAGAAATCAATTGTCCGCATTAAAGGTGGGAGATAGATGGTTAGAAAATGTGGCTGATGTTAAGACGGAAGTTTGGCGGCATTTTCAGTGTCACTTTGCTAGACCAAATCACTTTCAAAGACCCACTCTAGATGGTGTTGTCTTCTCTCAAATTTCGGCCCAAGATAATGATTTGCTTGTGGCCCCGGTCTCAGCTGAGGAATTGCGAGATATTGTTTGGAATTGTGATGGCAACAAGAGCCCAGGCCCGGATGGGTTTAATTTCTCATTTTTCCGGGGATGTTGGGACATGGTCAAAGATGAGGTCTTAGCCTTTATTCATGAGTTTCAACAGAATGCAAAGCTTCCTAAAGCGGTCACAGCAGCATTTCTTGCCCTTGTTCCCAAATCAGAGCACCCTCAATCTTTGCATGAGTATAGGCCAATTTCGTTGATTAGCAGCTTATATAAAATTGTCTCAAAATTGTTAGCAGGTCGTTTGAAGAAGGTGTTAGGTGGGATTATCTCCCCATGTCAAACGGCGTTTCTACCTAATACATGATTCTTGATGGAGTTCTTACAATAATGAATTAGTTGATGTAGCTAAGCGGATAAAGGATAAGTGTTTGCTATTCAAGGTTGATTTCGAGAAGGCATACGACTCTGTGGATTGGGAGTATCTGGACTATATGCTGATTCGTATGGGGTTTGGTAGTGTTTGGAGGGGGTGGATTAGAGCCTGTGTCAGGTCGTGCTCCATGTCGGTACTAGTTAATGGGAGCCCAACAACGGAGTTCTTGATTCAGCATGGTTTACGCCAGGGTGATCCGTTGGCTCCGTTCTTGTTCCTAATTGCTGCAGAGGGGCTGACAGGTTTGGTGCGGAATGCTGTGGAAGGGGGACAAATTAGCCCTTATAAAGTATCTAGTGATTTATCGTTTCCGGTGTTGCAATATGCAGATGATACGTTGCTACTTTGTGAACCAAATTGGGACAATCTGTGGGGCATTAAAGCTATATTACGTGGTTTTGAATTAGTGTCGGGGTTGAGAGTCAACTTTAATAAAGCCACTGTTAGGGATCAATTTGGATGAATCTTTTCTTGATCGGCCTTTGCTTTCTCAAGCTGTTCTATTGGGGTTTTCCATTCATGTTCTTGGGGTTCTGGGTGGGGCCACCCTAGAAGGCGTGGTACTGGAATTACGTGGTGGAGTTAATGCGAAGAGACTTTCAAATTGGAAGCGCTCTCAATTGTCTATTGGGGCGAGTCACGTTGATCAACTCAGTCCTCACAAGTCTGCGGTATATTTTTCTCCTTTTTAAAGCTCCAAAGAAAATATTGAAGAAGCTAATTAGTATTCAGAGGAATTTTACGTGGGGTGGAGCCGTGGATAAGAAAAATATTTCTTTGGGTTAGTTGGGAGAATATGCAAACCAAAGAGTTTAGGTGGCTTGGGTATCAAGCATTTGGAGGTATTTTATTTAAGCTTATTGAGTAAGTGGAAATGGCGATGTCTTAATGATCACGGAACTATTTGGTTTAATCTACTTGATTTAAATACGGCCCTTGGAGAGGAGAATTTTGGATGGTGGCGGTGGACCGTCGGAGTTCCATCTGGTGGAGGGACTTGGTCTTGACCAATTGTGGTAGTTCAAGGATAATATAGAGATGCATTTAGGTGATGGAAAATCTGGGAGATTTTGGGTGGATTAGTGGGTGGGAATGGTGCTTTGAAGGATTTATTTTGGATTTATTTCACTCACTAAACACAAGAATGGGAGGATATGCGACGCAAGAGCTGGTTGATAATGTGTGGTCTTGGAAATGGGAGTGGAGGCGTGCTCTTGTCGGCGAGAGCAGGTTAGGTTGGTTGAGTTGTCGTAATTATTGTTGGGATGCGTGCCTTCTAATGATCTTAAGGATGAGTGGTTGTGGCGGATAAGCGAATCTAGGATTTTTAGTTGCTTGGTGCCTTATTCAAGCCTTACGGGCGGGAACACATTGAAACAGAGACCACTTTGGCCCGGGCATTCAAGCGTCTATGGGAAACTTCTATCCCTTCCAAGATATCGGTGTTTGTTTGGAGATTACTGCAGGATCGTATTCCTACGGGAGGCACTAACACATCGAGGTATTATTCCAAGTACCAATAACCAAAGTTGTGTTTTATGTTCTCAAGTTATTGAACTGAGGGACCACTTGTTTTGTACTTGTAATGTCTCATATAATATTTGGAGGAGCGTGGGCGAGTGGATTGGCTTCCATAGCGTGTGGTGTGAGCGTGGTAGATAATTTCATAGCATTTAATCCCAGTGCGTGGAAAAAAAGGAAGGAAAGTTAAGCATCTTATCTGGTGTGCAGTGGTATGGGTAATTTGGTCGGCTAGGAACAAGGTTATTTTTGATGGGGAACAAGCTGACCCTCAACTACTCTTGTCTAAAATTAAAATGTTTTCTTGGCGTTGGTTTATGTATAGGGAGGGTAGACATTTGGATTGGACATACTCTGAGTGGTGTGTGAACCCGTTGGAGTGTTGTAGTTCAATTTAAATTTTTTGCCAGGTGATGTTGTGGTTAATGGATTGGTGGGGTTCTGACTTTGGCCTTGCTTGGGATGGTCGACACCTTGGTTGGGGTTGGCGTTGATTGTTGGTCCATGTGTCTTGGATGGTTACTTGAATTGGATGGCTTTTGGCGCTAGGTCGATGGAGTTTATCTTGCTTTGGCTATTGGATCTTTGTTTGGTAGGTGGGGGCGTGGAGGATGATTGGCTGGGAGTGTGTTGGTTTTTTTGATTGCAGGTTGCTAGCTATTTGGAGTGGTGTTATTGGATATTGGTGGTTTGGAAATATAGAGTGGAACTATTGCTGGGAGTATGTTGCTTGATTTTGTTGGGGTCGTTTATGGAGGCCTATGTGGAACTACTCCTTCGGAATCATTAGGGAACATTTTGGTGTTTGATTATTTTATTGTGAGGGGTTGGTTGATGTACTTTTTTTCCCCTCTTGGTTTTTTTCCCAATGGGTTTTGGCTTTGAGGGGTTTTAATGAGGCACTTCCTTCCCTAAACTTTTGTATCTATGGGTTTGGAGTACCCCTTGTACTCTTTTCTTAATAGACTCTTTTGCTGATAAAAAAAAAAAAAAAAATTTAACAAATTTAGCAGACTAGATGAATTCATAATTGTGTCTTCCTCTGTATTAAACACCCTTGATTTAAGCAACAATAGTCTATCAAGGTCTTTTCCAACATCTATCTTCCAGCTCAATTCACTCTCTATCCTCAAACTTTCATCTAACAGGTTGAATGGGTCACTGCAGCTAGATAAGCTTTTGGAGCTCAGAAATTTAACTACAATAGACCTTTCATACAACAACGTATCAGTCAATGCAAATGTTGCAAACGCTGATCAGTCGTCCTTACCCAACATTAGCACTCTAAATTTGGCATCCTGCAACTTGAAAACTTTCCCTGGTTTCTTGAGAAACAAATCCAGATTAACCATTCTAGACCTTTCACATAACCAAATTCAAGGAACAGTGCCCAACTGGATCTGGAAACTACAAAGTCTTCAAAGCCTTAATATTTCTCACAATTTAATCACTGATTTGGAAGGACCTTTGCAAAATCTCACTTCCAACTTGATAGCCCTTGACCTTCATAACAACCAACTGCGTGGGCCACTACCCGCTTTTCCTAAATATGCTTCCTATTTGGATTACTCAATGAACAAATTTAGCTCTGTTATGCCACAAGATATTGGTAATTACCTGTCTTTCACAGTTTTTTTCTCTCTTTCAAATAATAATTTACATGGCAACATCCCTTATTCCCTCTGCAATGCTGCAAATCTTGAAGTGCTTGATCTTTCCTTGAATAACATTTCTGGAACAATTCCCTCCTGTTTATTGACAATGACTGAAACACTTGGGGTGTTAAATCTGAGGAGGAACAATCTCACAGGCCCTATCCCAGATATGTTTCCAGCTTCCTGTGCTCTAAGGACTCTGGATCTCTATAAGAATAAGTTAGATGGACAGATTCCAAAATCTCTTGCTAATTGCTCAGCATTAGAAGTACTAGACCTTGGAAGAAACCAGATCATTGATAGATTTCCATGCTTGTTGAAGAACATATCCACACTCCGAGTCCTGGTCTTGCGCAAAAACAAATTCTATGGTCCCATTGGATGTCCAAAGACTAATGGCACTTGGCATATGTTTCAGATAGTTGATCTAGCCTTTAACAATTTCAGTGGTGAACTACCTGGGAAATGCTTCACAAGGTGGGAGGGAATGATGTCTGATGAAAACCAAGCTGATTCCGAGGAAAATCACATCCGATTTCGGGTTCTTCAATTTAGTGAAATATATTACCAGGATTCAGCGACAGTTACAAGCAAAGGTCGACGGATGGAGCTGGTTAAGATTCTAACTGTCTTCACTGCCATCGACTTCTCCTCCAACCACTTCGAAGGGGAAATACCAGAACAACTATTTGACTTTAAAGCACTGTATGTGCTTAACTTGTCAAACAATGCTCTTTCTGGCCAAATTCCATCATCCATAGCAAATCTGAAGCAGCTTGAGTCCTTAGATCTATCAAGCAACTCACTAGAAGGAGAAATTCCCACAGAGCTTGCAAGTTTATCTTTCCTCTCATTCCTGAGTCTCTCATTTAACCAACTGTATGGAAAAATCCCTACAGGTACCCAAATTCAATCATTTCCAGAAACTTCCTTCATTGGTAATAAAGGATTATGTGGCCCTCCTTTGACAAACAACTGTGTAAATATCATTCGACCAATGACAGAATGTGAAAGACTTTGTTCAGTTGATTGGAATTTTTTAAGTGTGGAACTGGGATTTGTTTTTGGTATCGGAATTCTCATTGGTTCCCTCTTGTTTTGGAAGCATGGGAGGGTATGGTATTGGCAACTTGTGCACAAAACTCTCTGTCGGATTTTTCCTCAGCTGTATCTTGAACATGTAACCCATAGAAGACAAAGTTACATGGTTTTAAGGTGGCAGTATTAGTGATTAGTGAGTGGGCAAAGTAGTGATGTTACCTTAGATTCCCTATTTCCCTATTCAGTTGTTCTTTTGGGTTTATTTCTTAAAGGGGATAGAAAAAAGAAGGATTAGATGTCATGAGTCCCATATTGGGGGAACCTCACCTACTAAGTGAGATTTATAAGCTTCGGGGTTCTTCCACTTAATAGATTAGTCTTTTAAGATGAGTTCTCCCTTTACGTTATGGTACATTTTAAAGAAAATATTGTCATCAGGATTAGTGATGATATAAAATTGTGATTACATTTGATTTCTTATCTTATTAAGAGCAAAAGTTTTGTAAGGTCACTAAAAACATAAAACGATATCTGCATAATATATTGAGTAAATTAGACTTCCCCTAACTAAAAAAATTAATAAACCATCATTCAAAAAAAAAATTACACCCTCCTCTCCTGGAAGATACAAACATTACACTCCTCTCTCCTGTAATTTTAAAATATACGCATATCTCCACCGACATATAACAATATACTCCCCTTTACTTTATTTTAAAATTTTCTTTAAAGTTCTGTTGATTTTCATTAAAATAAAAATATATGACCAAAATATCATTTACACTCCTCTCCTAAGATATATGAGTATTAAATTGTCCTCTACTCTTATGTTAAATTATGCATCCCCCCGAAATATAAAATACACTACAGTCAACTCTATTTTTAAATTTTTCGTTAAGAAAGAATTCTATGACTGAAAAATCTTTTACATTATTGTCTCTTGGGAGATTCAAATATTACAAAGCGAACTATTTTTTCGCCTTTTAATCTTCTTTTATTTTAATTATACACTTTCCTCCCTTAATAGAAGAAAATGCATCACACTTTATACTATTTTTATATTTTGTATAATCTATTAATTTATTTTAAAGAATAACTTTTTTACTAAAATACTATTTATTAATATTTGTTTTATAGAAATATATATTAAGACTAAATTATTTGATTTCTATCATATATTTTTCAACCATAAATTCTTTATGCATTGAAGGTCATTTCCAACCTTTTATTTGCTACTTAATAACAAATTTGGGACCTCGTGTGGCCTCTTATATACTTAGTTTCCAACTTCTATTCGACTTTATTTTCATGGTTTTAAATCACGAACTTAATTATTGTAAATATATATCATTCAACTCAAACTGTTAAAAGTCCATCATTAGATTATGTACTAGGAACACATAAATTAAGAATAAAGAAAGGAATTTAACTTCAAATTATAATCTTAATGAAGCAACTTTTGTGATGATGTGCCTCAATGTTCATTGGTTAAAGCTGAGTTTGTTAATTTTGTTTCTGTTGTAATTGCTTCTGGCAAAAGTTAGTTGTAACCGAATTTGTTATAGCTTGTATCTTAGCTAGCCTTTGTTTACTCTATATATAGCAACGTGCTTAGCCTTTGCGGGTAGTATGTAGAGTGAGCTTTTCATGTACATTCTCAATTGTGATTCATAGCAATTAGAGAATTGAGAGATTAAGGGAAGTGTGAAAACAGAGAGATTGTGATTTCTGGGATTACTTGTATTGCTGGTTTGAAGACAGTGGATGATACAAGGGTAGAAATCGATTCACTTGCAAAGGCCTTGATCTTGTAACTCCTATTCCATAGTGGATTCATCTTGCTCCCTGCCCGTGGATGCAAGCCTTCACATTGAAGGCTGAACCGCATAAATCTTGGTGTTGATTCTTCCTTTTATCTTTCCTTTAATCATTTACTTCTCTGCATAATTCCAATTCTACATAATCTGCGATTTCTTGCATTACAAGTTACTGCATTATGTGCTTGCAAGTTTGTGGTTCGGTTTTGTTTAATTGATTACAGGTTCGATTCACAACAATTGGCGCCATCTGTGGGAACAAAGGCAATCATGGGAACTACAAAATTCGACATTGAAAAGTTTAATGGATCAAATGATTTTGGTCTTTGGAGGATAAAGATGCATGCGATGCTGGTTCAACAAGGCTTGGTGAATGCTTTGAAAGGTGAAGCGGCTCTCCCTGCCACAATGACTGATCAAGAAAAGAAAGATCTCATCGAGAAAGCAAAGAGTGCAGTCATCTTGTGTCTTGGAGACAAAGCTCTAAGAGAAGTTGCAAGGGAACCTATTGCTGCGGCTCTATGGCTCAAACTTGAATCCCACTATATGACTAAATCAGTTACCAATAGGCTCTTCTTGAAACAGCAATTGTTCTCTTTCAAAATGAATGAGGAAAAATCTGTTATAGATCAAATTGCTGATTTCAATAAGATCCTAGATGATTTAGAAAATTTAGAGGTAAAATTGGAGGATGAAGACAAGGCTTTAATTCTTCTAAGTGCCTTACCTAGTTCTTATGAACACTTCAGGGATGCTATATTGTTTGGAAGAGAGCAAACCATCTCTCTTGAAGAAGTGCAAACTTCTTTCTGCACCAAAGAAAGTCAGAAGAGGCAAGAAATTAAGATTGACAACAATGCTTAGAGCTTGAATATAATCAGAGGTAGAATTGAGAACAAGGGGTCGAATGGAAACAAGCATAGATCCAAATTATAACACGTATATTTTTACAATACGTTAATTAGCGGTAATATTGTACTTTTGTCGTAATTATGCTTTAATAAAGCAGTTGCTTGTTCCCTAAGTAAGTGACTTAATTAAATCAAGAGCTAATATAATTAAGAATTAATATTGTTATATTGATTCACGGTTCGAAGATCGTCGAAAAATTCTAACGAAGTTTCGGCGCGTTTCAAATCGCCAAGGCAGTTCTATGCAGATAAAATTTAAAATGAGCCCGATTTCGATGAAAATCGAATCGTAACCTGTTTTAATTGTTTTTGAATGAATTATAGTGTTTTTATTATTTATGAAATAATAGTATCACTGAGAATTAATTCCTCGCGAATTAATTTTTCGAGATTTTTCCAATGAGAAATTAATCGGTTTTGCGGTTTCTCGCCGCCGTGTTTTTAAACCTTAAGATTCTAGATTAGAGGGGAATCATGAGTGAAGTGAGATTAGATGGGTTAGAGTGAGTGATGTGATTAGCATCTAATAAAGGTGATTAGGTGTCACTTAACTTGTGGGTTATTTCAAAATTTTACCTTTTATTTAAATTCTTGTATTATTAAGTACTAATTAAGTGAGTAAGTGAGAAAAAAATTTATAAAACCCCCCCAGCTGCAAACTCGTGGACAGCACCCCCCTCAAACCCTCACACTCACTTCTCCTTCTTCTCCAAAGAAAACAAGAAACTCCATAGCCATTCCTTCAAGGTTTCTTGAGTTTTCCAGTTGGTTCTTCATCAAAGCTTGGTCTAGTTCTTCATACGTTCTCCTATCTTCATCTCCATCATCATCTAAGGTGAAGAAAACAAATTTTCCTCCCCCTTTTTCTCTTCAACAGCCGCGGCCTCCCCCTCCCCTTTTGAGCTAGTTTTGTTTTTCCAAATCTTGTATAAATGCTAGGTTCTCTTCTCTATACCATTAGCTATCATTCCAACCATCTATTTGAGTATGAAATTAGAATTTTTTTCTCCCTCTTTTAAACCCTAAAACAGCACCCAACAGCCCCCCTTTGTGTTGTTTAATTGTTGTTCTAGTTGTGATTAATTGATGATTGTTGTTGTTTGTTGGTTGATGATGAACAAAAGGGAGATGAATCATCTTAAAACCCTTCCTTTGATGCTCTAGGGCGAAAACCCTAGAGGTTAGAAAAGGGGAAATGATGTGATCCTAGTTGAATCAATCAATTGGTTGTGGATTGGTGTTATTGGAAGTGATTAGATGTTGATTTAGGTTATAGTTTTGTTTAAGCCTAAGTAACATGTAGTTTTGGGAATTTTGCCTATTCTTGAACCATGAGAAGCATGAGGTCTTGATGTTAAATTATATGTTCAAGTGTTAGATAACTTGTTTAGAATAAATTTTAAGGTTATTGGAGTTGATATGCATGAGTTAGTATAGGTGTTAGCTTATGTATATGTAAAAATTGTTTCTTGAGGGACTAGAATGGCATGTAGGGAAATGATCATTTTGTTCTCTAAATTTCCAACAAGATTATAATGATGATTTATGACTTTTTGGCTTTGAAGCATGGTTGAAAAGAATTGTGAAAAAGGGCACTAATTTGATTAAGGAAAAGGTTTTAGAAACATAACCTTTGATATGCTTAAGTGTGCTTAATGTATTAATTGAAGTTGATGATGTTTTGGTATCTATAAAATGATTTAAAAAAAGTTATGATTATGAAAAGATTAGTTGCAAATTTTTGAGAAAAGGAAGTAATTTCTAATTGCTTGAATTCTTGTATGAAAATGTACTAAGTTTTTGATAGTTGTGAAAGATTTGTTAGTCATGCCTCCTTGGAGTTCAAGAAAAGAGAATTAGTCTCAAAACCTTGCTTTTTTTCAAATGATTTTGAGTGTGTCATTAAGTTGTAATGTTTGTTTGAGTATTGGGTAGGAAAGGGATAAGTTGAAAGCATAAGTTTAACTAGAATTTCTAGATTTTACTAAGTTGTATGTGGTAATAGGAATCGAAGTACCGGAGATTGAGCGAAGCGGACCCGAAGACATAGGAGCGACGTTGACGACAGCTTGTGGTAAGGGCACTTCTAGACATTTTAGGATTTTATTTTTATGTCCCTGTGTAAGGAAAACTTTAAGAGATGCTTAAGTCCTTGTTCTGCTATTTAAATGCTTAATACGAAGAAGTCTGAGAACTCTACGAGTTCGAAGTTAGGGTCTTCGAACCCCTTCGTTTATTTTTGTCGTGCGGTCGAACATATTCTGAGTCATTGTGGGTGAAAAATTGTGCGGTTGGTCTACTGGCCCCAACCCCCCACGTGTTTGTACCTCCCTGTTAATTCCATCGAGTTACAGGGGGATGGATTCCTTGATTTGCGTGTCCAGTATGTGATGTTGTGATATGATTGAGTTATGCATTATTTAATATGAGATTAAACATATGCTGTGAATTACGTATTGCTGTTGAATTGCATTTCTTTATGCAGAGTGCTTTTATTGCTTAAAATGTCGAATTGCGTTTTCTTCATGTTAAACATGCTCTTTTTATTTGATATGCGGTCAAGTAATCTTGTGTATCACTCTTTGACTATCGTAAGCGGCGAGCTGTTCATCGAGTGATAGAGCTAGGCGAGTCGTCGTGACGTTTTTGAGCTGTGACCCGGATAACTGAGGGTGCTAGGTCCCCTTCGTTTATGGGAGATTAGCTAGGCGTCGCAGCGTAGGAACTGGGGCTGCCTACCTAGGGAGAAGCGAAAGATCCCAAGGCTACGGCTGGTATGTCAGTTGATGGATATGCGTCTGCTTTCCGGAATAATTGTCGAGTCGAGAGAAAATGAGTAGTGAGTCGAGTCGAGTCTAGAGTGAGAGAGTTGAGTTACGTTCTGTGAATGATATACATTGTTGTTTGCTTATTGCTTTATGCATTGATTATCTTGATTTGTTGAGAAGTTGACCCTTTCCCGTGGTGCCTTCAATTCATGACGGTTACCCAGGCGATGGCGAAGGCGTTTGGATTCGGCGATGAGGACGCCGCCGAGATTTTCTTTGACTTCCTTGATATGGACCAACCCACGGCGATGGAGTTCGACCCCATCTCGGCCGTGGTATACATCGGGACGTGGTGCAGACACTACGAGAGGATGGCGTAGCCGTGGCGAGATGTGACACGGCGTCACGGTGAGTTTCCCGATCCGGATGGGACAGTGGTGGAGGCGTGGCGTGCCAGCCAGCCTTGAAGAGGCTATGAGAGCTTCTTCTTCTTCACCAGAGGGACTTCATGACATTCCTAGAGCACGCTACGATTTGCAGATTTGCGCGCAGGCGCAGGCGTCGACCGAGTGAGATGGACCGCCGCAAGAGCGTGATACGCCGAGATCCGCAGGAGCTTCCGCCGAGGCCGCTGTTCCTAGATCCTGTAGTACTGGTTTCCCATCGTCGCTAGGACCCTACACCGCTTTGTGGCTTCCCTCCGTTTGTCTTTGTGTGCCACGAGGCGGATTGCATTGGAACGAGATCGATTGAGGAGTGGCTGACGGGTGAGTATACCCCGAGTGATGTGCCTGTGGACGTGCCAGCTGCGGCTCCCTTCATTGACCTGACAGGCGAGGACCTGATGGAGGAGGAGGAGGACCCGTCAGAGGATTTGGGCAGCGACCTGTAGCTGTGATGTTGGTTGACTGCTGCGTTATGTCTTTTTGTTGATAGACTGTTGTATATATTTGGGATGACTGTATTTATGACTTTTATGTTCCATGTGTCGTGACCAGTCGGGCTAGATGTTATTTTGGGTTACAGGGTAGACTGGTGGTCTCACTTTTGGAGTAGCCCCCTGCGTGGGTGTCTGCCGAAAGTACCCCCAGGGTATGATTGCTCTCTTGAGGGTCGTCATACCATAGGTGTATTTCTTTGTACATTTACTACCCTGTATTTTGCGTACACTGTTAATATGACTTGTGAATATATATATATATATATATATATATGTATTATGCATGTATGTCTTATTCGTGTTCGAGTCTTGTGTCCTAGTTGCACCATGTTTCGAAAAGCTGTAATTACTCTGATGTGCGCTTGCAGGAATTATTGATGTTTAAAAAAAAAATATACCGCATTTTTCTAAAGGGCACAAGAGTACCGTTTTAAAACGCATCGCATACAGGTTTAGTTTAGCTATGTAGCGGTCCGGAAACGGGTCGTTACACAAATCGAAGAGTAAGACTGAGGGAAAGTACAAATGCTTTCTTTGCCACAAGAAGGGACATTTTAAGAAGGATTTCCCTGAGAGAAAAGACAAGAATTCAAAGCATTCTCATGATTCTGGAAATGCTACATCGGCTAAAGCTGGTTATGAATCAGCTGAGGCATTGGTGGTTTCAAACTCAGAGATTGAGAAGGACTGGGTAATGGATTTGGACTGTATATTCCACATGTGTCCAAGAAAGGATTATTTTGAATCTATAGACCTACGTGAAGGTGGAGTTGTTCTTCTTGGCAACAACAAATCGTGTAAGGTACAAGGCAAAGGATCTATCAGATTCAAGATGTTCAATGGCAAAGAAGTCTTGCTGGCAGATGTGAGATATGTACCTGAATTAAAAAGAAATTTAATTTCCATTGGTATGTTTGATAGCTTAGGTTACTCTGTATACATTGAGCATGGCATCATGAAAATTGCTAATAATGATGCTGTCATTGCTAAATGCATAAAAAGGAATGGCTTGCATATTTTAGATGGTTACATAATAATTGCACAAGCTGTTGTTGCTAGTTCCAACATTCATGCATCAACTATATTAAGGCATATGAGGTTAGGTCATGTAAGTGAAAGAGGCTTAATTGAGTTATCAAAACAGAATTTGCTGAATGGTGACAAAATTGATAAACTTGAATTTTGTGATCATTGTATTCTAGGAAATTCTAAGAGAGTTAGTTTTGGAGTAAGGCTGCATATTACCGCTAGGCCATTTGAATATGCTCATTCTGATTTGTGGGGTCCTTCTAGGACCATGACTCATGCTGGTTGCTCATATTTCCTAACTATCATTGATGACTATTTTAGGAATGTATGGATTTATGTGATTAAGAATAAAGTGATACTTTTATGAAATTTAAGGAATGGCACACACAAATTGGAACACAAAATGAATTTAAATTGAAATTTTTGAGAACTAAAAATGGCTTGGAATATCTTTCAGACCAACTCAATAAGTTTTGTAGGGATTTAGGTATTCAGAGGCATAAAACAGTTGCAGGTACTCCTCAACAGAATGGAATTACTGAGAGGATGAACATAACTATCTTGGAAAGGGTGAGATGCATGCTATTGAGTGCTGGCCTTCCTAAGACCTTCTGGAGTGAGGCTACTGTAACAGCAGTGTACTTGATCAATAGGTACCCTTCTTCAGCAATTGGATTTAAAACTCCAATGGAACTATGGTGTGGAAAGCCTGTTGACTACTCAAATCTAAAGGTGTTTGGTTCCTTGGCTTTTGCTCACACTAAGCAAGACAAATTGGGACCTCAGGCTATTAGATGTGTATTCATCGGATACCCTACAGGTGTTAAAGGTTATAAGTTGTGGAGGATTGATTCTGGTGAGTCTAAGTGCATTATCACTAGAGATTTTTTTTTATGAAAGCAGAATGGCTATGATTGATAAGGATCAGCAGCAAGCTAGTACTTTAGGTAGCAACGCTGAGAGTATTCAAGTTTAGGTGGAGTCAATTGAGAAGAAAGGCAGTAATCCTCAAGACACTGTAGAGGTAGAAGCGAGAACAGAAGCAATTTCAACAGAATCAGAATTAATCAACTACAATTTGGCTAGAGACAGGGAAAGAAGAAGAATTAGAGCTCATACTAGATATGGTCAAGCTGACCTGATCTATTATGCTCTAAATGTTGCTGAGGACCTTCAAGCTGATGAGCCAAGCAATTACAAAGAAGTTATCAGTAATGAAGACAGTGAAGCATGGTTGACATCAATGAATGAAGAGAAGTTGTCTCTAGAAAAGAATCAGATATGGATTCTAGTTGATAACCCTAAGAACAAAAGGGTCATTGGATCTAAATGGATATACAAGAAGAAGGAAGGTATACAAAGTGGAGAGAAAACAAGATTTAAAGCTAGACTTGTTGCTTGAGGGTTTTCTCAACTAGAAGGAATAGATTTCAATGAAATCTTTGCTTTTATGGTGAAACATTGTTCTATCTGAATCTTGCTATCCATTATCACTCACTATGATTTGGACTTAAAGCAGTTGGATGTCAAAACCGCATTTCTCCATGGTGATCATGAAGAAACTATCTATATGCAACAGCTTGAGGGATTTGCCAAAGGTCATAATAAGGTTTGTCTTCTTAAAAAATCTTTGTATAGCCTAAAGCAAAGTCCTAGGCAATGGTATAGAAAATTTGATGACTTCATGATAAGGCTTGGTTTTCAAAGATGCAAGTTTGATAGTTGTGTGTATATTCTAAAAGAGAATGGTTAGGTTCCTACTTATCTTCTACTTTATGTGGATGACATTCTGCTAGCAAGTTCAAGGAGGGATCAGGTTGACAAGCTCAAATCTGATTTAAGAAGTGAGTTTGAGATGAAAAAACATAGAAAGGCCAAGAGAATTCTAGAAATGGATATCAGTAGAAACAAAATCAAAGGAGAATTGTTTCTGTCACAGCTTGGTTGGCTACTTAAAGAAAGTTGTTTTTAAATTCAGGATGCATGAATCAAGACCTGTTACTGCTCTTTTGGGGCAGAATTTTAAGTTGTCTACTCAAAATGCTCCAAAAACAGATGAGGGAAGGGAAAGAATGAGCACTATCCCATATGCTAGTGGTGTAGGTAGCATAATGTATGGGATGATTTGCAGCAGGCCAGATTTGGCTTATGCTATAAATGTTGTGAGCAGATTTATGGTTGATCCAGGGCCATTGCATTGGTCTGCCCTCAAATGGATTTTGAGATACTTAAATGGTTCTCTATCAGCTAGTTTGAAATTTAAAAGGCATCATAATGACAATGAACCAATCAAGGGATATGTTGACTCGGATTATGCAGGGAATATTGATACCATAAAATCTCTTTCTGGTTATGTTTTGACATTGTTTGGCACAACTGTGAGTTAGAGAGCAATTCTGCAATCTATGGTGGCTCTTTCCACAACTCAAGCTGAATTCATAGCTCTCACAGAAGGTGTTGAAGAAGCCATATGGATGAAGGGATTGATCGATGAACTTGGGTTAATTCAAGACTGTGTGACAGTGTTTTGTGATAGCCAAAGTGCTATCCATTTATCCAAGCATCAAGTGTATCATGATAAATCAAAACACATTGATGTTAAGCTTCATTTCATAAGGGATGTAATTGATTCAAAGCAGATTTCAGTTGAGAAGATTGCAACCGAGGATAACTCTGCTGATGCATTTACAAAATCTCTTTCACAATCTAAGTTCAAGCATTGTTTGGACTTAGTTGGTTTCTATGAAAAGTAAGCTTTTGGCAAGGGAGCATAATCTATGGAGGGAGTGTTCTGATATTGAGTCAAGGTGGAGAATTGTGATGATGTGCCTCAATGATCATTGGTTAAAGCTGAGTTTGTTAATTCTGTTTCTGTTGTAACTGCTTCTGGCCAAAGTTAGTTGTAATCGAATTTGTTATAGCTTGTATCTTAGCTAGCCTTTGTTTACTCTATATATAGCAATGTGTTTAGCCTTTGCGGGTAGTATGTAGAGTGACCTTTTCATGTACATTCTCAATTATGATTCGTAGCAATTAAAGAATTGAGAGATTAAGGGAAGTGTGAAAACAGAGAGATTGTGATTTCTAGGATTGCTTGTATTTCTGGTTTGAAGACAGTGGATGATACAAGGGTAGAAATCGATTCACTTGCAAATGCCTTCATCTTGTAACTCCTATTCCATAGTGGATTCATCTTGCTCCCTGCCCGTGGATGTAAGCCTTCACATTGAAGGCTGAACCACATAAATCTTAGTGTTGATTCTTCCTCTTATCTTTCATTTAATCATTTACTTCTCTGCATAATTCTAATTCTGCATAATCTGCGATTTCTTGCATTACAAGTTACGGCATTGTGTGCTTACAAGTTTCTGGTTCGGTTTGTTTAATTGATGGCTGGTTCAATTCACAACAACTTTATTATAAAAGATATAAATTTTTCATCTAAAATGTCGCTTCTATCACCACCATTTTGAAACTTTACCAATAAAAATATTGAAGTCAAAATAAGTTGCACAAAAAATGCAACAATCATGTATGCTAGAAACAAAAACATAGAATTTGAAAAATAAATAAATAAATAAAACTCAGTCAAAACAATCTCAAACTTGTTGAAAGGGGATATAAAGTTGGTCAAATAATCTTCAAGTGTAATGTTATCCTTTTGAAGAAGATATAGCAATATTGGCAACCTCAGACATGCTCAAAACATTGAATTTGGGTCTACATTATCATATATACTCTCCGTTGAAATTGAAGAAGGATTTCTAGGAATTCTGCCTTTTCTAATGTGAGCCCTGTTTTTGTGTGTTGTACTAGCAGACATGTCTATAGAAGAGTGAACAGATGTTGCGAAACTACTATTGAAGCTAGACTCACTTAAACATTGAATAAAATACAATTGTTTTACAATGAATAAATAAAATTTTACTCAGCATAATAATTAATGTGTTTTGACAATTGCTGAAGGGTATTAGTGTTAAAAAAAAATAATGCTTTGGTTTCAAGATCATTGGCATTTACTTTCAGACTGTAGAATATCTAATATTTAAAAGTAATTTTTTTTCCTTATAAAATCTTAAAAGAAAATATGATTGAATAAGTGCCAACCTTTCCGCTTGTAACTGCACATGGTGTACTTTTATTTTGAATTGTAAATTATCCAAATTTATATACCATGATACCAATTTTGGCTTGTATTAAGCAATTTAAAGTCATGTGCAGCAATTATAATTTTTAAGGGGCATGAAACTATCAAGAGCTCAAATATATAACATGCACATCTCCAGAAATAAAACGTTAAAAACTTGTTCATCTAATTGTAAATCCTGAATACATTACTATGGACTACCATAGTCTTGGACCGTAAGCAGAACCACCGGATACCTTCAGTGGTATATATAGTATGATAATCCAAATTTAAGGGTTTAATTTCAGTAGTTGTTTACTTTAATATCTCAAGAAATTAACCACGTCAAAGTGAAGCCCAGGAGGGAAAAAAAATGCAAATCTAACATTACTATAAATTAATTCTTGTTTCTCACTTTGAAAGAAAGGAGAGAGTGGCATTGGGTGGTAGGAGAGTTTGGACTCAAGAAGCTAGGACTTATTATCTAAATACGAAACGGAAATAGATCTTCTCCCACGTCCTTTCTCTCCTTCACTCTCCAACAATAGATCTCATCCACTAGATAAATCTAACGGTGGAGAGATTAAAAATTAAAAAAAAAGCCACACAAAATGATGCATAAAGCCATAAACTGATAAGCACAATGGATCATCGCCCTACCCAAGATCAAATTATGCTCATCTATGAGGTATTCCCTGCTAGTGCATACACTCAAATTGACGGTACTGGTCGAATTTATTTTTAAAACTGTGTCACTGTCTTTCTTCTCAACATAGAAGCATCTCCCCCAACACACACACACACACACACATTGTTGTTGCTTTTTGCGAGCCCCAAGTTCTTTCTTCTCTTCTTTCTTCTATTCATCTTCATTTTCCTCCTTCTAGTGACAAATAAAATTTCAAGAATACATGAATAATTTTGGCTCTCACGTTCTTTTTTCCCCCCGATATGTCTACATTGTCCATTGAATAGAAATATCATTTCTAAATTACTTGTGTTGAAGGGTACAAGTAATGATTAAAGGGAAAAAAATTGTCTTTTAATGGTACCTGGGGCTGGAGGTCAAGAAAAAAGGCTATCGGAGGAGGAAAACTAAAATATTTTAATTTAATAGAGATAAACAAAAGCAAAATTTTGAGGGGAAAAAAATAAAAGCTAAAGGATGAAGATAATGGCGAATAGTATAACGACCTGTTTACGGACTGCTACTAGACTAGAAATAAACCTATATGCGACGCATTTTTTTAAAACGGTACTCTTGTATCCTTCTAAAAATACGGTAATTTTTTTTTTAAACAACATCATCCGCAAGCACGCACAGAGTAGCTACAACGTTTCGAAACATGGTGCAATCTAGGACACAAGACGCATGCACTGGGAATACACCTATGGTATGAAGACCCTCGTAAGAGTAGTCATACCCCGGGGGTGCTCCCGGAAGACACCCATGCAGGGGACTGCTCCAAAAGTAAACTGTCAGTCTACCCTGTAGTACAAAAAAAATCCCGAGCCCGACTGGTCACCAACTAACTGTACACCAAAAGTAAATACTATAGTCATCCCAAAACACAAACATGCAACAGTCAATCACGACAAATAAAAGTCGTTGCCCGGATCCTCAGAGGGGTCCTCTTCACCATCGTCCGCCATCGGATCCTCCGCGTCCTCGCCATCTCCTGGGTTGCCATCATCATTTGAAGGAACCACGGGAAAGGGTCAACTTCTCAATAAATCAGGAAATAACATCCACAACAATGGGCAAAACAAATATATGCACAGTATTCGAGACAGAACTCAAACTCTCATAAGACTCGACTCAATTCCCATATTCTCTCGACACTTAACAATTTTCCGGAATGTAACGCCGATCCATCCATTGAACGTCAGCCATAGCCTTGGGCTCTCAACTCACCCTAGAACATTCAGCTCAGGTTCCTTGACGCTACGACGCCTAGCTAATCTGCCAAAAAACCAGCCGGAGCCATTTAGGGGATCCTAGCACCCTAGGTTAATCGGATCAAAGCTCAAAAACGTCACGACACTCAACGACTCAACTAAACTCTCGCACTCCAATGAATAAATCACTGCATATGATAATTTAGGAAACAATTGAATAATTATTAGACCGCATATCAAATAATATTCACGCCAAGCTCAAAATAGTGCGAACAGTTCAGCAGTATAAACAATTCATCTTAACAATCATAACTCAACAAACAGCGACAGTCAAACAACTCAGTTCATCTCTCTACAACTCATGGAGTTGGCAGAGAGGCAATCAAACAAGTGTGGAGGGTTGGGGACAGCTACCAACCACTTGCAGACAAGCCCACTAAATAATCAGTATATTAAAAAGCAGTAAAACGAAGGGGTACAAGACCCTCCCTTCGAATCCTGAGGTTCTCAGACTTCTTCGCATAAATACCTGAATTTAAATTCCTATCAATATCCAAAGTTGCCCTTACGCACAAAACATAAACACGTAGAATATGAAGTACCCTTACACTAATATATTATAACAAGTATCAAATGTGAAGCACCGTTACCACAGTCAGTTTCTAGCGTGGTACCGCATGCCTCAAGCCCACGTCGCACGTTTTCCGAATTCGTAACTCCTACCATCACAAGTAAACTTAGCACAATTATATAAACTAACTTAGGAACCTAGGCTCTCAAACATAACCCTTTCTAACCAAACATTCACACCAAACATTTAGTCACCAACTACTTGAAAGGAATAAGGTTTTGTAATTAAAAACATTTCTTAAGAAAACCAAACATAATACATTTTAACTAAATACAACTAATGTTCTTGAAAATTTTTAAAGTAAACACAACTCATTAAATACTTTTCATAAATCTTACAAGTTTTAAAAGCATACTCATTCAAGCATTTTAACTAAGTTTACAAACAAAATCTTCCCTTTTTACACCCCTTGGGCCTCTCGGCCATACCCCCTTTTTATAAAATAAAATAAAAAAAATCAAACTTCTTTGTTTACAATCTAACAACCCATTTCCAAATCATTCACCTATACTCCAAGACATCAAAGCATCAAGGCATCCTCAAGACATAATTCAAAACATATTTCAAACATAATCCAAAATATTTTCAAATACTTCATAAGCAAAGTTTCCAAGAACCTTTCAAATTTTCTTTTGATTCAAACTATTCAACCATGATATTAACAATGCCAATAACTCAAAAGCAAGACTCAATTCAATTTCATATACAAGTAGTACATAAAGACAACTTAACCAAGCATTCAAAACCCATTTTCTCAATGCCAATAGACAAGAATTTTCAATAACCTTTTTACTACCTCTTGAATCCAAGTTTTTCCACCAAATCAAATTCAAAACAAAACCAACTACTAACACCATTTTAATCAATTCTTTTCCTCATCAAACCACAATTAAACACCTTGAAACAATTTACTAACAAGTCTAGGCATGCTTTACAACATTTCAAGAGCCTCAAATTTCTAAATAAATACCTAATCATGCTTCTAACACAAAACTTTCAACTACAACAACAAGATTAACAAATAGCAAGCTAGGAACAACAATTAATCACATGTCTTAACCATCAAAACCCACATTTTCACCTCTTCAAGAATAGGTTCAAACCCTAAAGCAACCACCTTAACATGCTAGTTCCAAACTACTACTTCAATTCATCAACAACAACATAAATTAAACTCAATCAAACAACTAATGGCAAGATTGAACCTCAAGATCACATTACCCCTCTTTTTCCCTTTGACTTGCGCCTAGGGTTCTCAAGATTAGGGATTTATATGCTCATCTCTTTCATTCAATCACACACAATGACAAAACAACACTTTAGAAAGCATAAAAATCAAGAAGGAAAAGAAAGAAAACCACCACCTCTCCTCCTCCCTAGCTCACGGTTTTGGGGCTGTTTTGGGGGGAGAGAAATCAGTTTTTTCCTCTTTGCTTGGATGGTTGAGAAGTGAAGATTCAAGTAGAAGTTGAGCCTAGGTGCAAGAATGATGAAGGTTGGAGGTTGAAAATGCAAGAAAATGGAGGTTGGTGACCATGGAGCTTCAAACTTTTTTTCTCACTCTAGGAAATGAAGAAGAAGAAGTTGAAATGAGGTAGAGAGAGGGAATCACGATGGGGGGCTGCGTATAGGCTCCTTTCTTTTTTTTTTATTTTGCTTAAAAACAATTTAAGACATAGTTAAAAAAAATAATTTAGTAAAAAGGAATTTTCAAATTAATCATACATAATATGACACCTAGCAACTTTATGAGATGCAAATCACATCAATAAGTCATACCCATCTAATCTCACACCTCTCATGATTACCCTCTAATTTTAGAGTCTAAGGGTTGTTAAAATACGGCGTCAAAAAACCGCGTTACCGATAAATTTGCGAAAATTAATTTAACGAGAAATTAATTCATTGCGTGATAATATTTAATTATAGATAATAAAAATCATGCCAAACACTCAAAAATAGTCTCAACAAATTACGTTTCGATTTTCATCGAAATCGGAGTTCGTTTAGAATTTTTTCTGCGGCGAAACTGCCCGGCGATCCGAAACGCGACGAAACTTCGTTAGAAATTTTCGACGATATTCAAACCGTGAATTAATATAAAATATTAACTCTCAAATATACTTTTATCTTCATTTAATTAATTCACTTACTTAGAGAACAAGAAATAGCTTATTATAGCATAAATACGACAAAATACACTAAATAACACCATATAACGCATCGCGGAAATACAAGTGTTACAAATAGAGACAGAGGACGAGACGAAACAAGATGCAGGTGAAAGGTAAAAAAAAGTGTGGTTGAAAATTGGTGAAAGGCACGTACAGTTTCTTAATATATTTTCATTTTTATATCAGGGCCATTAGATTAATCTAATGGTTGAGTTTGTTTGTGCAGAGGGATGGAGAGATAGAATTGTGGGTGAGGATCCGGACATAAGAAACATAACTACATTACACGTGGTAAAAACTCATTTATCTGTTTTCATGCCAAAAACCATTTTTCCCACAAAAAACTTAACTACACACCAAAAACTAATTAACTACACTGCAGGTTCTGTTTTTCTTTACACGTTTTTCTTTGTCACAAAGCACAGGTTTTCTCAACTAATTTTCTTGTAAACACTCTTCATTTCTACTTCCCAGTAAGGCTTATCAAAGAGAGTATTTTCTACAACTAATGAGTTGAAGTACTACTCTTAAATATAATAACCCTTTAAAGTAAATTCTTTTGTATGGACAACAATACATAATCTATTATCTATCTATTATCTATATATAAAACTTAACTACACAAAGGACACATGGCAAACCCTCATTCATCCGTTTTCTCGCCAAAAATTATTTTCCGACAAAAAGCTTAATTACACTCCAAAAACTTAACTATACTGTAGGTTTCATTTTTCTTTGTCACCCGTTTCTCTGCTAGTCTTCTTGTAAACACTTTTCATTTCAACTTCCCGTTAAGGCTTATCAAAGAGAGTATTTTATGCAACTAATGGGTTGCAGTACTACTCTTAATTATAATATCCCTTTAAAGTAAACTTTTTTGTATGGACAACAATACCTAATAGAATCAACTGTTGGAAATAATTATTTATTAATAACAATAACAAGAATAAGTATGCTTAAATCTGATAGAATAAATACTTTAGACGGAAGCTATTAAGACATAGAAGCATGCTCAACAAGAACATATTCTTTACCCTTAGCATTTACGACATATTGGATTATTAAGGATTGGAAGAATACCTGAATTCATAGCAATCAATCATCTGAAGCAGAATACCAAATGAATGATCACGAACAAGCTATGAGCAACTAGCAACAAATAAAGAGCACGTTAGCAGCGATTTTATGGTTCTTCCTCAACCGAATCTTCTTGAATTCTCTCACGAGACTTTAAGGTTCTCTTCAGATGGGGAGAAGAGAATGAATGACAACGATTTGGTGTATTAGGGATCATAGCCTTTTTTATAGTGTGTTAAACTAAACAGGATACCCATTTATCCCCTTATCAGGACACACCAACATCTACTCATATCAGGCCCATATCAATTAAATTAGGAGCCTAATGAGCTTACTTTATTTTAAGTTTATTTGATCACATAAAATATAGCTCATTTATGATAAATAGCTAATATAATTATTAATGATATCAACCCATATTAATTATTGGAATATAAAATTCCAACAATCCCCCACTTGGGCTGCATATTGTAATAATTATATCAGAATTTATTAGTGCCCATATCTTAATGCTATTTATTTTTATACCTCCTCCTTACAATCTGGTCCACCTCATGTATCAATAATAAAACCACCGCGGCTTTTGTCACTTCCATAAATTGTGACTAAACCCCGACGATCACCACATCAACACACTTGATGACATAAATCAATATGGATGAGTAGCATGGAAATTACATGCAATGTGATCTCAATCATGCCTATTTTCAACTGGTCCTACTTAAATCTTTAGTGAGATCAACTTTGCAAAATTTAATTTTGTAAACTAAAGTCCTTAATGTGTAAATAAAATTTTACACAACAAGATACAAACATGTTTATAATGAACTCATAAACATAATATTTATTTTTGCAAAAAATTTGAAATAACATAAAGTTTGTATCTCAAATATAGAACACAAATAAAGACTCCCACTAAACTAAGGTAACCTTAGTGACATCACACCCATATGAGCAACATGCTCATGAAAAGCCTTAGGTGTTAAACCCTAAGTTAGTGGATCAGCTAGCATGGAATCAGTCCCTATGTGCTCTATAGAAATCCTTTTATCATGAATTTTTTATTTCAACAACAAAAAACCTGTATGTCAATAGACATTGTAAAATTCTTTATTGTTGTTGAAGTATGATATGACTGACTTATCTGTTACAATGTAACTTGCGTGGTATTTTAATACCTTTTACTATATGCAACCAAGTGGCAAAAATATTTCAGCCATATCCCGTAATTTGATGTCCATAATATTGACATCCTAAATGTCAGAGTCAGAGTTCTTGATGATTTCTAATCTTTCAGATCTCCGATATGTGAGCATATACACTTTTTTTCTCCTTAATGATCCTTATGGATGCTTTCTATAATGATTCAGACTAGAATTGCTCAAGTATTTGCTAAGTGATCCTACCATGTATGTCGTTTCCGGATACATGCAGATAAGATCATGTATCAGACCTCCCACTACTAGAGCATAGGGAACTCACTATATTTCCTAAATTTCCACATTTTCTTTTGGGCAAAAATTGAGACTAAAATTATCTTCCCTAGTAATTGAGGTATCCTCTGGTTTACTATATTTCATGTCGAATTTATTTAAACTTTATTGATATAGCTCTTTTGTGATAATCCCAGAATACCCCAAGGGCGATCTCTCAGAATTTGGGATTCCAAATACAAAAGAGACGTTCCTAAGATCCTTCATCTCTAAATTTTCGTTAGAGATTTTTCGGTTTCGCACAATTAGCCTATATCGCCACTGACTAGATAAAATATCATCGACATATAATAACATGAATATAAGCTTACTCCCACTGACCTTGTAATACCCACAATCGTCCCCAATACTCATCTCAAGGCCAAATGAAATAATTACCTGATGATACTTTGTGGTATCACTAACGAGACAACTTCTTTAGCCCATGGATGAATTTCGTCAATTTGCAAACCATCTTCCTTGGGTTAATCGACACAAAGTTTCCTGGTTGCACCATATACATTTGTTTCATTAATGTTGCCATTAAGAAATACGTCTTGAAATCCATCTTGTGTAGCTCCAAAGTTATAATGAGCAACAAGCGACGTGATTGTCTGAAAAGAGTCTTTCAATAATACCAAATAGAATGACTCTTTACAGTCAATCCTTTATGGCCCCCAGTGCTCTAGTTCTTGAGGGTGTTGAGTTTGATCTTCATAAATAATTTCCTTTACTTGATTGGAAGGAAGAACAATAATGTCATCAAGAGGATTCAAATTTGCTAGAGCAATAGCAATTGTATGAATTGATTCAAGAATTAGAACCACTTCTTACTCACTCAATTTTGTTCTCTAACCATATCTCTCCCCCAAACTCAATATTCTCAAAGAACTTTGCAGTTCCTGTCTCAAACAATTTCTTTAATTTGGGACCAAAATTTATACCTCTCAAACCTTTTAGTGATTATAGATTGTTACTAGTCATAGCTCAATTGGTTCCAATAATATTTGAATTTAAAAGACAAATTAAATCCACTGTTTAAAAAATAAACCCAAAATCATCTTAATCTGCTCAAGGAGAAACAAAAAACCAAACTTTATCCCACTGTTCTATCTCTTGATATGTATTGTTCAAGTTTAGAATCTATTTGACGTTGGATCTAGAACTGCAATGTGACTACTTTCATGTGTGTCCTGCTCTACTCCAAAAGAGTTTCTTATTGAAGTAAAAATAAAAAAGGGAAGGGTAAAACAAAATCAAACCTGGAAAAGTAAAAGCTCCAGTAATTATAGTGTTTATTACAGCTGACTCTGTACCTTGTAGCATGACTGATCTCCTCATCTAAAACATCAGAAATATAAAAGTAAGTGTAAGTACATTCTGGAAGATTACTTTCACAAATACTAGTAATCGAGAATGGAAACTAGACTAATTCTAATATGGACAAATGAGTCCATATGGTCCATGATGGACAAATAATTTTAGTCCTTAGATTCATCTATCCGCATAGTAATATGGTGCACCCTCTACACCAAATCTTTCTTCCTCTTCCCTCTTTCCTTCCCCTCTTTCTCCAACTAATCAACAACCGTTGGAGCATCCCACATTGCCAACTCATCCTAGAAATGACAAGTAGATATGGTGCCATGGATATCGTCGTTGTCAATCATCTACCTCTTCATCACCACGTTCGTCGCGTTCACTATTTCCAGTCATCGCGTTTGCATCTGCCTCAGGCATCATGAACCACAGCACACCACGTCACCGCCCTGTTCGTCGACTCCAGTGGTCCCTCTTTTCCTCTAGATTCGTCGTTTTCCTCACCATGCGTGACTCAGGTCTACCCGCTAGGGACGACGGTGTGGCTGTGACTGGACAATGAAGACGGCGCAACCATGCCTATATCTAGCAACCCAGGTTTAATTTTTCAAATCTGGCACTGTGTTACCTGCAGGAGCGCGTTCTGTCGTGAGCCTCCAAGTACAGCCTTGCACAGCCTGTCGCTGACGTCCCACAAGCAAATCTATTTTGTTCTAGTCAGTTACAGCAGCGACGGCAACGGGGCGATGGTGGCACCGCCATGAAAGAGGAATAGTCGGCAGAGGAACCAACGTCCAAGTCGTGTTGACGACGATGAAATTTTTTCCCGTATATCGGAGTCATCAAGAAGTTTTGTCATTGGAGTCATCTCGCCAGAGCTGCCCTGAACGTTGTTAGAGATGCCACACCAGAGAGTAGAGAATATTGTTCCTTCATGGTGAAAACAGATTCTAGTGTTGACAGTACACGATAAAATATTGTGGAACTTCTTAATCCTATGGTTCTCAAAATTTGTCCATCATGGACCACTTGTGTCATTTGTCCACTGAAGCCATAGCCTTGAAACTAACTCTGGCCTACAAAATATGATCTTTAAATATTTTTATTACGATTTCAAAAATTCTGTACGAGAACCAAAATTTACAGACCCCAAAGTATAATAAGACAGAAAGACGATTGGGGAAAAATTTGCACCTGCTCAATCTAAAAGAGCTTGTACAGAAAAGTTGACAAGAAAAAAAATAAAAACTTTGATGAAGATTGTTTAGGGTTTGATTACCAATGACTCAGCTTGCTGGTAATTCTCCATGCAAAATATAAATGTGGTATTGAAATCATTCCTATGGTCCATTCGCGGAGAGACTCTTCCAATACATGGAGGGTGTGGCCTCGCTTTGGCAAGAGGTGTAGTAGGGGCTGCAATGGCTAGTCGGTGACGAGGTAATGGTGAGCTAAGGGCTCGACTGGTAATTACCCTCTGGTGTTATCCTTCTCTTTTTTTTTTGGATAAATCTGGTCTGATCATTCAAGTTCAAGACGTCCTAGTTGGTCGTATTGGGAAAGTGAGTTTAGAGCTAACAAAACGGGCTACCTGGCCTGCATCAGGCACAGACTTTTTAGAGCTGGGCCAAAATGCCCGGGTTGAAATATGGGCTCAAATTTAACTTCCTGAACCCGTCCCTATGCAGCCTGCGGCCTTTTCGGGCTAGTCCGTAGATATTATTTTTATTTTAAACCCTGTAAAATTGATGTATCTCACTTTACCATCCATACATATTCAAAAATAAAATTGTGCAACAGACTTGCAAAGTAAAGTTAAATTGAACAACATTCCACTTTAGCATCCATAGTACATATCCAAAAAGGAAATATCAAATCAGAAAAACATTCATCTATACTGTCTTGATTGTGAATGAACGTCGATGGAGTAAATATGGTTAGTGATTTGATCCATTGGTACAATATAATGTTTAATCTTTATATATAAAAGTTATTGCTAATATAAAGGAACCAAAATCCCGCCTAAAATATCAGCCTAAAACAGAGGTAAAATCGTTATTTCACATTACCTCATTTTCTTTCTTTCTCCTCTTTAATTTTCTCTGTCTCATTTAATTCCCATTGATTCTCTCTTACTACACATGAAGAGAAAATAAAGAGATGAAAAACAAATGAACAAAAAATAAAAAATGAAGAAGGTTATATCTGTCCAGATAGAAAAACAAAAAAATAAGTTTTTTTCTTATTATTTGATTTAATAAAGAATGAGACAAAATATGTTTGATTTCAAAATTTAAATTGAGGGTATTAACATAAATTACGATTTGTTAGTCATTATTTTTTACGATTAGTTAGTCAATATTATTTAATCAGTATTATTATATTATTATTTAGTATGAAATGACATCATGACAAATAGTCACGCACCCACCCTAAATAATCAATCAGTAGAGTTGATAATATAATATATGATAATATTTAATAACGAATAATAAAATAAAATAAAAATAAAAAAATAAAAAATTGAATTCAAAAAACTAAAAATACAATTAACGAATTGCATTAATAGTAATTTTGGAAGTTTGATTCCTATGTCTGATTTGATTTGAAGACTCGATTTTTTATAAGAAAAAAATGTAAAAATACAATTAACGAATTTTATTAATAGTAATTTTATAGGTTTGATACATATGCATCATTTATTTCCTCTACGTAACAGGTCGTGCAGTGTAACACCTCGTTTTATTTAAACTAAATTAAGTAATTAAATCAAAATTTTTAAAATTCGCAAATAATCTCTTTAAAAATCATGTAATCGTATGTCGGCAAAAGTTGTACCTAATAGCATTTGTTATTCTCAAAAATTCCAAAACTTAAATATAAATGCTTACTAGTCTTATATAGATTCCCAAGAGATATTGTAACACCTCAGTTTCCGGAGCGCTACCTATCTAACATAACATTTAAAAGTTGAAATACTTTTGAAAATGTAATACCCTGCTTGCACGGTTTTCGCAAAAATGTGGGTGCATATATATTTTTTTCTTTTCAAATTTCATTTCAAAATAGCAATCAGAGTATCACGGCATTTTTTTCTTCTCGAAACGTGATGTACAACTAAAAAAAACACAATTAACCAAAATCACAATAACCATGCAAATAAATTTGTATAGACATTTATACGAAGACGATACGAGTTTTCAAAAGATACATTATACTAAATACAACTCGAAAGAAATACACCAAAGAAACCTATAGTTGGTCAGCCCTACAACGTTTACTGTGTCCTACAGCAAGTCTCATAACCATGTCTTCAAAGAAAATAGTCGGATAGGGTCCTCCTCTGCATCACTTGTCGACCTTGAATAACTACTACTCTTCAGTTCGTACCATCATCTGGGGTGGTATCCATGAGAATACCCGAATAGAAAAGGTCATCTTCCCAAAACAATCATATAAAAACAATAGCATATATGCAAATCATTTCATACCAACAGATTTCAAATAAGCACAAGATAGCATGGCATAAGAAACATGGCATAAGAAACACTCAAACAATCAGCCCAATAAAGATGGCCAAGCAACAGAAATCTATCACTTCAATACCGCCCTCACAGGACCAAACAATAACACCCTATTACTTCAACACCACTCTCATTGAGCCAAGCAACACTACCGTGTCACTTCATTCCTGCCCTCAAGGAGCCGAGCAACACGATCATTCCCACCCTTAAGGAGCCAAGTAACAATAACTTGTTACTTCTACAATATACACCACATTCACACCAAACAATTAAATGATAGAATAATTCGCATCAGGTCATAGTGCTAACTTTGCCGTCAAAACTAACTAGCAATCGGTATAATAATTTCAATTTCATAATCATATGTCAAGTAAATCACAACATAACAACAACACATAATCAATTCACCAAATCATAACCACATAAGTATTATAATCAACATCACCATCCACACCAAACATAAGCACACATAAAGCAATTAAATGGAAGATGTCTGACCTTAGGCGCTTTTGCGCACAAGCTTTTCTATCGGTATCGTCAACGAACAAATCACGCCACGCCCACAACACGATCACTAAAACCCTAAAACAACAAACATTAAAGTTAAGAAACAACTCTAAGCCACTAATACCACTTATTCAGGCCATGGCTCAAAAGCCAAAACTAAGGTAACACCGCTCTAAAATCCCTAACTTGCTGCTCACACTCCAACTAATTAAACAAAGTTTAAAACAAAGGTTTTAGAGCTCAACACCTAACACAAAAACATCACTTAAAAAAACTCAATTATATAGGCTAGTATGTAAAGAATTGAAACTTGTCAATCCCATAAATGGAAAGCTCACAACTTGATCCTTTTTGGATAAGTCTTTGTTTCAAATTCTTTTAACACATACTAGGCACATCCATTAAGAAATTCACAGTCCAAAACCTTTAAAACTTAAAGCTAAAATCCCTAATTTATCAAAATCACTTTTTTCCTTTCAACACCAAAATCTAAACTTATTCTTCTTAAAACCTGTTTTTTTAAAAACCTTTACAACTTTAACTCTAAAAATCTTTAAACTTTTAATCATAAAAACACATTTTGAACAAAGATTTCTTCAAGATCTAGGTGTTCATGTATTAAATCAACAAAACACATTTTGAACAAAGATCAAAACTTAGATCTACACTAAATGAACCAAAATCACTACTTTTATGAAAATCTTTTGGATCAAACATTCTCTAAAACTTTTAAACAATAGAACAACAAAATCATCAAAAGATCAAGTATGAAAGCTTTGAAATCATCTCCCTTTTTCTCTAAAAAGCTCACGGTTTTGAATCTAAAATTTAGGGAGAAAAACCTCATATCTTTGCTACTTGATTCACCAACAAAATTATAAGAAAATGTTGAAGAATCCTTAGCCCAAACCTCTCACAAACTCATGACTTTGATGAGGAAGAAGGAGAAGGAAAAATGGTTTCAACACTCACAATTTCTCTCCAAAATTCTCCTGGTTTTTCCTAAGTTTTTCACTAGTTTTTGAAAGAATGAAACAAATAAAGTTGGATGCACAAATGGAGGTGTTGGCCATGGCTTAAGGGAACAAAATGGGAAAGGCATTTGCTTCAAAGATCAGATCTCATGACTAGGCTATTTTAGGCTTATGACTCACCAAGTTTACCATAACTTAGGTGCACCTCCTCCCCCTTTAAACATGCCTACACCATGCTTCCACCATGCCCCCACCAACCATTCTCCCACCAACTAGATCCTCCTTTTGACTCTAGGTGAAATAGGTCTTGGCGTCGCAAAATTGAGGCGTCGCGTGATCGCGCTACCGGTTGTTCATTCGACGATTAATCGCACAAATTAATTTAACGAGAAATTAATTCAACGCGTGGCTAAGAAATTATCCGCGAACAATTTCTTCACCAGTATATCTTAAACTCGCTCTAATAAAATCACACAACCGCATCATGCCACGATTCGATTTTCATCGAAATCAAAATTCATTAGAATTATCTCTCGGGTAAAAATTACCTGGCTGCTCAAAAACGTGACGAAACTCCATTATAATTTTTCAACGAAATTTGAACCATGTAGTAACAATAAATATTAATTCTCAAAATATAGTTTCATTCTGATAAATTTTCATTCACTTGATTAACAACAAAAATATGCGTCACCACGACAAACAGAAAACTCACAGGAAAATATGTCGGTGAATTCACATTAAAAGAAGCATACGTCTACGCTGTCTATTAATTTGAATTGACACCAGAATGGAAATTGTTGATAAATAAATCTACACAGTTCCTCATACTGTCAGCAAGTCATTGAGGTGATCAGTCTTTACAACTTATCTTCAAGTATTCAGGACTATATTTTTAAAACAATTTTTCTCAAAAATTGGGGGGTTGCCTTACCACCCTCCTTAAAATAGTTTTGACCTCGAAACTACGCTCATATACTAAATCAAAATACTGTAATATCATTTATCCCAAACAAATCCATGAAAACAGTAGTAGAAAACATATCATAATCTTAAAATCATAAAATAATTTAATTTCCAAATCTAGTACAATAGCGAAAATATTTCGAGGGTCAAAATACTTATGTGGTCTATACTTAGAACCACATACACACCAAAGTATATACTAACGATAACAATAACGTCCCCTACAAACTATCTCTCTCTCCAATCTCTATCCACTTTGCTGCATCGCCATTGTTCAAATCCACCCCTAACTCCTTCGTGTCGCGTTGATTCTTCGAGGCAGTCTGTTGGACAACAGCAGCTACTATCCCTACCATATCTTCAGCTACTCGATTCATCTCTAGATTTCTAGCTCCGGCAGAAAGAATCACTCGTCTCAAAGGCATTGGATTCCTACAAGGTCTATAACCCATCAGAACCCCACAAAATTGGTGCGTCAACACATATTGCTTCAATCAAGAAGCAATTCAAGCACTTCTAAGCAAAGTGGCCTTACTCAATAAATAGATCGAACACACATCACAGAGTTCACACAACTTGACACCCAACAAATCTACTCCCAACAAAACTCGACAACTTGACCAGCTACAATTACCCAACTCATAGTCCGGTTAGGACCGAACTAGTCTGATACCACAATGTAACACCCCGGTTTCCGGAGCAGTACTGATCTAACATAACATTTAAAAGTTGAAATACTTTTGAAAATGTAATACTTTGCATGCATGGTTTTCGCAAAAATGTGGGTATATATATATATATATTCTTTTCAAATTTCTTTTCTAAATAGCAACCAGAGTATCACAATGCCTTTTTTTTTTGGAAACGTGATGTACAACTAAAAAAAACACAATTAACCAAAATCACAATAACCATGCAAATAAATTTGTATAAACATTTATACGAAGACGATACGAGTTTTTGAAAGATACATTATACCAAATAAAACTCGAAAGAAATACACCAAATACACCTATAGCTAGTCAGCCTTACAACGTTTACTTTATTCTACAGCAAGTCTCATAACCATGTCTTCAAAGAAGATAATTGTTAACACACTAAATTGTCTACTTTTATGGGGCATTTTTAGTACTTAAACATGTTATTTTGTGCTATTTAAAGTATAAAAGTGCTCACCTATGCCTCATTTTGTAGAAATAACATAAAGACAACACTCGGAGCAAAAGATGCGAGATCGGATCAAAAACTGACAAGTTTTGGAGACTTTAACGTTTCTGGACAAGAGGTACGGTCTGACATCCAGTCAGTACAACCATACCTATGCAGGATCGGCAGTAAAGGCATACACCCTTGGTCAGTACAACCTGGTGTCGACGAAAAAGTTCAGTACGGTCGTACCAAATGAAGTACGGTCGTACACAATTATTGCCAGGGAGTGCAGAGTGCACAAGTATGGGCCAGTGTCGCAAATGAAGCGAGGTACGATTATGTATAAATGCAGTATGGCCGTACCTAAGCCCAAAATGCGTAGATTCAAAGCCAGACGACCTAATTCTCATCCTTGCCTATAAAAAGGCAATCTCAACCTGCTTTGAGAACCTTTTTAACTTACTTTTGACTTTTTGCCCAGAAACCCCTATGCTGTTTTATTGAGTTTTGAATCCTTAGAGCCTCTTGCCAATCCTGTTTTGCTGCCAGACCTCGTAAGGACGCAAAGAACTTGCTTAAAGACTATCATCATACCGAAAGGGTGTCTCGGTTTAGATTTATACTCTTTATTATGGATTTTTGTAGCTTTATGTATCAATTTATGTTATTTTCATTTATCATGAGTAGCTAAACCCATCACTAGGGGTGATGGGGGATACTTTACTATGCTTTTGATATTTACCTAGTTAATTTTATGAGTTTCTATTATCCTGTTGATTGTTTTATCCCTAATATGCTTAATCCTATAAGGCCTGATCAGCCTTTAATTAGTTAACTTAATTGGAGGCGATCATACCACAGTTAGTTAAAGGAACTCTAGGGATAAAAGAACTCGGGTTTTATGCCAGATCAATGATACGTGCTTGTTTCTAATCATTGTTTAATGCTCTCTCCTTTAATTGCCTTGCATGATCAAACTGGGTAGTTCTAAGGAAGAAGACTATTAATAGTGCATGATCATTGGGTGTTAGTAATTCTAGAGTGAGTGAGTAGCTTTCAACTAGGAATTAGGTCTCATAATAATTAATTAGTAAATCCAGGGACTAAGTATTAGTGAACCCAGTTTTTCTGGCCTTCCATAATTATCTTAACCCGTTCTTGCGCATTGTTTGACTTATTATTTGATTTTAGTTTTAATCTGTGCAATTCTTAAATCACAACCTTCGTTTGCCTTAATAACATAGAGTCTTTATTACATTAGTACTCGTGCATTCCCTGTGGGTTCGACATTCGGAGTCTTAAATATATTCCACTATTATTACGAGTTACGATCAGGTGCGCTTACCTGAGCCGCAATAAGTTTTTAGCGCCGTTGCTGGGTAATGTTTTAGCGATATTAATTGAACAGGATTCTAGTTACTTTTGGCATTTTATTTTGGTTATTTATTTTTCTGTTTCTTTGTATTTTTTTCTTCTTTTTTTTCTTTCTGATTTTATCTATTTTTGTTTAAATTAATTTATTATAATTATTAGTTTAATTCTATTTTATTTTATTTTTCTAAGAATCATTCTAATTTGGTTTCCTTTGGTGCATGCAGACACGGTCTCGACATCTTGAACTGAGATTTGATCGAGAGATTGACAGAACACTTCGTTTGTTGAGAAGACAATAGCTAGCAATGTAGAATGAGCTCATGTTGAACGAGTACTTCACTCCAACAACGGACATGGCAGACAACATCAACTATCCGGCAATTGAGACCACTAACTTCGAACTGAAGCCAACACTGATTTCAATGGTGCCCTCAGTGCAATTCTTTGGCTTGCTTTGAAGACTCAAATGCTCATCTCAAGAGATTTCAGAAGATTGCTGGCACTGTCAAGTGTCACGATGTGACACCGGAGGCTATCAAGTTAAGGTTGTTCTCATTCTCACTGCAGGGAAAGGCACAACTATGGTTAGATTCACTTGCACCGAATTCTATTACCACCTGGGAGGACCTGAAGACTAAATTTCTAAATAAATATTTCCCTCCTGTAAAATCTACAAAGCTGAGAGGTGACATATCTGGTTTGCTCAAAATGAAGGTAAATCAACGCATGAGGCATGGTAGCGATTTCAAGATCTACTTAGGAGATGCCCTCATCATGGTTTTACCAAATGGTAGTTGGTTCAAATTCAGTATAATGGTTTCACAATGCAGACCAGAAGTGCTATAGATGCTGCTTGTAGAGGATCTTTCGGGAAGAAGACACCCATTAAGGCTTATGATATAATAACTGAGATGGCTCAGAATAATGCTCAATGGTCGGCAGGAGAAAGATAAACCGGAAGAAAGACCCAGTAGGCAGGAATTTAGAAGGTAGACACTAATACAGCCCTCGAAACCAAATTGGAAGCAATGACCAAGAAGATAAAGACTCTAATGGCAATGCAGATTCAGTCTAACGCAGTAGCAACTAGTAATGACTGGGGATGCATGAAAATTAAGAGCCAGTTGGAAGAAGTCAATGCTGTAACTGAAAGGGATTTAGATCCAAAAGCTGGGATGCAACACCACATCCTTGTATGGGATTTTTAGCTAGCTTTCATGGAAAAAACTGATGAAAGGCTCAAGGCCATTGAAACCAAGACAACTAGAGATTCTTGTAATTTTTGTGGAGTAACCGGTCATGATTCTAAGGACTGCATCGAAGAGGTGAACTTTGTAGGAAACAAGGCACAAAATGACCCTACTCCAACACTTATAATTCCAGATGGAAGAACCACCCCAATTTCTCATGGGGAGGTCAATAGAAATCACAAGGCCAGAACTAGATTGTCTACAAGCCTCCAAATTTGCAGAACCGAGCTCAAGGTGATAGGAATCCCAGTTGGAATGACTTTAACAACTTAGAGGGACAAGTGGATGAGAGGTTAAAAAATATAGAAAAATTAGTAGGTACCACTGCAGAAGGCCAGAACTCACTAAAAGACCAAGTCTCAACCTTGGTAAATTTAATGACTCAAAGGGAAAAAGGAGCACTTCCAAGTCAAGTGGAACCAAATCCAAATGAGAAGTGCAATGCTATTTTCACCGCAAAGGAGAAACTAGTCCTTGCAATTAAGGACATTTTGGATGGAAGTGAAGAAAAGAATGCTAAAATTGAGCCTCAACAGGTAAGTAAATCTTCTTCCCCATGTTCTAAAAATTCATATAATGATAGGCAAGCAATTAAGTTGTTAGAAAAACTTAGAAAATTGCATGTCAATATTCCCTTTGCTGAAGTTGTCTCTGAAGTGCCTAAATATGTTAAATTTTTAAAAGAAATAATTTTTAATAAAAATAAATTGGAAGAAGTAGAGACAGTAAATTTAAATGAAGATTGTTCTGCGATGCTGATGAATAAATTACCACCTGAACTTAAGGACCCAGGAACCTTTGTTGTTCCCTGTTCGATTGGTAATAATTCTTTTAATGCTTATGCGATTTGGGTTCAAGTGTGAATCTAATACCTCTGCCTGTTTTTAGAAAGCTAAATTTGCAGCAACCACAACCCTCTAACATGTCTTTGCAGTTAGCTGATAGAACTCTTATTTACCCAAGAGGGATAATAGAGGATGTGTTAGTCAAAGTGGGGAAATTCATTTTCCCAGTAGATTTTGTGGTTTTGGACATGGATGAGGACATAGATATTCCTGTTATATTGGGACAATCATTCTTGGCAATAGGAGATGCCACTATCCAAGTAAAGAAGGGAATTATGACTTGAGGATTGAAGATGTAGAGGAGGTATTTAAAATTTATAATGCTAACAAATTTTCTTCCACTAGTGCATCTTGTTGTTTCCTGCAGAACATTGAACATAAACAGGCTAAAGAAAAATAAGAGCAAATTAAGGAGCAAGATAGCAACTAGATTGAACAGAATATGGACATAATCCCTTCCTTGGTGTTAGAAGCACTCTGTTTACCAAATTCAAAGGACTACCTGGCGAGGATCCTATTCTCCATGCACTGAATTTTTATGAATTTGTTAAGTCTGACAGATACAAAGGAACCACTGCAAATGAGATAAGGCTGAATTTATTCCCTCTTTCTCTTGGAGGAGTAGCTAAGTAGTGGTTCTCAATTTACCCTAAATTTCACTTTGAATCACGGGATGAATTAGGAAGAATTTGTTAGGACATTCCAATCCACATCTGAGGCAGAAGATAAAAAGGATCATATCCAGGGGTATAAACAGTTGGAGGGTGATACTTCTAAAGAGTTTACTAACTTTAAAATAGACTCATCCATTATTTCAGAGGTGTCAGCCCTACAATTTAAAGAAACAACAGGGCAAGATCCTATTCAGCACATGAGATAGTTCTGCAAAATGATGAGGAAATCTAAATATTGGAACTTGTCTCTAGATGAAGCAAAATTAAAGATCTTTCTGTTTTCATTAGATGAGGAAGTGAAGATATGACTATATCTCCTACCAGCTAAAGAAATAAAGACATGAAATGACTTAGTAAAGAAATTTATCAAGACATTCTTGCCAATTGTTAGGAAGCCAATTTACATCTGTAATGAATGTGGGCACACAACGAACCCACCAAAGAAATGCTTAGGCCCTGCTTGGATAAATCACACTGATGAAAGCAACTACATTATGGTCTTCCCCAATGGACAAAAGGTGAAAGGTAACCTTAAAGAAGGGCAATTGCCAGTTGATGACTAATTCCAAGTCCTTCGAACCGTCAGACTCGGGACGTTAAACAAGCGCTAGCTAACTAGGAGGCAACCTGTGTTTACTAACATTTTTTTAATTATTCTTTTTTATTTTACTATTGTTATTATTTTTCATTAATTATCAAAAATACAAAAAAATTGAAAAATTCAAAAAAAACAAAAACAAAAATTTTCTGGAAAACCAGTATGTACGGGCGTACATACTAACAGGCACGGTCATACCCAATGGCCTCAGCCTGAAAAGCACGGAGAAATGGTTTGGTAGGGCCGCACCTATAACCAGGTATGGCCGTACTCCGTGTCCAGAGATAGAATATAAAAGGTAAAGTGAGAGATAAGGGTGTACCTTGCCCTCGTACGCCCAAAACCTCTCCACCCAAGCACCCTCTACCCTCAATTTCTTCGTATTCTTCATTTTAAGACTATCCAGGTACTGATTTTACACTTAATTCTTGGATTGGATGCTTGTTTTATTGATTGTTTTCAGTTTTTAGTTGATTTAGGTTTTTCAATTAGTTTAATTCAGATTTTAGCAGTTTAGGAGCAGTTTGGGCTACGTTTTGCATGCTTAGAGACCCTAGGAATGATTAGAAACTTATATTTTAGGCTAAAAACTGAGAAAATCTGGTCATATGGTAGTTTTTTTTTTCAAACCATAGAGCAGTACGACCGTACTTATCAAGAACAAGTCGTACTGAAGGCAGTACTAGCGGCCTTATGGTTACGCACAAACACAGGTACGGGCGTACTTGTTGTGTTGTACGGCCATACATAATGCTTAAGTGAGGCCATACGTATTGTTTAAATTAGGGCGTACAGAGACTCTATGCACGGCCGTACTTCACGAAGGCAGGCCGTACCTAACAATAAATCTTGCATAAATTTTCTAATTTTTTTCCATTATTCTATTTTTGCAGGCATTATGTCTAAATGCTAGAAAGGTGAGTCTTTTGTAGCAGCAGCATCTCGCCCTTTCAGATCAGTGCCCCAATACATCCCACAACAGTTTAGAGAGAGATACTGAGAGCTGCGGGAGTGACACATGCACGCACAGCGGTACTTGGATTTTAATGCCTTCAAGTAGGTTGGCCTGCTAGAGGAGGATATACCCTACTGTAGCGTATTGGATGGCATCAGGCAGCATCAGTATGACATCCACTCACGTGGAGGATGCCCTAGAATTCTCAGCCACGTGTGGCTATCACATGAGAGACAGAGAGCTCGAGCATCCTGATATGAATGATGAGCCAGACCAGGAGCTGGTTGTTACCTTCTATCTCTGTGGGACCCACCACACACTAACCCTAGCCGATTTCAACATCGCACTAGGATTTGAGTCGGAGGAGACAATCCAGACTCTAGAGTATATAGGAGCCCTCTTAGAGAAACCACAGGGTTAGCAGGATTCAGAGAGCTGGCAGGCTCTCATAGAGGATGCTCATTATATCCCCAGTCGAGCCAAGGCCATCAAAATCAAAGATCCAACTGTGCAGACAGTGCACAGGTGGCTCGCCCGTTCCATCAACGGGAGAGCCCTTAGTGACGGGACAGTCACCAGGCCAGACCTCTTCCTACTATAGGGCATGATGGATGGCCAGGGCCACAGATGTGATGCAGGGATGTTTCTCTGTGCACGTGCATACAAACGGGTCTTCACTTGCAGACGTAGAACATCGGGCACTTCGTGATAGGTTCCTTCATTTCCAAACTCACCGCTCACCTTAAAGTTTGAACCGAAACGGGAGCGATGAGCAAAGAGATGGAGCCTATCTCTCTACCCACTCTCTATAACATCGATGTTCTATGGAGACTTGGCCATGGGGACTATGAGGTTGTTAGGTTAGAGGAGCCACAGCAGCAGTAGGATCAGGCTGCAGACTTGGAGCCACTTGCGAAGGAGCACCCTACACCACCACTGCCACAGGCAGAGCCAGCACCCCAGGCTTCCTTCTACCAGGACGTCATGATGTGTCTCGACGAGATGTAGATCAGTTTTTACGAGCATAGAGCCCATGTGGACCAGCAGCTCGCAGCTATTATAGGACTCCTCCAGCAGCTCCAGCCATACCCACCTGCCTAGTGATGCGGGACCTCATTTCTCTTCTTTTAGTATTTTAGGCATTCTATTTGCTTATGAATTAAAAAGATGATTGTACATATTGGCATACTCACAGGACATATTTTATTTTACTGCTTATTGTTTTATTTTCTTTTTATTTCTTTTTATTTGTTTCTAAATTTTTTAGTTATTTTGCTGCACAGTTCTTGCACCCGCATACCAGTTTCATGGATATTGGGAAAGGCAACATCAATTTTGTTCATATCCCCATTCAATTTGCTCGTGATATTTTTCAAAGGGGAGTCTTTTTGCAACTTCTTTTATTTTAGCACAACTATCTTTAATTTTTTTATCCTTTTTTGTGCTTGAATTATCTTAGCAGCAGTGAGGACACTGCTAGAAATAAATGTGGGGAGGGATTTTATATTTTGTTTATTACTTAGCTGTACTTATAATTGCTTATAATTATAGAGAACTTTAAATTTTTGCCGATTTAGGGGCTATAAAAAAATTTTCTGATAACTTGTGATTGAAATAAGTTGATTGCTTGAATTAGAATTTGCTAAAAATTAGCACTGAGGTTATGTAAGTTCAATTCTCTGGGTAAACTACCAAATGTGAGATTTGAGCTTGAATAAAAGGCCACATCATGCTTTTTGCCTCTTTTATTTGTTCGAGTGATATTTTTCCATGATTTTGCATTCTAGTACTTATGCTGAGATAATTGCAAAGCGAATAAAAGTTTATTTTGATGTGAATTGGGAAAGGGCAATTCTTAGGAATTTTTTAGACAACTTCTATTTTGAAATTATCTTACCACTAGTTGAGATACCACTAGTTGCCCACCTTTGTGGCTAAAATTATATTTCTTTGGTACCCCTTCTCGTTATTTTGATTATTATTTTATGAAGGTAACCTTGGAAAATACTCTTTAAGAGCAACTAGTGGCAGAAATCAAAAAAAATAATGTCATGAACCCCCTACATTTGTTTATAAAAAGGAAGGCTCGGTATCTATTTCCCCTCCTAGTTTATTAAAATTGTTTAATTGTTGCATAATTGCATAAAGGGAGGAAAGGAAACAAAAAGAAAAGAAAAAGTATTGAAAATAAATATATTTATTGTGATGGTGCCTTCAGGAAATGCAATAAAATCTTATTGATCAAAGTTTGGGGATTCTTGTCTGCTCTTTAAAAGTGAAAAAGAAAAAAGTTACTTGTCTTAGTTGATTTGTTTCTGACCCCTTTGTATGACATTTTCTTTCTCTTATCCGACCTAACATTTGAACGTGAACACAAGAAGGGGGGTTGAATTGTGTTGAAAACTTTTCGCAAACTTTAAGTTAAAAACACTTAGAACACAGGTTTTTCAAAACAGTTTGTGTATCGATTTGGAAATAAACTGTATTTGGAAAAGCAGTTTGTGAAAACTTGTTTTTAACAGAACAAGATAAAGATAAATAGAAAGCAGTAAAGCAAGAGACACAGATATTTATACTAGTTCACTACCAAACTGGTAGCTACGTCTAGTCCCTTCGTTCCTGAAGGATTTTCCACTATAATCAACTGATTACAATTTCTTCAAGAGTATTCTTCTGTCACAAACTTGACAATACTCTCAACTTCTCAAAACGACTCAGTACACTCGAGCCTTTGAGGGTACAGCCTTAACTAGGCCAAAACAACTTTTACAATAAAGTTGAATATAAGTAGAAATAACTCTCACAGAGAGGATAAAAGATTAAGCTCAATACAGAAATGATTTCTAAAAGAAAGTGTCGGATGCTGAGTTCAGTTCTTGTAGTCCAGAGACTTGGCTCGAAACTTGATTGCTCACAGAAGCAGTGTTTTCAGAGTATTGACTCTTTGTAGTGTATAGCAACAGTGCTTGTTCTTAGTAAATGAAGCAATATTCTCTTGTAGAGTTTCGACAGTTTCTTCAATGGATACCGTGGGGTATTTATAGGAGTTCTAAAGGATATTACCGTTACAGTAAAAATGGCTCCTTTCCATTGAGTGAGGTGATTTCAAAAAGTTGTCTCTTTCTTCCTTTCCAGAGAATATCTCAGTAGTACACATTACCGTTTTCGTACTACCTTGCTTTTCACAAATGTTTGTATGATTTTTGTCTTTAGCTAAAGGTGTCACCTTTGATACCTCGTACAACAATTTGAGCGCATAAGATCAAATTCGAAATCCGTTCCAGAAGCTTCTGAGAGGATGAGCAACTACGTGACCATCACATGATTTAAAATGAAGTTCAGACGCTCGCTCAGAACAGGAAGGTCGGACGCTCGTAGCAAATGGATAAGCCTTGTGTCACAAAAAGATAATTCCGGACGTTCACGAAGACAGTATACTAGGATGAGCCGGATGCTGACACATTGAGTGTATCTTTCTCTTGTGAACTTCTTCCTTCTTGCTTAAATGGCTTAGAAGTATGTAATATTAGTATCTGCACACTTCAAGAATTGTTAGAACATAAATTGTTCTAAGTGAATACTTTGTTATCATCAAAATTAATGAGGGTCTAAACTTCTCAATCGTTTAGGTTCCAACAATCTCCCCCTTTTTGATGATGACAAATATCCAAGGTTGATGAACAATTTTAAGTTTCAAATAAGAGTTTTAAGGGTCTCCCCCTGAGTTCAACAACTTAGATAAGTATAGCAATAAAAGACGCTGAGATCGGATGCTGAAATGACGTTATGAATGATTGATTAGCATGTATATCTATCCTTAGCGTGTTTATTTTAGCGTTCATCAAGCTTTTCTTTTACTCCCCCTTTTGTCATCAGACAAAAAGAGTGTAAAAAACACATCATAGTCAAAAAACAAAATAGAAGAAAAATTTGAGTTATAAATTCACAATATAATTGAACCAAAAATTAAGTAATATCACTCAGTACCAAAAAAAAATTTAAAACAAAACAAAGTTTAAGGGTTTTGAGGTAGCAGGTTGATTCGTTCCATGATGAGTTTCAGCTGCATTTCAAGCTCAGGAACTTTCAAACAGGTTGCCTTCATGGTTTCAAATTCCTCCTTAGGAATTGTAACCATTTCCATCAAGATGTGGAGGAGCAGATTCACTTCCGCACACTAGCAACACTGCAGCCTTCAATTCATCTTCTTATGGATTTCAAGAACAGTTTGAGACAATTCAGATTTTTTCTTCTTCCTATCCTTTGCCCATTGGAAATAATTATCTCCTGGTGGAAACCATTTGATAATAGTTCCAAGTTTTCTTCTTTCAGACGTACTCATATAGGGCTTCATTTCTTTGCTCAACAAGATCAGGAAACAGAAGATAATTGAAGATCATTTCTCTGTGTTGAAGAATGTCTCTGACATACCCATCAAATTGTTCAGCAGCAGCTTCTCCAAACACATTGCCTAAGAAGACACTTAGGGCATCAAAGGAAAAGTTGAGGCCTTCATTTTCAGCAATGAATAGTCTCCTCAAAATTTCTCTGTCATCCTTGTCAATAGTCAGGGGCTCAAAACAAGGCATAATGGCTTTGTCTTTCCAAGACGCAGACCATTGCATCCAGCCAAATCCAATGTAAAAGTGTTTCCAGACTAGATCCCATGGAGCATATAGCTTCACCAAGTTGAGCGGTCTAATCACAGAACACATGAACATATCATCAAAATGAGCAGTTCCATGATTGGATTCAGATACCTTCTCGATGATACCAACAGTAGGGATTGTTGCCTTCTCTGCATTACAGCAGTTGGAAGATCCAGTTCTCCATTGATCTTTCTTCAGAGCACTCAGATAATACCTTCTGGCATGATCTTCAGAAATTTTCTTTACCGAAAGCTGGGTGAACTCCTTGACCTTGTAGTCTCTGGGAGCTTTCTCATATTCCTTAGGGCCTATCTTACTGAATGGCATTTTTCCAGGTGCAGCTTCCTTTCTTTTTCCAGGAATAGACCAAGGTAACCACCTTTGCCTATCTGGAACAATCTTTATAGAGACAGATGATGGGTCTCTATATTTGCCAATGACTTCAAGCCTTTTCTGCTAATAACAATGAGCCATCATACAGGCTTCAGCTTCTGTGATCCACCTACCACATTCCTCGAATGTAAGAGGTTCATTCTGGGGCAAGAACCTTGGTACATCAACAGAAAAGGGAATAGCCCTGCTGTTTGGTTTGGGTCTCAGCCTTCCTTTAAAGGACATCTCAACATTGTCTTTACCATCCTTGAAGACAGCATTCATTGGAGGGGGTATCTCCAGTCTTGAAACTCCGTAGGTGAAGGTCTTCAAGTGCCATAAAGACGGGTATTGTAGACAGAGTTATATGACTCATATCTAACAAATTTTGGTCTAATGTCAAGAGGGATAGGTTTCTTTGGAATTAGGGCAGTAGTTTTTGGTGTCACTACTGTGATATTGTACTTGGGGGAAATGTAGGGTTTGAAAGGATTAAATGGAGGGACTTTGAAAAGGAGATTAAAAGGATGAGAATGAAGTTTGGAAATGTATGAAGTGAGGGAGGTATATGTGGAGGTTTGAGGTGAGGAGATGGTGAGTGTATTGGTCTGTGTTTGGGTAAGTTGTTTGGGGGCTATGGAAGTGGTTGTGTTTACGGCTTTACGTACGAGGTTTGAATGGTTGATGGTTGTGCAGAGATATAGGTGGAGCAGAATGGTATTATCGGTTTCAAAAATAGATACGGAATCATCGAGAATTCAGTACCTTTGGTTCAAGCTCGATCGCTGGCCAATCTCTTCGGCGGTCTAGGGGCAAAGACCGGAGGTGGGCGTTGAATTGCCTTCTTACGTGCACCGGACCGAAACTTGTTTCTCGCCGGCTTGCTTCTTTCATCGAATCGGTGATGGGAACGCGGTCCTCATCTTCTGATTCAGTCTTTCTTTTGAGTGCAGAAGCCACCTTCTGCTTCTTGCTTCTTGTTTCCTATTCTGGAGAATCGGAAGTCCTTTTCACACCGCCATTCTTGAGCTCGGTGGTTTTGTCGATAGTAGACTTCTTGCTAAGAGAGGGACCAGATTCTATTCCTGTTCCTTTTTCACCTTCTTCATTTGTTCACCAGTGATCAATTTCATTCTGACCAAGCTGTTAACTCCAAAGGTGTCAGGAATCACAACACTCTCAGTGTCAAAATACTTCACCTTTTCTTGATCCGCAAAGCAACACTTGTTTACAACCTGCATTCTTGGCCATCATCTTAGTGAGCGAACACCATAAGGAATGCACTTGTAGGTGTTTTTTTTGTCAGCAACTCCTTTCCTCGAATTAACCAGTGCATTAATTAGGTTGTTGTAGATCAATCTTGGCAGGTTTACATTGTGACCAGCCATGTAGTGCCTCATAATGAACTTACATTCATAGTTGACTATGTCACTAGAGCCGCCTTCAACCGCACGCTCTTAGAGATTATCTTGTGAAGAACTCTGTAATGACTCTTCAAATGCTTTGCAGGAGGGGGTTCACCAGATTCTTTCAGCTGTTTATAATTCTCAAACAAATCCTCATTGGCCTTCTCAAGACCATGAAATGCATCAGCCCAATCTGTAGTAAACGATACCTTCACAGGGACAACAGTGACTTCAGAGATGTTGGTAACGGTAAAAATGAACTTGTAACCTCTCACGGTTCCTTCAAAGATACCACCTTGGTGTAAACGCGTTACCCCAAAATTCCTTGATAGCAAAGAACTAGAACCTCAACCTGTTTCCATAAGAAGTAGTGTTCCCAACCCATTGCCTTGAAACTACTGTAGAAATCGAAGCCATAGAGTTTGAAGTTCTCTAAATCAACTCGATTTTCCAACAAAACCTTTCCTTCAGCCATGGTGTCGTAAATAGCAGTATACTCAGAGGTTGTTACACCAGACATGATTGCAGTTGAGAGATAGAGAAATGGAGGTTTAGGGTTTCAGGACAGTCACGAAGAGAAGAGAAGGAAAACTGTTTTTCAGACTGAAAACAGAGATAGTGATTGTGGAGCGAAAAAGAAGGAGTAGTAGGAAGGTTTTGTAATTGGTACAGTTACTTTTCAAAAACCACTTCATTATCCGAGTAATAAAAATAAATTTAAAAAGAAATTAAAATAAAGATACCTGTTTTCATTAAATGCAGTTGCCAAAATAAAGTAAAAGATTTTATTGAAAACGTAAATAATCATGACTCAGATTACGTGTGATGAGACGCTTAAGTTCCACATGAGTTTACCACGTGTGTGTTTTGGATTCTCATAGCTGATTCATCGGATGCTGAGTTATGATGCAGTTGGCATATAAAAATGCTTACTCGTATGATGATGTCATACCAGATGCTCAAATGATATCTATCATAAGACGCTGAGACTAATCATTCTTTTATAAGATGGAACTTTAAATTTCTTCTTATAAAATTGAATCTATCTTCAGCAAGGGGTTTTGTAAGAATATCAGCCTACTGGTGATCAGTGTCTACAAATTTGATTTCAAGTGTCCCCTTCTGAACATAGTATCTTATAAAATGATGTTTAATCTCAATGTACTTTGCTCTAGAATGCAATATAGGATTTTTAGTGAGACAAATGGCAGATGTATTATCACAAAAGATAGGAATGTTACTCTCTTTTATCAAGTAGTCTTCAAGTTGATACTTCATCCACAGAAGTTGAGAACTGCAACTTGCTACTGAGATGTATTCAAACCTGTTTGTTGAGAGTGCAATCGTGCTTTGTCTTTTGCTTGACCAAGACACAAGATTAGCTCCAAGAAACTGGCAGCCTCCACTTGTGCTCTTTCTTTCAATTCGGTCTCCAGCAAAGTTAGCATCACAGAAACCTACTAATTTGTAATCTTTTGATTTCTTATAAAGCAAACCAAGATTAGTAGTTCCTTACAAATATCTGAATATTCTTTTAACAGCACTCAGGTGTGATTCTCTAGGATCTGATTGAAATCTAGCACATAGGCAGACGCTGAACATAATGTCAGGTCTTGAAGTCGTAAGATAAAGTAGAGATCCAATCATACCTCTGTACATTTTCTGATCTACCTTCTTACCAATTTCATCTTTACTAAGAGTGCAGGTAGGATGCATAGGTGTATACATAGGCTTGCAATCCAGCATCTTGAATTTCATCAATAATTCTTTGATATATTTGCTTTGATGTATATAGATACCATCACTGCATTGCTTGATTTGTATTCCAAGGAAAAACTTTAATTCTCCCATCATGCTCATCTCAAATTCAGCCTGCATAAGCTTAGAAAATTCTCTGCAAAGACTTTCATTAGTGGCTCCAAAAATGATATCATCAACATAGATTTGAACAAGTATGAAATGCTTGTTAGAAGATTTTCTAAAAAGAGTAGTGTCAACTAGACCTCTTGTAAATCCATTTTTCATTAAAAAGGAACTTAGTCTATCATACCATACTCTGGTAGCTTGCTTAAGACCATATAGAGCCTTTTTAAGTTTAAAAACATGTTCTGGAAATTCAATATCTTCAAAACCAGGAGGTTGTTTAACATAAACTTTCTCAGTTATAAAACCATTTAGAAAAGCACTTTTCATATCCATTTGATATAGTGTTATCTCATGATGTGCTGCAAATGAAAGTAAAATGCGAATAGCTTCTAGTCTTGCAACAGGTGCAAAAGTTTCAGTGAAATAAATACCTTCTTCTTGTGAGTAATCTTGAGCAACTAACCTTGCTTTATTTCTCACAACTTTACCATCTTCATCAAGCTTATTTCTAAATACCCATTTAGTACCAATAGCTTGCTTATCTTCTGGTAGAGTGACTAGCTTTCATACATCATTTCTTTGAAACTGATTTAGCTCATCTTGAATTGCTAGAATCCACCCTTCATCTTCCAATGCTTGATCAATCGTCTTAGGTTCCATTTCAGAAAGAAGTGCAAAATCAGCATGCTCCTTGAAAGAGTATCTGGTTCGTACTTTATCACCAGGTTCTCCTATGATTTGATCTTTTGGATGATTGGTTTTGTACTTCCAGCTTTTTCTTGCTTCAGCTTCTGCTTGAGTAGAATTCTTCGTCTTGTCACCATCGGATGATGAAGATGCACGTTCACCGTCTGACTTGTCACCGAGGTTTAATTCTGAAAATAACTCATCTAGCTCTGACATAGCAGTGTCAGGCTTCTTATCATCAAACTTGACATGAATGGACTCTTCAATCACAAAGTTTCTTTGTTGTATATTCTAAAAGCTTTAGATCTTTCAGAGTATCCCAAAAGATTCCTTTGTCGACCTTTGGAATCAAACTTACCAAGCTGATCTTTAGTATTCAAAATATAACAACTACAACCAAAAGGATGAAAGTAAGAAATGTTTGGTTTTCTACCTTTCCACAATTCATAAGGAGTCTTATTCAAAATATGTCTTATAAGAATTCTATTTTGAATATAACAAGTTGTGTTTACTGCTTCTGCCCAAAAATGTTTCGCAGTATTAGCTTCATTGATCATGGTCCTGGCCATTTCATAGAGGGACCTATTTTTCCTTTCTACAACACCATTTTGTTGAGGTGTTCTAGGAGAGGAGAAATTGTGGGAGATGCCATTTTCTTCACAAAATTTTTGAAAGTTTTCATTTTCAAATTCTCCCCCATGATCACTTCTAATAGAAGAAATACAAATGCCTTTTTCATTTTGAACTAATTTGCATAATACAGTAAATACCTTAAAAGACTCATCCTTGTGGGCAAGGAATTTAACCCATGTCCATCTAGTAAAATCATCAACAATGACTAATCCATATTTCTTTCCAGTTAAAGAGGCTGTCATTGTGGGACCAAAAAGATCAAGATGTAAAAGTTCAAGTGGTCTAGAGGTTGAAACAACATTTTTTAAATGAAAGGAAGTTTTGACTTGTTTTCCTCCTTGACAAGCCTCACACAAGGCATCAGATTGGAACTTAAGATTTGATAAGCCTCTAACAAGATTGTGCTTGTTTAATTTTGAGATTAACCTCAAATTGGCATGACACAATCTTTTGTGCCAAATCCATTGCTCATCTTCAACAGACATAAGACACTTGACATCTTGTTTTGCAAGTTCAGAAGGATCAACTTTATAAATGTTTTGTTTCCTCTTTGCTGTAAAGAATATAGATCCATCATTTTTGCTTTTTACTGAACATCCATTTTCTGTAAAGACAACATTATAACCACTGTCACATAATTGACTTATACTCAGTAGATTATGTTTAAGTCCTTCAACATATAAAACATTATCAATAGAAGGAAGAGAACCTTTACCTATGCGACCAATTCCAACTATTTTACCTTTCTGGTTTCCTCCGAAACCAACGAATCCAGCTTTTCTAGGTCTTAGTTCTTGGAACATATGCTTTTCTCCCGTCATGTGACGCGAGCATCCGCTGTCTAAGTACCAAGATAGGTGTGTTGACTTTGTTGCTAAGCAAGTCTGCAACAAAGACTATTTTATCTTTAGGTACCCATATCTTTTTGGGTCCTTTCTTGTTAGTTCTTGAAGGATACTTGTCTTTCTTAGTTGTAAACACAGTACACGCACTTTTCAAATGACCAGATTTATTGCAGTAAGTACAATGCAAGCATTCACTATGATCATAGGCGTCATCAGATGCTGAATCATTTTCTAGAGGAGGTTTATCTAGTATATAACCAAGACCATGAGTTGTCGTTTTACTGACACCCCAAATCATAGAAGCTTGCTTGCTTCGAGTTACACTCTCTGCAAGAAACTTTTGAAATGCATGTTCATAGTCATTTGATTTGCGATTAGGATTGCTCGTAACTACAGAGCTTTTAACTTGAGAGCTCTCACCACGGTTGCTTGTTAGCTTCCAGACGACGCTGATTTTCGATTTTCAGCTCGGTTCTCTTCATTGAGTCTGAGTTTTCATTGTGTAAAGAATGAAAATCTTGTGATAGTTTTGAAAATTTCTTTTTCAAATTCTTATACTCAATAGAGAGAGTGGCAGAATCCTTTAACAGATCATCAAATGCAAGTTGAAGTTCAGAATAAGAATCATATATTATTACCTCTTCAACTTCTTCTTCTGAATCAAGATCAGTGTCTGCCATGAGGGCAATGTGAGCTTCTTCTTCTTTATCTTCCTCAGAGGAGGATAAGTCAAGATCTTCCCATGTTGCCATGAGACCTTTCTTCTATTTCTTGAAGGAGCTTCTTGTGGACTTTTCCTTAAGATTAGGACACTCGGACTTGAAATGTCCAGGCTTCTTACATTCATAGCAAATGACTTGGGCTTTGTCCTTGTCTTTGCTTTCCTTCTTGTCCTTTGTATCTTTCTTCTGAAACCTCCTTCTGAAGTTTCTCTTCTTCCACATTCTCTGGATCTTATTAGATATGAAAGCTAGCTCATCGTCTGATTCTTCTTCTTCAGCCTGAAAAGCTTTAGAAGTACTAGGTTTATGTTGATTAACTTTTAAAGCAATAGACTTACTCTTCTTGGTAGGTTCTTCTTCATTTAGCTCAAGTTCATGAGCTTTCAAAGAACTCATAAGATCTTCAAGCCGAAGGACATTTAGATCTTTTGCTTCTTGAATAGCAGTGACTTTGGGTCTCCACTGCTTAGTCAAACTTCTCAAGATCTTTCTCACATGGTCAGGTGTAGTATAACTTTTTCCAAGGGCCTACAACCCATGAACAAGTGTTTGGAACCTTCCAAACATAGTTTCAATGTTTTCTCCATCTTCCATTTTGAATAGCTCATACTGGCGAACCATCATGCTAGCCTTTGTTTCTCTTACTTCGGCAGAACTCTCATAAGATAAAACAAGAGAATCCCAGATTTCTTTGGCAGTATCAAACTTACCACATTTATCATATTCTCTTTCAGTCATAGCACAGATGAGGATAAATCTAGCCTTCTGATTGGTTTGATATCTCTTTTTCTGATCATCAGTCCAGTTTTCCCTAGGTATTGCAACACCAAGGGCATCAGTGGGAGAAATGTATCCACTTTCAACTATGTCCCACAAATCAAGATTTTGTGCCTCAAAGAATGCTTTTATCTTATCTTTCCAGTAATCAAATTTTTCTCCAATGAATAGAGGAGGACGGTTCATATGACCACCTTCAGCAGACAAGTTCACAGTAGGATCTTTACTCTTAACAATGTTAAGTGCTCAACCAAGAGGCCGAGTTCTGGTACCAACTGAACGTGAACACAAGAAGGGGGGTTGAATTGTGTTGAAAACTTTTCGCAAACTTTAAGTTAAAAACACTTAGAACACAGGTTTTTCAAAACAGTTTGTGTATCGGACGCTGGAAATAAACTTGACGCTGGAAAAGCAGTTTGTGAAAACTTGTTTTTAACAGAGCAAGATAAAGATAAATAGAAAGCAGTAAAGCAAGAGACACAGATATTTATACTAGTTCACTACCAAACTGGTAGCTACGTCTAGTCCCTTCGTTCCTGGAGGATTTTCCACTATAATCAACTGATTACAATTTCCTCAAGAGTATTCTTCTGTCACAAACTTGACAATACTTTCAACTTCTCGAAACGACTCAGTATACTCGAGCCTTTGAGGGTATAGCCTTAACTAGGCCAAAACAACTTTTACAATAAAGTTGAATATAAGTAGAAATAACTCTAACAGAGAGGATAAAAGATTAAGCTCAATACAGAAATGCTTTCTAAAACAAAGTGTCGGACGCTGAGTTCAGTTCTTGTAGTCCAGAGACTTGGCTCGAAACTTGATTGCTCACAGAAGCAGTGTTTTCAGAGTATTGACTCTTTGTAGTGTATAGCAACAGTGCTTGTTCTTAGTAAATGAAGCAATATTCTCTTGTAGAGTTTCGGCAGTTTCTTCAATGGATACCGTGAGGTATTTATAAGAGTTCTAAAGGATATTACCGTTACAGTAAAAATGGCTCATTTCCATTGAGTGAGGTGATTTCAAAAAGTTGTCTCTTTCTTCCTTTCCAGAGAATATCTCAGTAGTACACATTACCGTTTTCGTACTACCTTGCTTTTCACAAATGCTTGTACGATTTTTGACTTTAGCTAAAGGTGTCACCTTTGATACCTCGTACAACAATTTGAGCGCATAAGATCAAATTCGAAATCCGTTCCAGAAGCTTCTGAGAGGACGAGCAACTACGTGACCATCACGTGATTTAAAATGAAGTTCAGACGCTCGCTCAGAACAGGAAGGTCGGACGCTCGTAGCAAATGGATAAGCCTTGTGTCACAAAAAGATAATTTCGGACGCTCACGAAGACAGTATACTAGGATGAGCCGGATGCTGACACATTGAGTGTATCCTTCTCTTGTAAACTTCTTCCTTCTTGCTTAAATGGCTTAGAAGTATATGTAATATTAGTATCTGCACACTTCAAGAATTGTTAGAACATAAATTGTTCTAAGTGAATACTTTGTTATCATCAAAATTAATGAGGGTCTAAACTTCTCAATCGTTTAGGTTCCAACAACATTATTACCTTGACCCCATTACAACTAATGAAAGAATCTTATTCCTTTTTTGCATGATAAATAGACTTTAATAGTAGAGTTTTGGTCAATGTACAAGCATATGGTAATATTACTTCTTTGGAAAAATTTGAGCGTCAATGACTATACTCATAAACACTTGGAGAGTGGTTAGAAGTTTGACTTGTGAATCACATATTGTTGACTTATTTAAACTTACACCTCTAATTCGGTATTCTATTTATTATCACTTCTTACGATATCATTTTATTCTCATGCATTTGTTTTTGCCTTTATTCAGTGAAAGTAGTTTCTATTATAATTACCAAAGTAATTTGCTTGAGGGCAAGCAAAACTCAAGTGTGAGGATGTGTTAACACACTAAATTGTCTACTTTTATGGGGCATATTTAGTACTTAAACATGTTATTTTGTGCTATTCAAAGTATAAAAGTGCTCACTTACACCCTATTTGGCAGAAATATCATAAAGAAAACACTCGGAGCAAAAGATGCGAGATCGGATAAAATACTGGTAAGTTTTGGAGATTTTTGGTGTTTCTGGACAAGAGGTACGACCGGACATCCAGTCAGTAAGGCCATACCTATGTAGGATCAGCAGAAGAGGCGTACCTTCTTGGTCAGTACAGGTTGGCGTCGAAGAAAAAGTTCAGTACAGTCGTACCAAAGGAAGTACGACCGTACACAATTATTGTCAGGGAGTGCATAGTGCACAAGACGGGCCAGCATCGCAAAAATAAAGCGAGTTGCGACTGTGTATAAATGCAGTACGGCTGTACCTAAGCCGAGAATGTGCCAATTTAAAGCCAGATGACCTAATTCGCATCACTACAAAAAAACACGGGATTACCGACGGCCTAAAGCCGTCGGTAAGCGATAAAAGCCGTCGGTAACCCACTTTTACCGACGGATAACCGACGGCCTAAAACCCGTCGGAAATATGGTCGTCGCAAAGGATTACCGACGGACTCTTCTTCGCCGTCGGTAATACCGACGGTTATACCCGTCGGTAAATGACGCCGATTACCGACGGGCAAAGCCGTCGGTAAATGACGTCGATTTCCGAAGGACGTGACCGTCGGTAAATCTGAATTGTTTCCGACGGCTTAGGCCGTTGGTAATTGGGAATTTTTTTTAATTAAATTTATTAATAAATTAATTTATTTAATAACCAAATTAATTTTATTCTTTAATTAATTAAATAATTTAATTATTTATTTGTTTAATTATAAAAATAATTTACTCTCATATTAAAAATATTTATTTATTAATTTAATTAAAAATTACTTGTAATTTAATTTAATTTAATTTAATTATTAATTGATTTTCCATATATAAAAATGTGATAACGTAAACTAAAAAAGCAAATTAAAAAAAGAAAACATAATAAATAAAAAAATTCAACAAATAAAATTCAGTAACTAAAATAATATCTCAAAGCGAAAAAAATGATATCCAAAAATATGAAAAAATATAAGTACAAAAAAGAACTAATAGTCCTGGTACTCCTGATCATGATCGAGATGCTCTACATCATCTGCATCATCGACATGACCATGAGTACGCGGAGGCGAAGGCGGAGGCGGAGGCGGAGGCGGAGGCTGAGGCTGAGGCTGAGGCGGAGTAGGCTGCTGGCGAGCTAGCAACTGGTACATCTGCTCCTGTCGCTGCAGCACCTGAGTCAAAAGCTCCTGCTGCTGGGCCACGGTCCGCTTCAACTCGGCTATCTCCTGGTCATCCGCGGCAGAGCGACCAGTGGCAGCACTACTACTCGACGACTCTCCAGTGTGTAGGCGGCGGGCCCCTTTTTTGTAGTTGCTGGCAAGGTCGCCAGCACCATATAGGCGACCCTTCTTCTTTCCGCCAACCACTTCCGCCCAAACCCTCAGCGGTGTAGATAGATCGTCAGGGCTCTGAGATGGAGAACATGATGAGCTCTGAGATCTAAGCTGAGACATCCTCGCCTCAAACTCCTCCTGTTAAACAAACAAATAAGTCAAATCTTTTTTTTTAACAAAACAATATAAACATTATTAAAAAAATATTTATTATATTTTATAATTACCTGAGTCCGCCTCGAACGCTCATCAACGAAATCACCAGTACTCCTCTTCGTATGAGTTGCAAGATGAAGCTCGTGCAACTGAACTTCTCTCCCCAACCTCCTCGACTGAGATTGTATTAATAAAAAAATTTAAATAAATAATAATAATAATAATAATAATAATAATAATAATAAAATAATAATAATAACAATTTTATAACACGTACAAGTCTAACTGCGTGCTGCGCCTGACTGACACTGCCTCCAGTGTGCAAGCTGCCACCCTTCTCAGAGGCCCTATTCTTCTTGGCCTTGGCGCTGGTCGCGTGGAACTCAGGGGAGTTCGATGCGCTACCGCCGCTGCAGCTCGCCCCCTATCCAACTGGTGGCGATCACGATGCGGGCATCTCGAAGCATGTCGAGAAGGCGGTGGGAGGCCTTCATATGAAAATTCTTCTCCATCGGCTCCTCATCTTTTTCCTCCCAAGCAACCCTAAATGCTCAGTATCAATATAAGACATTATTAAACATAATTGAAATTTACGAAAATAAAATATGCAATAAAATAAAAATTGCAGCTTATTCTGAAAGAATTAAACATATGGTCCCGCACAAAATCCTTCAGTGGCCCCCAGGTGGGCCAAAACTCCTGGTAAATCTCCTCAATTGTTCTTTGTGATAGCTAACGCAAAGAGCTTTGAGGGAAGAAACCTGAACAATAAAAACACGTTAAATAAAAAAATATATATATATACATGTAAATTATTAATAAAAATTATTAATAACTTGAAAAAATTGCAAATACTTACCCTTTACCAGATGGCCTGATAAGAACTCTGTGACACTCTAATCCCCGTTTCGAAAATCGTTAAATAAAAATAAATAAGAAAATAAATAAATAAATAAATACATCAAATTGATCTTGATTCGGTAAACTGAACAAAAAAAAAATATAATAGTCGTTGCGGAATTAAAATAAATTATCTATTTTCATAAAAGAAGTAACGATAAATAATTTAAATAAAATATAAAAAGGATCAACGGATAACTCGATGAGTAATTCAATTTCAGACGTCATTCAGTTTGCAAATATTTAGTAACAACAAGCATAGTAAGTACTTCTCTTTCAAAATCTTATTTGAACTTGTGAAATAAAAAATAAAACCAAGCGATATACGAACCCCCAAATAAAAGAAAAACCTGTGTCACACAGCCTCAGAGCTTGACTTAGCCCAACTTACACTACAGTAACAAAATACATAAATGACTCAACGTCTCAATCAGAAAATGTTCGAATTAAAACTATAAAATAATTCTGCAGAAGAGGCCTTCACCACTAGCTACGTGTCCTGGTATTAGTAGTGTCTGCAATTGAAAATAGGAGGACAAGAGACAAACAACCATAGAGGGGTGAGTACGTTGAAATCGAGTTAAAGTGATATTTGGAGCGAAAAAGGTGAATAAATAAATAATATATTTATATATATATATATATATACACACACACCACACTATAACAATCAATTCACATAAAGTAGTAACAACATTATTCACATAAAGTAGTAACAACATCTCATATCATCTACAAAAGCACGCAGACAAATTTCATCATTTCTCATAGCCACATAATTATCAAAAGAAAATAATGCAGATGCTAACATCACTACTTCTTATGCATGTGGTACCATCTACTACTCTGGGAAGTCTCCTAGGAGTACATATTTGGTTTATTAGAGATCATCTCGCGGGTGTTTTACTCTATTACCGCATACTCTCAACTAGGGATGATAATGTCCGGTGACGGTCAGGGTAGCTAAGTCTGATAAGTGGTCCCCAGTCCAAGGCGCGACACTCGAACTATTAGGGATCACAAACTCGGCTTCTCACCCTCTAGGCCGAGGTATTGCCACACAAGCTCACTCATAATGGCCTCCACCTTTCATTTCAATGGTGCTTCCCCCCATCCTGTTACAAGGGTTGTATGACAAACAAACACACAAGGTCGGGTTTCCTCCGAACGTCATAGTTCAATTTTTCATCGACAATCCATCATGGCCCATATGGCTAGGATCATCTCACAAGGAATGACTCAAGTCCCATTATGGCTACTAATAGCTAGGTGACTTGCACAAAAGGTCATTTATCCTTTCAAGGTCATTGCCACAAGTGTGGACTTTTCACAATTATTGTCACAAAATAACAAATGGATTATAGAATATAATTACAGGGAATCGATGAATTGTCATAGAAATATTTATCTTTAAATCATATAATTCAAATCTGCAGAAAACAGAGGCAAAACAGCAACATGTAATTAGTCATGTAATTAGATTACGACCAGAACACAGAAACAGAAACAGCACAGCAGGAACAGAATTTTCGCAGAAGCAGAAACAGAAACAGCAGAAACACAATTTTCGCAGAAACAGAAACAGAAACAGCAGAAACACAATTTTCGCAGAAACAGAAACAGGAACAGCAGAAACAGAAACTGCACAGAATACAGCAAGCAGAAACTGTACAGAAACAGCAAATTAAAAATCTGCAGCAAAACAGAAACAACAAACAGCAAAGAAAACTGGACAGCAACGCTACGTTGTTGTTTTAAAAACGTTTTCACCTATTTTTCTTCGATTCTAAATATTTAGGAACATCACAATTAAGACTAACACTTAGGGAAAAATCTTGATTAATATTTAGGAGTAATTCTTAAGGCTCTAACCCGGTTCTCTAATTCCAAAATAGTTCACGGTAACATTTTTACAAAGAAATAATGCGTATTAAAATACGAGCGAAACAAGTTAAATTATTACAAAATTTTCAATTAACAATATCCATAGAATAGCATCTATTTTAATCATTTATATAGTTTCAAGCGCAATTCAACATTGGAATTCATCACCAAAATTAACGAACATATTAATTTTGTTCTTTAATAATTCAACCACATCCGAGGCATCAAAACAGAAATATTTTCTAACACTTTAAAACATCTATGAACAACTATGGCAGCCACATCATTTATTCAAACAATAATCATAGCGTGTATATACATGAAAAATAGAATTTTTCAATTAATTAACACACAACGGGGTTCAAGGACAACCCCTTCACCTATTCCCTCAAATATCCCCAATTTCAATAATCTCCCCTTACCTTTGGTCCTTAGAAAATCCTTAGAGAAAGAGGGATGATGATGACTCAGAATCAATCCTACGGTGAGTTTGCTACTGACAGAAAAGAAAACTATATGAAACGTTGGAAATCCTCAAGACTCACAATTTTCTAGGAGGAAACATAGGAAGGAGAAGAGTCATGACTTACCCAATTTCAGATGAAGAACAAAGATGGAGTTACTCCTAACCTTGGTGATCGAATCATGCAAGAGAAGAAAAACGTGGAATGCCTCCTTCAAGCTTGTGTGGCGCTAGGGTTTGGAGCTAGAAAGGAGAAGGAACAAGTGAATCAACTTGAGAGAGAGAGGCTTGGAGGCGCTAGGGCTTGGCTTGAGGCGTCACATGCCTTCATACGCCCTAGGTTCTATTATTTGGGTTGGGTTGGAGAGAGTCCATGGGTGTTGGCCCATTAGGTAGGTGGAAAGGAAAATAACTATGCATATAAGATGCTAGCCCAAGGCATTATACGCCTCCCTTTCTTTTTATTAACAACTCTCAAAAAATCATTTAATTAAATTAAAAGTCTCTTTTCATGCACAAACATATAATGAAATCAATTAAAATAACTGCCACGAAAATTATAATAAAAAAATGAGGGTCGTTACATCCTCCCCTCCTTACAAAAAGTTTCGTCCCGAAACTTACCGTGGTCAAACAAGTGTGGATAAGAGGCTTGCATCGGACTTTCGAGTTCCCAAGTAGCACTCTCCTCATTGCCTCCTCCCCAAATAACCTTGACCAGCGGAACCTCCTTCCTCTCATTGCTTGACTGCTTGGTCCTCAATCCTCCTTGGTAGTACCTCATAGGTAAGATTCTCTTTCAATGGTACTTCATCAAGTTCAATTATATGAGTAGGATCATGGACATATTTACGGAGTTGCGACACATGGAAGACATTATGAAGGTTTGAAAGGAAAGGTGGTAAGGCAATCTGGTAGGCAACTTCCCCAACCTTTTTCAAAATTTGGTAGGGGCCAATAAAACGAGGAGTAAGTTTCTTCGACTTCATTACCCGGCCAACCCCAGTCTTGGGAGTGACTCTCAAGAATACATGATCGCCCTCTTCAAATCTCAAATCCTTTCTTCGTTTGTCATGATAGCTCTTCTGCCTACTCTGAGTGGCCCTCATCTTGTCCTGAATCATTTTGACCTTTTCAGTGGTTTGCTGAACTATTTCAGGGCCCAACACAAGGTTCTCACCGGTCTCATACCAACACAAGGGAGTCCTACACTTCCTGCCATACAAGGCTTCATAGGGTGCCATCCCAATACTGGAATGATAGCTATTGTTGTAGGTAAACTCAACAAGAGGTAAGAAGGTATCCCAACTATCGGTTTGTTCTAAGACACAAGCTCTTAACAAGTCCTCTAATGATTGGATGGTTCGCTCCTCGACCATCGACCGAGGGTGATAAGCGAGCTCATCTTGAGCTTGGTTCCTAAAGCCTCATGTAAGCTTCCCCAAAATCTAGAGGTAAACCTGGAGTCTCTGACAGACACAATACTAGAAGGTACGCCATGCAACCTCACTCTCTCCCTAATGTACAACCTGGTCAGCTTCTCAAAAGGGTATTCCATATTCACAGGGATGAAATGTGCAGACTTTGTCAATCTGTCCCACAACAACCCAGATGGCATCTACTCCTTGGAGTCCTAGGGAGTCCCGACACGAAGTCCATTGCTATCTTGTCCCATTTCCATACAGGAATACTCAAGGGTTGTAAGAATCCAGATGGTTTTGGTGCTCTATCTTGGCCTTCTCGACAAGTCAGCAAAGGCGTAGACAAATTCTGCTACCTCCTTTTTCATTCCAGGCCACCGTAAAATTTTCTTAAGGTCTTGGTACATCTTAGTTGCTCCGGGGTGAACACTTAGACTACTCTTGTGCCCTTCCTCTAAAATCATTCTCTTAAGCTCAGGAACATTAGGTACACAAACCCTACCTCGAAACCTCAAAATCCCATCATTCCCTTCACTAAAACCTATATCCCTACCTTGAGCGGTAAGCTCCTTCAGTCCGAAAGATGTTAATCGGTCTTGACCTTCCCTAATCTGCCCAAAGAATCCACTAGTGACTTTCAACATTCCTAGTCGCACACTCTTAGAAGTGACCTCACAAACTAAGCTCAGATCCCTAAACTCTTCGATCAAACTCATCTCTCTAACCATCATAGCGGAAAGATGTAGGGGTTTCCTACTCAAAGCATCAGCCACTACATTGGCTTTGCCGGGGTGATAGTTAAGCCCAAAATCATAATCCTTAAGAAACTCTATCGACCTTCGCTGTCTCATATTCAATTCTTTCTGGTCAAACAGATACTTAAGGCCCTTATGGTCACTAAACACTTCAAACCTAGAACCATACAAGTAATGTCTCCATATTTTCAACACAAACACCACAGCGGCTAACTCTAAATCATGAGTGGGGTAATTCCTTTCATGGGTTTTCAACTGCCTAGAGGCATAGGCCACTACCTGTCTATTCTGCATAAGCACACCTCCGAGTCCTAACTTAGATGCATCAAAATACACTTCAAAAGGTTCACTTGGATTAGGTAGTACTAAAACTGGGGCAGAAGTCAATCTCCTCTTTAACTCTTGAAATCCATTTTCACACTGAGCATCCCACACAAAAGCTTTTCCTTTCCTGGTCAACATTGTCAAAGGCAAGGCTAACTTAGAGAATCCCTCTATGAATCTACGGTAGTATCTGCCAGGCCTAAGAAACTCCTAATCTCATCCATCGATTTAGGTGATTCCCACTTCAAAGACCGCTTTCTACCTTAGACTGCCCATCGCTATTCCCCTTTGAGATCACATGTCCTAGGAAACTCACTTCCTCCAACCAAAACTCACACTTAGAAAGCTTGGCATAAAGTCGCTTCTCCCTAAGGGTCCAGAATACTATCCTCAAGTGTTCCACATGTTCTTCCCTACTCTTAGAGTACACTAAGATATCATCTATGAAGACCACTACAAACTTATCAAGGTATGGGTGGAAGACTCGGTTCATGTAGTCCATGAACACTACAGAGCATTGGTTACACCGAATGGCATAACTAGGTACTCGCATTGCCCATAATCGGTTCGAATGCGTCTTTGGGATGTCCTCGGACTTCACTCGTATTTGGTGATAACCTGACCTAAGGTCTATCTTAGAAAACACACAGGCTCCAATTAGGTGGTCCATCGGATCATCTATCCTAGGCAAGGATACTTGTTCTTAATAGTTACCTTGTTCAATTGGCGGTAATCTACGCACAACCTCATACTCCCATCCTTTTTCTTGACTAACAACACCGTGCACCCCAAGGGGATACACTCGGCCTCACGAATTGTTTCTCTAGCAGTTCCTCCAACTGTTTCTTAAGCTCAACTAGTTCTCAGGGAGACATCCTATAAGGAGCTATAGATATGGGTCCGTGCACTGCACTAAGTCTATGGTAAATTCGGTCTCTCTCTCTGGAGGCAATCCTTGTACTTCTTCAAACACATCTAATACTCACTCACTATAGGTATACCATCTATCCTCGACTTGGTCTTCGACTTTTAGAGAGGCTATCATCATGTAAACTTGGGCATTTTGTTTCAAACATGCCTGCATTTGGTTGGCCGTTAAGAGTCGATGATCTCTGGGTTCAATCAGATCAGGAATACAAACAGTCTTTTCAAAACAATTTAAGATGACTTGATTAGTAGCTAACCAATTCATGCCAAGAATTACATCAAGTTGACTCAAAGGCAAACAAACCAAATCGACCACAAATTCCTTATCACCTATGGACAAAGTGGCATTCTAGACAAGCAAAAGAAGTTCGGACTTTACCATTTCTCGGAGTCTCAACCTCAAGTTCACAGGTAGGTGAAACAGGCAAATTCAAATTTTTCACACATTCATCGACACAAAGGAGTGCGTAGCACCCGAGTCGAAAAGTACCACTAAAGGAGATCCATGTATGAAGCACGCACCTTGGATAAGGTTGTCCGACGCCGCGCTTCACCACGTTGAGAGCAAAGACTCGTCCTGTTGGCTTAGGTTGGTTGGGTTGGGAATTACGCCCTCCATTCCCGTTTGGTTCTTTCTCATTCAGCACTCCTTCCGATATGTCCTGGCCTTCCACGGTTGAAACAGATCATTTGCTTTTTGAACAATCTCGGTAGGCATTGCATTTGCCACACTTCATGCAACGCAGAGGGTCGGTGGCCTCCTCCACCTCCGCCAAACATTTGTGCCGCAGTTTGTGGAAAGATTGATTGCGGTTACCATTACGGTTATGTCCAAACCGTCCCATTCTGAGTTGGGTATGGCTTCCCCGATTCGGAAGTCTCTCTTGTCTTTCTTCTTATCCTTCGGGAGCCAACCGACTTGTAGTGTGCTACCTTAGCTTTGTTGTCCTCATCCCACATTCTACAAATTGTGGATCAATTCAGGAACCGCCGACCTTCCGGTAGTTAATGGCTAGCTTGACTTGGTCGCATCCATTGATGAATTTCACACACTTCAACGCTCACCCGCTTCTCCCACATATGGGTGATAGTACCGACAAATTTCTTCAAACTTGGTGATATACTCACCATCGACATATTACCCTCGCTTCAATTCTAGAAATTCAGCTTCCTTCCTGCACGGATATCCTCGTGAAAGTACTTCTCCAAGAAAATCTCTTTGAAGGCTTCCCAAGTGACTCCTCCGGTGCAGCTTCCACACGTGGCGCATTACTCTCCCACCAAGATTCTGCGTCTTCAAGAAGCTTAAAGGTACCTTAAGTCACCTTTTGAGCATCCGACACGCCATAGCACGGAAGATCTTCTCCATCTCTCGTATCCAGCCTGGGCACCATCGGGATCATGTCCACCCCTAAAGGTAGGTGGGTCATTCTTTTGAAATTGCTCCAATCCTCTATATTCAGCGCTCGGCATTAGCATTCCTATTCAATTCCTTGTACAAATGAGCCATGGCAACGAGTGCATCCGCTAAAGCTCTATCGTTCCTACCCGCCATTACTCCTCGCACTAATCGTAACCAAATTGGATGCAACAAGCAACGCCAACCCATAACTAAATCAATAAATAAATAAATAAATAAATCAAACATTGACGCACAAAACACAGAGTTCACACAGAGAAACATAATAGACACATACGGTCAGGTAAGACCGAATCGCTCGATACCACTAAATGTGACACTCTAATCCTCGTTTCAAAATCGTTAAATAAAAATAAATAAGAAAATAAATAAATAAATAAATACATCAAATTGATCTTGATTCGTAAACTGAACAAAAAATATAATAGTCGTTGCGGAATTAAAATAAATTATCTATTTTCATAAAAGAAGTAACGATAAATAATTTAAATAAAATATAAAAAGGATCAACGGATAACTCGATGAGTAATTCAATTTCAGACGTCATTCAGTTTGCAAATATTTAGTAACAACAAGCATAGTAAGTACTTCTCTTTCAAAATCTTATTTGAACTTGTGAAATAAAAAATAAAACCAAGCGATATACGAACCCCCAAATAAAAGAAAAACCTGTGTCACACGGCCTCGAGCTTGACTTAGCCCAACTTACACTACAAAGAATAAAATACATAAATGACTCAACGTCTCAATCAGAAAATGTTCAATTAAAACTATAAAATAATTGCAGAAGAGGCCTTCACCACTAGCTACGTGTCCTGGTATTAGTAGTGTACGCAATTGAAAATAGGAGGACAAGAGACAAACAACCATAGAGGGGTGAGTACGTTGAAATCGAGTTAAAGTGATATTTGGAGAGAAAAAGGTGAATAAATAAATAATATATTTATATATATATATATACACACACCACACTATAACAATCAATTCACATAAAGTAGTAACAACATTATTCACATAAAGTAGTAACAACATCTCATATCATCTACAAAAGCACGCAGACAAATTTCATCATTTCTCATAGCCACATAATTATCAAAAGAAAATAATGCAGATGCTAACATCACTACTTCTTATGCATGTGGTACCATCTACTACTCTGGGAAGTCTCCTACGAGTACATATTTGGTTTATTAGAGATCAACTCGCGGGTGTTTTACTCTATTACCGCATACTCTCAACTAGGGATGATAATGTCCGGTGACGGTCGGGTAGCTAAGTCGATAAGTGGTCCTCACCCAAGGCGCGACACTCAAACTATTAGGGATCACAAACTCGGCTTCTCACCCTCTAGGCCGAGGTATTGCCACGCAGGCTCACTCATAATGGCCTCCACCTTTCATTTCAATGGTGCTTCCCCCCATCCTGTTACAAGGGTTGTATGACAAACAAACACACAAGGTCGGGTTTCCTCCGAACGTCATAGTTCAATTTTTCATCGACAATCCATCATGGCCCATATGGCTAGGATCATCTCACAAGGAATGACTCAAGTCCCATTATGGCTACTAATAGCTAGGTGACTTGCACAAAAGGTCATTTATCCTTTCAAGGTCATTGCCACAAGTGTGGACTTTTCACAATTATTGTCACAAAATAACAAATGGATTATAGAATATAATTACAGGGAATCGATGAATTGTCATAGAAATATTTATCTTTAAATCATATAATTCAAATCTGCAGAAAACAGAGGCAAAACAGCAACATGTAATTAGTCATGTAATTAGATTACGACAGAAAACAGAAACAAAAACAGCACAGCAGGAACAGAATTTTCGTGAGAAGCAGAAACAGAAACAGCAGAAACACAATTTTCGCAGAAACAGAAACAGAAACAGCAGAAACACAATTTTCGCAGAAACAGAAACAGGAACAGCAGAAACAGAAACTGCACAGAATACAGCAAGCAGAAACTGTACAGAAACAGCAAATTAAAAATCTGCAGCAAAACAGAAACAACAAACAGCAACGAAAACTTGACAGCAACGCTACGTTGTTGTTTTAAAAACGTTTTCACCTATTTTTCTTCGATTCTAAATATTTAGGAACATCACAATTAAGACTAACACTTAGGGAAAAATCTTGATTAATATTTAGGAGTAATTCTTAAGGCTCTAACCCGGTTCTCTAATTCCAAAATAGTTACGGTAACATTTTTACAAAGAAATAATGCGTATTAAAATACGAACGAAACAAGTTAAATTATTACAAAATTTTCAATTAACAATATCCATAGAATAGCATCTATTTTAATCATTTATATAGTCTCAAGCGCAATTCAACATTGGAATTCATCACCAAAATTAACGAACATATTAATTTGGTGCTCTAATAATTCAACCACATCCTAGGCATCAAAACAGAATTTTTTTTCTAACACTTAAAACATCTATGAACAACTATGGCAGCCACATCATTTATTCAAACAATAATCATAGCGTATATACATGAAAATAGAATTTTTTTCAATTAATTAACACACAACGGGTTCAAGGACAACCCTTCACCTATTCCCTCAAATATCCCCAATTTCAATAATCTCCCCCTTACCTTTGGTCCTTGCGAAAATCCTTAGAGAAAGAGGGATGATGATGACTCAATCAATCCTACGGTGAGTTTGCTACTAACAGAAAAGAAAACTATATGAAACGTTGGAAATCCTCAAGACTCACAATTTTCTAGGAGGCAACATAGGAAGGAGAAGAGTCATGACTTACCCAATTTCGGATGAAGAACAAAGATGGAGTTGCTCCTAACCTTGGTGATCGAATCATGCAAGAGAAGAAAACGTGGAATGCCTCCTTCAAGCTTGTGTGGCGCTAGGGTTTGGAGCTAGAAAGGAGAAGGAACAAGTGAATCAACTTGAGAGAGAGAGGCTTGCGGCGCTAGGGCTTGGCTTGAGGCGCCACATGCCTTCATACGCCCTAGGTTCTATTATTTGGGTTGGGTTGGAGAGAGTCCATGGGTGTTGGCCCATTAGGTAGGTGGAAAGGAAAATAACTATGCATATAAGATGCTAGCCCAAGGCATTATACGCCCTCCCCTTTCTTTTTATTAACAACTCTCAAAAAAATCATTTAATTAAATTAAAAGTCTCTTTTCATGCACAAACATATAATGAAATCAATTAAAATAACTGCCACAAAAATTATAATAAAAAATGAGGGTCGTTACAAACTCGACCATCATACAACATCTCAAGAGTGTCAGGCTCCTGGCCCTCCCCCTGCTCAAGAACCTCCTCCTGCTGAACCTCCTGCTCCTCCCCGTCCTGCCCAACATCAGTGTCATCAGGTGTATGGCCCGTACTATAATCATGGTCTGGTGATGAGCATCGACCACCGGATCGAGCACAACATGGGAACTCGAAGCGCCATGTGCAAACCTGGAACCGGGTGGGAATCATGTCATTGTGAGGCAAAGGTGCCGAACGTGCCCAGTCTGTGTAGTGGTGTCCAATGTGCTGAGTGCGTGTAGGTGGTGCGATATCGTCTAGGTGCGAGGAGGTGTATCAGTGTCTCGGCGTAGATGTACTAGGACGACGTGTAGATGACAACGCCGAAAACCCGATAGGTCACGCCTAATGATGGTCGGCCTCGACGAGGGGTCGGGGCGATCCCCTTCCCTTCCATTTACCACCACCTTTGGGTGGTGGGGTCCGCTCCTGAACCTTGCGATGCCATATCTGTCATAGAGCAATTGAATAATAATAGTCATGAAATATTATATTTAAACATAACAATATTACAAATGAATTCCATAAAAATAAACAAGTTATGAAAATAATCGACAAATTAAAATATATTGTTACACATTAATTTCTCAAATTGTAAAGTTAAACAATATCAATCGCCCATTCTCGCCCACTCAATTTCAAAGATCGTCTTGAGATCTTGATGGTTACGCCACTTCTTCATTTAATTCCTCATCCCCATCTACATCTTCATATGTGATTGGATTGTCACGTAGTCGAGTAATGGGTTCCACTTCATTTATTACATTGACATGAGATATCTCATCCACTTGATAAGCCACTTCTTCCCCGTATCATCTCGCTTCAATGCGACCACGTGGTTTTATCTTTATTGCGACACACACCAACCTTGTTTGTCCCTTCGAGTTGATGGATAAGGGACATAATACACTTGTCTTACATGTTGTGCCATGATAAGCGGATCAAACATTTGGTATCTTACGCTCATGTGTATGTCAATAAAGATATATTTTCGATCCACTCTTGTGCCTCTATTTGACGGATCAAACCAATTACAATAAAATAGCACTATTTTTTTAGTATAGTCTAAAGTATTGTACGTCAATTCATATATATGTTGAATCACGCCGTAAAAGTCATCTTCACCTCCATTTGTGGCACCTTTTACATAAACTCCGCTGTTAACTGTTTTTTTCCCCCCTGTTTTTGACTGGGTTTGGAATTTGTATCCATTTACAAAGAATGTGTGCCATTCTTTTACACGTGATTTAGGACCATGAGATAAATTTCTCAAGTGTTGGATTTTAGGGGATTCGGCCTCGCTATACACCTGTGTACACACCATGTGCAAACAAATTATGGTTCCTATTTTCAAACAATATTTTTGTATTTTCAAACAATAAATAATAATAATAATATATATATGACGACTCAAAAACATACCTGGTTCCTAAACCACGTTGGGAAATATTCATGAATATAGGCGAGAAGAGTCTTGTCGCTTGTGGGCTTAGTTAACAAGAATGCCCTGATCAAGTCATTATCAAACAAATGATCAAGAGCAATTGTGGATTAAAGAAATTTAAAGTGGTCAAAATGATACATACGTTAGATACGGTGATACTTCGCACGCTTGATCAACACGTGAACGTGGTGACTTCCACACTTCGCGTTATCCGATTATCCACCTCCTTTCCACCATGACTAGGAAGGCAAAATAATCGATAAGGCAAGCGGGTGTCTTTCACTTTCAATTTCTACTGCGTCCTACTATTTGTTGGTGTCAACATGAAGTTCGTGAAAATAATGGGAACATAAATGGATTGTCTCACGGTGTAAGTAAGTTGCACAAATAGATCCTTCAACCCTGGCCTTATTTTTCACCGACCGCTTTGAGTCACCCATAAATCTACAAAATAACAACGTTGATGATAAAATTTGATACATTTAACCCTTCAAATAAATATTTATTTTAGAGAATACTTTATTATAGTACCTTTCGAATGGATACATCCATCTGTATTGAACCGGTCCACCAAGCCTAGCTTCATGTGCAAGATGCACTGCTAGATGCTCCATAGAATCAAAGAAAGCAGGGGAAATATTCTCTCCAACTTACAAAGAATGACTGGTATGTTCTGTTCCATCCTTATGAGATCATCCTCTCTCAGTGTCGCAGAACACAAATCTTTAAAGAATTGGCTGAGTTCAGTCAGTGGATTTAAAACATTTGACGACAAGGAACTAAATGCAATAGGAAGTAAACACTCCATGAATACATGACAATCATGGCTTTTCATCCCAATCATGGTTCCTTTGTTCACATCGGCACATCTTGCCAAATTAGAAGAATAACCATCCGCATCCGAAGTTCTTTATCCACCGACAGATCGACTTGGCTTCTCAAAGAATAAAGAGTAACAAGCTTTGGGTTTCGTGGTCTTCCCATCCGACCGATTCACAAATGCAAGTCCTTTCGCCTACTGCAAAGTGGTAAGTCTAGTCCGGCCTTCTCATTGTCTTTTGTTTTTCCTCCGACGTTCATCACCGTGAGAAAAACATTGTCAAAAAGTTCTTCTCAATGTGCATAACATCAAGGTTGTGTCTCAATAAATTATCTCTCCAAGATGGCGGATCCCAAAAATACTTCTTTTTGTCCAATTATGCCATTGTCCATATCCTTCAAATCGATCCAACTTGCCAAAATCTGTGGATTTTGGGCGCTCCATAACCACTTTCCCAGATCTGCTCAAGGCCAACCTTGGGGGCGCCATCTAATTCAACTTCCCCCTTCTTGAAAGCGTTCTTATTCCGTCTAAATGCATGATCATCGGGTAAAAACCTGCGATGTGAGTCAAACCAAGAACTCTTCCCCCCAAATTTCAAGGTAAAGGCCTTTGTATGCTCCATGCAATGCGGACATGGCATTTTACCATGAGTACCCCAACCAGACAACATGCCATATGCAGGGAAGTCATTAATGGTACACATAAGCGCTGCCCTCATTGTAAAATTCCTCTTTCGTGCAATATCGTACGTCACAACACCATTCCACAACCTTTTGAGATCGTCAATAAGAGGCTCTAAATAGATGTCAATACCATCTGTCGGATTATCTGGACCCGTTATAACACAGGTCAAGAACATATAAGGCTTAGACATGCACATTTCGGGAGGAAGATTGTATGGGGTAACGATAACTGGCCAACAAGAATAAGGTTTCGCCGTGGATTGAACATACGGGGTAAAACCATCAGAGCATAAGCCAAGTCGTACATTACGTGGATCTGCTGCAAAATCAGGATGCACACGATCAAAGTGCTTCCAAGCTTCACCATCAGAAGGGTGGCGCAACATACCTGAAGTGCTTCTATTCTCATAGTGCCATGTCATTTTGTCTGCAGTCTGTGGTGATGCAAACATTCTCTACAGCCTTGGAATAATTGGCAAATAAAACATTGCCTTCACTGGAACTAGTTTTTGTCTACCCGTCCGATTATTAGTATGTGACATATACCTAGGCTCACCACAAAATTTGCATTCAACTAGCGCACCATCGTTTTTACTAAACTCATTGTCGTAATACAACATACACCCTCTCACACAACAATCAATCCTTTTAGATTCCAGCCCCAACTTGGACACTAAGCTTTTAGCCTCGTAATAACTTTTTGGCAAACCATCTTTGATAGGTGACAAGTCCAACATCATTTTCGTTACGAGATCCAAGCACACTTCGGTAGCACCACAGTTGGACTTAAGAGCTAAGAGCCTCACACACATTGATAACTTAGAGTCTTTAGACCCTTCAAACAACGGCTTATTTGTTTCTAACAATAGATTATAAAATTTTTGTGCTGTCTCATTTGGAAGTTCATCTGTGTCATCATACTGTTGCTCCTCGAATAACACGTTCACCCCCAAGGCATCACAAACCATATCTTGCATCAATTCAATCTGCTCACCACATCTCGAATCTACGTACTGGTTGAAGCACCTTCGCAATTATCACCAACCCCTAAATCAACGTGAGGCAACTTTTCACCATGTCTAGTCCAAATCCAGTAATTAAGCCTAAATCCAACTGAATACAGGTGGTGCGTGACCTCACTTGGGCTCTTAATCCTTCTGCAATCGCAATTAAAGCACGGACATCTAATCCCTCCATTAGTTTTGAAATCTTTATGTGCCATTGCGACTTGGACAAAGCACGCAACCCCAAATAAGAAAAATCTGGTTTCAAACCCCTCTCCTGATACAACCTATCGTGACATCCAACTACGACTCGAAAGAAAATATTCCATCTTACGCATGTCAAAAAAATCACAATTTCAAGCAAAGACGACGTTCTTACAACCGCTCTCTTTCTTTAAATGGTATGACTTATCCCATTCGAGAAAAAACTTTTGAACTCGTATAATAATCATTCCTTAATTCTCGTATCTTATACTTGACAAAATTTATTGACATTTCCCATTGGTCTCTCGAGTACACAAAATGAACGCAGATTATGAACACCGCAATCAAGTATGCACCCAGAGAACAAAAGGAAATGAATCGAACCGAAATTTCATCAAATATAAAGATACAAGAATTAAGCAACAACTATTATACGAGTAAAGAAAAAGTTTTTTCCCAAACTGTCCAACTTGGACAATTCAAGGTTCAATATACAATGAGCACATGGTACCCTAAAAGAGTATATGAACTCAATAATATATTAAACCTCAAACGGGAAGCTAAGGCTTCTCTCCGATACTAATAACAAATATCAAACATCCATTCGATCAATGATTAACATAACAATTAGACAAGCAGAAGTGACAAGGGTAGAATTAGTTTTATTATATATATATATATATATATATATATATATATATATAATAAAAAATATTTTATTTTCCTTTTTCATTTAATTTTTTATATGATAATTTTTAATGTTGTTATTTTTTATTTCCTTTTTATTGAAATTTTTTTAATTCTTCTCTTCTTCACTTCTTCAGATCTTTTTTCATTTTTGTTATATCATATTTTTTAACGATTGTTTCCCTTGTTTCTCTTTTTTTAATTCTCGCTCATCATTAATTATTTTTAGAATTATGTTTTTTCAATCCATCTAGTTTTTTAATTATGTTATTTTTTAACTCTATCTCATTTCGTTTTGTTATTCTCTTATTTCTTTTTTAAAATCTGCTTTTTTATTCTATTGTTCTTAAAAATTCTGCTTTTTAATTATTTTTTATTTTAAATCTATTTTTTAATTCTATTATTATTTGTCCTTTCCAATTCAAATCTGTCTTGTTTCTTTGAGCAATGCTCCATTTATTGTGTGTGTAGTTTTATTCCATTTATTGTGTGTGTAGTTTTATTAATCATTTAGTTGCCACTACGCCATCCGCCATATATAATAAAAAAAATTTATTTTTCAATAAATAATAATTATTAACAATTCAATCAATATTGCAATTTTAATTTATATATTTTATTTTCTTAAAACGGAAGAGCTACTTATTCATTCAGGGTTTATTTAAACTTATTTTACATCACTTAAAATAAATGTTGATATTAATATTCAAATATAACAACATAAAAACTATATTTGAATATTATCTCTTCATTTTATTTTAATAAGCCTCTAAAGTAATTTATGAATAAATAATCACTTAAGTTTCTAAAAATAGCTCATTAAATAAATATTTTATTATGTCATTTCAGATTTTGTGCTGAACGTTAAATATTATATGTCACTTTTTAATATATAATTTTATAATTTTATTTATTTCACCCGCTATTTAACTTACGCTATCTGCCCGCTATTTTACTCTATCCTACCAATTTTACGCTATTTTTCACGATCCTCGATTAACAACACTGGAATTAGAAAAATATACTAGGTCATTTAAAGAGGATAGAATTAGACAAGCAGAAGTGGCAAGGGAAAGAAGTACAGAGAGATGTGCAAAGCAAATTGCAGCCAAGCAACATCACCAATGTAAACTTCTTAAATTGAAGAAATTTTATCTAGTTTTTAAGTAAATTATTATTTTATTTTTTTTAATAAAAATATATAATTTTTAAGTGCATTGAATACTAAGAAAGACAGGGAAAAGAGTCTAATGGTATCGCAAACGGCATTGTAGATTTTAAAATGGCAGCATGTGGATTTCATTGGATTGCTTCCAACTATCTTTTTGTTTTAAATCTGTTACGTGATAAGCTATCTCATGTTGATTTACTTACATGTTGATAATACTGATGCTGGGATTAAAAGAAATCTAAACTATAAAAGTTTAAGGTATAAATCTATTACAGAGAAGTTCATGGACCATTTCTAAATTATAAATTAAAATTGCACTCTTTACTCACAAGCATTGTGACTGATGAGTGATAGCAGAACTGACAGACAATTACACAGTACATATCATTTACACAATTACACAATACACTTCAAAATCCTCTCTTTGGAGAGAACTATGAACGAAAACAAATAAATATGTCGGTGTGGGGGTCAACAGACAACCCTTTTCCACCCAATGAGTTACCCGACATTTTGTTAGAGTGTATACCTAGTGGTACAAGTGGCGAACTGGTGGAGGTGGCGAACTCAGAGGCCTATGAAACAAAGCTTTTTGTGTTAGCAGAAACTAATAAGATATAAACAAGAATATCAAAACCACACCAGAATGTAAATAAGGATAGAATCCAAACAAGTTCGAATGCAACATACCTAAAAACCAGTAGATCCAGAAACCCAGGAATCCAAAAACCTAAAAAGAAAGAAAATGCAATGTAAAACCCTTGTCACCACCAAAGGAATCCAGAAACCCTTGTTCATAAGCAAAGAAATTAATTCCAATCACAAGATCCATGTACATGAAACTTCATGTTCTCTTTCTTATCATACAAACCCCATATCTTATGTCAAAACAACAATAATTTATCAATCAAATGCATAAATTAAATTAAATTAAATTAAATTAGCAATTAAAACATATATAAGAAAATGTCATATGGAATCAAGAATTAATCAATTTCATTTTGATTCAGATCAAGGAAATGAAGGAATTCCAATTAAGATAAGCAATTAATCATAATAGGTCAAGCATTCAAGAAAGATCCAAACCAAAGGAGATACTCAAGCCACATGCAAAATGGGTAACAAATTGTCATACCTATTATGGATATAGATATTTATCTTTACAAGCTCAAATCATCATTAGATTCTACTTTTATTTCTTAACAGGGAACTATATAGTACGCTTTCTATTTCAAGTGATGTCAAATATTTATTTACATCGATTTAGAGGGTTGACATTTTCAAGTTTAGAGGCAACTTAAATTCAGGAACTGTAAGTAGTGGTCCAACACTTCCTTTGAGGCATATCCAATGGAGATAATGCAGGTTAAATATGAAATCTTACACTAATTTTCTTTTAAACATCATAGAAATTCATTGTTCACACTTGATGCTACTAACAAAATATTCATAGCTTCAGGGTCAATTTACATTAAACTTTCAAGAAACTTCATATCTAAGTTTTGTATGGGGTTTCAAGCATATTTGGCCAACATTTGGAAATCCTAACTTTTTCCTAACAAGATCAGTAGAAAACTTATTGAAGTGGAGAAAATACTTAATATGTTTTTGAAGCACAAATCATTTACCTATCCAAAATTTTGGAGTCCTAAATTGTTTGCATTATTATAGATAATTGTTTATAAGACCTTTTTGACCCTCAAATACTTTTCTCTAATCCCAATTAAACTCAAATGATGCAGATGAAAATGGGACTAATGAATTCCAATAAAAGAAATTTAACCAGAATGCACATAGCAATCAACCACTATTTTGGTTCAACTCAACTCTCTTGCTTTTGCCTACTTTCCTCAAGTCTTGATGCAGCCTATAACTTACCATTTCCTTCATCTAAAACATTTTCAAATCATATATGAACCTAATTATGCAGATATATCACCCACCAAATCAGATTTTCAAATCACAAGCCATAGAATCATCAAGAACACCAACAAATTACATCAACTTTCTCGTAACAATCCATATGGATATTCTAACTTTAGGGAATCATTTTATCTATAAACTTAAGCTTCTTCCTTTAAAAAAATTGAACATAAGTTTCTCTAACACCAAATATATTATTGTAGATGACTTTAGCAGATCAGAACCTTCACCAAAGTTAACAAAACTTGAAATATCTTTCACTATCACTAAACTCAACATTTTAAGCTACTTTTCCACACTTGAAAAGCTCTAAAATTCTGCAAAAAGAAATGTAATACAACCAAAAATTATAAGTGTTATATTTACATTTTTCACATAGTTCTTATCACTTTTAAGCCACAAAATCAACCCAGAATTTTATCCAACTAAAATGGCACTTTCTCAACTCATTACTAACGTATTTAATACATTACTCAAGGATTTAGCAAACCTAAAACTTGCAAAGACTGCAGACTTACCAATATCACATATATGGCTCATTCAAATTCCAAAAGTCTACATTCATGGCTTGATTTCAGCACCTAGCATTTCTATTATCACATCAAATTTTTTTCAAGTTAGTCTACATTCAAATTCCAAAATTTTTCTATTATTATTACATTCATGGCTTTAAGATACACTAGTTAGTCTCAAATCATCAAGTGATGATGGTTGCAAATCAGCATGTGCATATTTCATGAAGAATGGTGTCCATGTCTTAACATCATAGCCTAGGTTGTATCTTAAGTAGTTAACCGCGAATGTGACCATTATTACAAATATACAAAACTTGTACCATTTCCAGATCTACCTAGAGAGACTGCAAGGACCTCTAGAGCTTAATATGCATTGAAGATGAACACATAAATGTAACCCAACACCTATAGTCTAGCTTCTCTATTAGATTGATCAAATATTCAGCATCCAATGCTCAACCCTCCCTCCCCCCCCCCAAAAAAAGTACAACCCCTAACGTGAAACAATATCCCCCCAAGATCAAGAACTTACGGGATGGCGGGGATCAGCAAGCCTGGGAAAGAGACCTCTTATAATAAGTGATTGTCTTGCCTGTGTCACGAATTGTAAGTTGGTAAGTGGTAAGTAAGATGATCAAACATAAACAACATTAACATGAGAGCGAAGCTTTTAAAGAAAGAAACACAAAATGAACCAAAAGAAGGGGGGGATGTGGCAGAAAAATGCATTCAAATGAACTGCAAAATGTTTTATACTTAATATTGTGCAGGTATTCAATTTCTTCCGGCCATATTGCCATGAGTTGACACAAAGTACGAAAAGTACATCATTAGCAAAAGAAAAGGCAAGGAAGGTATCAAGAAGTTAAAGAAAGTGAAATAAGGATAAGGATATTTTAGCGTAGCTCATGGTCAAGTAACAAATTTTCTGGCTTGATATCCCTATGAATAACATGCTTCTCATGACAATAAGCCAATGCCTTTGTGAGGCTCAGTATATACTACAATTTTCAAAAAACAAAAAAACAAAAAAACAAAAGTTAAGGGTCAACATAAAAGAAAGGGTTGCATCTAGAAGAAGGAGCACAATGATGCATACAATACAACATAATATAATCCATGCTTGGAAGATTTTTCGAAAATTTTCAAGATTCCAACCCCTCTTCAGTTAATGCCTCTAAAGTTTCATATTTCACAAAGATGTCAAGAGACTCATTACAATTAGTTTATTTGTCGCAATCATCATAAACATCTCATAATTTAATATTAAAAATTTCATAAAAAGATTTTCGCCCACTCAATCTCTTCAGATAACCATTGCTTTTTCTCACAAAACATTTTATACTCTAGTTTGGACTTAAAATAGCTTCTATCTTATAGGAGTTTTTAAACCGAGATAAGTATTTGGTTTCTAACACACAAAAATCCTTATAAGTCTATTATAGATATTTATAGAAAAGTTAAATGAAAGAGTTTCTAAAAAGTTGAGTATTGAGATACATAAGCCAAGCTGATTTCAACTTTACACTGAAGCTATGATTTTAAAAAAAAAAACTCAGTTTTTCACAAGATCATTTCTACTTAACTTTTCCTATAAATATTCGTTGAAAAACATATCCAAACTGGCTCTATGGCTTCATTTCTGTTCATACCTAGCTTTTCTCAAAAGTCAAAAACCTACAATCTGAATGTAACATTAAGGGCACTATGTAGCAAGGACACTTAAAAGAGGTATTATCACAAAGTTTCCAAAACACATTGCGCATAATTAAGAAAGAAAGAGTGGATTACCGTGGCAGCCTGCTTCTCAGTGAGATGCCCTTTCTTTCTCAGCTCTCTATAAAGCTCACCATTATGAGCATACTCAAGAATCAAGAAAACTCGATCTGCGTCCCTGGCAGAGGCAGACGTGTGGGTATGAATAACAACAATCTAGAAAAGCATATGAACAAGCAAAATTCTATGACCCAGACTGAAACCCATTTGATTAGATTCATAAACACAAACAGAATAACTGCATTTTGCAAAAACAGAAATTGTTTTCCACCTAAACACAATGAAACAGGGAATGGAGAGAAGTTACCTTGACAAAGCTAAAAGTGTGAGGACGATTTAACGCGGTAAAGTAAACGTGGAAGACGAAGAAACGTGGAGGATGGCGAACGCTGCGCCGAAGGTTTCTTGGAAGATTCAGAACCCTTTTATTGCTCCCTTCAAGAACGGCCCTGGCGAGGCAGACGTGGTGGTCGCGCCAAGACCGGGAGGAGAGGGCGGAAGAGAGGTGGTGGTGGCAGGAACGAAAGAGAGAGAGGAGAAGAGAAGAGAAGTAAAAGGAGAACGAAAGAAAAGGGGAAGAAACAGTTTTTGTCTGGCTGTATCTGGACTTTATCGACGGCCACATTAACATTACCGACGGGCTAAACCCGTCGGAAACTTTCTCGAGTTTACCGATGGCTTTTTTCAAATACCGACGGGTTAATGCCGTCGGTATGTGAAAAACAGTGGGAAACTGAAAACTAATATCGGGTATACCGACGGCCTTTTACCGATGGTCTGTAGCCGTCGAAAAAGACACGGCTTTCCGACGGCCTAGCCGTCGGTAACATTGAGCGTATGACGGATTGGACTTACCGACGGGCAAAGCCGTCGGAAAATCCGTGTTTTTTGCGACGGCCACAGACCGTCGGTAAAAGGCCGTCGGTATACCTGTGATTTCTTGTAGTGCATCCTTGCCTATAAAAAGGCAATCTTAGCCTGCTTTGAAAACGATTTGACTGACTTTCGACTTTTTACCCAGCTTTTTTATAGTCTCTCACAAATCCCTTTGTTGTTTTATTGAGTTTTGAATCCTTAGAGCCTCTTGCCAATCCTGTTTTGCTGCCAGAGCTCGTGAGGACGCAAAGAACGTGTTTAAGGACCGTCGTCATACTGAAAGGGTGTCCCGGTTTAGATCTATACTCTTTATTATGGATTTTTGTGGCTTTATGTATGAATTTATGTTATTTTCATTTATCATGAGTAGTTAAATCCATCACTAGGGGTGATGGGGAATCCTCTACTATGCTTTTGATATTTATCTAGTTAATTTTATGAGTTTATATTATCCTGTTGATTGTTTTATACCTGCATGCTTTATCCTATAAGGGCTGATAACTTAATTAGAGGCGATAATACCACAGTTAGTTAACGAAACTCTAGGAATAAAATAACTCGTGTTTTATGCCGAATCAAGGATAAATGCTAGTTTTTAATCAATTATTAGATTAACAAACTCACCATTGTTTAATGTTCTCTCCTTTAATTGTCTTGCATGATCAAACTGGGTAGTTCTTAGAAAGAAGACTATTAACATTGCATGATCATTGGGTGTTAGTAATTCTAGAGTGAGTGATTATCTTTCAACTAGGAAATAGGTCTCATATTAATTAATAAGTAAATCTAGGGACTAAGTATTGGTGAACCCAGTTTCCCAAGGCCTTTCATAATTACTTAACTCGTTCTTGCGCATTATTTAACTTATTATTTGATTTTAATTTTAATCCGTGCAATTATTTAATCATAACCTTCATCAGCCTAAATAACATAGAGTCTATATTAAGTTGATACTCGCGCATTCCCTGTGGGTTCGACATTCGGAATCTTAAATATACTCCACTATTACTATGAGTTACGATCAGGTGCACTTGCCTGAGCCGCAACAATAGTTGAATGGGGTCCTCCTCTGCATCGCTTGCTGACCTTGAATAACTACTACTCTTCAGCTCGTACCATCATCTAGGGTGGCATCCATGAGAATACCCGAATAGAAAGGGTCATTTTCCCAAAACAATCATATAAAATCAATAGCATATATGCAAATCATTATGTACTAACAGATTTCAAATAAGCACATGATAGCATGGCTTAAGAAACACTCAAACAATCATCCCAATAAAGATGGCCAAGCAACAAAAATCTATCACTTCAATACTGCCCTCACAGGACCAAGCAACAACACCCTGTTACTTCAACACTGCTCTCACTGAGCCAAGTAACACTACCGTGCCACTTCATTCCCGCCCTCAAGGAGCCAAGCAACAATAATTTGTTACTTCTACAATGTACACCACATTCACACCAAACAATTAAACGACAGAATGATTCACATCGGGTCATAGTGCTAACTATGCCGTCAAAACCAACTAGCAATTGGTATAATAACCACATAATCAATTCACCAAATCATAACCAAATAAGTATTATAATCAACATCACCATCCACACCAAACATAAGCACACATAAAGAAATTAAATGAAAGATACCCTGACCTTAGGTGCTTTTCTGCACAAGCTTTTCTATCGGTATCGTCAACGAACAAATCATGTCTCGCCCACAACATAATCACTAGAACCCTAAATCAACAAACACTAAATTTAGGAAACAACTCTACGCCACTAATACCACTTATTAGGGCCATGCCTCAAAAGCCAAAACTAGGGTAACACTGCTCTAAAATCCATAACTTGCCACCCACACTCCAACTAATTAAACAAAGTTTAAAACAAAGGTTTTAGAACTCAACACCTAATACAAAAACATCAGTTAAAAATACTCAATTACATAGGTTAATATGTAAAGAATTGAAGCTTGTTAATCCCATAAATGGAAAGCTCACAACTTGATCCTTTTTGGACAAGTCTTTGTTTCAAATTCTTTTAAAACATACTAGGCTTATCTATTAAGGAATTCATAGCCAAAACCTTTAAAACTTAAAACTAAAATCTCTAATTTATCAAAATCACTTCTTTTCTTTCAACACCAAAATCTAAACTTATTCTTCTTAAAATCTTTTTTTAGAAACCTTTACAACTTTAACTCTAAAAGTCTTTAAACTTTTAATCAACCAAAAATCATCTTTTTTTTTTAAAACAAATTCTTGGATCTAACCTTCAAAAACATAGTTTTTAAACTACTAACATTTTGATCAAATAAAAGTTGTAAAATCAACATCAAAAACCCTAACACCACGGTTTTCAACCAAACTTCAAACCCCAAATTTTTCTTATCTTTCAAACCTTTCCAATAATAAAAGTAAAACAAAACTAAGGATTTGATCAGAAAATTTCTTAAGACTCCACCTTCTTTAGAAATACAAAGATTTCTTCAAGATCTAGATGTTCATTTTCTTAAATCATCAAAACACATTTTGAACAAAGATCAAAACTTAGATTTACACTAAATCAACCAAAATCACGACTTAATTTTAGGAAAATCTTTTGGATCAAATTTTCTCTAAAACTCTTAGACAATAACAACAACAAAATCATCAAAAGATCAAGTATGAAAGCTTTAAATCATCTCCCTTTTTCTCTAAAAAGCTCACGATCTTGAATCTAAAATTTAGGGAGAAAAACCTCAAATCTTTGCTACTTGATTCACAAACAAAATCATAATAAAATGGTGAAGAATCCTTACCCCAAATCTCTCACAAACTCACGGCTTTGATGAGGAAGAAGGAGGAGGAAAAATGCTTTCAATACTCACAATTTCTCTCCAAAATTCTCTTGGTTTCTCCTAAGTTTTTCACTAGTTTTTAGAAGAACGAAACAAATAAAGTTGGATGCACAAATGGAGGTGTTGGCCGTGGCTTAAGGGAAGAAAAAGGGAAAGGAATTTGCTTCAAAAATTAGATCTCATGACTAGGCTATTTTAGGCTTATGACTCACCAAGTTTACCTCACCCTTTAACCATGCCTACACCATGCTTCCACTATGCCCGCACCAACTACTCTCCCACCAGCTAGATCCTCCTTTTGACTCTAGGACCAATAGGTCGTGGTGTCGGGTGATCGTGTTACTTGTTATTCGCTTGACGATTAATCGTGTAAATTAATTTAACGAGAAATTAATTCAACGCGTGGCTAAAAAACTATCCGCGAACAATTTCTTCACCAATAAATCATAAACTCACTCTAATAAAATCACACACAACCACACAAGCCACAATTCGATTTTCGTCAAAATCGAAATTCGTTAGAATTTTCTTTTGGGTAAAAATTACCCGACAGCTCAAAAACGTGACGAAACTCCGTTAGAATTTTTCGACGATATGTGTACCATGAATTAATGATAAATATTAATTCTCAAATATAGTTTCATCCTGATAAATTTTCATTCACTTGATTAACATAAAAAATACGAGTCACCGCGTCAAACAGAAAATTCACAGAAAAATATGTTGGTGAATTCACATTAAAAGCAGTATACATCTACGCTGTCTATTAATTTGAATTGACACCGGAATGGAAATCGTTGATAAATAAATCTACACAGTTCCTCATATTTTCAGCAAGTTATTGAGGTGATCAGTCTCTACAACTTACCTTCAAGATTCACGACTATATTTATAAAACAATTTTTCTCAAAAATTGGGATGTTACATATATAAAGTTAAAACTTCGTAATAGTGCGGAAATTTCATAAATAAAATAGAAGTCATACATAAAATGTACTCCCTCCGTTTTCATATATAACCAACAGCTAGAGGCTTTTCATACATAAATTGTGCTGCAGATGATCGTTAGAGGCTTTGGTGCCAGCCTAGCTGAGATTATTGCCTTCTATAGTGATGCTTTTGCACATTATTTTGCTTAAAAAAAAATATATAACCAACAAAACACTTTTTTGATTCATTGAGTAACTCATGTTTTGTTGCTTATATATGAAAACGAAAGGAGTACATCATAATCCAAGCCAAATGGGTTATAAAAATGCTCCCGCTGACACCCTATACAGGAAAAACTACCTACATGCAAATAAAATAAAATAGCTATAGGGAAATGCCTTAAATAGGTTGGTAACAAAAATATATCAACAAACTTCCCTTGGTACTACAAGAACCCCAAAAATATATAAACAAAAAGAAAAGCAGTCTCTTGTCCTCGGTCAACCAACAATCCACTCAGGTTGAGAAACCTGGTCCTCCTATTCGTTTATCTCTATTATAATCTCAATCACGCTACAGTCTCATCACTCAGAGTCATCTACTAGCATACACAAGAGAAGAAGAAAGAGAAACATGGAGGTAAGACTGTGGACTAGATTATAAGATAACAATACGAACACCAGCATGAGTATGTGTGTGTTACTCCAGGAGTAATTCCTGTTAGAGTACTGTAAACATCGAATTTCACAAATCTAACCGTTGAATATTGTCATACTATCTTAACGATTATGCATACCAAATTTCAAATAAATTGGACATTCGTAGCTATATAATCTTATCGTCGACATTTTATTTGTATTTAAAAAGTATATTATACGTTGAGTTCAACGTTATTTGATGAAGAATATATATATATTGGTCAGCTAGTAGAAATGGTAAACAACAAACACACACACACGAGTCTAAACAGCAACACCTGTTTTCAAACCCCGATCCCAGCGTTACCATATCGCTGAAATTACCAAAACAACTAAAAGTGGGGACATATATATATATATATAGACACACACGCACGCCACGCCCACACACACTTACGCAGATGAAAAGTAATATGATTTTTGAAAGTGATCGACTCAACGCATGATAACAACCTAAACCTGACATTACTCCAATCAGTCTAATATTGTCCAAATTTTGTTGATTGAACGATCAGATCATGTAACACTTGGTGCATCCTCGAATTGAGTTTTCTAATGCCATCTCCTTGGTACTTTCACTGCCAGGATAGTTCGAGTGCACAATCCCTCAAATGGGATTTGCTACTCCCTCTGGACACATTTATAAGCAACAAAACACTTTCAAGATTTATTAAAAGATTTATGTATCTAGTCCAATTTGACTAGATATATAAATTTTTTAATAAATCTTGAAAGTGTTTTGTTGCTTATAAATGTGTCTGGAGAGAGTATATATCATCCAGCCCCTGGTACTTTCACCACATGGATGCTCTGCAACATACTCTCAGTGCACAAGTCCTCAAACAGAATCTGCTAACACCATCTCCTTGGTACTTTCCCTACAAGAATACTTTGCAACATAGTTTCTAAGACCCTAGAATCCCATCGACCATGATTTGGTTGGAACCGTTGTTTAAACAAGAACTATAATTTCCAAAATACGGGTATCAAAAAAAAATTTAAGAACTATTGTTACGAATTTAGGCTTGAATGGTCCATAACACTCTCTCACTAGCTTCTCGTATATAATTCGGCTTTACATTATGTAATGTCCCAAACACAGTTTTAATAGCTTAAGACAATCAATTTCTTAAATATTTATCAAATTCACAATTTTATATTTTAAAATAATGATCTCATTAATTAAAAGTATATTCCGTTAAAAAACACATTTCTACCCAGGTTCAACAATTTTTAAAAAACATTAGCAATTATCTCATTCAGTTTAAAACTAAATCTACATCTTATGTAATTCAAAAATTTATTTAAAAAGTCTCTTAATCAAGTAGAATAGACCAAATTACTTATTCGTAATGAAAAATAATTACAAAAAAGTCAAAACAAATGGAGATCATTGTGCGGACCTGGTCTTCTTCCTCCTCTGAAAAATTAAGCTGCTACGTGCCTCGACTATTGTTTGGCATACAGTTTGCCAATATGGGGCCCCCCTGAACCTCCCCTCTGTCAATCATATCTTGGAGGATATCTCATATCCTTGCGATTGTCACCTATAAACAACAACTTAATATATTAATTAAACATTAAAAACAAAGTGAATTAATATGCAAAATCATATGAGTTAATAGTAACTTACCAAATGAGAATTATAAGCGAAACTGAATTTGACCTTTGGCAGGTCAGTAGCCTTCGTGACGGCCCCACGGCCGCCTTAGGTGGGTCTCCCTCAACCGTTGGTATCAAATACGGATGTGAAATCCACATGAATCGGCGTAGGTACCCTTCATTGCAGTCCCCCAGTCGCGTACACGCTTTCCTCTTATGGCCTCATCACTAGATGCTCCTTGAGTTGTATGTATGTAGCACTTATCTCCTTTGGGGACTTAACCAGTCGTGTAGTGTAACACCTCGTTTTATTTAAATTAAATTAAGTAATTAAATAAAAATTTAAAAATTAATAAATATCTCTACAAAAATCATGTGTTCGTATGTCGTCAAAAGTTGTACCTGATAGCATTTGTTATTCTAAAAAATTCCAAACTTAAATATAAATGCCCATTGGTCTTAAATAGATTGCTAGGAGATAGAAAGTTAAAATTTTCATAATGCTGCGGAGATTTCATAAATAAAGTAGAGGTCATACATAAAACATACATCAGACTCCAAGTCAAGTGGGCATGAAAATGCTCCCGCTAACACCCTATACGGGAAAAAAATACCTACATGCAAATAAAATAAAATAGCTGCAGTGAATTTCCTAAATAGAATGATAAAAAAGTTGAAACAAAAAATCTTCCCTTGGCACTATAAGCACCCGAAAACTAACAAAAAGAAAAGCAGTCTTCCGTGCTCGGTCATCCAACCATCTCAGGTTGGGAAACTTGATCCTCCTATTCCATTGTCTTTGGTATCATCTCAATCACGCTACGATTGCAACATTCGGTGTCATCTACTTGCATACACAAAAAAAGAAGAAAGAAAAACATGGGGGTAAGACTCTCGACTATTTTATAAGGTAGAAATGGGAACACCGACAATAGTATAGGTATATAGATACATATTCATACAAATACAGAGTAATACGATTTTAGAAAAATGATTGACTCAACGCACGATAACAACATAAACCTGATATTACTCCAAGGAGTCTAATGTTGTCCAATTTCTATCGATTTTAGCGATCAAATCACATGTTACTTGGTCCATAAGCCCCCGAATGAAGTTCGCTAATGCCATCTCCTTGGAACTTTCATTATGAGGCTACTCCCAGTGCACAATCCCTCAAACGGAATTTGCTATAGGTACTCATCCCCTTGATATTTTCACTACGAGGATGCCATGCAACGTATTCTTAGTGCACAAGTCCTCAAACAGAGTCTGCTAATGCCAATGACCATGATTTGGTTGGAATTGTTGTTTGAAGACAACAAACAAGAACTATAATTTCTATAATACTGGTATTAATTTAAGAAGAACTATTTTTAAGATATTGTTGAGAATTTGGGCTCGAATTGTCCGTAAAACACTCTTACTGGAGGGGGAGTCTTTGAACCTAGAACTTATCACGAAAAGAAACAGGAGAGTCTTTGCCTCGATTAGGAGTCTTCGCTGGTGGGGTAACTTGGGTCTCGAGAGCATTGACAGAGAAAACAGTACCCTCCATTGTAAGTTTGTAAAATTCAATCTGAATTTCATTTCACTGAATAGTTGGTATATATACAAGAGAAAAACAGTGACAACTATCTTAACAAAACTATGACAGCTGCTTAACTATCTCTAACAGAAACACTAACGAACTAAGTAGCTAGCCTAATCATTTACGGCCTGTAATTAAATACAATTAGACATTAAATACAATTTAAATATCTGACACCCCCCACAAGCTGGACTGTGTATGTCACGCAAGTTCAGCTTGGAGACCAACGAAGTGAAAGTTGCAGGGTGCAGAGCTTTGGTATGCACATCAGCTAGTTGAGCTGCAGAAGGAATAGGAAGTAACTGAATCAGACCATTTTGAACTTTATCACGAACTGAGTGACAGTCGATCTCAATGTGCTTTGTTCTTTCGTGAAATGTCGGATTTTGTGCTATTTGTATAGCAGACCTGTTATCACAGTAAACAGAAACAGGTCCAGGGTGATCCTGCTGCATATCACGCAGCAAATATCGCAGCCACTGAACTTCACGGGCTGTGACAGACAGTGCTCTATATTCTGCTTCAGAAGATGAGTGAGAAATAGTTCCCTGCTTCTTGGATTTCCAGGAAATTAAAGAGGAACCATAGAAGACACAAAATCCTGTGATTGATTTCCTGCTTTCTGGACAAGATGCCCAGTCTGAATCTGTGAAAGCTTTTAAAACAGAATCTGAAACAGCAGAGAAAAATAAACCTGTGCCAGGAGAAGACTTGATGTATCGCAGAATATGATAAGCAGCATCCAAGTGAGGCTTCAAAGGATTAGATATGAACTGACTTAGCCTATGTACAGCATAACAAATATCTGGCCTTGTGTTGGTAAGGTAAATTAACCTTCCAAGAAGTCTTCTGTAAGAAGTAGGATCGGATAATGCAGCACCATCTGTAGAAGTCAGTTTCAATCCAGGAATCATTGGTGTGGCTGCAGGCTTGCATCCCAACATGCCAACATCTTCTAAAATTTCCAAGGCATATTTCCTTTGGGATAGAGTAAGGCCTTGAGAGGGCCCTACTTCAAGGCCAAGAAAAAATTTTAGAGAACCAAGATCCTTAATCTTGAACTGAGCATCAAGAGAGGCTTTGACTGACTGAATTTCATTAAAATCATTGCCAGTAAGCACCATATCATCAACATATATCAACAAGATAGTGAGACTGCTGCCCAAAGACTTAACCAACAAAGAATAGTCCGATTTGGACTGTTTATAACCCAGAGAAACAAGAAAAGTGATCAGTTTCGAATTCCATTGTCTGCTGGCCTGCTTCAAACCATAAAGCGACTTTTGAAGCTTGCACACTTGATGTGGTTGAGCAGAATGAAATCCAGGAGGTACTCTCATGTAAACCTCTTCATGTAAATCACCATGAAGGAAGGCATTATTGACATCAAGTTGATGTAAATGCCACTGATTAGAGGTAGCAAGAGCCAAGACAAGTCGGACCGTAGTCAACTTCACAACAGGGGAGAAAGTTTCTGAATAATCCACTCCTTCTTGTTAAGTGAATCCTTTTGCCACCAACCAAGCCTTGTGTCTTTCAATGGTGCCATCAGACTTGTATTTAATCTTGAAAACCCATTTGCATCCAATTGGTTTCTTGCCATGGGGTAAATCAGTAATAATCCAAGTCTTGTTGAGCTCCAAGGCCTGTATTTCTTTGTCCATAGCTTCTTTCCAGCAATCATGTTTGATTGCTTGAGCATATGTTTTTGGTTCAGTGGTACTGGAGACAGCTAAAACATAGGCCTTATGTGATGGAGATAATTTGTCATACGAAAGAAAATTATGTAAAGGGTAAGGCATGCCTGAGGAATGATTGTCAAGAGCTGAAGTTTGAGCTATATTACAGTGGTAATCCTGAAGATATGTAGGTGTTTTCTTGGTCCTAGTAGAAACTCTAGCTGGAACCGAATTATCAAGAACAGTGGGAGCAGAATCTGCTTGAGCTGAACTGTCAGATACAGGGGAGTCCAATGCAGTAACCGATTTTGAACCAGAATGAGAAGAACCTGCAGAGATAACAGGGGAATTTCGGATGTAAACTGAGGTGAACTGTGTTCATTTAAGCTAGGCTCAGAAGGTGTGACAGAGACTGTTTTAGGACTGTCTGCAGCAGTAATTTCATTCATGATGATCTTAGAAGGATTAATTGGTTCAGGAAAAACAGGTTGAGAAGAAGATTGTGAGGCAAAAGGAAAAATATTCTCATAGAAAGAGACATGTCTAGAGTAAAATATTTCATGATTATGAAGATCAAACAACAAATATCCTTTAACACCATGAGTATGACCAATGTGAATACACTTTCTTGCTCTAGGTTGAAACTTTGTCCTATGAGCTGTGTGAGTGGTAGCATAACAAAGAGAACCAAACACTCTAAGTGATGAAATGCCAGGCAGCTTATTGTGGAGAAGGAAGAAAGGAGACTGTGACTTAAGTTTGGTGGAAGGTAACATGTTAATAATATGCACAGAATGTGATACTGCAAAATCCCAGAAACGAATAGGTAAGTTGGACTGAAACATAAGAGATCTTGCAAAATTTAAAATGTGTTGGTGCTTTCGTTCAACTACCCCATTTTGTTGGGGAGTTTCTGTGCAAGATTTCTGATGAATAATGCCTTTAGAGGCATAGAAATTGAGCATGTTAAACTCCACACCATTGTCTGAACGAACAATTTTCACAGATACACCAAACTGAGTGTGAACCAATTGAATAAAATGCATTCGGTGATCTCTAGTTTCAGATTTAGCTTTCATTAACCTAATCCATGTGTGCCTAGACTTGTCATCCACAATAGTTAAGAAGAATTTATTGCCATGAATAGAAGGGACAGAATATGGTCCCCAAATATCAACATGAATGATGTCAAAATTAGAATTGGCAGTAGAAACACTAATGGGAAAAGAAAGCTTCTTTTGTTTAGCAAAGTGACAAGTATCACAAGCATTATGAATAGAACTGGGTATATTACAATGGTGTTTTTGAATGTTTGTATAACATTTTTCAGATGGATGACCCAGCCTATGGTGCCAAATATCTATATCCAAACCAGAAAGAACATGATTTGCACAATGAATGAAATGAGAAGAAGAGGAGACAGAACCGAAATCAGTAACCAATGTATATAGTCGTCCTTGCTGCCTAGCAGTGCCAATCATCCTCAAAGAAGGGAGGTCCTGGATCAAACAAGCAGAATCTGTGAAACTGACTTGGCAAGATAATGTTTTGGTAAGTTTAGAAATTGAAATCAAATTGTTGGAGAAATTAGGAACATATAAAACATCATATAACACAAGGGATGATGTTAAATGGATAGTACCACTGTAAGTAGCTAAGGAAACATTACCATTTGGTAGAGAAACTGATATAGGTATGATGGCTTTGTAATTGGAAAACCAATGAAAAATAGAAGTGATAAGGTCAGTTGCTCCAGAATCAACAATCCAGTGAGTAAGATTGTTACCTTGTGAAGATGTATTAGATGCAATGTTGTGTGCACTGACTAAATTTGCAGAAGTAGCTGTTGCTGTAGGTGGTGTGGAAGGTAGGAGAGCCAACAAGCTTTGGATTTGCTCACGAGAGAAACCAAGCATTGAATCAGTAGGCTTGTCTTCAGAACCAGAAACATTGCTAGATGAATCTGTGTAGACATTGTTGGTAGATTTCTTGTACTTATAACCTGGAGGATATCCATGCTTAATGAAGCATGTGTCAACAGTGTGATTGGTTCTGTTACAATGAGTGCACAATCGGCCAGATGAATTCTTCTGTTGAAATGGCTTTCCTCTTCCATAACCACGACCTTGTGAAGAACCAGGAATACACCGACAAAGAAGAGCGAGAGAGTGGGCAAAAGACCAGTAGTCAATTGCCTTTCTTGCTGAATTATCATAGAGTAAACCTTGGGAAGAGAAGGTAAGGGTTCCATCAAAAGGATTTGGGATTTTACATGTGCATAGTTGTAATTAAGTCCTTGTAGAAAGGAAATCACACAATCGTTATCTCTATATTGTTGAACAGTCTTGGAGGTGTTACAACAACAATCAACAGAGGATGCACAAGAGGGAATAGGCCTGAAATTGCAGAGTTCATCCCATAGAACTCGCATCTTGGTGAAATAAGCACTAATTGTCATATCAGCTTGTTTAAGAGAAAAAATATCATGCTGTAATTGAGCAATTCGCATGTAATCACCTTGAGAAAATCGACTCTTCAATTCTTGCTAAACTTTATACGCTTCAGTAATCCAAAGGATGCTTGAAGAAATTTCAGTTGAGACTGCATGATTAATCCAAGACAGGACAAGCATGTTGCACCGTTTCCACAGCGAGAAGTTTGGATCTGTTGGCGACGGTTTCTGGACAGAACCATCAACGAACACAAATTTATTTTTCATTTCAAGAATCGCAAAAGGTGAGAAGGCGAAGATGCCATTGGAACGAAAAAGGTGCAGGAATCGCAAGAACCGCGAATGAAAATCGCGATAGCAGAAGAACTCAAGAGCCGCGAAGGAAGAATCGCGAGAGAAGGGATTTCAGAGAGATGCGAAAGTTTTCTATGATACCATGTAAGTTTGTAAAATTCAATCTGAATTTCATTTCACTGAATAGTTGGTATATATACAAGAGAAAAACAGTGAAAACTGTCTTAACAAAACTATGACAGCTGCTTAACTATCTCTAACAGAAACACTAATGAACTAAGTAGCTAGCCTAATCATTTACAGCCTGTAATTAAATACAATTAGACATTAAATACAATTTAAATATCTGACATCCATTTCAATAACGTAAGATAATTTTATCATTTTCTAGTCATATAGTGCCAAACAACATGAATTTTTCTATACATTTAATTATTTAATTTGGATATATTAAAACAAAATGAAAACAAACAAAATGATATGGGCTGAGCCCCTAGAACCATCAGCAGCCCGAGAGAATAGAAAAGGGTTTGAAACCCACTATCCCAATAATCTTAAAACAAAAATAGAAATAATAATAACAACAACAACAACAACAAACCCTAAACCCTAAACAAGAACAACAACACAAAATGATGCAATAAAATGTTTTTTTATTGATAAGGGATTGTGTCTTGTATAAGCAACAAAGTTCAAGTTTAAGGTCCCTTCCCTTTCGGCTAGATCTGCTCCAATGGGTAAAAAACAAATAAGGCATTGTTGCTTAAAGATAAGCAATGCATAAGGTCTATGCGTTAAATATGCTCTAAGGGCCCCAAATCCCCAAGATCTAAATGATACACACAATGGAGAGAGGAAGCTGATGCGTGTATGTGTGTGTGTGAGAGACAGAGAGATGACAGAGATGGAGGTACAGAGAGAGAAAGGGGGGAGAGCGAGGGCTTAGGGGGGTGTGGTAGCACCTTGGCCACCGGTTGGGTTCGCGGTGGCCGAATGGGGATGTGGATGCCCGAGGGTGGCTGAAGCGCATGATGGCTGCGGAGTGTGTAGGAGAACCACTACTAATGGTGGTGCGCAGCATCGGAATTCCGCTACTAAGGAATGTTATGGTTTTAGTTGGAGAAGGGAGCAAGCCCGAGCTGTCTTGAAAAAGAATTATCCTCTCTTTAGCTATTTGCCCTCTCCAAACCTAACTATATATTTGTGCAAATAGGTAGGGCAGTGGACAACCCCTTTGTAAGACGGCTAAGTTATTGAATGGAGAAAGCTTTTGTGACCTATCACATGGCAAGTGCTCTTTTTCTTATTTGCACACGAAACATTCACAATTAGAGATAAAAGGTACTAGCATTTCTCAATCAGTACTTGATTTTATCTTTTTTTCCTAAAATAAAAGAGAACTTTATTTGGTTCTTGTAGGATATAAGGAGAAACTAGAAATATGATGACAAGTTCTTTTGCAGACGATAGTGGGGGATCTAGTAAATCACTCACTGATTAGAAAGTAGGCTATCTACTCTGTAGCTTTGACCATGTTATACTTTCTTCATATTTTATTCACCTATTTAGATAATTGAGTTAATGACCAATTTGGTCCCCAAAACTAAAAAAAAAAAATCAAATCAGTTTGGTCTCCTATTTATCAATATTCTAAATTAATCCATGTGTTTTAAAAACGTGTATCAGTTAGGTCTCTCCGCTAGTCTCTGTCTGTTAATAGAGTTAGGGATGCTGATGTGTCACATTAAGTGTTTCGCTGGCACACACGTCACTTTCCACATAAGTTATAAATCATATGGACTTGTTTGCCAATAAGTGACTAAATTGAAGAAGTATTTGTAACTGTTTTAATTATGTTTCCATACGTGAGGGTTATGAGATATGGTATTAGAGGTCCTCTTATAACACCAAATGCAAGTGTCAAAGCAACTCCAATGAGAGCACCAACTCCAGTGAATCCAACACCACCACCACCACTAGTCGTGGTTCCACCACCAATCATGGTCCCAATTCCACCACCACCAGGAGCTACACAATCTATTAGGGGAGAACAATTCATGCAGTTCATTCCAGCTCCATGACTTCACCAGTATTGTCCAAGGCAGTAGTAGAAAGCATACCTATTATGGTCATTTATGTTTTCTTTATTGATGCGCATGCACATTATGGTGCACTTTTTTGTGTGAATAATGCCTTGACAGGATTGTTTTGATGATTGACAAAAGAATTATCACAAATAGTCAAATGTGCAAAAAGCGGAAAAGTACACCAAGACGCACACCAAGGATCGGAGGTTCTCGAGTCTTTGGGTTTTTGGGTATTTACCTAGGACTATTTGTAAGTAGTAATAAAAAGCTCTCAATTAAAATTAAATCACACACTCACAAAGCTTTTATCCTAAATGGATTTTATGACATTTTTTCCTAAACTATTTCAATGACAAAATAGTTTGAAAAATGTCTTAAAAAAATTTCATTTTTCGGCACTCATCCAATGTGACAAACAGAATGCCCATAAACGATTATGGGCCATCCTATAATCGATTATGGAATTACATTTTGCTATTCCATGTTTTTTAAACATCTTGCAATCAATTATAACATTTAGCATGATCGATTATTTAAAGAATGATGCATCTCCGTGTTTTCACACTTAGATAATCGATTATAAGCTTTATATAATCGATTATGGTCTTTCAAATTGCGCTCAGATTTCAAGTTTTCAAATGTATAATCGATTATATATTTGTATAATCGATTACATTAGGATCAAATCTCCTGATTGAGCGTAATGGGTGTTTTCTCATTTAATATCACACGCTCTTTCATTGCCTATATAAACACAGCACCAGGTGCTCCAAAATACGACACTACACTATTTGGTTGTGCTGAAACTCTGTCAAATTATTTCTCAATCACTCACTCATATTTGAGCACAAAAATTTCTTTAAGTGCCTTTTAATAATACATAGTTTTACTTGTATTTTTTTGAGCTTCATTTTGTTATATCTGCACTTTTGAGTGTATCTTTCTCATCTCATTTTATTTGGAAAAATTATTTTTTGAGTGGGAATCCCAAGTTGTTCATAGAGAGGTGATATCTCTTGAACGTATTGCTCTGGTTTAGAGTTATAAGGGTTTCTAGCTAAACCTGATTTAAAAACTAATGTTTTAGTGAAAATCCCTTAGTGTTTTGCTTGGGGGACAGGACGTAGGCCATAGGGGTGTTTGGTGGCCGAACCTGTATAAATTGTTGTGTGCTCTTTTCTGCTCTCTATCTCTTTATTATTCAAGCAATTTATTTTTCAGCTCTTTATTTTTATTGCCTTTACTTTCAGTCATTTACATTTTAGCAATTTTATTTCTGTCATTTATTTTATTGCAAGTTAATTTCTGCAATTTATATTTCAAGTCTATTAATTTTTCGCAGTTAAATTCTTGCAAGTTATATTCTAGCACTTTATTTGCAAAAGTTTTTAAAAGCACTGCTCATACACAATTCACCCCCTCTTGTGTTTGGAGTCACTTGGCAACAAGTGGCATCAGAGCTAGACTCTTGTTTAAAGGACTTAACTGTCTCAAGAGAATGGCTTCAAACAATAACGAGGGAAGCTCTATGAACAGACTCCCATTTTTCAATGGTGAGGGGTAGGGTTATTGGAAGGATACAATGCAAATTTTTCTTGAGGGTGTTGACCTCGATAATTGGGATGCTGTGGAAAACTGTAACGACCCGTTTCTGGACCGCTACTAAACTAGAACTAAACCTGTATGTGATGCATTTTTAAAACGATACTCTTGTGTTCTTCCGAAAATGTGGTACATTTTTTTTTAAAAGCAACATCATCTGCAAGCACGTACAGAGTAACTACAACGTTTCGAAACATGGTGCAATCTGGGACGCAAGACACATGCACTGGGAATACATACATGCATATATAGGCAAGTCATCATATACAGTACGTGCAAAAGAAAACAGTGCAGAAATGTACAGATAATACACCTATGGTATGAAGACCCTCATAAGAGTAGTCATACCCCGGGGGTACTCCCAGCAGACACCCACGCAGGAGGCTACTCCAAAAGTAAACCGCCAGTCTACCCTGTAGTACAAAAAAAATCCCGAGCCGGACTGGTCACCAACTAACTGTACACTAAAAGTAAATACTATAGTCATCCAAAATAACATAACAACAGTCAGACAACACGACAACTACAGATAACTACCCGGATCCTCAGATGGATCCTCCTCCTCATCCATCGAGTCCTCTCCAGTCAAGTCGATAAAAGGTGCCGCAACAGGCACATCCTCGGGTACATCACTAGGCACATACTCTCCGACCATATCGTCCTCATCAGGTCTCGCCTCAAGATAATCAGCCTCGCCGCACATAGCACAGATAGGAGGTGGATCTGCTGGTGGAGTGGAGGTCCTAACAACAGCAGGGAAAACCGGCTCAACTGGAGGAGTCAGGATGGCCGCAGCTCTGGAGGTAGACGCTCCTGCAGTCCCGCGTCGAATCACGCTCTTGCGAGCGGTCACTCTGATCCTCGGCCCTCATCCTCAACCTCGGGAAGCAAAATAGGAAGTAGTATGCCCCGGAACATCGGGAGGTCCCTCAGGTGAGGAAGACGAAGCTGGTGCAGTCCTCCCTCTCTCCATAGTATGCCAGGCGTCCACTATCTGCAACATCTGGATCGGAAAGCTCACCGTACGTCGTGAAGTCTCCTGTCTCACCACGACACCATCCTCTCTGAAACTCTGAACAACATCCCCAGTATATACAACGCGACGTGAGATAGGGTCAAACTCCATCGTCGCGGGTAGCTCCAAGTCTGGGACATCAAAGAAGATCTCTGGTGACATCCTCATTGCTGGTATCGGTACACTCTTCGCCATCACTTAGGTAACCATCATGAATCGAAGGTACCACAGAAAAGGGTCAACTTCTCAATAAATCAGGAAATAACAATCATAACAATGGGCAAAACAAGTATATGCACAGTATTCGAGACGCAACTCAAACTCTCACAAGACTCGACTCAATTCTCATATTCTCTAGACACTTGACAATTTTTCGGAATGTAACGCCGACCCATCCACTGAATGTCAGTTGTAGCCTTGGGCTCTTTGCTCACCCTAGAACATTCAGCTCAGGTTCCTTGATGCTACGACGCCTAGCTAATCTGCCAAAAAACCAGCCGGAGCCGTTTAGGGGATCCTAGCACCCTAGGTTAATCGGATCAAAGCTCAAAAACGTCACGACCCTCAACGACTCGACTAAACTCTCGCACTCCAATGAATAAATCGCCGTATACGATAATTCAGGAAACAATTGAATAATTATTAGACCGCATATCGAATAATATTCATGCCAAGCTCAAAATAGTGCGAATAGTTCAACAGTATAAGCAATTCATCTCAACAATCATAACTCAGCGACCAACGACAGTCAAACAACTCAGTTCATCCCTCTGCAACTCAATGGAGTTGGCAGAGAGGTAATCAAACAAGTGTGGGGGGTTAGGGACAGCTACCAACCACTTGCAGACAAGCCCACTAAATAATCAGTAAATCAAAAAGCAGTAAAACGAAGGGGTACAAGACCCTCACTTTGAACCCTGAGGTTTTCAGACTTCTTCGCATGAATACTTGAAATTAAATTCCTATCAATATCTAAGATTGCCCTTACGCACAAAACATAAACACGTAGAATATGAAGTGCCCTTACCAAAGTCAGTTTCTAGCGTGGTACCGCACGCTTCGAGCCCACGTTGCACGTTCTCCGAATTCGTAACTCCTATCATCACAAGTAAACTTAGCACAATTCTATAAACCAACTTAGGAACCTAGGCTCTCAAACATAACCCTTTCTAACCAAACATTCACACCAAACATTTAGTCACTAACTACTTGAAAGGAATAAGGTTTTGTAATCAAAATCATTTCTTAAGAAAACCAAGCATAATACATTTTTTTAATGTTCTTGAAAACTTTTAAAGTAAACACAACTCATTAAACACTTTTCATAAATCTTATAAGTTTTTAAAAAACATACTCATTCAAGCATTTTAACCAAGTTTACAAACAAAATCTTCCCTTTTCACACCCCTTAGGCCTCTCGGCCGCACCCCCCTTTTCTCATAAAAAAATGCCAAACTTCCTTGTTTACAATCTAACAACCCATTTTCAAGTCATTCATTTATACTTCAAGACATCAAGACGTCAAGTCATACTCAAGACATAACTCAAAGTACATTTCAAACATAATCCAAAATATTTTCAAATACTTCAACAGCAAAGTTTCCATGAACTCTTTCAAATTTTCTTTTGATTCAACCAATGCCAATAATTCAAAAACAAGACTCAAATCAATTCCATATACAACTAGTGCATTAAAAACAACTAAATCAAGCATTCAAAACCCATTTTCGCAATGCGCATAAACAAGAATTTTCAATAATCTTTTTACTACCTCTTGAATCCAAGTTTTTCCACCAAATAAAATTCAAAACAAAAGCAACTACTAACACTAATTAAAGGAAGATGCAAAACAATTTTTTTTCTCCTAACTCTCTCCTAGGCTCACGGCCTCAACACTTTTTTTTATCAAAATTTTATAACTCTTCACCCTACACCAATAACACTATTTTAATCAATTCTTTTCCTCATCAAACCACAATTAGACATCTTGAAACAGTTTACTAACAAGTCTAGGCATGATTTTCAACATTTCTAGAGCCTCACATTTCTAAATGAAATACCTAATCATGCTTCTAACACAAAACTTTGAACTACAATAACAAGATTAACACATAGCAAGCTAGGAACAACAATCAATCACATGTCTTAACCATCAAAACCCACATAGCAAGCTAGGAACAAAAATCAATCACATGTCTTAACCATCAAAACCCACATTTTCACCACTTCAAGAATAGGTTCAAGCCATAAAATAACTTAATCAACAAGTAAATCCCAAACTATGAACAAATACAACAACAACAACATCAAAGAAGCTTATTTAACCAATTAATCACTTGATTCATTAACGATCACACCAAGCCCAATTCTTCTCCCTTAGGTCACGCCTAAGGTTCCAAGGAATAGAGGTTGAAGTGTTCATCTCCTCTTATGATCACAATCAAGCAAAATCAACACAACATAAAGCATGAAAACAAGAAAGAAAAGAGAAAAGAACCACCACCTCCTCCTCCTATGAGGTCGCGGCCAAGGGGCTGTTAGAGGGGGAAAGAAATGCTTCTCCAAAAGCTTGGTGGTGAGCTAGGTAGTGATGGCGTTGTAGAAGGAGAACTAGCACAAGAATGGAGGTAGAAAATGAAGTGGATCAAGGTTTTGTGAAGGAAGCATCCATGGAGGTGGAGAGCTTCTCTCTCAAGAAATGAAGAAGAAGAAGATATGAAGGGTAGAGAGAGGGAGGGGTCGGCCTAGGGCTGAAATAAGGGGAGGGATATTTTATTTTTTTCAATTAAAACAATGCTTGGTTAGTAATGGTTTAGGAAAAGTAAAAAAAGACTAATCACACAAAATATGACACCTAGCAACTTTATGAGATGCTAATCACATCAATAAGTCCTACCCATCTAATCTCACACCTCTCATGATTACCCTCTAATTCTAGAGTCTAAGGGTTGTGAAAACACGGCGTCGAAAAACCCGCGTTACCTATAAATTCGCGAAAATTAATTTAACGAGAAATTAATTCATCGCGTGATAATATTTAATTATAAATAATACCAATCATGTCAAACACTCAAAAATAGTCTCAACAAGTTACGTTTCGATTTTCATCGAAATCGGGATTCATTTAGAATTTTATCTGCGGCGAAACTGCTCGGCGATTCGAAACGCAATGAAACTTCATTGGAATTTTTCGACGATATTCGAACCGTGAATTAATATAAAATATCAACTCTCAATTATAATTTGATCTTGATTTAATTAATTCACTTACTTAGGGAACAAGAAATTGCTTATTATAGCATAAATACGACAAAATACAATAAATAACACCAAATAACGCATCGTAAAAATACGAGTGTTACAATACTCCCTCTCTAAAAATAGTTTCGTCCTAGAAACTATGGGTAAGATACGTACCGATAAAAAGTTTTGGATACTGGTTCTTCATCTTCTCTTCCAGTTCTCATGTAGCATCTCCGGTCTTCTGATCCCACACGACCTTGACAAGTTGAATCTCCTTGTTCCTTAACTGCTTGGCCTTTCGGTCGACAATCCTTGCGGGTGATGCTTCGAATGATAGGTCATCCCTTAGTTGAATCACATCTGGTTCAATGACATGAGAGGGGTCAAAAATATATTTTCGCAACTGTGAGACGTGAAAGACGTCATGAATGTTTGACAAGAAGGGTGGCAAAGCAATCTTATATGCCACTGGACCAATACGTCGAAGAATCTGGTATGGTCCAATAAACTTAGGAGTAAGTTTCTTGGATTTGATCGCTCGACCAACTCCAATAATAGGTGTGACTCGGAGGAATACATGCTCTCCCTTTTCAAACTCTAGCGGTCGGCGACCCTGGTCCGCATAACTCTTCTGTCGACTCTGAGATGTCCGCATCCTATCTCTGATCAGTCGGATCTTCTTGGTAGTCTGCTGGATCATGTCTGGTCCCACGACAGAACTCTCACCATTCTGGTACCAACAAAGAGGCGTCTGACACTTAACGCTTCAAAAGGTGACGTACCGATACTCGCGTGAAAACTGTTGTTGTAGGTGAACTCCACTAGCGGTAAGACACCGTCCTAACTCCTTAATCATCATTGCTGAAACTAAAATGCTCTTCCTGCTTAGTGCATCAGCTACGACGTTCGCCTTCCCTGGATGATATTCCAAAGTGAAGTCGTAGTCTTTCAGAAATTCTGTCCATCTTCGTTGTCGCATGTTGAGTTCCTTCTGATCGAACAAGTACCTCAAGCTCTTGTGGTCGCTGTAGACAGTGAATGTACTCCCATAAAGGTAGTGTCTCCAAATCTTTAGTGCAAAAACCACTGCAGCAAGCTCCAAATCGTGCGTAGGATAATTTCTCTTGTGAATCTTGAGCTGTCTCGAAGCATAAGCCACAACTTTCCGATGTTGCATCAGCACACATCCTAATCCTTGGTGTGACGCATCGCAATAAACCTCGTAAGTTTCTTCCGGTTGTGGTAAAATCAACACAGGTGCTGTTGTCAAAAGCTCCTTCAGTCTCCGAAAACTGGATTCGTACTCTTCAATCCATGCAAAAGGTTGATCCTTCCTTGTAAGTCGTGTAAGCGGTGCGACAATCTTCAAAAAACCTTCAATAAACCTCCGATAATAGCCTGCTAATCCAACAAAACTTCTGATATATGTTACGGTCTTCGGTTGTTCCCATGCTAACACAGCTTTAATCTTAGCTGGATCCACAGCTATTCCATCTCTGGTTATCACGTGTCCAAGAAAATTCACCTCCTCTAACCAGAACTCACACTTAGAAAGGTTAGCATAAAGCTTCTTCTCTTGTAGTATCTGCAATACTTGGCGTAGATGCTCTTCGTGCTCCTCTCTACTCTTCGAATAGATCAGAATGTCATCTATGAACACTACCACAAACTGATCCAAGAATGGGTGAAAGATCCTGTTCATGTAGTCCATAAACACTGCTGGTGCGTTCGTCACTCCGAATGGCATTACTAAGTACTCGTAGTGACCGTATCTCGTCCTGAAAGCTGTCTTGGGGATATCCTCTTCCTCCACTCGAATCTGATGGTAACCTGACTTTAAGTCAATCTTGGAAAATATCGCAGCTCCTCGTAGTTGATCCATCAAATCATCAATACGCGGAAACATATACCAATTTTTGACAGTAATTTTGTTGAGTTGACGATAATCTACGCACAGTCTTGGTTTTCCATCCTTCTTCTTCAGTAGCAGCACTGGGGCTCCCCATGGCGACACACTTGGTCGTATGAAGTGCTTCGACTCCAAATGCTCAATCTGAGATTTCAACTCTTTCATCTCAGCTAGAGACATCTGATAGGGCGCTATCGAAATCGGTCCTGTTCCTGGAAGCAAATCGATGGAGAATTTGATTTCCCTTGCTGGCGGTAATATCGACACACCTTCCGAAAAAACATTAAAGAAGTCGCAAACCACAGGAACATTCTTCAACTCGAGCTCTTGAGAAGCTTCTGAACTAGCGAAGTACACGTATTCCTGAGTTCCCTCTTTCAATGAAACACTAATGTGATTAACAGATAGGTAGTTGGGAATTCTGAGGTCAGGAAAAACCACAGTTTTTTGGGCACTGATCCGCTGTCGTGCACGGGTCAAAACAAATAAAATAAGAATGCAGTAACAAGGCAGTTAACCTTGGTCGTCTCACAGGGATCTCTAATTAACAATAACCAATAATAAGAACACGCAAAGAAATAAAGTTGGGGGGATTTCGATTCAAGAAACAGGTTATAAAAGATGTAAATATCAATATATAAAAAAGACTAATCCACTGGTTCAAGATAATTAATATTTGGATCTATCACGGGTTTCAAAGGATTATTCTATTTCGTGATTCTATTCTTGTTTGACCATAAAATTAATCAATCAAGCGTCAATTAACTTTATAAGAATTCCTACTGTAATACAGAATTAATTAAGCATCAACTAAGCATCACAGAATCGATTAATCATGATTAAGGAACAAGCGTCACAAGAACACAATTAATATAATAACCGAATTCAATCAAACCTACAACTAAGCGTTATAGATCCTAATAATCTCTATTCGAAATAAACTAAAGCAAGCGTTCAATTTAATTCAAATAATCTCAAATCAGAGAGCAAAAACGAAGTTGATATGATTAAGCATCAATACCCAAAACGAATTTGCAAACAGAAATCAAAGAGATGAAAGATCAAAAGGAAAAGAAATAGAAACACAAAAATCAAAATTAACAATAATAATCAAACCTCAAGATCCTTATAAAAACTCCTTAACCGGTGAATTAATCTAAGGTCTTAGCCTTCCATAGAAGGATTTGACAAAAACGAAATTAAGAAGGGGAGAAGGAGAAAAGATTGCTAAAACTAAAAAACGGCAAAATATTCAAAAGTAATCAAAAGGTAAATCCTAAGACTCTAAAAATCCTATTTATAATGTCTCCTTAGGTTAACCTAGGTAACTTGAAGTTTATGACCAAAGAGAACGGCCCAAAAGAGATTAATTAGCCCAATAACAACTAATCACATGAGTAATTGATCCAAAACTCGCAGTGAACCTCGCCTGCAGTAGTAAAGTGGATTTTCGACCTTCGAAACGGCAGAACTGGGCTTCGGTGCCAACATAAGAATTGTAGCTCTGCTTCTTAGCTTTCCAACGCCACAAAGAACACTGAAATCGGACAAGTATAGCCCAAGTTATGGCCTGTAGAAGCGACATGGGTCAGGATGTAACAAAATCCAAAAATTAGCAAATAATTCCACTAAAGCCCAATCAAGACCCAAAGATATAAAACCATGTTAAAAAGTAGTTGTTGGGCAAAACACACAATTAAGAACACCAAGTGCAAAGCTATAAAAGATGCATTAAAATGCATTGATCAAATTCCCCCACACTTAAGCTTTTGCACTCCGAGCAAAACTCATAGTCAAAACAAAGCAAAGATGCATTTCCAATGAATCCCAAGGATGCATAGTGGCAAGCAAAATGCTCATTCAATGTTTCAAGGACTCATGGCAATCATGAACAACATCTTATTACTTTTAAAGCAAACAAGAGGATAGAATAACCAAGGAATGCATCAAAAGTGATAGAATCCTCACAGAAAAATATTTCTCTCAAACTCTCAAGTGTCTAGGCTAATGTTTACACTCAAATCACATCATGAAAGCTAGCACTACTATAGGCATGACAAGACTCTAACATCCACACTTGAAACACATGCACACAAAGATCAAAATGTCTTTATTAAGGTTATAATGAGGCTAAGGTCAAGGTGGGATAATTGAAAGGGTAACTAGGCTATAAAATCAAAGAGGATAGAGGAGCAATGGAAAACAATTGCCAAATAATCATGTGGGGCAATTCAACCAAATTTCAATCAATTTTCCACTTTCCCACTTTTCTTCTTTTTCTCTTCTATTTTACCAAAAGTTGTGCTCCACTATTTTTTTTATTTTTTTTCTGTTTTTTTTTTAAACTTGCCAAAATCCCAATGAAGCACAACATTACATTAGATATTCTATCACTACCACATTTTTGAGCCCCCCCACACTTATGCAAAATTTATTCTCATTTTTTTTCAAAGCTCCTTTATCCCCTAAGATTGGGTCATATCATGGTTTTTCACTTTTAGGCTTGTAATGAGCTATAAAACAAAGAATGAGATAAATAGGCTCAAAGGGGCTAAACAAAGGGATAATTGCAAGATAGGCTTATTTGGCTAGTGGCTAAAAAGAACAAAATTTGCCTAGATCATTTCAATGCATGCATGTGAACAAGAGTTTCAACAAGAGTCAAGTCAAGTTCTAGAGTAACCAACAATCATGAGTGAAATCACACAAGAAAGAAAGAGAATGACAAAATGTATTCCATCCATTATAAGGCCCAAATCTCACCAAGGAAAATGATCTATCACAAAATATGCACAATTTAATATTTCAATCCAACTTATCACACTAAGAATGCAAGGAAGTCATCCATATCATGCCACAAGACCTATAGTCCTAGAATAGTGAAATCACTCCCCACTCATATAAACCTAGAAATCCAATGAAAATGCATGCAATTTTTTTTATAATAACAAAAAACTCAAAACAAAAAACAAGAACAAAACTACGCTAAAAGATCCCCCCCACACTTAAATCACACATTGTCCTCAATGTAAGCAACAAGTATAAAATAAGAGTAAGGAGTAAGGAAAGAAAACTCCCTCTTCAAGGTGGCTTTTTCAAGTGGAGCTCTTCTACAGTCTCCTCTTCAAGTACGGGGCTCTCATGGAAAAGCTTGAGGCGGTGTCCATTGTCTTTGAAGACTTTACTGGTGGCTTCAATTTTTATTCCCTTTGCATCATAAGGAAAAGTGCTAGTTGCAACAAAAGGGTCAATCCACTTGGATCGAAGCTTACCCGCCATGATTTTAAGGCGAGAATGGAACACATGGAAGTGTTTGATTTTCTTCTTCTTCACAACATCCTTCTTCTGCTCAATGGAGGGAAGTATCTTGGTGGATGGAGTTGTGAATACATGCCTTGACAGGATGGTTTTGATGATTGACAAAAGGGAGTTTTGCAAATAGTCAACCGTGCAAAAAGTGGAAAAGAATACCAAGACACATATCAAGAATGATAGTTTCTCAAGTCTTTGGGTTTTGGGTATTTATTTATTTTTATTAAGACTATTTGTAAGTAGTAATAAAAAGCTCTCAATTAAAATAAAATCACACACTCACAAAATGATTTTTATTCTAAAATTGATTTTATGATAATTTTTCTTAAATTATTTTTAGGCACAAAGTATTTTGAAAAATTCTTAAGTTGTGCTCAAAATATTGTTTGGAAAATATTTCAAGTTTTCTTTGGGGAAGTCGCGTGCCGAGCTGAGGTCGCGTGCCGAGCTGAGGTCGCGTACCGAACTGTGGGGAAGTCGCGTGCCGAGCTGAGGTCTCGTGCCGAGCTGTGAGGAGGTCGCGTGCCGAGCTGTGAGGAGGTCGCGTGCCGAGCTGTGAGGAGGTCGCGTGCCGAGCTGAGGAGGTCGCGTGCCGAGCTGTGAGGAGGTCGTGTCTGTGCCGAGCTGTGAAGAGGTCGTATGCCGAGCTGAGGAGGTCGTACGAGCTGGGGAGAGGTCGTATGGAAATACGATGTCGAACTCCAAGTGTGTCCGAGAATCATTTCCGTCTCCGTGTTTTCAAATTCTTCATAATCAAAACGCAACGGGCAGATTTCCCTTTTAATGCTGCAACGGACAAATTATCCTTTTAATAATCAAAACACAACGGGCAAATTTTTTAATGCTACACGCTCCTCCATTGCCTATAAAAGCAACAGCACCGGATGTTTTTAAACAAATACACTCACTTACTCTTTGTGCCAAAACTCTATCAAATATTCTCCATTACTCACACTTATTTGAGCACAATTTTTTGAGAGCCTTTTTTATTCTACATAATTTGAGTTGTATTATTTGAGCTTCAATTTGTTATATCTGCACTATTGAGTGTATCTTTCTCATCTCATTTTATTTGAGAAAATCATTTCTTTTTGGGTAGGAATCCCAAGGTGTTCATAGAGAGGTGATATCTCTTGAACGTATTGCTCTGGTATAGAGTTGTAAAGGTTTCTAGCTGAACCTGATTTAAAAGCTAGTGATTTAGTGAAAATCCCATAGTGCTTTGCTTTGGGGACAGGACGTAGGCCACAGGGGTGTTTGGTGGCCGAACCTGTATAATTTGCTCTGTGCTCTTCTTTGCTCTCTGTCTCTTTATCATTCAAGCACTTTATTTATTTTTGTTCTTTATTTATTTTTCGGTCATTTATTTTCTGTCATTTATTTATTGCAATTTATTCTTCAAGTTATCTATCTTTTCGCAAGTTATTTCTTTCAAGTTTTTTTTTTAATTCAGTAATTTATCTGTAATTTTTTTATAAGCACCGCTATCACAATTCACCCCCCTCTTGTGTTTGAAGTCACTTGGTAACAGGAGTTACATCAGAAGCTTGCAGTGTAGCAACATCATTTGTAACATTAGCAGGCACAACCATGCAATTTGTAACATCAGAATGAGTATCCTCAACTAAGTCAGCAAGTACTTCTATTTGAAAAAGAGAAGGCTCTTCCATGGGATGCTTCATAGTAGCATTAAAGATGTTAAATTTAACTATGCTATCCCCAAATTCCATGGAGAGTGTTCCAGCATGGACATCAATCTTGGTTCTTGCTGTTCTTAGGAATGGTCTGCCTAGGATGATAGGTGCCCTGCTGGATTGTGTCTCTCCCTCCATGTCCAGAATGTAAAAATCTGCGGGAAAAATCAAGTCATTAACCTTAACAAGTACGTCCTCCACAAGTTCGGTAGGGTGAGCATTGCTCCTGTTTGCCAACTAAATAACAACACCTGTATTCTGCAAAGGTCCAAGAGCCAGAGAGTTAAAAATAGATGTAGGCATCACATTAATGGAAGCACCTAAATCCAAAGATGGCATTTTCAAATTTACTCGCCTATGGTACATGGAATAGTAAAAATTCCTGGATCCTTGCACTTTGGGGCATCATGGGTTGTATGAGTGTAGAAACATTGCGACTCATGTTGACCTTTTCATTTCCCTTCACCTCCTCCTCCTTTTGTGTGTGCCTGACTCTTTGAGGAACTTAGCATATCTTGGAATCGCTAATCGCTTCAAGGAGAGGAATATTCACTTCAACCTTCCTAAATGTGTCCAAGATTTCCCTGTCATTATCTGCCTCATCCATCTTCTTAGTTATCACGACCCTTTGAGGAAAGGGAAGTGGTATAGGTTGTGTATCATCATCTTCATCAAGAGGAGAAGTAGGTGCGAAATTGGCTTATCATTTTTTCTGCTTGCCACTTGCATTTTCTGTGGAGGAGGTTACGGAGTGTTATGACTTTTCCAGATCTAAGAGTGATTGCACCGACATTTGGATTCACTCTTGGTTGAGCAGTAAATTTCCGACCCCCGAGATCGTGATCGATTAATGGAAGTTGCTAGCTGTCCAATTTTTGTCTCTAAATTCTGAATGGTTGAATCTGTTCTCTGCTGAAATTAGAGATTTTGGAGTGCCATTTGCTTAACAAGGTCTTCTAATGAAGGTTGATTTTCTTTGAAATTTGGCGAGAGGCGGAGTTGCGACTGAGCTTTGTGTAGAAAGCATCTCCCCATCTCGAGGTTTGGATGGTTTCTCCAATTGGGGTTGTACTGTTGGAAGACAGATCATAGTTGGGCCGGGGCTCGCTATTGAATATATTTGCTGCATAGGCCTGAGGAGTATTAGCATTGTCACTCTCCTGCAATGTAGGACATGCATCTGTAGGGTGCTCTGCAGAGGTGCAAATACCACAAACTCTCGCTGCCTGAGTTTTAGTTGCAGCTAACTTTTCCACCAATGAAACAAGTTTATCAAGCCTGGTCTCTAAGTTCTTGTGTTCAGCAGCCTGTATCTCATTGACTCCTTTTGTCAAAGACCATCAATTGTTTCGGTAGTGAATCTGGCGAGAATTAATGGACATGTTCTCAATCGTGCTTCTTACATCTGGAGGTTTTATCCACAAGTGCTCCTCCGCTAGCAAGATCCATGATGTTTCATCCATAGGCGTGAAGCCTTCATAAAAATCTTGGATGAGCATTTGCTCGAAATCTGATGGTGAGGGCAGCTTGCACACAACTTTTTAAATCTCTCCCAGTATTCATGCAAAGATTCATTTGCAATCTGCCTGATGCCACATATTTCCTTTCTGATTGAAGCAGCTCTAGAGGCAGGGAAGAATTTCTCCAGAAACAACTTCTTCAATTCATTCCAGCTTGTCACAGAACCTGGTTGAAGGTAGTACAACCAGTCCTTGGCAGTGTCTTGCAATGAGAATGGGAAAGCCCTCAGCTTGATGTCGTCTTCTGGGACACCTTGAGGTTTCATGGTGGAGCATACAATATGGAACTCCTTAAGATGTTTGTGAGGATCTTCACCTGCAAGACCATGAAACTTAGGAAGCAAATGTATTAAGCCAGATTTAAGCTCAAAAGGCACCTCAACATCAGGGTATTCAATGCATAAATCATTATAAGTGACATCAGGTGCAGCAAGTTCCCTTAATGTTCTAGCAGTCATTGTATCAGAATCAAAATCAGAATCAAAATTAGAATCAAATAGAGTATGACTAAATAAGCTATAACTATCACTATCACTATCACCTATATGATCACTACCTATGTTATTACTAGTCATGCATCATGAACTAACAAATCAGAAAATACCAACAATGTCCTAATCGCTAAAACACTAAAGAAATCGAGAAACCCTATCAAATAAAATCTAAAAACAGCACCAAAAATCTCTAAAAATCAAATAAAGATTACGGTAATTTTATTGGATTTTTTTGAAAAAACGAAAAAAATAAAAAAAATAAAAAAGTGGTCTAAACGATGGAATTTCGGATTTTTAACCTCTACTCCGTATATCAGTTCTTGATATGGGACTTTTGATCCTTGATTTTTTCCGGATTTTCTGGCCAAATTTCGGAGCAATCCGAGCAAGTTGATTGAAAACCGATTTTTTTAGTTTCAATGCAAAATCCAACGTCAGAACCTGAAACACAATGAAACTACAAAATAAAATGTTAGAAACGTTAGTAGGATTCTTGGATTGGCTAATCTTGATTAGAGATCCCGACATGGCGCCAATTTGATCATTTGTCGTGCAGGTCAAAATAAATAAAATAAGAATGCAAGATAACAAGGCGATTAACCTTGGTCGTCTCACAGGATCTCTAATTAACAATAACCAATAACAAGAACACGCAAAGAAATAAAGTTGGGGGATTTCGATTCAAGAAACAGTTATAAAAGATGTAAATATCAATATATAAAGGACTAATCCTTTGGTTCAAGATAATTAATATTTGGATCTATCACGGGTTTCAAAGGATTATTCTATTTCGTGATTCTATTCTTGTTTGACCATAAAATTAATCAATCAAGCGTCAATTAACTTTATAAGAATTCCCTCTGTATGTCTGAATTAATTAAGCATCAACTAAGCATCACAGAATCGATTAATCATGATTAAGGAACAAGCGTCACAAGAACACAATTAATCTAATAACCGAATTCAATCAAACCTACAACTAAGCGTTATAGATCCTAATAATCTCTATTCGAAATAAACTAAAGCAAGCGTTCAATTTAATTCAAATAATCTCAAATCAGAGAGCAAAAATGAAGTTGATATGATTCAGCATCAATACCCAAAACGAATTTGCAAACAGAAATCAAAGAGATGAAAGATCAAAAGGAAAAGAAATAGAAACACAAAAATCAAAATTAACAATAATAATCAAACCTCAAGATCCTTATAAAAACTCCTTAACCAGTGAATTAATCTAAGGTCTTGGCCTTCCATAGAAGGATTTGACAAAAACGAAATTAAGAAGGGGAGAAGGAGAAAAGATTGCTAAAACTAAAAAACGGCAAAATATTCAAAAGTAATCAAAAGGTAAATCCTAAGACTCTAAAAATCCTATTTATAATATCTCCTTAGGTTAACCTAGGTAACCTAAAGTTTATGACCAAAGAGAACGGCCCAAAAGAGATTAATTAGCCCAATAACAACTAATCACATGAGTAATTGATCCAAAACTCGCAGTGAACCTCGCCTGCAGTAGTAAAGTGGATTTTCGACCTTCAAAACGGCAGAACTGGGCTTCGGTGCCAACATAAGAATTGTAGCTCTGCTTCTTAGCTTTCCAACGCCACAAAGAGCACTGAAATCGGACAAGTATAGCCCAAGTTATGGCCTGTAGAAGCGACATGGGTCAGGATGTAACAAAATCCAAAAATTAGCAAATAATTCCACTAAAGCCCAATCAAGACCCAAAGATATAAAACCATGTTAAAAAGTAGTTGTTGGGCAAAACACACAATTAAGAACACCAAGTGCAAAGCTATAAAAGATGCATTAAAATGCATTGATCAGGCACAGTCCAAAAGGACATGATGATGAGACAACCAATCCATTCCGAGAATGACATCTAGACTCTTAAGCGGCAAACAGACCAAATTAACCACAAATTTTCTACCCTGGATAACCACTACACAATTAAGGCATGCGATGTTGGTAACCAAGGTTTTAGCAGCTGGGGTAGTAACTACTAGTTTGAATGGTAAAGCAGTCACAGTCAATTTTAAACGATCTACGCAATCCGAGGAAATAAAAGAATGCGTTGCACCAGAATAAAAAAGAACAGATAGGGATTTACCCTCAATCTCACAGTCTCCCTGGATGAGATCCTCAGCTTGCTCCGCCTCTTCACCACTCATGCAGAAGACTCTGCCTTTAGCCATCGGGCGTTTTCCTTTAGCCTTTGCTGCATGCATTGCCGGTTCAGCCCTAGGTGCCTGACAATCCTTGGCGAAGTGTCCCGGCTTCTTGTAGTTGAAGCATATATCCTCCTTCGCAGTACAGCTACTCGCATAGTGCCCTGGTTTACCGCAATGGTAACAAGTTACATCGGTACTAGTCTGACTCCCGCCTCTCGCATTCTGGGCCATCGGACGATACTGTCCCTTGTTGTTGTTCCCTTGGGGTCGACTATACGGCTTCTTCTGCTGTTTTCCCTTCTGAGCAAACCGATGTCCTGTGCTCTGGGGTCTGACTGGTCCGCCAATACCACTCCTCTTCTTGGCACTTCTCATAACTTCCATCTCAACACACCTATCAATCAGTTCTTGAAGATTCCTGATTCTTAGAGATGTCACCGACTTCTGGATGTCAAACCTTAGGCCTCGCTGGAATCTCTCGCTCAACCATCCCTGGTCAGCTCGGTCACAGAACGGACTGAAGTACCTAGCAAGCGATTCAAACTTGGCAGCATACTCGGACACCGTCATGCTACCTTGCTGTAGTCGAAGAAACTCCTGCTCCTTCCCAGCTCGTGCAGTGTCAGGAAAGTACTTATCCAAAAATTTCCTGCGGAAAACTTCCCACGTGATCTCACAACGCTCTGCCGTCAAAGTTTGCTTCACTCCCTTCCACCAATACTCAGCATCTCCTAGCAACAAGTAGGTTGCGTAGTCCACCTTGACATTCTCTGGACAATGAAGTGCCTCGAAGATCTTCTCTATCTCCTGCATCCATAAATCTGCCTTATCCGGATTTGGTTCTCTGAAAAACTTCGGCGGGTCATGCTTCTGAAAATCCGCCAATCCTCTTGCTTTTGCATTCCGCTCTGCTCTTTGTTGTTGCTGCAAATTCTGCTGGGCCAAAGCCGCCGTCTGCTAGGCCATATCATTAGACTATTGAGTTGCAGCAGCCGATTGTTGAGCCATAGCCGCCGCCATTTCCGTCATTACCTGAATTTCTCGTTCCATATTGGAGTTATCTGATCCGGCTATAGGGTCTCTGCGAGGTGGCATTAGATTTCGCAAAATCCAAAACCTGTCAGTCAGCAATCAAGAAACATTGCTTCAATCAAGAAACAATTCAAACAATTTGCAGACAAGCTGCTTCACTCAGCAAACAATAGCAATACAACACAACTAATCACTCAGCAAACACAACCCGACACGGTGACCATCTCCAAAATCCTATGCACAGTCCGGTTAGAACCGAACTGCTCTGATACCACCATTGTAATGACCCATTTCTGGACCGCTACTAAACTAGAACTAAACATGTATGCAATGCATTTTTAAAATGGTACTCTTGTGTCCTTCCAAAAATGCGGTACATTTTTTTTTAAAAGCAACATCATCTACAAGAACGCACAGAGTAACAACAGCGTTTCGAAACATGGTGTAATCTAGGACGCAAGACACATGCACTGGGAATACATATATGCTTATATAGACAAGTCATCATATATAGTACGCGCAAAAGAAAACAGTGCAGAAATGTATAGAGAATACACCTATGGTATGAAGATCCTCATAAGAGTAGTCATACCCCGGGGGTACTCCCGGCAGACACCCATGCAGGGGGTTGCTCCAAAAGTAAACCGCCAGTCTACCTTGTAGTACAAAAAAACATCCTGAGCCCGACTGGTCACCAACTAATTGTACACCAAAAGTAAATACTACAGTCATCCAAAATAACATAACAACAGTCAGACAACACGATAACTACAGATAACTACCCGGATCCTCAGATGGATCCTCCTCCTCATCCATCGAGTCCTCTCTAGTCAAGTCGATAAAAGGTGTCGCAGCAGGAACATCCTCGGGTACATCACTAGGCACATACTCTCCGACCATATCGTCCTCATCAGGTCTCGATCAGCCTCGCCGCACACAGCACAGACAGGAGGTGGATCCACTGGTGGAGTGGAGGTCCTAACAATAAGAGGGGAAATCGGCTCAACTGGAGGAGTCAGGATGGCCGCAGCTCTAGAGGTAGACGCTCCCGTAGTCCCACATCGAATCACGCTTTTGCGAGCGGTCACTCTGATCCTCGGCCCTCGTCGTCGACCTCGGGAAGCAAAATAGGAAGTAGTATGCCCCGGAACAGCAGGAGGTCCCTCAGGTGAGGAAGACGAAGCTGGTGCAGTCCTCCTTCTCAACATAGTACGCCAGGCGTCCACTATCTGCAACATCCGGATCGGAAAGCTCACTGCACGTCGTGAAGTCTCCTGTCTCACCACGACACCATCCTCTCTGAAACTCTGAACAACATCCCCGGTATATACAACGCGACGTTAGATGGGGTCGAACTCCATCGCCGCGGGTAGCTCCAAGTCTGGGAAATCAAAGAAGATCTCCAGCGACGTCCTCATCGCCGGTATCAGTACACTCTTCGCCATCACCTGGGCAACCATCATGAATCGAAGGTACCACGGGAAAGGGTCAACTTCTCAATAAATCAGGAAATAACAATCATAACAATGGGCAAAACAAGTATATGCACAGTATTCGAGACGCAACTCAAACTCTCACAAGACTCGACTCAATTCTCATATTCTCTCGACACTTGACAATTTTCTGGAATGTAATGCCAATCCATCCACTGAACGTCAGTCGTAGCCTTGGGCTCTCTCCTCACCCTAGAACATTCAGCTCAGGTTCCTTGATGCTAAGATGCCTAGCTAATCTGCCGAAAAACCAGCCGGAGCCGTTTAGGGGATCCTAGCACCCTAGGTTAATCGGATCAAAGCTCAAAAACATCATGACCCTCAACGACTCGACTAAACTCTCGCACTCCAATGAATAAATTGCCGCATACGATAATTCAGGAAACAATTGAATAATTATTAGACCGCATATCGAATAATATTCATGCCAAGCTCAAAATAGTACGAACAGTTCAGCAGTATAAGCAATTCGTCTCAACAATCATAACTCAGCAACCAACGACAGTCAAACAACTCATTTCATCCCTCTGCAACTCAATAGAGTTGGCAGAGAGGCAATCAAACAAGTGTGGGGGGTTGAGGACAGTACCAACCACTTGCAGACAAGCCCACTAAATAATCAGTATATCATAAAACAGTAAAACAAAGGGGATTTTCATCGAAATCGGGATTCATTTAGAATTTTATCTGCGGCGAAACTGCCCGGAGATTCGAAACGCGACGAAACTTCGTTGGAATTTTTCGACGATATTCGAATCATGAATTAATATAAAATATCAACTCTCAATTATAATTTGATCTTGATTTAATTAATTCACTTACTTAGGGAACAAGAAATTGCTTATTATAGCATAAATACGACAAAATACAATAAATAACGCCAAATAACGCATCGTAAAAATACGAGTGTTACAAAAACGGTCCTTTTGTCCCCACTCACTCAATTAATGATAAAGTGGTGGACAAACCAAGATCACTTTGGACTGAAGATGATAAGAGAAAGGTCCAACACAATTTGAAAGCTAGGAACATCATCACTTCGGCTTTAAGCCACGATGAGTTTTATAGTGTCTCAAATTGCAAGACCATTAAAGAAATGTGAGACACTCTTCAATTGACCCATGAAGGAACTACCGAGGTCAAAGGGCTCGAATGAACACATTAACCCATGAGTATGAGCTATTTAGGATGAAACCAGGTGAAAACATACAGGATATGCAAAAATGGTTCATCCATATAATAAACCATCTCAGAGCTCTTGGGAAGGTCTTCAACAATGAAGATTTAATTAATAAAGTTCTTTGATGTTTAAATAGAAACTGGCAATCTGAATCTAGAGATTTATCTACTATGTCTTTGGCAACATTGTTTGGTAAACTGCAGGAACATGAACTCGAACTAAATCGACTCACTGAGAGTGAGGAAAGTGATAAGAACAAGAAATGAATTGCTCTCAAAGCAAGCGTTAATGAAAAAGAGGACTCTAACGACAATGATAGTCTTGATGAGAATGAGAAAGACATAAGCCTGATGGTTCGAAGGTTCAAAAGGTTCATAAGGCAAAAAGGAAGAACAAGCAAGTTACAAAATCCTCAAAAGAAAAATGAGGAAGAAACTTCCTTCAATCCAACTTGCTACAAATGTGGTCAAAAGGGACACATAAAACGCAACTGCCCTCATGGTCAGAAGAAAATAGAAAAATTTGATAAAAGGCCACAAAAAGAATCAAAAGGAAGATGAGCCTACGTTGCCTGGGATGACAATGACATGGAATCGTCTGATGAATCAGAAAATGAGGAGGCCAACTTATGTCTGATGGCAAATCACGAGGTAGATGAGGTAAATGCTCTTGAACACGAATCTCCTTTAACTTATGATGAGCTGCTTATTGCTTGTGAAGAATTCAATAATGAAATGATTAGACTTCAAAAAATTGTTTCTTTTTCTAAAAAAATCATCTCTTTTCTTGAATCAAAAATTATTACTTTAAACCAAGGGATGGAAGTTCTTAAAGAAAAACAAGTAGTTGTGACTGAAGTTTCCACTTGTACTTTTTGCGAAAACCAAAAGAATAAAATTTTCAAGTATGATGAATGCAATGTTTTGAAAAACAAGATTGGAGATTTGGAAAACACCCTTGCCAAATTTACCATGGAAAGGGATAACTTAAACATTCTTTTGGGAAAACAAAAAGGTACTTTTGGAAAAGCCGGTTTGGGTTATAATCCGAAAACGCATGAAAAAACTTTCAAACTTGTCAATCACAACAACACTTCAAGTAGTCCTTTCATTAAATATTTTCACTGTGGTAGAAAAGGTCACAGCAACATTAGAAAGAACAAAAATGTGATTGGCAAAAAGATATGGATTCCAAAGGCACTTTGCCCAAGACTAACTCATCTGGACCCAACATGGTTTGGGTACCAAAGGTTAAAAATTGATTTGATGTTGTAGGTGTGCTTGAAAGCCAAGGACTCAAATTGGTATCTGTGTCGTGGTTCGGCCTGATAGGGGAGCGAGAGTAGATCCTACCGGTTCTCTCAAATGTGGAAGACTCACACTTGGGGGAAGATTGTTAGAATTCAAGTTTGAGTGGTTAGTCCCACATTGGCTAGGATTGGACTAAGTGAAGCATATATATGAGAGGTGACCCATATACCCGATTCCTTAAGGTTTTGAGTGGAGATGTGGTGTCTGGGTCTCTTAGTGGTCCTGGTCCTTTGCCCGTTGTTGCTCTCAGGTGCTCCCCGGACTCCCAACATTTTGGATGTAACTTCTTTGGTTGTAGTTGCATATTATATATGCTCAATTTACCTTGGATGTATTTGCATAATTTACCTTTCTTGGAGCTGCTAATTTTGGTACTAAATGCACTTTGGATGTGCTACTTTTGTACTTTGACACCTTTTTGGGTGCTTCATTAATTTAACTACATGCACTTTAGATGTGCTACTTTTGCTACTACATGTACCTATTATAATTAAATTAAAAATAGAGCTAAATTTGAAACCGAAATTTAATACAGTCATTAAAATTAAACAACTTCAACCTTACAAGATATCCATTACATTAGGTAGTTATATATAAAATCTAATACTTAGCAGTGAGTGTACCAATCCATAATGCAGTAAACAAATCATAAAGAAACATCACAACAAGACAAAGTTTTTGCTTTTTTGTTCTATCACAATTGCACCAACTTTTCCCATAAGCTTCAAAATTGAATCTGCCTTATCATTTTATTCTATCATTATGGCATTAATGTTGGCCATAAGCTTGGCCATAACTTCTGCCTTCTTCTGTTGTTCTACCATGATAGCATTAACTTTGGCCATAAGGTCTAACTTCCATACTTGATCATCATTCCCAGCAGCAAACACACACCTCCCATCACACTAGAACCACACCCACCAACTCCATTAGGCACAAAAATACCAGTGGCTTCATCACACCAAATAAAATAGTTGCAATTTTCTTCTTCTTGCAAAACGCAACGTTCAAGTCAAACCCAAATCAATTCGTACATGGAAGACAGACATATCAACAATATATACCTTCAAAATCGGACATGTAAAGAAAGGGCGATTTGGGTTGGCATCAGTTCTAGAAATTCGGATGACACACTTGCTCTCATAGTTGCAAAAGGGAACTGGGCAATTTCTGGTTTCAACCACAGAAGAAGAGGTTGCAGGCGAACGAATTATTGTGGATTTCTTAAGTTTCCTTGACGGAGTAAAATGCGACCCACCACCCATCTTCTTCATCCATACGTTACTTCTTCAAGTGGATGTGGATTTTTAGGTTTTCAGTAGAAAGGGGAAGAAGAAGAAGAAGAAGTGAATGGAGGCCGCAGCTGAGAGGGAAAGAAGAAGACATTGGTGATTTAAAGAAAACCTAATCTGTATCAATTTAGTCCCCTAAATTACCGTACAACAAACTAGACGTTACAGAATAATATATTTACTTGGTATCAATTTAGTCCCTCAAATTTTCATCTAGAAATTTTGACTGTGGTGATTTTATTAGATATTTTACCGCGTATCAATTTGGTCCCTGACATTTGCGTCTAGTCAGCCACATGAGCCTACGTGGCAGTGACGTGTGTGCCAGCGAGGCACTTAACATGACACATCAGCATCCCTAACTCTGTTAACAGACAGAGACTGACGGAGGGACCTAGTTGATACAAGTTTTCAAAACATAGGGACTAATTTGGAGTATTGATAAAGCAGACGACCAAACTAATTTTTTTTTTAAATTTCAGCAACCAAATTGGTCATTAACTCTTAGATAATTGTTCCTTGATATGGATCTTAAATTATTATTTTTTTTGTTTTATTTATCCAAGAGATTACTTCTTTTTCAGAAAAATCAGGGATTTACATTAGCTGAGCAACTTCTTGCTTCAATGGTTTACCCTTTTTAAGAATTCATTGGACTAACCTAATCTTGTGAAACAATTGCGTTCTGGATATGCTTTCGTTGTAACGGGTTGAAGTACCCCTTAAGTGCTCCAATTATTAATATACATATCCCTTTTTGCTGTTAAAAACAAGGTATCAGAAGATTATTGTGAGTTTAAATAGAAAATCAAGCATTGTAAATCCTTGGAGGATTTTCAAGGAGAATATCCACACTTCTTTCTGAATCTAAAGAACTGAGTGAGGATACAATTAGCCCTTGGATGAATCCTGTAACACCTGATGACGAGATCGACCTCGTGTCGAGACCTCGTACCAAGACCTCGTGTCGAGATCCCGTGCCGAGATCGCGTGCCGAGGTCATATGTCGAGCTGATGAGGTCGCGTACCGAGCTGAGGACGTCGTATGTCGAGCTGAGGAGACCGCGTGCACAAGCACCCTGATCGACCTCGTGCCGAGACTGTAACACTTGTATTTTTACGATCGTTAATTAGCGTTAATTAGTATATTTTGTTGTAATTATGCTTTAATAAAGTAATTACTTGTTTCCTAAGAAAGTGATTTAATTGAATCAAGAGCTAAAATAAATTGAGAATTAATATTTTAATATTAATTCATGGTTTGAATGTTGTCGAAATGTTCTATTGAAATTTCGTCGCGTTTCAAATCAAGGGTAGTTTTTATCATGAATAAAATTTAAAACGAGCCCCGATTTCGATGAAAATCGAATCGTAACTTATTTTGAGTGTTTTGAAGTGATTGTTTTTTTTTATTATTATTTTTATAATATAATATTATCACGCGGAGAATTAATTCCTGGCGAGTTAATTTTCCGGGATTTTTCCGGCGAGAAACAATTCGGTTTTTAAGTTTCTCGTCACCGTGTTTTTAGATTTTAAGACTCTAGATTAGAGGGTAGCTATGAGAGAGTGAGATTAGATGAGATTAGAGTGGGTAAGGGAAGTATGGGCTTTGGTGTAGGTGTCACCTTTTGATTGTTTTTTTTATGACAAGCATGGTCTTATTGCTTAAGATATGGAAAACCACACAATTGTTTTGAACCAAGTAAAATTTCTTTTGATTATATTTTTTTTTATCATTCCTTTTTGCTGACCAGCGTGAGTCTCCCCTCCCCTTCTTTTACTCATTCATTTTTATTTCCATTAAATGTTTTTTTTTCCTTAGGCCAAGTGAAAGTCTATTTAATCTTTCCTTTTTATTAATTGTTGTATACAATAGTAATCCCTCCCCTATTTGGAGAACAGGTCTGCGACCCTAACCCCCATCCCCAATATTCACTTCACCTTCATCTTCTCACCTTGCCTTGAGTGAGAAACAAGGTACTTCCATGACTCCCACCCCTTTCTTCTCCTTGGGCGTGAACCACCTCCCATCTTACTCCTCATTTTATTTCTTCCTTCCTTTCCTTATTGATTCAGCCGAACACCCCCACTCTCTAAACCCATCATCTTCATCTTCTTCATGCCTAGAGAGAGAAGCTTCCATGTCCTCCATAGTTCCAAGCTTCATTAAGGTTTCTAGCTTCATTTCATCTCCAAATTGCAACACTTCTTGCTCCTAGTTCTTCTTCTACTTCATCATCTTCATCCAACTATCCAAGTAAGGAAAAATCAAATTTTTCTTCCCCAAGACACTGTTCATATCAACGCCAACAGCCCTATGTTTTTTTTTATTTATTCTTGATTTTGTTGTTTTATGTCCTGATAATTGTTGTTTTGGTTGTTGTTTGTATGTTGATTCATGATTGTTAGGAGATGAGCACCATTTTACCTCTCCAAGGCGAAAACCCTAGGCTTGAGAAAGGGGAAAGGTTGTGATCCTAATTTAAATCAACTATTTGATGTTGTTTGGTGTTATTGGAAGTGGTTTGATGTTTATTAAGGTCATAGTTTGTAATTTGCTTATGTAACTTGCAATTTTAAACATTTACCTATTCTTGAATCATGGAAATTATGTGGTTTTGATGTTAGTTTAGGTGTTTAAGTATTTGATCACATGTTTAGATTAATTCTAAGGTTATTGGACTTGATATGCATGAATTAGTATAGGTGTTAGCTTAGGTATCTGTAAAAATTGTTTATTGAGGAACTAGAATGACATGTAGGGAAATGATCATTTTTATTCTTTGAATTTCCAACAAGATTGTATATGATTTATTACTTTATGGCTTTGAAGCATAATTGAAAAGAATTGTGAAAAAGGGCACTAATTTAGTTGAGGAAAATTGTTTTGTATCTCCTAGCTCATAGTAATTAAATTAATTGGGCTGTGATTTTGTGAAATCAATTGTTATTCTTAGCCTATTTAATGTTGTGTTGTTGTATTGGTTAATAGTTTTGTAACTAGAGCATTCTTGGGTATTGTTTTAATAGAAAACTATTCTTCAAAAAGTGGGTTAATTGAAGTTGGGAGTGGAATGGGCTTGTCGTGGAAAATGATTGTTGTTTTGTGAAAAATGTTTTGGGTGATTTAGTTGCTATTGGAGTAGTGATGCAAGTTTAAGTATAAAAGTTAGTTTATGTTTTGTGCAAAAGTGATTCTTGAAGGATTAGAATGGCATGTAGGACTTGATCATGTTGTCTTTAAATTCTTAGCATGATTATTGGCATGATTTAAATGTTTTTGGAGACTTTTGAAATTGGCCTAATTGAAAGAACTCTTTAGGAACTCTTGTTTTGGAATTGTTTTTAAGTAAGTAAACTAGGAAACTTGTAAATTGGCTTTGAGCATGACTTATTTTTGAAAGGAAAAAGGCTATAGAAATGGCACTAACTTGTTGTTGGAAACTGTATTAAACCATGTCCTTAAATGTGCTTAAGTTATGTTTAGTGTTGTCTTGATGTTTTGATGCTTGAAGTGTATTTGAAAATGACTTGGAATTGATGTAATTATAAAAAGAAGTTTTTGCAAATGTGTTTTGAAAGAAAAAGAGGTCGAGGCCGTGAGGCCATGGAGGAATTGGAAAATAAATCTTGGTTTGCTAATTTGTATAAATGCTTGTATGAATATGTGTTTAGACCTTGAAATTTATGAAAATGGTTATTTGCATGATCTTGCTTTGAGGTTCAAGAAAGATTTTTAGTTTCAAAAACTTTACTTTTCAAGTAAGTTGAGATTTCTAAATTGTTATGTGATAAGTTAATTTTCAAGAAGTGTTTTGGTTTTAAAACCTTATTTCTTTCAAGTAGTTAATGATGTAAATGCTTGAGTGGTTTATTGGTTAGAAAGAGGGCTTAGTTGAGAGCTTAAGTTAGATAGAATTATAGATTGTGCTAAGTTGTTCGTGGTGTTAGGCTCAAGTGACCCGAGGTCGTGCGGAGCGGAAACCGAGGAATATGAGCGACGTGGACTTAAGGACGTTGGAGCGACGGCAAGAGGTAAGGGCACTTCTAGACATTCTAGGATTTTATTTTATGTCCCTGTGTAAGGACAATTTTTAGAGATGCTTAAATTCTTGTTTTACTATTTAAATTGCTTTATTTAAATACGAAGAAGTCTGAGAACTCTACGAGTTCGAAGTTAGGGTCTTCGAACCCCTTCGTTTTTGTTGTCGTGCGGTCGAACATATTCCGAGTCATTCGTGGGTGAAAACTTTGTGGTTGGTCTGCTGAACCCAACCCCCCACTTGTTTGTACCTCTCTGTTAATTCCATTGAGTTGCAGAGGGATGGATTCCTTGATTTGCGTGTCAAGTATGTAATGTTGTGATATGATTGAGTTATGCATTATTTGATATGAGATTGAATATATGCTGCGAATTGCGTGTTGCTGTTGAATTGCGTTTCTTCATGCAGGGTGTTTTTATTGCTTAAATGATTGAATTGCGTTTCTTCATGTTGAGCCTGCTCTTTTTATTTGACATGCGGTTGAATATCTTGCGTATAACTCTTTGAATATCGTATGCGGCGAATTGTTCATTGAGTGAGAGAGCTTAGCGAGTCGTTGGCGTTTGAAGTTGCGACCCGGATAGCGGAGAGGGTGCTAGGTCCCCTTTTTCCGTTTATGGGGACTTCTAAGCGTCGCCACGCTATGGGACCTGAGTTGACTGTCCTAGGGAGAGCGAAGATCCCAAGGCTTCGGCTGGACTTTCCAGCATACTGATGCAGCGTGTGCATTAGGAATAATTGTCAGTCGAGAGAAAATGGATAGTGAGTTGAGTCGAGTTTAGAGTGAGATGGTTGAGTCACGTTTGGTGAATGTTATACATTGTTGTTTGGCTTCTTTCTTTATGCCTTGATTATCTTGATTTGTTGAGAAGTTGACCCTTTCCCGTGGTGCCTTCAATCAATGATGGTTATCCAGGTGGTGGCAAGGATGCGAGGACCCGACAAAGAAATGGCGACGAGAAGGAACTCTTCGAGGATCCGAGCGATGACTTCTATTTGTCGTGATGGACTGTAGTGTGTTGCGAATAGTTGACTGTTGTGTGATATTTCCTTTTTGATAACTGTTATATATATCTTATGGATGACTGTAGTTGTGTCTCTTTTGGAATAGTATGTCGTGACCAGTCGGGCAGTTATTATTTTGAGCTCAGGGTAGACTGGTGGTTTACTTTTGGAGCAGCCCCCTGCGTGAGTGTCTGCCGGAAGTACCCCCAGGGTATGATTGTTCTCTTGAAGGTCGTCATACCGTAGGTGTATTTCTTTGTACATTCACTACTCAGTATTTTGCATACACTATCATTCCGACTTGTATATTTATATATTATGCCTGTATGTTTTATTTAGGAATTAAGTCTTGTGTCTTAGTTGCACCATGCTTCGAAAAGCTGTAATGACTGTGGGTGCGTATAGGGAATCATTCTTCTTATTTTTTAAAAAAATACCGCATTTCTCATACCAGGCACAAGAGTTCATATTTAAAGCATCGCATCTGAGTTTAGTGTAGCTCGGTAGCGGTGGAAACGGGTCGTTACAAAGGTGGTATCGAGCGATTCGGTTCTAACCTGACCGTGAGTTAGGTATTTGGAACCGTCACTGAGTCGGGTTTTGTTTTGTCGGGTTTTGTAGAGTTAGAGGTCTAGCTGTGTTTTGTTGAGAGTCAAACCATCCTTGCTTGATTGCTCCTAAAGTAGGGTAACTCTACTTGCAACTGTTTGAATTGTTTCTTAATTGAAGCGATGTGTGTTAACACATCATTAGAGTGTGAGATTCCGACAGGTATTGAACCTGGTGGGAATTTAATGCCCCTTGTAGAGACCGTACATTTGAACCGGATAACCTCAAGATGGAAAGAGCATTTGGCGGTGATGGAAATGGCGGTTGCTATGACTCAAAGAATCACCGCTATGACTCAATAGTCTAATGCTATGGCTCAACAGACTGCAGTTTGACCCAGCTAAACCTGCAACAGCAACAGAGAGTTGAAAGGAATGCGGAGGCGAGAAGAGGATTGGCGGACTTAGTAGCGGGACGCACCGAAGTTCTACGGTGAGCCAAATCCGGACAAAGCTGAACTTTGGATGCGGGAAGTGGAAGAGATCTTCGAGGCACCCCACTGCCCAGAGAATATCCAGGTGGACTACGCAACCTACTTGTTGTTGGGAGATGGTGAGTTCTGGTGAAAGGAAGTGAAGTAGACTTTGCCGGCAGAGCGTCGTGGGATCACTTGGGAAGTTTCCACGGGAGGTTCTTGGATAAGTACCTTCCTGATATCGTACGCGCAGAGAAAGAGCACAAGTTTTTCCAATTACAGCAAGGTAGCTTGACGGTGTCGGAATACACCGCGAAGTTGAATCACTTTCAAGATACTCCATTCCGTTCTATGATCGAACTGACCAGAGATTGTTAAGTGAAAGATTCCAAAGAAGAGCCGAGGCTCGATATTCGAAATCCATGGTGTCACCGAGGATCGTGAATCTGCAAGGACTGATTCACAGATGTGCTGAAGTGGAAGGAGTGAGAGACCACGAGAGGAAGAGTGGTATAGATGGACCAGTGAGACCCCGGAGCACAGGACAGAGGTTGCTCGGAACGGAAACCAGCAGGAGAAACCGTATAGTCGATCGAAAGGAACAATGACGGAGTCAGACTAGTGCCAACGTGACTTGTTACCGTTGCGGTAGGCCAGGGCACTATGCAGTCAGCTGCCCTGAAAAGAGAAACAGCGTATGCTTCAACTGCGACCAGCCAGGACATTATGCCAGGAGTCAGAGCGAAGAGGAACCGAGTATGATCACAAAGACGAGCAAAGGGAAATGCCCGACATTTCAGACAGAGTCTTCTGCATGGGCAGCAGAGAAGCAGAGCGATCAGGAGATCTAATTCAGCGGAATTATGAAATTGAGGGTGACTCTCTATCCATAATCTTCGATTCTAGTGCCGCACACTATTTTATTCCCTTGGATTGTGTGGTGATTTAAAATTGCTTTTGATTGTTTTATCTTTTGGCTTAGTAGTGAATTATTTCAATCGCTAAGGCTCTTTAAAAATCTTACCATTATTCTAAGGTCGGATTGGTTTTGAATTACCATATCCTTCGGACTGTGCCCAAAAATTGCAGTTTTTCCAAATTTTGGAGTCTTCACATACCTTTACATAATTCTATCGAAGATTTTTGTAAGAGAGAGCTCAGGATTTTATATTCCCTTGCAAGTTTTAGCGACCGAGTTGAAGAGTATACCAGTTCGCGATGGTATCTATGGACAACATCTTGATTTACTCGGGGAGCAGAGAAGAACACGAAGAGAATCTACGCCAAATACTGCATATACTACGAGGGAAGAAGCCTTATGATGACCGGCCTAAGTGTGAATTCTAGCTTGAAAGGGGTGCATTTTCTCAGACATGTGACCACCAGAGACGATATGGCTATGGATCCAACTAAGATTGAAGCGGTATTAAGATGAGGACAGCTGAAGACGAGGACTGATGTCAGATGTTTTGTTGGATTAGTAGGCTACTACCGGAGATTTATCGAAGGTTTTTCGAAGATTGTCACGCCACTTACACGACTCTTGAGGAAAGGTCAACTTTTTGCGTTGACTGAAGAGCACAAATCCAGTTTTCAGAGACTGAAGAAACTTCTGACGACAACAACAACGTTAATTTTGCCTCAATCCGGAGAACCTTATGGAATTTACTGTGATGCGCCACACCAAGGATCAGGATGTGTGCCGCTGCGACACCAGAAGGTTGTGGACTATGCTTTGAAACAGCTTAAGATTTACGAGAGGAACCACCCTGCACACGATTTGGAACTCATTACGGTGGTTTTTGCATTGGAGATTGTAAGTATTATCTGTATGGACGTAAGTGTCAGACACCTCTATGTTGGGGTTAGGACGGTAAGAGCTCTATTGCCAAATTGGATAGGACTCAGTGGAGAGATGACTGGTTTATTGAAGTATTTCTTGTGAAGATTGTCGATAGAAAGATTAAGCAACCGTAGATGAGGGAGATCCAACTAGTGATAGTCGTCGTAACTAGGAGGCAGGCGATGCAACTTGGGAGTTAGAAGAGGAGATGCGAGGACAGTACCCGTTTCATTTTCCCAACTCGTACCTGACCTGCAGTTTCGAGGACGAAACTTTTTTTTTGAGGGGGAGTATTGTAACACCTGATGACGAGATCGACCTCGTGTCGAGACCTCGTACCAAGACCTCGTGTCGAGATCCCGTGCCGAGATCGCGTGCCGAGGTCATATGTCGAGCTGATGAGGTCGCTGCATCGAGTGAGGACGTCGTATGTCGGTGAGAGACCGCGTGCACAAGCACTGATCGACCTCGTCTTGAGGCTGTAACACTTGTATTTTTACGATCATTAATTAGCGTTAATTAGTATATTTTGTTGTAATTATGCTTTAATAAAGTAATTACTTGTTTCCTAAGAAAGTGATTTAATTGAATCAAGAGCTAAAATAAATTGAGAATTAATATTTTGATATTAATTCATGGTTTGAATGTTGTCGAAATGTTCTATTGAAATTTCGTCGCGTTTCAAATCACCGGGTAGTTTTTATCCGCGAATAAAATTTAAAACGAGCCCCGATTTCGATGAAAATCGAATCGTAACTTATTTTGAGTGTTTTGAAGTGATTGTTTTTTTTTTATTATTATTTTTATAATATAATATTATCACGCGGAGAATTAATTCCTCGCGAGTTAATTTTCCGGGATTTTTCCGGCGAGAAACAATTCGGTTTTAGGTTTCGTCACCGCGTTTTTAGATTTTAAGACTCTAGATTAGAGGGTAGCTATGAGAGAGTGAGATTAGATGAGATTAGAGTGGGTAAGGGAAGTATGGGCTTTGGTGTAGGTGTCACCTTTTGATTGTTTTTATGACAAGCATGGTCTTATTGCTTAAGATATGGAAAACCACACAATTGTTTTGAACCAAGTAAAATTTCTTTTGATTATATTTTTTTATCATTCCTTTTTGCTGACCAGCGTGAGTCTCCCCTCCCCTTCTTTTACTCACTCATTTTTATTTCCATTAAATGTTTTTTTCCCTTTGGCCAAGTGAAAGGCTAGTTAATCTTTCCTTTTTATTTATTGTTGTATACAAGAGGAATCCCTCCTCTATTTGGAGAACAGTCTGCGACCTAACCCCATCCCCATTCTTCTCTTCACCTTCATCTTCTCACCTTGCCTTGAGTGAGAAACAAGGTACTTCCATGACTCCCACCCCTTTCTTCTCCTTGGGCGTGAACCACCTCCCATCTTACTCCTCATTTTATTTCTTCCTTCCTTTCCTTATTGATTCAGCCGAACACCCCCACTCTCTAAACCCATCATCTTCATCTTCTTCATGCCTAGAGAGAGAAGCTTCCATGTCCTCCATAGTTCCAAGCTTCATTAAGGTTTCTAGCTTCATTTCATCTCCAAATTGTAACACTTCTTGCTCCTAGTTCTTCTTCTACTTCATCATCTTCATCCAACTATCCAAGTAAGGAAAAATCAAATTTTTCTTCCCCAAGACACTGTTCATATCAGCGCCAACAGCCCTATGTTTTTTTATTTATTCTTGATTTTGTTGCTTTATGTCACGATAATTGTTGTTTTGGTTGTTGTTTGTATGTTGATTCATGATTGTTAGGAGATGAGCACCATTTTACCTCTCCAAGGCGAAAACCCTAGGCTTGAGAAAGGGGAAAGGTTGTGATCCTAATTTAAATCAACTATTTGATGTTGTTTGGTGTTATTGGAAGTGGTTTGATGTTTATTAAGGTCATAGTTTGTAATTTGCTTATGTAACTTGCAATTTTAAACATTTACCTATTCTTGAATCATGGAAATTATGTGGTTTTGATGTTAGTTTAGGTGTTTAAGTATTTGATCACATGTTTAGATTAATTCTAAGGTTATTGGACTTGATATGCATGAATTAGTATAGGTGTTAGCTTAGGTATCTGTAAAAATTGTTTATTGAGGAACTAGAATGACATGTAGGGAAATGATCATTTTTATTCTTTGAATTTCCAACATGATTGTATATGATTTATTACTTTATGGCTTTGAAGCATAATTGAAAAGAATTGTGAAAAAGGGCACTAATTTAGTTGAGGAAAATTGTTTTGTATCTCCTAGCTCATAGTAATTGAATTAATTGGGTTGTGATTTTGTGAAATCAATTGTTATTCTTAGCCTATTTAATGTTGTGTTGTTGTATTGGTTAATAGTTTTGTAACTAGAGCATTCTTGGGTATTGTTTTAATAGAAAACTATTCTTCAAAAAGAGGGTTAATTGAAGTTGGGAGTGGAATGGGCTTGTCGTGGAAAATGATTGTTGTTTTGTGAAAAATGTTTTGGGTGATTTAGTTGCTATTGGAGTAGTGATGCAAGTTTAAGTATAAAAGTTAGTTTATGTTTTGTGCAAAAGTGATTCTTGAAGGATTAGAATGGCATGTAAGACTTGATCATGTTGTCTTTAAATTCTTAGCATGATTATTGGCATGATTTAAATGTTTTTGGAGACTTTTGAAATTGGCCTAATTGAAAGAACTCTTTAGGAACTCTTGTTTTGGAATTGTTTTTAAGTAAGTAAACTAGGAAACTTGTAAATTGGCTTTGAGCATGACTTGTTTTTGAAAGGAAAAAGGCTATAGAAATGGCACTAACTTGTTGTTGGAAACTGTATTAAACCATGTCCTTAAATGTGCTTAAGTTATGTTTAGTGTTGTCTTGATGTTTTGATGCTTGAAGTGTATTTGAAAATGACTTGGAATTGATGTAATTATAAAAAGAAGTTTTTGCAAATGTTTTTTTTTGAAAGAAAAAGAGCTGAGGCCGTGAGGCCATGGAGGAATTGGAAAATAAATCTTGGTTTGCTAATTTGTATAAATGCTTGTATGAATATGTGTTTAGACCTTGAAATTTATGAAAATGGTTATTTGCATGATCTTGCTTTGAGGTTCAAGAAAGATTTTTAGTTTCAAAAACTTTACTTTTCAAGTAAGTTGAGATTTCTAAATTGTTATGTGATAAGTTAATTTTCAAGAAGTGTTTTGGTTTTAAAACCTTATTTCTTTCAAGTAGTTAATGATGTAAATGCTTGAGTGGTTTATTGGTTAGAAAGAGGGCTTAGTTGAGAGCTTAAGTTAGATAGAATTATAGATTGTGCTAAGTTGTTTGTGGTGTTAGGCTCAAGTGACCCGAGGTTGTGCGGAGCGGAAACCGAGGAATATGAGCGACGTGGACTTAAGGACGTTGGAGCGACGGCAAGAGGTAAGGGCACTTCTAGACATTCTAGGATTTTATTTTATGTCCCTGTGTAAGGACAATTTTTAGAGATGCTTAAATTCTTGTTTTACTATTTAAATTGCTTTATTTAAATACGAAGAAGTCTGAGAACTCTACGAGTTCGAAGTTAGGGTCTTCGAACCCCTTCGTTTTTGTTGTCGTGCGGTCGAACATATTCCGAGTCATTCGTGGGTGAAAACTTTGTGGTTGGTCTGCTGAACCCAACCCCCCACTTGTTTGTACCTCTCTGTTAATTCCATTGAGTTGCAGAGGGATGGATTCCTTGATTTGCGTGTCAAGTATGTAATGTTGTGATATGATTGAGTTATGCATTATTTGATATGAGATTGAATATATGCTGCGAATTGCGTGTTGCTGTTGAATTGTGTTTCTTCATGCAGGGTGTTTTTATTGCTTAAATGATTGAATTGCGTTTCTTCATGTTGAGCCTGCTCTTTTTATTTGACATGCGGTTGAATATCTTGCGTATAACTCTTTGAATATCGTATGCGGAAAATTGTTCATTGAGTGAGAGAGCTTAGTGAGTCGTTGGCGTTTGAAGTTGCGACCCGGATAGCGGAGAGGGTGCTAGGTCCCCTTTTTTCGTTTATGGGGACTTCTAAGCGTTGCCACGCTATGGGACCTGAGTTGACTGTCCTAGGGAGAGCGAAGATCCTAAGGCTTCGACTGGACTTTCCAAAGATATCTGATACGGCGTGTGCATTAGGAATAATTGTCAGTCGAGAAAATGGATAGTGAGTTGAGTCGAGTTTAGAGTGAGATGGTTGAGTCACGTTTGGTGAATGTTATACATTGTTGTTTGGCTTATTTCTTTATGCCTTGATTATCTTGATTTGTTGAGAAGTTGACCACTTTCCGTGGTGCCTTCAATCAATGATGGTTATCCAGTGGTGGCAAGGATGCGAGGACCCGACAAATAATGGCGGCGAAGGAACTCTTCGAGGATCCGAGCGATGACTTCTATTTGTCGTGATGGGTGTAGTGTGTTGCGAATAGTTATTTGTTGTGTGATATTTCCTTTTTGATAACTGTTATATATATCTTATGGATGACTGTAGTTGTGTCTCTTTTGGAATAGTATGTCGTGACCAGTCGGGCAGTTATTATTTTGAGCTCAGGGTAGACTAGTGGTTTACTTTTGGAGCAGCCCCCTGCGTGAGTGTCTGCCGGAAGTACCCCCAGGGTATGATTGTTCTCTTGAAGGTCGTCATACCGTAGGTGTATTTCTTTGTACATTCACTACTCAGTATTTTGCATACACTATCATTCCGACTTGTATATTTATATATTATGCCTGTATGTTTTATTTAGGAATTAAGTCTTGTGTCTTAGTTGCACCATGCTTCGAAAAGCTGTAATGACTCTGGGTGCGTATGCGGGAATCATTCTTCTTATTTTAAAAAAAAAAAAAATACCGCATTTCTCATACTAGGCACAAGAGTTCATGTTTAAAACGCATCGCATACAGGTTTAGTGTAACTCGGTAGCGGTCCGGAAACGGGTCGTTACAAATCCTATCGGCTTCGAAGATTTGATCTTGTTAATTTATGGTAAATTCTTAGGTTCCCTTTAAATTAGTCGGGTACTGTATCCATATTAACTGTTCTAATAAAAATAGTCTACTTATGCAATATTTTTCATATAACCATTACGACATATATTTTTTATTATTTTAAGAAGTAAGCAGTAAGTTATCAATAATTATTTCGGTGCCCCATAAAATATTTTACAAATTTGCTAATACTAGTATGGAACCCGTGCCATGACCGGGAACATTATTTTTTTTTTTTGTTATAAAAATTATTTCAATCCAATAACATCATATAAGAAACATTATATTAGTAATTATTAATTTTTAATGATATTATAATACTGCACTTACTATTGTGTATAATTAGTAGGTGTCTAACGTCTGATAGGTAACAAAACTAATATCAATCATGATGCATACCACCTCGATTAATTTGATGGTGCATGCCAACTAATAATTTGTGAGATAATATATAAATTAAATATTCTACAAATTATAGTTTTCTTTGTATGTGTGAGAGATATATGTTTATCATAAAAATATTATATAGAAAAGTATTGCATTATCTTTTCTCTGTTATGAAATTACATAAGCATTATACATACATTTACAAATACAAAATAGTGTATAATATGTCTATTTTTATGTTAAAAATAATAAATATTTTATTTAATTACTGAAAACAAAGTTTATTCACAATTTATATTATGAATTATTTGAATGAATTAGTTGACAATTTTAAATTTTAATCAATACATATGTAAAGTTATCATTAAAGCAAAACTTTATATAATGTAAATCTGTAATTTTATTTAATGCATAACATGTTCATTTTTTATTGTGAACTCATGCCATGTGAAATAGAAAATATAAAGTTTTCTTGTAAAATATTTATCCTCATTTTTTACAATATATCTAAAGTACCACCATATAAATGTCATGCACGGGGTAATTAATGTTAGTAGAATACAGATAATTGATGTTAAAAGGAAATTATTATATTGAGCATGGTTTATTAACCGTAGATATAAACAATTAAAACAATTGGAGTTAAATATAATTTTTATTAACCTTTAATATATTATTTTATTTGGTATTATACATTACAAATAATCATAAATATAAGTCAATATAAATATGGAATGATATAGGCGGTTAGATAAGAATGACAGTTCAAATATTATAAAATGTACCAAAAAAAAACTGAAAGAAAAGTACTTTATTATAAGTAACAGTGATGGATAATAAGATCTTTTATACCGTTTCTATTTTCATAGGATATAAATGTTCACCTCTATTTTTATTAACTAATAGTTAAAATTTACTCTATTAATTTGAAAAGCTAAGCTTTTGTAGGAATTTAAAATAAGAAAGAAAATTATAATATAAATTATATAAAAGTCTTATTATTATGACATGACGATGACACGTGCGAAGCACTGAATATATTCAAAAAAATAAAAAATTGCACATAAAAAATTATATTGTTGTGTGATTTATTTTAACATATTAATCCATTGTAATCTGGATATATATTCATTCTTTTCTTACGTAAAACGTTCAATCACCTTATGATATATTTTTATCCTATAGTGTAAGTATTAATAGTATTTTCATGTAAATATTAATGTATTTTCATATAAAATACTCATCACTCTCTTTAAGGGTGATTAGTATGAGCATAAATCTGTAAATTACACTATTAAAATGGCAATACATGATAAATGAGGCAATAACGTAAATTCAATTGCAACATCTTATGAAATATGTTGAATTCAAATTCAAATGCTAAACTTCTTGAATGAAAATTAATGCCAAATTGTACTGAAAGTAGAAGTGATGGATGTGACAAAATAAGGTAATTGAATTATTTAGTAATTTTGAATTTGAATATGCATTGAGTAATCTTGAGCATGCAAATAGCAATTCAAATAGCAAATTATTTTGAAAATGAAAAAATATCGAGCATGCAGATTGTAAAGGAATACTTTGACTAAAATTCAAAAATGCAAATCTGAATTCGATTGTAGAGCATTCAATTATAGTTTTTTTTATATCAGGAATCAACAACGAAATAGAATGTACCAAATTTATTGTCCAAATTTGAATGGACAATTACACACAAAGATGCTGGCAATTACATGGTAACCGAAAATAGGGAGTCAAATATGCCATGGTAATGAATCGAGAGATTCTTTATAAGGAGTGTCTATTATTATTATTTTCTTCATCTGCATGTATCCTTATTATTATTTGTTCCTAAATAGGAAGATTGCAACGTTAAATGGAAATCTTTAAAGTCATTTAAGCCTGAATGAAATTGATATGATGTGGTGCTCTAATATATTGTCTAACTTTCACACATTTAGCGAGACATGAATTGTTGTATTGTAAATGATAATTTCAAAGTAAAAAATCCAATAGTCTAATATAATAAATATGTTAGGTCATGGTATTTTGTTAGTTGTTCTCTATACTTTTTGATATATGAACATGATAAATTAATGATCTCATTCAGGGATGGATCTAGAAATCTGTCTACGGGAGAGAAATTTTTTCCTATCTAGGTAATTGTTTCTATCTATTGATAAAAAGTTACTTCTTTTTTTAAGGCAGATTTTATATAAATAGCATCCATAGATGACAGTGGTTGCCTTATCCAGAAAAGGTCTTCCACCCACCACTGTAATGAGATATTCCACTTACAATATATCAATATTTTGATAACCAAAGAACTCGTAATGCATAAAAGTTACTTCACTGGACATCAAGGGAAAACAAAAAGAGCAATCAACTCCTATTCTTATTGTCAAGTTTATTAAAAATTTTGGAAGTACAGAGTGGCATTTGGAACCAATAATCACCTCTTATGTGTTTGGCCATTTATTGATAATAAGATAAGAAGTGATTTTTCTAGGCCTGCAAAATCAGAATGTTGTACCAAAGGAAAAAAATAAACAAAAAATGTTAAAACAAAGAAAGATAAGTTAAAGAAACATAGATATCTGGTGGAGTTATTAAAATAAAGAAAGAAAGATAGGTGAAGTTTTTTTGATCCTTTCATAAGTCTTAGTTGTTTTTTGATCCTTTCATAATTCTTAGTCGTTTTTAAGAAGTCACAGAACTTGCTGCAGAAAAAGTATAGTTCTATCAGCTTGCATTCAATTTGCAAATTTATTTATTTTGAACATTGTAAAATATTGATAAACAGACTTGAGTGTATGACAAAATAGTTCAAAATTATATAAATAAAAATACAAACCTAACCTTCTCTTGTTTCAATAACTTGAATGTTTTGTCTATATCTACCAATGGGACCTCATGGGTGAATAGTTCTTGAAGAGGGATCCTATAAAATGAAAAATCAATGCAATACCATTATTATTAGACATTAGTAATACATAGACGCTAATCAAGAATAAAATATCCAAAAAGTATCAAAGAGGATAATTGAATCCAATGAATCACGGCCAAATTTTATACTCTTGAATGAGGAACATTGATTCAACCATTTTGGTTTTTAAATCATTCAACTTACGGCAAATGATACCCTGTTCCCTTTTGATCTACATTTCTCCTACGCCACTACCACTTTTTTCCTCATGTTTTCAATTCAGGTAACAATTTCATAGAAATGAAAAGCCAAATAGGAGAAACTAATCAGGTATCAGTCTCAAGGTGAATGAATATGAGATGCAAACTAATCAATTGCTTCTTTGACAATTCCTTGACACATCTGGCTTTGCCTTTGATACTTCTCGTAAAATCATAAAAGAAATCCAATGTTAGAAATGGTGTCATCGAAGAACAAATAAATAGTTAAAGAAAAGGAAAAAAAAAATAAAGAGGAAAAATGGTATCAGAGAAGCGAGAGAGTCGAAGTCCCCTTTGGGCACACAACAATTACACCAATGTTGTTTGGAAAGGCAAGACCCGCAGGGCAGGGTAGTTGGGAAGGGAAATAGGAAAAAAATAAACAAACCTTTTTTTCCAAAGGAGCTTCCTCTGTGTAGTAAAAATAGCACCATTATTGACCTTGTTCAATTCCAATTTTTCAGAAGCCTTCACGTTAAGCATTTCTGACAAAAGCATAAAAAACAAATTAGATAAAAAGCAAGAGAAAAACAGGGAGTCTAGGAGAGAACCAAGACATTGGAGGCCAAATGGGTGGTGGGGTACAAATTTGTTTCCATTATACTACTATATAATGCGTTAGGTTATTAGATTCAAACAACTTTATAAATGCTGATTGCAGTATTTCAATATTTCACATTCGAAATATGATTCAACAATCAAACGCCCCAAATTTGTTTCCATTATACTCTTGCCCAACATTTAATATTTGATTCGAAGTGCCTTTTTGAGCGATCCTCATTAATTGTTGATCACATTCAATGCAGATTTTTTTAAGGAATAATAATAAGGATTAAGGAATCAATAATCAATAATCAATATCAATAATCAATAATATATACATTTACAAATCACCTCATTGAATTCTCCTCCACATGTCCTCCTAAAAACAAATTAGCATTTAATTAGCATCCACCTAGACATTTGATTAAGCACTCATGTCCACAAGGATGACACCATTAGCAACTATGTGGACAGTTTTATAAGCTGCATGTTTTTCAAATTTTTTAATTACAATAAATTGATGATTAAGTATTATAGGAATGTTATAAATAGTCAAATTATATTCATTCATTGAGCGAAATAGGTCGTAAACCTTATAACGGCCACATTCCCGTCCGAAAACATCTTTACAACAGTGATCCAATTCATGCTATTAAAATTAAAATCGGCCAGAAATTTTTTTAATGAATAACTGTCGTGATTTTATTTCAATTCATTTACGTTGATTTTCTTGATTTGTTCTTATTTTTAATTTTTTCAACTGTGATCCAAATCACGGTTATAAATCAAATTGGCCAGAATTTATTTTGTGTCATAACTGTCATGATTTACATTGAATGCATTTAATAATATTATTGAAATTTTTTTTTTAATTAAAAACCGTTTTATGATACATCAATAATTAAAACCCTATAAAATGCTATTGAGACATCTACTAAGTCGTAAAGTTGACTAATTCAACCAAGAATTTTGATTACTTTTTTACAACCATTCAAATTTCATTTACAATGTCTCGAAATTTCGATTTGATTTCTGATATTCGTTCAGATCGTAAAAACTGGAGTTTCATTGTACGTATTGTCAGGATGTGGTGCGGTCCACATCACAATGACCACAATTATGCTTATGCCTATGAACTAATCCTTATTGACATGGAGGTTTGTAGTTGTGATTTTAATTTTTGTTCGATTTTTACTTCTATAATATGTCCACTCCTAACTATTATTCCTATTGACAGGGAAACAAGATTCAAGCAACTGTTCGGAAGTGTCTAATATATAAGTTTGTTACTGCGTTGGAAGAAGGTTTTGTGTATCGCATGTCAAACTTTGGAGTTGATGTCAATACCGGTTCTTTTCGTACTACTCATCACACCTTTAAGTTGCTATTCAAGTTCAATACAACAGTTCGTCTTATTACGAATGTCATGGCTCCCAGAAATGTTCTCATGTTTACCCCACCATCGGATTTTTATGATGATTCTTTTGACAGTGATTATTTAATTGATACGTTTTTTTTATTTGTGATCATAACAACTACATGTTATAGTTTAATTCGCATATCTAACCTACCTTTTTTATATAGATGTTATTGGCGTGCTCACTTTCATTGACACTGTCAAGCAATATGAGAGGAGCAGATTTCCAATAAAAGTGGTTGACATTGAGCTCGAGAACAATGGGGGTAATGTAAAAGATTTTTTTTTATTATTAATTAATTAATACTTCTCCTCTCTTATTATAATCATTTATTTAATTATTTATTTTTATTTTCAGGTTCCATTTTCGAGTAACTTTGTTTGGTCCATATGTTGATCAACTTATGGATATTGTTGCTAATGGTGAATCATCCAATTTGGTCGTTGGTCTTTTATTTGCTAAGTTCAAAAAATTCAACAGTAATGATAGTTAATAGTCGTTAATTTGTTAATAATTTATTTTTTCTATTATAGCCAAAAGAGTTATTACGCGCCGTATTTATAAATAGTAATTTACTTTACATTTAATGTACAGGAAAATATGTCATACAAAATACGATCAACGCAAGTAAGTTGTTGTTCAACTCGCCATGCCCTGAATATGATTCAATGTCACGAAGCAAAAAAATTCCATCCTGTGGAAATTGCTTTGGCCATATTGTTAAGAGTTTGAAGAATATTGGACACATGTTATTACGTTGCATAATGTGTGACATCACTGTAAAGGATAGCATGTGTATGAAGCCACTTTTAGGGTCTACCAATATACAAGGATAGCATGTGTATGAAGCCACTTTTAGGGTCTACCAATATACAATCATTTGGCGGTTACATGCCCCTCACACAACCAACATCAATTCTTGATATGAACCAAATCAAAGAGGTATTGTTCTTACAACAATTTAATGTGCAATAAATTTAGGATTTATTTTTACTTTTTATTAATCTTATTTATTTTTGAGCTATGTAGCAAATATACCTTTTTATAATACAAAATATTAAAAACACTATATGTGTATTTTTTGACTCAGCATCTTACTGTTACTGTGATGGCTACAATAAATGTCATTGTTGAAGATGATCAATGGTGGTACACCACATGTTGTTGTGGCAAGAAGATTGTTAAGGAATCCAACAAATATTTATGTTATCATTGTGATCGACATGTGTTGGACCCAACATATAGGTATCTTATTACCTTTGCATCATTTAACAACATTATATCAATATATTTATTTGCTATTTATAAATTTATTTGTAAATGAATTAAAAAAGGTAGACAACATAGAGTAATTTTAAAGTAAATAAAAGATAATAAAAAAATGCTATTTTTATATAAAATATACAAATTTAATATCATATAAATTAAATAATGTCTAAATGATTTTTTAGTTTTTAGTGAATAACATCAAAATGACTTTTTTATTTTTTATTAATATAAATTAAATATGATTTCAAATTGTTGTCATAATCAAAATCAAAGGTGACAAAAAAGGAAATAACATAAATAGTAAATAATGAATAAAAAATAAAAAAAATATATGAAACATGTCCAGATACATAGCATTTATTGGTCATTGATTTTCTGACTTAAATTAAAATAAAGGGTGAATAATATCATACAATATCGAAATAATTGACTAAAAGATATTAAAGGGTGAATAATTTCATACCATATCTAAATAATATCACAGCATTTATCATACAAATAAATTTTATGATTTGTTTTAATTACTATTACTATTACCAACCAAGCGTTGGTCTGACTGGTACTGCGATTGGGTCCCTTAACCAAAGGTCTTGAGTTCAAGCCTTGGTTATGAAAAAAACGCCGTTGGGAGGGATTGCCTTAATGCAGCTAAGGTCCCGAGAAGATTAGTCCTTGGCGAAGCCGGAATATACTTTCACCGCTACCATGGTAACAAAAAAATTACTATTACTATTGATTATATTTTGTATAACAATCTATTTTAGATAGTTTAGGTGAGATCTTAGTCCGTGAAGGTATGGCTTTGCTGGCACATAGTACAATAATAAGTAATAACATAAACTATGGGTCTAGTCATTTCATGGAGGCTTACAATATTATGATATTGTAGTTCAACCAATTATAATAGTCTAATTTTACACAATTATTCTCAAAGTTATTACCACATGACAGACTTTTTTCATTTGCATAAGTTAAAAGTAGCAATTTTTTCATATAATCTTATAGTTGGTAGTCTATCCAAAAAAAACTGAAGTGAGCTTTTTTTTCATTTAATTGTTATTCATAGCTTTCTTTTGAAATTGAAAGTGAATTCTCCAATAATGCTAATTAATTTTTTTTGTTTTTAATTACATACAACTTATTATTTTTCTTTATAGCGAGATGAATATTTTACATGATAGTAATTTGGCAAATTTGAAATTAGGGAAAAATTATAGTCAACTGACAGGCCACCGAATCATAAATTACTGTAAATGAATATTTTAATAAAAAATAATTTATTAATAAAATCTTTTACCATAATATAATATGCAAATTAGACTACCTTTTTTTTTAATTTTTCTATGTATAATATAATATAAATTATATAATTATCTATACAATACATATTAAGCTAACCCATCATATATTTGTTATGTAAATGAAGTGACTAATCCCTTGATATATTAATATGTATTTAACAGGTTCTCATCTAAATGTTTACAAAAATATATTATATCATACATGTTAACATTTTTTTAATTTACTAAAAAGGCGATGTATACCCGTGCATTGTCACGGGTCACACATACTAGTAATGAATATGAATAAGTAATAAGAAATATGCGATTTGATTAAACCGGTAACATCTACAATTATTTCCATCATATCATGATGGAAATAATGACAATTGATTAAATACCAAAAAAAAAATAATGACAGTTGATTAGGTTTGACTAAAAAAATAAAGGCAATGCGTTATTTTCTAAGTTGCAATGAATTAAAATGGAATATTATGCAATATGCTGTCATGGGCTTATTTTCCATGTGTGACTTTTTTTGATTACATGGCAATTCTTATTGTCGCTTAATGCGCCATGTGGAAAACTTTCTCATTTGTTTGCTTCATATTTGTTTATAATAGAGATTTTGTTTTTTTAATTGTTGCCTCGTGTATTTCACATCTGCATTTTTTAATTGACATGGCATTTTACTTTTCTTGACGTGATGTCATTTGTTTAATTTCTTTTTTTATATTATTCATGTTTGTATATAATAAAGATGAAAATTGGCATCCATTAATTGCTTACCACATTCAGAACTAATTTTTGTCTAAATTGGAGGAGCATTGATAGAATAGATTTATTCTTAATTAAAGTAGTAAATTTATTTTGAATACTGGTGTAAGCTTTCGACTTTGTGATTCAACACTATATGCCATGCATGTAGTGTATTAATTATATTGAAAAATAAGTAAATAATGGATAGTATTTTGTATAATTTCATTAAAAAATGTAAACTATTGAAACTTTATACTAATTTGTTACATGTACTCATACATTATCATATTTTATTTATATTTACTTCTATGACTTAGATATTAATGTGTCTTCATGCATTTGAAATTCTTACATTGAATTTATATCTAAGCTTGCCTAATGCAGTTAGAAAATATCTCAAAAAAAAAAAATTGGAAAAAAAGTCCTTGATTGTATAAAACACACACAAAAAAGTAAAATTTAAGCACAAAAGAATACACTATAACAGAAACAGAAAAAAAAAGGTGAAGTATTCAACAAAATTATTAGCGTAGAATATTGCAAAAAAAAACCTAAAAATGAATACTTAGTCATATCCAATTTATATATAAAAATAAAAAGAATAGTAGATGACCAATACAGATACGGTTCCAAGAATCGTACGTAAAGTTTATAATTAAACTTAATATATTCAAATTTTAATGGAACATACATATGATTATTATTATTACATTGAACTTAATATATGTTCAAATATTTTCAAGTAAATTGTAATTTTTAGCATAGTAATATAGATATTAATGTGCTTTCACATGAATATTCAATCGCCGTGTAAAATATTTCCATCCTATAATTTTAATATGAATAGATTTTAATATAGATATTAACATTTTTTTATTTACATTTACATATGTGGGTTATCAATTTTTGTACGTTAATAAAAAGTGATAAAAATTCAAAATGATTTCAAAAACTTAATAAAAAGATAGTAGAAATGAATTTTTCATAAGAAGTAGAATTCTGAATTTATATTTAAATTGTTATAATTTATTTTATCAAGGAAAAATTTATCAATGAAAGATTAAATAGTACTAAAAAAAGAAATACAATTTACCAATAATATTAAAATTCATTTTAAAGAAGTCATCATTTTTTGCTAACTATATTTAAAAAAAAAAATAGAACCAAAAACAAAAGAAAATAAGTAAAAATCAAGAGAAATTTACATTAAAAAAAACTTTAATATTGACGTAATATTTAATAACTTTAAAGAGATGAAAAACTTTGTTTATTTAATTTTCAAAAATTTCACTTTATCAGTTATCAAATAACATTTTTTGAAGTAAAACTTTTTTAATATGTCTACAAAAAATCTTAAAGGAAAACCTTTTTTTTTTTTGGGTAACAGGAAAAGCTTTTTTATTACTTGACAAAAATTTTTATTATATAAAGTCTACGTCAATATAAACATCTCTATTAAAATATTACGTCAATACAATAACTTTTTTATTTAAGCTTGCGTTTATTGCATTAATATAAAAATACAACTATTTTAAAGTATTATTTAAACTTTTAAAGCAAAATACAACCGTTTAGCTCAAATGCATAAATTACTAAATTAGTATTATGATCTTAATCCACTGTGGTAATACTGAGAAAACCTGATGCATCGATAGCTAGTAAAGGCCATCTGAGCCCAAGGTATAGTAAAGTTAACCGATAATGCAATTTTAACCTGATACTTCATTTATTAATCGTGTGCGGCATCAGGATGTACTCATGTAATTAATGTATTTTTTTTTTTGGTGTCGTTTGATGGAGTAATTTGTACTGTTGGCAATTAAGTTCATCTGCTGAGGTACATGTGTCCATAGTTCTTTTTTGCCTTCATATAGATGTTATCTGGCATATGCGTGTGTTCCATTTTGAGATTCTTTTTTTTTTTTTTTTAAATTCCTCTTGTATACTCTCACTCAGGCCAACAAAGGAGTTGGGTTTTTCTTTAGGGGAGGGGAAAAGAAGAGAAAAAGCAGTAAGACACAGAGAAACACCTTCATCATTGGCTTTTGCAATATATAATGTGAAATTAAAAGAAGATTTATGATAAATCAAAGCAACACATGCAAATAAGAGAGTAATACTGCTTCATCTTTTTTTCCTCTATTGTGATTGTGAAATCAAATGAAAGGGAAAAAAAATCTTTGTTGTGTTTCAACAACGACGAACAATTTGTCAAACAGATTTTGTAGAGGCAACTCCAAAGAGCATTTTGAATATGACGCAAGGGAAGGACTGGAAATCTCACACTAAAAGTCATCTTCAGGTATATATACATGTAGTTCACCCATGACCCATTTGGTCCAACTTCCAATCCTAACATAGAGATAGTTATGCAGTCAGAAAAGATGCAGAATAAGAAAATTCAAAAAAAAAAGGATAGCAACCTGAGTATACCTTTTGCTCCTGAGAAGCCTTGCATTAACCTTTAATTTGTGTAACATCCCAATTTTTATGAAAATTATTTTATAGTTTCCAACTACTTGAAAATAAATCATAGAAATTGATCACCTCAATGGTTTGTTAAAAGTACGAAGAACTACAAAGATTTATTGTAAACAATTTACTGTATTAGTAATTAATTCAGATTAAGAGACAGTGTAAACGTATACTGTTTTTAATATTAATTAATCGTGAAAAATGTGAAAAATTATTGTTTGATTAAAAAAAATTATTTTATTGAAAGAAAAACAATTTCAGGATTTAATAGATATTTTTAAGTCACAGTTTGAATTTTTGACGTTGAGCTATTTTATTAATTGTGGGTTTTATGTCGTACTTAACGTGACTTTTATTTTAATAATTTTGTATTGATAATTTAATTGTCTGAATAATATCTAGATGATAAGAGAAATTAAAATTAGTGATCTTCACTAATTTACAGTTTTTATTGCGCTGCGAGAATTCTATTGAATTCTGTCGTAACTATACTATTTGGTGAGTTTCTAACTGAAATCCGCCCAAACGTGATCCAAATTTTAAAAAATTTGAGATGTTAGTATTTTTCAATATTTATGATTTATTGGAATTTTTTGGGATTTTTGGAAATCAGAAAATATTTAGTGTATTGTCTATGCCCAGAACTGCATTACGGTAGCGTTTTAGCTCGTAAATCGAGAAAGTAACATTCATAGAAATATTTATAATATTTTTAGGGACATTTTGGCTAAATAATAAATTTTGGGTGTTGACTTGTTTATTAGATTTATTTTTGGAATTTTTGGTATTAAAACCTAATATACGTGCAACGCAGCGTACCCGAATGAGCGAGAACGCGACGAAACGAAATATCTAGATATTTTGGGGCAAGTGGTGGTTTAGATAAGGCTTAGGGGAGCTGAATCATTGGATTAGAAGGTTCTAAGACAAGTGTTGCAAGATGATTGGTTGGTTAGTAAATGGTAAGTAGTTAGTTTGGTTAAGTTGTAACTAAAATAGCTAGATTCCAACTAAACGAAGAAATTTCTTTCCACCCATATCCCACCTGAATTTCGTGGCCTTCTCCCTTTCCCAAGAGCAGCCCCTTCATTCCTCCATTAGAGAAAAAATTAAAGAGAATTTTAGAAAGAGAAAGTGTGGGTTTTTGAGAGATTAAGTGGTTATGCTTGCATCTTTGCTTCCTTCCTTCTCAATCCTTGTTCAATCTTCATCTAATCTCTTGGTAAGCTTATTTTCCTTTTCTTCATGGCCGCCATGGTTGGTTTTTCATGGTATTATTTCCTTTTCTTCATGGCCGCCATGGTTGGTTTTTCATGGTATTAGTGTTGTTCCTCATGATTTTAGTGTTGATTCTTGAAGGAAATTGGTGTTTAAGCTTGCAACCTTAAATCCTTCTGCTTAATCCTTGATCAACCATCATCAATCTTGCTAGTAAGTGTCCTAACTCACTTACCTCTTCTCATGGCTTCCATGGATGAGAACCCAATGATTTTAGAGTTGTTTTGCTTAGAAAGTGATTGTTTTGCTAGATTAGTGATATTAGTCCTTTGATCCTTTAATTCCTTCCATGATTAAGCATGTTTAGAATTTTTAAAATTGAGAAACCCTAAGTTTTGGGGCTGGTCGAATTCATGGGCTGTTGTGGGGGCTTGATCTTGGCTTGAATTTGGTGGTTTTGGAGTTAGTTCTTTGGTGGGTTTTAGTGGTATGTTTGAAACTAGTCAAATGTGCATGTTTTACAAAGTTTTGAGAAATAAAATTGTTTGATTTTAGGGGCTGGAACCATGGCTTAAATTATTGTTTTGAGGGATGTTTTAATTTGCTTTTAAAGTGAGTTATGTGATTAAGAAGTTAGTTTTTGGGTAGGGCTTTAGATTTATAAAGACTTAAAAATGGTTTAAAATGAAAAAAATTTGGGGCTGTTTTGGGGCTTCTAAAACAGTGGCTTAGGATCAAGTTTTGAATAAGTTTTAACTTGTTTTTAATTGTATTAAAGTGGTAAAGAAGTTGTATTATGGTAAGAAGTTTGATTAAACAAAGTTTGCATGATTTAGGAGTTAAAGGTCTAAAACCTTGAAGTTGTTTTTGAATTTCCAAAACCGTGGCCTTCAATAATTTTTAGATAGTGATCTTGACTTGTTTTTGTGATAAAATATGCTGTAAAAAGTGGTTAGTAATTTGATTTAGCAAAATCTTTCATAGAGGTTTAATTTTTGGAAAAAAAAATTGTGTTATGTCTTGAGAATTGTTTCAAAACAATAATGAAATTGTTTCCAAATTTTTGTGACATGTTTTAGTGCTTTGAAAAGTGGTTCAAAGTTAGGAAAACAGTATTCAAAGTGGTAAAACACTATTCCAATTGGTAAATTTTGGTTTAGGTATTTTTCTAAGTGTGTAGCTTTTGTAAAAGATTGAAACCTTGCATGATTTGAATATGTGTCATGGCATTTGGCTAGATAGAGCCTATTAGGGATTAAGTTGAGTAATTCCTAGGTGTAGGGAACCGTAAACCCGTGGCTGCCCTAGGGGCATTAGATTGAGTTTTTTGTCCTAATTGATTGAACTTGCGTTGTTAAGGTTCATGCAAGGAACGACTTGACGATAGTTTGGAATTACCTTGCTTGGATTGTTAAAGCGCCCAAGGTAAGGGAAATTCTTACATAATGAGTTTGGGCTTTTCGCCTTGTGTGTTGTTTGGTTTGATTGTTTGATTGTGTTGTAGTACTTGTAGTATTATTGTGTGCTGTCTGAAATACTGTAGCATGTTGTAGTATACTGAATTGTTATATGCTGTCAAAAATGCTGTAACATGTTCTTGGCCCTGCGTGGCATTATGATTTGTGTTGTTTTTCCTTGAATCATGTTGGATTTAATTGGAACTTGATATTGATTGGAATATGCAAGATATTGTTGATGATAATGGATTAATTAATAATGTGTTGATCGACTGTTATTGGTTTGACGACTTACAACGGGAAATCTGATGCAATTCCAAGAGCCGAGAAATGTTATCAAGGTAAACTAAAGGTATCTTTCAAAAATAAGTCGGCGTACAAACACGCTTTATGGATCATAGGGTTAAAAGTTGTTTAAGAGGTTCTTTTGAAAGGAAAATATCATAAATTTTGAAAACGGTTGGGTTAAGTAATGTGTTTAGGAATTATCCTAGCATATTATTTGGCACAACTAAGGTTCCAATGACCTAAAGCAAAAGAGTCATTTGTAGTACAGGAACACTTAGGTGTGACACAAAAATTGAAATTGGAAATCCACTAAGTTGAGTGAGTGAGGGTTCGTCGATCCACATTGATTAATTAAAATATTACTCGGGCGCTCCTTATGGTGAGCATGCCATATTGAAGAATTTGTTTGGATGCATACTGACCATTGAGTATCGACACTCGGAGTGTTTGATTGTCTTAAAGACTTCAAAAGACGAGTTGTCACTTCCAAGCCTAATGCGTGGCTATCTTGTTCGGACGTTGGGAAGCCTAATGCGTGGTATATTCCTCGTCTACTGTTGTCACTTCCAAGCCTAATGCGTGGCTATCTTGTTCGGACGTTGGGAAGCCTAATGCGTGGTATATTCCTCGTCTATTGTTGTCACTTCCAAGCCTAATGCGTGGCTATCTTGTTTGGACGTTGGGAAGCCTAATGTGTGATTATATTCCTCATCTACTGCTGACCTATTTGAGGCTACAGGTGTATACACAAACTTGTTCATAATGCATTGGCATACATGGCTAACCACATTTATGATATGTGATGAATTATTTGATGAATTTGATATTGTGATGACTTGATTGTTGATTTATTGATGAAATTGTTTGTTCGCATACAATTGCTTGATATTGTGGTGACTTGGTTATTGATTTATTGGTTGATTTGTCCGTTCACATGCAAATGCTTGATATACCATGATGATGCATGCGGTCTATTAATTATGTATATGTATATATAGGCATGTTGTTGTATTACATATATATATATATATATGTATTGTTCGCATGCGACATAGCCTATGATAAACTTGTGGACAAAGAATTTACCCTTGCACTATTGTTGGATTGGACATTCTTATGAATGTCACTTCCAGATGGAGCTCCATAGCTGCTACTGTTTCGTCTTTCCAGGAGCTTTAAAGATTGAGCCAATGGAGGAAGATTCGTCTGAGTGCTTCATGTGTTGATCTTGTTGAATTGTTTCTCAGTAAGAGTTATAGTTGTTGGCCAGCTTAGCTTAGGGTTTTGTCTTTGTTGTTTTGTAATTACTCTATTCAGAAAACCTCGCCTCAGTGTGAAACGATTATGATATGTTTTATGTTATGTGAAGTATTGATTGTGATGCATTATACTCTGATATTTGGAAAAGACTGATTTTGCATTATTTGGAAAATTGCGGTACTCTTTATCTCTTATTTTTGAAATGGGTTTCAAATGGAAGAAAAAGAAAAAAAATTCTCCTATTTTTCATTGCGAAATACATAGGAGTACTCTTTAACTGAAAGCCTACAAGCATAAAATGTTTTCAGCATTAGATTGGGTTGCATTGTAGCGCTCCGGAAACGGGATGTTACAATAGTGGTATCAGAGCAGTTCGGTTCTAACTGGACTGCTTTGGGTTAAGCTGGCCTAGATTGTTGGGGATTGTCGGGTGTAAGTTTGTTATGCCTAGGTTATGTGAATCTTGTTTGTGATTGTCTGTAATGTTTCCTAGTTGAAACATGTGTGACCTTGTGTGAAATTGTGTGCAATCATCCCAGATAATTGATTTTGTTGTGGGCTTTTGGTTAGTTTATTTTGTAGAAATTCGATGCCTTCAAGACAGACGACTCTTTCTGCTAGAGCTAGTAATTTAGACGTGAATCATGTAATCCGAGTGATAGTCGGGATAGCAACTACTGTCGCACAACGCCGCGGAGAATCAACACGATTTACTAAGATAACAAGGGAGAAGCGAGCTATTGGAGGGCCAGTTAGGCCAGATTATCAGAGCAAACGATAACAAGGAAGACAGTAAGAAAGAGCACCTTATATCTATATTCAGGGAAATCATCGCAGTTAGGATCATCTTGTAGCGCAGGCTATTGGGGATAGCCAGGAGGAGAAGTGGAACTATTAGCAATATGGAAGCAAGGAACACTTGGCTGATAGATACACATCAAATGACCAACTGTGCTTCAACTGCAAGAATCCAGGACTCTTTTCTAGGGACTGTCAGTTACCAAAGGAGGGATCAACCGAAAATGCTACAAAGTTTTCACACCCAGCTATTGGAAGACATACCTACATGATGGGCAGAAGAGGGAATCACAAGCACCGATAGTCGGAGATGCACTACTTTAATGGTAAAGATGAAGGGCACAACGTTAACCAGTATCCAACCAAGGAAAGGTTGTGTTTTATTTGCAAGGAACTGGGACATCTGTCCAGAGACTGCAAAGTACCATGAGCTGAGTCTGTTGTCAACAATATTGAAGCTACAAGATCAACCATTACGGGACGTGTTTACACACTAAGCAGAGCGGAGAACTCATCATCTGAAGACTTCATCCCATAAAACGCAACACAAAGGAGTTATGAGTGAACCGGGATTTGCGAGAGAGATTATCCGTAGGAAACGCTATAATTATCGTATTATATGTATTATGGTGTGTGCGTGGTTCTAAGTATAGACCACATAAGTGCTTTGACTTTGTGACGCATTTTACTATTGTATTAAATTCGAAAATCCAAATTTTTAATATACTTTTGGTATTACGATAGATGTTCTTGCGATTGTTGTGTAATTATTTGTGATTGATGTTGTTGTTGATCTTGTGGTTACTAATTTTTAGAATTTTCCTTTCCTTTTGATGTCATAAAATCGTGGGTTTTTGAAGATTTGTAGGTGAGTATTTCAAATTACTTAATCTTTTGATTTTTTGTTGTTCTAAATTATTTTGTCAATGGCTTTGGAAAGCTTTTCTTTTCTTTTGTTGTATGAAAACTGTGAGTTATTTCATGATTTTTTTCTAGTTGAATTGTTGTGGATTTTGTTATTGTTGTGGTTTAGGAGTTGTAGAGGAGATTTTGTGTTAGCTTTTGGATGTGAGTAGAATGATTTTGAGAAATAGATTTGAATATAAGTGTGCAAGCCGTGAGGCTCTTTGAGAAAACTAAAATTATTTCATGTTTTAATACTTAGTTTTTAGTGATTTTGTTGTTGTTGGTTTTTTATGCAAGTTTTAGTTTTTGATTAAATGTGTCATGATGATTTTAAGACAATGACAAACCTAATCTCAAAAGAATCATAGTGTTCTTGAGAGGGTTGAGTCTTCAAGAGATCAAGTGGATTTTAAGAAAAGTAATCGTTGCTTTGTGTTATCTTCAGAACTTAGAAGTTTTAAAAATAAAAGATATTTGATTTTGGGTTTCGTGATTAAAACGTGGTTGTGTAGGTATGTTTGTGATAGTGAAGTTTTGTTGGCGTTATCATGTAACCGTAACTCAGTAGTCGTCTTGACCGTGTTCATGATCGTGATGGAATATAGATAGGACTTCTTCGACATGGACGCCTAGTACTGTGTTTTGTAAACGTTTTAGTTGAACATGTAGCGTTTTAACTTGTTACTGATGTATGAATAAAATGTATGCTTTGGTGTTTGACTGCTTGAGTGTAATAATTATTATGTTGTATCGAATTTCAAAGTCCAAATTTATGATATGCTTTTGGTGTTAAGTTATGATTTTTTCAAATTTCCTAATTTTGTTTTGGTTTGTAAATGAATTTTTTGGGACGAAATTTTTTTAAGAAGGGTGGTAATGTAACATCCCAATTTTTATGAAAATTATTTTACAGTTTCCAACTACTTGAAAATAAATCATAGAGATTGATCACCTCAATGGTTTGTTAAAAGTATGAAGAACTACAAAGATTTATTATAAACAATTTACAGTTTTAGTAATTAATTCAGATTAAGAGACAGTGTAGACGTATATTGTTTTTAATATGAATTAATCTTGAAAAATGTGAAAAATTGTTGTTTGATTAAACAAAATTATTTTATTGAAAGAAAAATAATTTTTAGGATTTAATAGATATTTTTAAGTCACAGTTTGAATTTTTGACGTTGAGCTATTTTATTAATTGTTGGTTTTATGTCGTATTTAATGTGACTTTATTTTAATAATTTTGTATTGATGATTTTATTGTTTGAATAATATCTAGATGACAAGAGCAATTGAAATTAGTGATCGTCACCAATTTACAGTTTTTATTACGCTGCGAAAATTCTATTAAATTCTGTCACAACTAAGCTACTAGGTGAGTTTCTAACTGAAACCTGACAAAAACATGATCCACATTTTATAAAATTTGAGATCTTATCATTTTCCAATATTTATGATTTATTGGAATATTTTTTGGGATTTTTGGGCATCAGAAAATATTTAGTGTATTGTCTATGCACAGAACTGCATTAAAGTAGCGTTTTAGCTCGTAAATCAAGAAAACGACATTCATTGAAATATTTCTAATATTTTTCGGGACATTTTGGCTAAATAATAATTTTTGGGTGTGGATTTGTTTATTAGATTTATTTTTAGAATTTTTGGTATTAAAACTTAATATACGCATAACGTCGGGCACCCGATTGAGCGAGAACGCGATGAAACGAAATATCTAGATATTTTGGGGCAAGTGGTGGTTGAGATAAGGCTTAGGGGAGCTGAATCATTGGATTAGAAGGTTCTAAGACAAGTGTTGCAAGATGATTGGTTGGTTAGTAAATGGTGAGTAGTTAGTTTTGTTAAGTTGTAACTAAAATAGCTAGATTCCAAATAAATGAAGAAATTTCTTTCCACCCATGTCCTACCTGAATTTCGTGGCCTTCTCCCTTTCCCAAGAGCAACACCTTCATTCCTCCATTAGAGAAAAAAATAAGATAATTTTAGAAAGAGAAAGTGTGGGTTTTTGAGAGATTAAGTGGTTATGCTTGCATCTTTGCTTCCTTCCTTCTCAATCCTTGTTCAATCATCATCTAATCTCTTGGTAAGCTTATTTTCCTTTTCTTCATGGCTGCCATGGTTGGATTTTCATGGTATTAGTGATGTTCCTAATGATTTTAGTGTTGATTCTTGAAGGAAATTGGTGTTTAAGCTTGCAACCTTCAATCCTTGGTCTTAATCCTTAATCAACCATCATCAATCTTGTTAGTAAATTTTCTAACCCAGTTTCCTCTTCTCATGGCTGCCATGGATGAGATATCAATGATTTTAGAGTTGTTTTTCTTAGAAAGTGATTGTTTTGCTAGATTAGTGAGATTAGTCCTTTGATCCATTACATGATGAAGCATGTCTAGAATTTTTAAAATTGAGAAACCCTAAGTTTTGGGGTTGGCCAAATTCATGGACTGTTGTGGGGGCTTGATCTTGGCTTGAATTTGGTGGTTTTGGAGTTAGTTCTTTGGTGGGTTTTAGTGGTATGTTTGAAACAGGTCAAATATGCATGTTTTACAAAGTTTTGAGAAATAAAATTGTTTGATTATAGGGGCTGGAACCATGGCTTAAATTATTGTTTTGAGGGATGTTTTAATTTGCTTTTAAAGTGAGTTATGTGATTAAGAAGTTAATTTTTAGTTAGGGCTTTAGATTTATAAAGAATTGTAAGCTTAAAGCTTTGAAAATGGTTTACAATGAAAAGAATTTGGGACTGTTTTGGGGCTTCCAAAACAGTGGATTATGATCAAGTTTTGAATGAGTTTGAACTTGTTTTTAATTGTATTAAAGTGATAAAGAAGTTGTCTTATGGTAAAAAGTTTGATTAAACAAAGTTTGCATGATTTAGGAGTTAAAGGTTTAAAACCTTGAAGTTGTTTTTGAACATCCAAAACCGTGGCCTTCAATAATTTTTAGATAGTGATCTTGACTTGTTTTTGTGCTAAAATATGCTATAAAAAGTGGTTAGTAATTTGATTTAGCAAAATCTTTCATAGAGGTTTAATTTTTGGAAAAAAAAATTGTGTTATGTCTTGAGAATTGTTTCAAAACAATAATGAAATTGTTTCCAAATTTTTGTGACATATTTTAGTGCTTTGAAAAGTGGTTCAAAGTTCGGAAACACTATTTAAAGTGGTAAAACACTCTTCCAATTGGTAAATTTTGGTATAGGTATTTTTCTAAGTGTGTAGCTTTTGTAAAAGTTTGAAACCTTGCATGATTTGAATATGTGTCATGGTATTTGGCTAGATAGAACCTATTAAAAATTAAGTTGAGTAATTCCTAGGTTTAGGGAACCCTAAACCCGTGGCTGTCCTAGGGGCATTAGATTGAGTTTTTTGTCCTAATTGATTGAACTTGCGTTGGTAAGGCTCATGCAAGGAACGACTTGATGATAGTTTGGAATTACCTTACTTGGATTGTTAAAGCGCCCAAGGTAAGGAAAATTCTTACATAATGAGTTTGGGCTTTTCGCCTTGTGTGTTGTTTGGCTTGATTGTTTGATTGTGTTGTAGTACTTGTAGTATTACTGTATGCTGTCTAAAATATTGTAGCATGTTGTAGTATACTGAATTGTTATATGTTGTCTGAAATGCTGTAGCATGTTCTTGGCCCTGCGTGGCATTATGATTTATGTTGTTTTTCCTTGAATCATGTTGGATTTAATTGGAGCTTGATATTGATTGGAATATGCAAGATATTGTTGATGATAATGATTAATTAATAATGCGTTAATCGACTATTATTGGTTTGACGACTTACAACAGTAAGTCTGATGCAATTCCAAGAGCCGAGAAAAGTTTTCAAGGTAAACTAAAGCTATCTTTCTAAAATAAGTCGGCGTACAAACAAGCTTTATGGATCAGAGGGTTAGAAGTTGTTTAAGAGGTTCTTTTGAAAGGAAAACATCGTAAATTTTGAAAACGGTTGGGTTTAATAATGTGTTTAGGAATTATCCTAGCATATTATTTGGCACAACTAAGGTTTCAATGACCTAAAGCAAAAGAGTCATTTATAGTACATGAATACTTAGGTGTGACACAAAAATTGAAATTGGAAATCCACTAAGTTGAGTGAGTGAGGGTTCGTTGATCGGCATTGATTAATTAAAACATTACTCGGGCGCTCCTTATGGTGAGCATGCCATATTGAAGAATTTGTTTGGATGGATACTGACCATTGAGCATCGACACTCGGAGCGTTTGATTGTCTAAAAGACTTCAAAAGACGAGTTGTCACTTCCAAGCCTAATGTGTGGCTATCTTGTTCGGACATTGGGAAGCCTAATGCGTGGTATATTCCCCATCTACTATTGTCACTTCTAAGCCTAATGCGTGGCTATCTTGTTCGGACATTGGAAAGCCTAACGCGTGGTATATTCCTCGTCTACTGTTGTCACTTCCAAGCCTAATGCGTGGCTATCTTGTTCGGAAGTTGGGAAGCCTAATGCATGGTATACTCCTCGTCTACTGTTGTCACTTCCAAGCCTAATGTGTGGCTATCTTGTTTGGACGTTGGGAAGCCTAATGTGTTATTATATTCCTCATCTACTGCTGACCTATTTAAGGCTGCTGGTGTATACACAAACTTGTTCATAATACATTGGCATACCATGGCTAACCACATTTATGATATGTGATGAATTCTTTGATGAATTTGATATTGTGATGACTTAATTGTTGATTTATTGATGAAATTGTTTGTTCACATGCAGATGCTTGATATACCATGATGATGCATGCAGTCTATTAATTATGTATATGTATATAAAGGCATGTTGTTGTATTTTATATATATATATATATATATATATATATTGTTTGCATACGATATAGCCTATGATAAATGATAAATCTTTATCATATGTGAATTTAGAGTGCTTAATTGAATTAAATACATGAGAAATTGAGAGAGTTGAATATATAATGAGCTTAAAGTTTGAAATTCTTTGCACATGGTTGATTGATTGCATATTTTAACTTCTACATTATTCTCATGTATGTTGCACTTGATTTGCTAGGAATGGAAACAAAATCAAAAGAAGTTACTCTCAAGAACTCAATGAAAGGCAAAGAAGAGGATTTGTGAGTGCTTAAGATTCGAAAGCATCCGAATACGTAAAAAAAGCCAAGTTTATGAGCAATGCGCGTGACGCGCTGCTACAGGCAAAGGAGTGCGTGTGACGCGCATTTTTGGAATTTTGGCTCTGTCTTCAATGCGTGTGACGCGCACTGGTCACCGTGTATTTGCGCGTGACGCGCATCAGTGTATTCTGCTAATCGACTCTGTGCGCGTGGTGCGCAACTGTGATGCGCATGACGCGCACTGTGCTGCAGAATTCATTTAAATAGATAGCTATTCACTTTTTGAAGGATCTTGGACTTTTTCTGAAACCAAAAACACCGTAGACAAAGACAAGGAGTGCTAGGGTTCCATTTTTCTTCATCTTCAACGAGGATTCAATCTTGGGAACAAGGTTTGGATCATCAATGGAGTTTTCTTCTTCCATATGTTTGTTTTTCTCTTTCACTACTATGAGTAGCTGAATTTCTTAGATTAGGATGAGATGAATCATGTTCAAACTCTTATGTAGTTAGTTCTCTTATATTAATACAAGTATATGTTATGTAATTTGAGTTTCCAATCTCTATACTTCATGCTTTTCAATATTTGATCACTATTGCGTTGATTTTAGGTTTTTCATCTTGATTGGAAAATAGGATGAATGAACTTGAACTGAGATTAGTAACCATAATCATGATGATTATAGGAATATAACTCGTGGTTATGTGTTCTAATGAATCACTGTTCTTATTGCTTAGTCTAATCATTAATCACCTAAGGGATTAGGGGTTGTGGTTAGAATAAAGGGTTTATAAGGCAAGGGATTGTCCTTAAGCTAATTCAGTTGATTCGAACTTCAATTTATATGAGATTACTTAAGTTAATGATGAACTAGTTACATAAGAATAGGTACAAGAGGATTCAACTCCTAGTCGTTTTTACCAATTGATGTTTCACTTCCATCTCTAATTTTACTTGTTCTAAGTTGCAATTGAAATCAAAATACCCAAATCATTCTTGTTCAAAGTAATTACACACTTGTTTTCGTTGATAAACGTCATAATCCCTGTGGAGACGATACTCTACTCATTACTATATTACTTTTTGCGATTGGTGCACTTGCCGTAAAAAGTAGTGTATTAAATTACGCTATCAAGTTTTTAGAGCCGTTGCCGGGGATTGTTGATTTGATTGTCAACAAGGCAAAAGAGTTACTACTTTGAACAATTTTACTGTTTTTATTTTGTTTAATAGTTAGTTAGTTTTCGTTTGATATACTTTATCTTGTTTCAAAATATAGCTGTCGTGTGCTTAATCATCTTTCTAGTTGTTATGTATGCGAGGGAAACAGACATCTGAATTGGTGTTTGATCCGGAGATAGAAAAGACAGCAAAAGCAAATAGGAAGAAGGCTAAGAAGGCAAGGCAGCAGAAAAAACATCAACAATCTCAAGCTTCTACTTCTACTCATATTCGGGTAGAGGAAGAAATGGCAGAACCACCACCGCCACCTAGGCGTACTCTTGGTGACTTTGGGCGCAGAAACAACAGAGAGATATTGGCTATTGGATATCAACCAGTGGAGGCCAATGCATTTGAGATCCGGACTTCTCTTCTGAGTGCCCTAAAACATAATTAGTTTTCTGGAGCTGAGAATGAAGACCCCAACCTGCACTTGGTGAATTTCTTTGAAATATGTGGTACTTTGAAGCTGGAAGGTGTTACAGAAGAAGCAAAGAAACTGAGATTATTCCCTTTTACTTTGAGGGACAAGGCAAAGGACTGGCTAGGTTTACTGCCTTAGGGAAGTATTACTACCTGGAATGACTTAGAAGATAAATTCATGGATCAGTTTTTCCCCACGGCCAAGTTTGTCAAGAGGAGAGCTGAAGTTAGTAGCTTTGAACAAAAAGATGGTGAAACCCTCTATGATGCTTGGGAGAGATTCAAGGTGCTGTTAAAGAGATGTCCTGGTCATGGTTATGACGACTTGTGCCAAATGCAAATGTTTTGTCATGGGTTGAGGCCTGACACAAGAATGATGCTTGATGCTTCTGCGGGAGGCTCAATGAATTCAAAAACGGCTGAAAAAGCAAGAGAACTAGTTGAGGCAATGGTCTCAAATGATTATCTTGTTCACCATGATAGAGGAGCACAAAGCAAAAAGGATATGTTTGAGCTAGAGACAAGTGATGCTATTTTGGCTCAAAACAAATTAGTATCACAACAACTTGAAGCCCTTACCAAAGAACTTAAAGAGTTGAGAGCAAGATCTTTTTCAACCGCCCAAGCCAAAGCGGTAACTGATAGTAAGAGGTGTGATTTCTGTGGTGGAGGGCATGAAAATGGGCAATGTGAAGCCTAAGGTGAGCTTAGTGAGGAAGCTAAATACATGGCAAATTTCTAAAGGCAAGGAGGGAATCCATATTCCAACACCTATAATCCAGGGTGGAAGAATCATCCCAACTTTTCTTGGAAGCAAAATGATGCTCCTCAATCAAGCAAGCCTCCGCAACCAGCGGAATCAAAAGTTAAGCAATCCGAATTAGAAAATGCTCTCACTCAGTTTATGGAGATGACTCAAACAAACCTCCAAAGTCATGAAGCTCATCAAGAATCAAGATGCATCTTTCAAGAACCTTGAAAATTAGATTGGGCAACTTTTCAAGTAACTTGCGGAGCAATCCAAGGGTAAGTTTTCTGCAAACACTGTAGACAATCCCAAAAATGAGTCTTGTAATGTTATTACTCTGAGAAGTGGAAAGGTGGTAACACCATTTATGGTGGAACCATTAGTCCCTGAATGTGATGATGCAGATGACAAGGTGGTGTTGGATGAGGAGTTGAAGAAAAAAATTGAGGTGCTTGATGTTGAAGAAGTTGAAACTGAGAGTGAAGAAAAGAAAAATGATGACAAAAAGAGTTCGAGATTGGTGGATGAAGGCTCCATCCTGAGAAGAACAAAAACTGAAATTTTGAAAGATGGGAACAAGCCTCAAATTCTTCCTCCATATGTGAGGCTTCCTTATCCTCAAAGGGAGAACAAGAAGAAAGAAAAGGAGGAGCAATATTCAAGATTTCTTGACATTTTCAAGAGGCTGCAAATTAATATACCTTTCGCTGAGGCTCTTGAGCAAATGCCTACATATGCCAAGTTTATGAAGGAGATTCTCACGAAGAAGAAAAAGTTGAGAGATGAAATAATCACCTTGACCGAGGAATGCAGTGCAATAATTCAGCGGAAACTTCCTCCAAAGCTCAAAGATCCCGGTAGTTTCACAATTCCCTGCACTATAAGGAATATAACTATTGGGAAGGCATTATACGACTTGGGAGCAAGTATTAACCTCATGCCACTTTCTATGTTGAAGAAGTTGGGGACGAATGATGTGAAGCCTACCAGGATGTCGCTTTAATTAGCAGACCAAACAATTAAATATCCTTACGGTATTATGGAGGATGTCTTGGTGAAGGTGGATAAGTTCATTTTTTCAGCTGACTTTGTTATTCTGGACATGGAGGAAGATGCAGAAGTTCCTCTTCTCTTGGGAAGACCCTTTCTTACAACAGGCAGAGCTCTTGTAGATGTGCAACAAGGCCAACTCATGCTCAGAGTTCATGATGAGAAGGTGACCTTCAATTTGTTTGAGGCAATGCAACAACCAACTGATAGAGATACATATAGCCGTGTAGACACTATCAATTACTTGGTGGAGGAAACTTTTTCTCAGCAGTATCCCTCAACTTCTCTTGAGAAAGTACTAGTGCAAGCTGTTAAAAATCTCTGTGAGGAGGATGAAGATGAGATAGCAGAATGTGTGAGACAGTTGGCATCACTAAGTACAGAGCAAGCTGTGAATTTGAAAAGAGAAGAATTGAAGAAAGAGGAGGGCCAGCTAGAGAAACAGAAAATTGAGCTGAAACCACTTCCCTCCCACTTAAAGTACAGATTCCTTGATGATGATGAAGAAAGTCCGGTTATTGTGAGCAATTCATTGTCTAACTTGGAGGAAGAAAAATTGATGAGAGTGTTGAGGGAGTACAAGAAAGCAATAGGTTAGTCTATTTTCGACTTAAAAGGTATTAGCTCGGCATTCTGCATGCATAAAATTCTGCTGGAAAAAGAGTATAAACCGGTGGTACAAACTCAACAGAGATTAAATCCTACAATGAAAGATGTGGTCAGAAAAGAGGTCCTAAAGCTTCTTGAAGCGGGCATGATTTATCCCATTTTCGATAGTGTATGGGTGAGTCCAGTGCAAGTTGTTCCCAATAAAGGAGGGATGACAGTGGTCAAAAATGAAAAGAATGAGCTCATCCCTACAAGAACAGTAATCGGATGGAGAATGTGCATAGACTACCGCAAACTCAATAATGCCAAGCCTTTTATTGTTTTCTTGATGGCTATTCCGGGTATAATCAAATTGCAGTTAATCCGGAGGACCAAGAAAAGACAGCTTTTACTTGTCCCTTTAGTGTGTTTGCCGACCAACGGATGCCATTTGGATTATGCAATGCTCTTGCAACTTTTCAGAGGTGCATGCTCTCCATAAATTGAAGTGTTCATGGATGATTTCTCTGTTTTTGACTCATGTTATGATCCGTACCTATCCAATCTAGCTTATGTTCTTAAGAGGTGCGTGGACACCAATTTAGTATTAAATTGGGAGAAATGCCACTTCATGGTTAAAGAGGGGATTGTGTTGGGACATAAAGTATCAGCAAAAGGAATCGAAGTGGACCAAGTAAAGATTGAGGTAATTGAGAAGTTACCACCTCCTGTGAATATCAAAGGAGTGAGGAGTTTCTTGGGTCATGCGGGTTTTTTATTGAAGATTTATCAAGGACTTCTCAAAGATTGCAAAGCCAATGTGCAATCTTCTTGTTAAGGACTCTGATTTCAAGTTTGATCAAGATTGTTTGAGTGCTTTTAATGTGCTGAAAGAAAAGCTGGTTTCTTCTCCTATTATAGTGGCTCCCGACTGGAGTTTACCATTTGAACTCATGTGTGATGCCAGTGATTATGCAGTCGAGGCTGTTTTGGGACAAAGAATAGAAAAATTCTTTCATGCCATCTATTATGCTAGCAAGGTCTTGAATGAAAATCAGGTGAATTATGCCACCACTGAAAAAGAATTGCTAGCTATAGTGTTTGCTTTGGAGAAATTTCGATCTTACTTGATTGGGTCGAAAGTCATTGTCTTTACTGATCATTCTGCCATCAAGTACCTGCTCACTAAAGTTGATTCTAAGTCTCGTCTGCTCAGATGGATATTGTTGCTGCAGGAGTTTGATTTAGAAATAAAAGACAAGAAAAGGAGTGAGAATGTGGTGGCTAACCAGTTATCAAGGTTGGAGAATGCTGAAGTTACAGTCAAGGAGAGAGAGATTAATGACGAATTCCCTGATGAACACTTGTTGATGGTATCACTAGTGCGAAATACACCTAAAAATTAGACTTATAACGCCGGTTTTGGCAACAACCGGCGTAAAAAGTGAGGCGGTGGCATTTTTGAAATTAACGCATCAATTTTTACGCCGGTTATTTCTAAAACCGGCGTTATAAGACGATTGAGCCACAATAAATATAGGTAAAAAGAGCGAAACTTTTAACGCCGGTTTTTAATTAAAACCGCGGTTAAAAGTCTAAGTTATAACGCCGGTTATAAGAAAAACCGCGGTTAAAAGTGTCCCTTTTTTTTTTTAAATGTAACCTACTTTTAACGCCGGTTTTTAAGTAAAACCGCGGTTAAAAGTCTAGGTTTTAACGCCGGTTTTTAAGTAAAACCGCGGTTATAAGTTTCCCTTATAACGCCGGTTATACGAATAACCGCGGTTAAAAGTGTCCTTTTTTTTTTAAATGTAACCTACTTTTAACGCCAGTTTTTAAGTAAAACCGCGGTTAAAAGTCTAGGTTTTAACGCCGGTTTTTAAATAAAACCGCGGTTAAAAGTTTCCCTTTTTTTTTTTTAAATGTTACCTATAGCGCCGGTTTTTTGGTAAACCGCGGTTATAAGGTGTTTTAAAAACACAAAACCAAGCCCTCTCCCTCCTCTCACTTACGCGTTCTCTCATTTTCCCTCTGTCACTGCCGTCGTCCTCTTCGTTCTCAACGTTTTCTCCCTCTATCGTCCTCGCCGTCGTCATTTCCCCCTCCGCCGTACCTGCAAACCGCAAGCCATCCCTCTATCGTCCTCTTCGTGCGCAGCACAACGAAGCACCGCCCTCTGACTCTGGTGACAAAGATCACGTCCCTCCATTTCAATAGGCCCTCTTGTCTCGTCTCACTCTCCTCGACGACGATCCACCATTGTCATCTCCTTCAACACCCATTCAGCTGCCGTCACAGCCGCACCCATTCAGGTACTGCTTCCATTTCTCTTTTTTCCCCATTTCTTTCTTCACACGTCGCATTCACCTTCATTTTTAGGATTTTTTTTTCAGTCATTTTTTTATAGTTTTGTTGATTTCAATTTCTTTTTTTCCCCATTTCTTTCTTCATGCAGGAAGGCCTTAGTTTGAAAGGGGAAAAGGTTAAGCGATTGGGAGCAGTCTCTCGAAGGAATATTTGCTTTCGTGATTCTGAGTTCACTCATCCAACTGGGTCTTTTCTTTCTTGATTAGTATCCGTGTTGTTTGTTTCTGATCAATGAATGCCTTGGAGGTTTTTATTTTGTTAATCACCCTTTGAATCTGTTTTATAATGTCTATATTTTCATACCACCAGTGAATTTTGAGCCATGTCAATTTGTTGCACGTTAGCCATTAGATAGCAGGTTAAATATAGGTGGTACTTCCTTTTAGATTGCTGCTAACGAATATTTGGGAACTAATTGTAAAAAAAAATTATATATTGGTATGGTAAATTGATTTTGAATGTATGGTAAATTTCTGTACAGTAAATTTTGAGCTATCACTATTTCTTCTATTGGAAACATTCTTTTCTTGTTCTCATGATACTTGTAAAGAGGGTAGCTTTATTTCTTTGTAAGTGATGGTTTTGATTGTGTGCAGTCTAATGTTTTGTGTACATAGTGTTGCCAAATAAGATCCCAATTTGATCCCTTTTTAATTGCCTAATTTTGAGGCGTGCATACACATTTTTCTATTAATTGTTCTAACAACATGTCAATGTTAGTTAATTATCTAAGCATAAAAGTATGTGTATATTATTTCAGAACACAGTTATGGATCGTAGTTGGATGCAAAAACATCGCTTAGGTGATGAGTATAAGAACGGAGTCGAAGACTTCTTACAATTTTCCCAAGCAAAACTTCCTAATCAAACAACTTTCTATTGTCCTTGTGTTAAGTGTTTGAATGGGCCAACACAAAAAGTTGAGGAGATACGGAATCATCTTCGTGTTTTTGGGATTTGGCAAAGATATACGACATGGACCTGGCATGGTGAAGTGTTAAACAAGCCAAGTGTGTCCACAAGAGAGGAAGTTGATGTAGAAATGGACGATCGACTAGAGGACATGATTCGTGATATTGGACAAGAGTCTTTTCAGCGGGCACATGTGTATGAAACTCTATGCAGCGACAAGGAAAAACCTTTGTATCCGGGCTGTAAAAATTTCACACGGTTGTCAGCGGTGTTGAAATTGTTCAATCTGAAGGCGATAAATGGGTGGACTGATAAGAGCTTCACTGAATTGCTTAAACTGTTGAATGACATGCTTCCGGAAGGTAACACATTGCCAAACAGTAATTATGAAGCGAAGAAGATATTATGTCTGATGGGTGTGGAGTATAAGAAAATACATGCATGCCCGAAGGATTGCATATTGTACTGGAAAGAGCATGAAGACAAAGAAGAGTGTCCCGAGTGTAATACACCACGCTACAAAAAGAAGGACGGTGATGATAATTGTTGTGATGTGAGCAAAAAAGGTTTTCCTGCGAAGGTGTTATGGTATCTTCCAATTATTCCCAGGTTTAAGCGACTGTTTGCCAATGTAAATGATGCAAAGAACCTTAGATGGCATGCAGATGATAGGAAATGTGATGGAAAGCTTCGCCATCCGGCCGATTCTTTGCAATGGAAGAGAATTAATTCATTGTTTCCGGAGTTCGGCAATGAGCCAAGAAACCTTAGGCTTGAACTTGCTACAGATGGAATTAATCCATATGGTAACTTAAGTAGCATCCATAGTTCATGGCCTGTTCTCTTAGTAATTTACAATCTGTCTCCTTGGTTGTGCATGAAGCGCAAGTACATTATGTTATCTATGATGATTTCTGGTCCAAAACAACCGGGAAATGACATAGATGTTTATCTAAAACCCTTGATTGATGACTTGAGAACATTGTGGGAAGAAGGCATTGATGTGTTTGATAGGTTTTCAGGTGAAGATTTCAAGTTGCGTGCCATGTTGTTTTGCACCATCAACGACTTTCCAGCATATAGGAACTTGTCCGGGTATAGTGTTAGGGGCATAAAGCATGCCCTATTTGTGAAGACGGCACATGTTTCTTTCAACTGAAAAATGGGAGAAAGACTTGTTACCTTGGGCATAGAAGATTTACGAGACGTGATCACCGTATCGCAGGTTGAAAAAGGCTTTTCATGGATGTCAAGAGAACGAAATTGCTCAAAGCTTTAATCGGAGAAGAAGTTTATCAGCGGGTGAACTCCATCAATGTTAATTTGGGGAAAAAAGAGGAAAAAATATTCTTACGTGAAAAACATATGGAAGAAAAGGTCGGTATTCTTTGATCTTCCATCTTGGTCAAGTCTTGATGTAAGACCTTTGTATTGATGTGATGCATGTGGAGAAAAATGTGTGTGATAGTGTAATCAGTGCGCTTCTCAATATTGAGGGTAAGACAAAGGATGGAGTAAATGCTCGTCTAGACCTTGTTGCCATGGGTATAAGAGAGGAGTTAGCTCCTCGGCCAAGAGGTAACAAGACATATTTGCCACCACTTGTCATACATTATCAAAGAAGAGAAAAAAAGCTTTTGCGAGTGCCTACGAGGTGTGAAAGTGCCACAGGGTTACTCTTCAAATGTATAGAGTCTTGTATCGATGACAGATCTCAAATTAGTTGGCTTAAAATCTCATGATTGTCACGTCTTGATGCAACAATTACTACTGGTGGCTATTCGTGGCATCTTGCCAAAAAATGTTCGACATGCCATAATTAGATTGTGTTTATTCTTCAATGCAGTATGTAGCAAAGCTATTGACCCTCAGAAATTGGAAGAGTTGGAAAATGAAGCTGCTATCATTTTGTGTCAGTTGGAGATGTTCTTTCCTCCCTCATTTTTTGACATCATGGTTCATTTAATTGTTCATTTAGTCAGAGAGATTAGAGTGTGTGGCCCGGTTTACTTAAGGTGGATGTACCCTATTGAGCGATACATGAAAATATTGAAAGGGTATGTGAAGAATCTATATCGTCCCGAAGCATCTATTGTTGAAAGGTACGTAACAGAAGAAGCCATTGAGTTTTGTTCAGATTATTTGTCAGAAGCGGCGCCTGTAGGGCTTCCTAAGTCTCGTCATGAGGGAAGATGTGAAGGTAAGGGTACACTAGGTCTAAAAACTAAATGCATGGGTCGAGCGGAAGTGTTGCAAGCACATTTGTATATATTGAATAATATTGATGAGGTTGAACCTTACTTGTCTGCTCACAAAAATCATGTCAAGGCCAAAAACCCTCGAATGAATGAAAATTGGGTGTTGAAGGAGCATAACAAGACATTCATACCTTGGTTTAAAGAACAGATTTTGAGTGATGATACTGCTTCTGAGACATTAACATGGCTAGCACATGATCCTAAATTTAATGTCTTGACATGGAGAGGATACGATATCAACAAATTTTCTTTTTATACAAAGTCACAGGATGACAAGAGCACCATACAAAATAGTGGGGTTATGGTTATGGCTTCTTCTATGCATTTCTCTAGTTCAAAGGATAAAAACCCCGTTCTGGCATCGATAGCTTATTTTGGGGTCATTGAAGAGATTTGGGAGATCGATTATAATAAATTCAAAGTGCCTGTTTTTAAATGTAAGTGGGTGAATAGTAATGGTGGCGTACAAACCGATGAGTTAGGATTTACAATGGTGGATCTTGACAAGATAGGTTATAAGGATGAACCTTTCATCATGGCAATTCACGCCAAACAAGTGTTTTATGTCAAGGATCCCTCTAACAAAAAGATGGTGCTGTGGTTCTCCAAAGAAGAAGTATGCATGAGAGTGATGAAAATCAAGATTCAACACTAGATATTAATGACACCCTTCTTTCTCAACACAAAGACCCATCTTCATTGATGAAAATGAAGTAGGCGATGTATATGCCACTCGTGATGATCATCAAGAAGGGATATTGGAGGACATTAAAACTTGACTACTAAAGAATTTTATAGGTGAATACATGTTTGTTAGATTATATATCCACATTGATACATATTTGTTAGATTATCTCACATTGTTTCTTATATTTGTTTGTTTGTTTAAACAGGCATCATATATGGCTGATCCATCCACATCAGAGTCCTCCAAAAAAAGGACTAGAGGTGTTACCACTACATCACAATTGAAAAATAGACTTCTTCCTGGTCAGAAGTTTTCTATTGAATTTGATCCAAATACTGGGCGACCTGATGGTGATAATGCAGCCAGCTTTTGCACTTATTTGGCGTACCTTGCACGAAGAAAGGCCTCCATTCTGATACCTAAATGGAGAGATGTCCCTGAAAAAACTAAAGATATGATATGGCAAGATGCCGTGGTATTGACCTTTATCTCTAGTTGTATGCATATTTGTATTTAACTTTATTGATCTTTGTGTGTATGTATTTACTAACACCACCATTTTGTTGTGTATTGTAGGATATTTTTGATGTTCCCCATGATAAAAGGTTTAGGGACCGATGGTTGTCCTATGCGGGTGAGCGTTGGAAGGATTTTAAGTCTAAACTCTCCAGGACATTTGTATTTGGGAATGGAGACAAAACTGGTTGCACAAATCCTTGTCAGAAGTATAATTTCCTTTCAGAGGACATATGGGATGAGTTTGTTAGGAGCCGCAATGAAGAAGCGTTTCTGGTTAGTTTGAATTATATTTTTTAACTTGCTTAATATAATTTTTTACTTATTTTAATTTGTGGTGTGTTACGTTATCACTACAAGAAATCGCGGGATTACCGACGGCCAAAAGCCGTCGGTAATCCACAAATACCGTCGGTAATAAAAAAATTCCGACGGATTACCGACGGACTAATGTCCGTCGGTAAAGTGCGCGTCGCAAATACGTACCGACGGTTTTAACCCGTCGGTAAATTTCCGACGGTTTTCTCCGACGGTTTTAACCCGTCGATAATTCCGATGACATTTCTGACGGCTTTAACCCGTCGGTAAATTTTCGACGGTTTTAACCCGTCGATAATTCCGATGACATTTCCGACGGCCATGATCGTCGGTAAAGCCGGACTTTAAATTTTTTTTTCAATTGAAAATTGTTTAAATTTTCATTAAAAAATTATTTAATTTTTTAAATTATTTAATTTTAATTTCTGTAATAAATTTAATTTATTTATCCACTTAATTAACGATTACTAGTTATCACATTTAATTATTAATTTATTCATGTATTTAAAAATGTAATGCGATAACATAATTATAAAACAAATTAAAAAAAAGAAACATAACAAATAAATAAAAAAATTCGACGAACAAAACAGTAATAAAAAATATCCGAAAATATAAAAAAATATCGATACAAACATACTTAATTATTAATTTATTCCTGTATTTAAAAATGCAATGCTAACATAACTATAAAACAAATTAAAAAAAAGAAACGTAACAAATAAATAAAAAAATTCGACGAACAAAACAGTAATAAAAAATATCCGAAAATATAAAAAAATATCGATACAAACATAACTAATAGTCCTGATAATCACGATCATGATCACCATCTGCATCATCGATATGATCACCAGTACTATGAGACGGAGACGGAGGCGGAGGCGGTGGAGGAGGCGGCTGGCGAGCTAGCAAATGGTACAGATCATCCTGTCGCTGCAGCACCTGAGCCAACATGGCAGCCGTCCGGGCCTCCTCTCGCTAGGCGGCGCGATCCATTCCTTTCGGCCGCCAATCGCCATTCTTTGCTCGGCCATGGCCCGCTTCAACTCTGCTATCTCCCGCTCATCCGTAGCGGCCACGACGCTGGGCGACTCTCGGCAGAGAAGCGTGGGCCACTTTCTTGTAGTTCTTTGGCAAGGTCGCCAAAGACCGTATAAGCGACCCTTCTTCTTGCCGCCAACAACATCTCGCCCAAACCATCAACGATGCATTTGGATCCTACGGGCTCTGAGACGGGGAACATGAAGATGTCTGAGATCTGACCTGAGACATCCTCGCCTCAAACTCCTCCTGTCAAACATAAACAAATTAGTCAATTTTTATTGTAATAAAACAATATAAATATTGTTAAAAAAACTATTCATTATGTTTTATAATTACCTGGGTCCGCCTCGACCGCTCATCGACAAACTCAGTACCTTTCCTAATATGAGTTGCACGATGGAGCTCGTGCAACTGAACCTCCCTTTGCAACCGCTGAGACTGTAATTATTTAATAAAAAAAGCTTAACTAAATAATAATAATAATAATAATAATAATAATAATAATAATATAAAACATACAAGTCGAGCTGCGTGCTGCGCCTGACTGACCGAACCTCCAGTATGCAAGCTCCCACCCTTTTCAGAGGCTCTATTCTTCTTCGCCTTCTCGCTTACCGCCTTGAACTCAGGGGAGTTCCAGTGCGCTTGTAGCTGCTGCCAGATCTCATCTTCTATCCAAGTGGGCTGCCCATTGAGGCGGGCATCTCTAAGCATATCAGATAAGCGGTGGGAAGCCTTCATATGGAAGTTCTTCTTGATCTGCTCCTCCTGCTCTTCCTTCCAAGAAACCCTCTCCTGTATGAATATAATACGTTATTAAAAATAATTAAGATTCATGAAATAAAAAAATAATACGCAACAAAAAAAAAATAAACAACTTACTCTGAAAGAATTGAACATGTGCCTCCGCTCATCCACCGTCAGCGTCCCCCAGGTGGGCCAATAGGTGTGGTAATTTTGCTCAATTACTTAGTGATAGCCTTCGCACTGGCTTTGTGGAAGGAACCTAAACAATAACAACATACCAAACAAGTTAAAAATATAGGTTAAACTGTAATTTTCGTCCCTTATCCTTTTTATAGTTTTCATTTAAGTCCATTAAGTTATAAAAATTACTTCAATTTCGTCCTTTCTTTTTAATTATTCTTTTTTGTCTTAGACGAAATACCATCTTACACGTGGCGGTTTGTTTTATTTTATTTTATTTTTACGCCACGTGTCGGATGGTGATTCGCCTAAGAAAATATGAATAAATAAGCGAAAAAGACGAAATTGATGTGATTTTTGAAGTTTAAGGGACTTAAATGAAAACTAAAAAGATAAGGCGAAATTGAAAACTAAAAAAAGATAAGGGGCAAAAATGTGTATTCAACCTACATACTCACCCTCTACCAGGCTGGCACGATAGCAACTTCGGCCATCATGCGACATCTGAATATCATCAACGACCTCACGCTTCATCTTGTCGCCGCCAACCTCCTCGCCCCTTTGAACCCCGGCCGATCAGGTGTCCGCCCACCCTATCCTCCTGATCGGACACATGAGTGTCGGGCACCCTCTCAGACACAAAATGAGAGGAAGAAGCGGCAAGTGTCTGCTGGAACCCTGGGGTGGGCATCATGTAAATGGGTGTCGATGCAGAAGGTCCTGCATGCTGTGTAGGTGCCCAATGTGACGTAGGCTGCGTAGGGGCCGAACTCGCTGGAGCTTTGTGTAGGCGTAGATGTATGCGGACCATTTGTGTGGATGACAACATCGCATAGCCAGGCATCATCAATCCTAATAATGTTCGGCCTCCGACGGCGAGGGGGTCGGCGGCGATGCCCTTCCTTCCGTTGACCACTACTGGGTGGTCGGAAGCCTGAACTGAACCTCCTGATGCCATATATGTCTATAGAGCAATTCAATAATAACAGTCATGAAATATTATATTTAAACATAACAATATTAAAAATGAATTCCAAAAAAATAAACAAGTTATATGAAAATAACTGACAAAATAAAATATGTTGTTAGACATTAAATTCTCTAATTGTAAAATGTTAAACAAATTTATTCTGCCCATTCTGCCCACTCTGCTTCGGCATTGTCTTCAGATCTTGATGGTTCTGCCACTTCTTCATTTAATTCCTCATCTCCATTTACATCTTCATATGTGAATGGATCGTCACGTAGTCGAGAAATGGGTTCAACTTCATTTACTACGTTAACATGAGACATCTCATCCACTTGATAAGCCACTTCTTCCTGTGGATCATCTGCTTCAATGCGACCCCTTGGTTTTGTCTTTATTGCAACACACCAACCTTGTTTGTCCCTTCGAGTTGACGGATAAGGGACATAATACACCTGTCTTACATGTTGTGCCATGATAAACGGATCAAACATTTGGTATCTTACGCTCATGCATATGTCAGCGATATTATATTTGCGATCCATTCTTGTGCCTCTACTTGACTGGATCAAACCAATTACAATAAAATAGCACTATTCTTTTAGTATAGTCTAAAGTATTGTACGCCTTGACTCATATATATGTTGAATCACGCCGTAGAAGTCGTCTTCACCTCCCTCTGTGGCACCTTTTACATAAACTCACGTTAACTGCTTTTTTCCCTCTCGCTTTTGACTGAGTTTGGAATTTGTAACCGTTTATGAAATACGTGTGGCATTCTTTTAGACGTGAGTTAGGAGCATGAGATAAATTTCTCAAGTGTTGGATTATGTGCGATTCGACTCGCTATACACTGCGTATACACATGCACAAGTGATTTAGGGTTCCTTTTGCAAACAATCTTTTGTATTTTCAAACAACAAATAGTTGAAATAGGACTAAAAATACATACCTGGCTCATAAACCACGTTGGGAAATATTCATGAATATAGGCAGAAGAGTCTTGTTCGCTTGTGGGCTTAGTTAACAAGAATGCCCTGAACAAGTCATTATCAAACAAATGATCATGAATAGGTGTGGACTAAATAAATTGAAAGTGGTCAAAAGTATACATACGTAAGATATGGTGATACTTCGGCACAGTTGATCAACACGTGAACGTGTGCTGACTTCCAATCTTCTCCCGTTAACCAGGACTTCAGCTCCTTTCCAGCATGACGGCCGGGAAGGCAAAACACTGATAAGGCCAGTGGGTGTCTTTCACTTTCAATTTCTATTTCATTCCTATTATTTGTTGGTGTCAGCATGAAGTTCGTAAAATAATGGGAACAGAAATGAATTATCTCACGGTGTAAGTAAGTTGCACAAATAGATCCTTCAACCCTGGCCTTATTTTTCACCGACCGTTTTGAGTCACCCATAAATCTACAGAATAACAAGGTTGGTGATCAACATTTCAACATTTAACCCGGGGCAGTGAATAATTATGTTAAAGAATATTTGATTATATTACCTTTCGAATGGATACATCCATCTGTATTGAACCGGTCCACCGAGCCTAGCTTCATGTGCAAGATGCACTGGGAGATGTTCCATAGAGTCAAAGAAACCAGGGGGAAATATTCTCTCCAACTTACAAAGAATGACTGGTATGTTCTGCTCCATCTTGATAAGATCATCATCTCTCAATGTTGCAGAACACAAATCTTTAAAAAATTGGCTGAGTTCTGTAAGTGGATTTAAAATATTTGACGGCAGGGAACTAAATGCAATAGGAAGTAAACACTCCATGAATACATGACAATCATGGCTTTTCATCCCAATCATTGTTCCTTTGTTCACATCAGCACATCTTGCCAAATTAGAAGAATAACCGTCTGGCATTCGAAGTTCTTTTATCCACCGACAGCCTGACCTAGCTTCCTCAACAGTTAAAGAGTAACAGGCTTTGGGTTTCAGGGTTTTCCCATTCGACTGAGTCGTCAAATGCAAGTCCTTTCGCATACAGATAAAGTGGTAAGTCGATCTGGCCTTATCATTGTCTTTCGTTCTTCCTCTAACGTTCATCACTTTGTGAGAAAAACATTGTCAAAAAGTTCTTCTCAATGTGCATAACATCAAGGTTGTGTCTCAACAAATTATCTTTCCAATACGGCAAATCCCAAAAAATACTTCTTTTAGTCCAATTGTGCCATTGTCCATATCCTTCAAATCGATCCAATTCACCAAAATCTGTGATTTTTGGCGAGATCCATAACTCGGTAAAAATACATTCGGATGTCAACCTCGGGGGCGGGCCATCTAATTCAACTTCCCCCTTCTTGAAGGCATTCTTATTCCGTCTAAATGGATGATCTGCTGGTAAAAACCTGCGATGTGAGTCAAACCAAGAACTCTTCCCCTCAAATTTCAAGGTAAAGGCCTTTGTATGCTCCATGCAATGGGGACATGCCATCTTACCATGAGTACCCCAACCAGACAACATACCATATGCAGGGAAGTCATTAATGGTCCACATAAGAGATGCCCTCATTGTAAAGTTCTTCTTTCGTGCAACATCTTAAGTCACAACGCCATTCCACAACCTTTTGAGATCGTCAATGAGAGGCTGTAAGTAGATGTCAATACCATCTGTTGGATTATCTGGACCCGATATAATACAAGTCAAGAACATATAGGGCTTAGATATGCACATATCAGGAGGAAGATTGTATGGGGTAACAATAACTGGCCAACAAGAATAAGGTTTCGCCGTTGATTGAACATATGGGGTAAAACCATCATAGCATAAGCCAAGTCGTACATTACGTGGATCTGCTGCAAATTTGGGATTCACACGATCAAAGTGCTTCCAAGCTTCACCATCACATGGATGTCGCAACATACCTGAAGTGCTTTTATTCTCATAGTGCCGAGTCATTTTGTCTGCAGTCTGTGTTGACACAAACATTCTCTGCAGCCTTGGAATAATTGGCAAATAAAACATTGCCTTCTATGGAACTGGTTTTTGTCTACCCTTCCCATTATCAGTAGGTGACATATACCTTGGCTCACCACAGAATTTGCATTCAACCAGCGCGCTATCGTTTTTACCAAATTCATTGTCGTAATATAACATACACCCTCTCACACAACAATCAATCCTTTTAGATTCCAACCCCAATTTGGACACTAAGCTTTTAGCCTCGTAATAACTTTTTGGCAAACCATCTCTGATAGGTGACGAGTCCAACATCATCTTCGTTACGAGATCCAAGCACACATCCGTAGCACCACAGTTGGACTTGAGAGCTAAAAGTCTCACACACATTGATAACTTAGAGTCGGCAGACCCTTCAAACAACGGCTTATTTGTTTCTAACAAGAGATTATAAAATCTTTGTGCAGTCTCATTTGAAAGTTCATCTGTGTCATCATACTGTGGCTCCTCGAATGATACGTTGACCCCCAAGGCATCACAAACCATATTTTGCATTAATTCAATCTGCTCACCATATCCCGTATCTACGCAATTACTTGAAGCACCTGTGTAATTATCGCCAACCCCTAATCCAACCCGAGGTAACTCTTCACCATGTCTAGTCCAAATCCAGTAATTAGGCATAAATCTAACTCTCTGCAGGTGCAGCATGACCTCTCCTGGGCTCTTGATCTTTCTGCAATCGCATTTAAGGCACGGACACCTAATCCCTCCATTAATTTCGAAATCTTCTTGTGCCATTGCGACTTGAACGAAGTGATCAATCCCATCGCAAAAAGATTGTTTCAAAACCCCTCTTCCCGGATACAACCTATCGTACATCCAACTACGATTCGAAGGAAAAAATTCCATCTTCTGCATGTCAAAAAAAAATGACAATTTCAGCAGCACGACATTCTTACAACCGCTCTCTTTCTTTAAATGGTATGACCCTATCCCATTCGAGGAAAAACTTTTTCAGAACTCGTATAATAGTCATTCCGTAATTCTCATATCTTATACTTGACAAAATTTGTGACATTTCCCATTGGTCTCTCGAGTACACAAAATGATCGCAGATTAGGAACAAGGCAATCAAGTATGCACCCAGAGAACAAAAGGAAATGACTCTCACAGAAATTTCATCAAATATCAAGATACGAGAATCAAGCAACAACTATTATACAAGTAAAGAAAAAGTTTTTTCCCAAACTGTCCGACTTGGACAATTCAAGGTTCAATATACAATGAACACGTGGTATCTAAAAGAGGACACGCACTCAATAATATATTGAACCTCAAACGGAAGCTAAGGCTTTTCTCCGACACTAATAACAACAATCAAACATACATTTCATCAATAATTAAAAAGTAACATGTTGAAAGTTGACATCCTCTTAAAGGATAGAATTAAACAAGCATACCGAAGCGGCAAGGGAAGCATAAATTCTTTTAACAATTTTTGTTTTCATAGTGGTTTGGCTTGGTATATGCCATGCAATTAGAGCTCCTATATGGCCACATCTACCATACATCCTAATCCATTAATTGGCCAAAAAACAATCATTTTCTGTTTCTGCAGTTAAAAAACTAGCCTAGCACCAGAATCTACTACATTAACCAAGGCAGTTGATGGTCACACAAGGTCAAACTTTTCTAACGAACTGCCAACCTCTATTATATTTGATATTTTTACGATGTTTAAATCACACACTATCTAATGCACTGCCAACCTCTATTATATTTGATATTTTTACGATTGTTGTTGTTGTTATTGTTGTATAATATTGTTGTAAAATAACCTGCGTTATGCATAATATTGTTGTAAACAAAAAAAAATCAGGTGAACATTAACATCACACACAGATCAATCATAATTTACAAAGACAAACAATCATTTCATATAGCAGGTTCTATCATCCTTCAAAGCTAATTTTAATGATAGCTCCTGATAAATGAAAATTCCAATAAACTACAAGGTGCTAGCCAGACATAATTTAAAAGAGGATGTTGAAAAAGAACGTCTTTTATAAGACCATATAATTATATCAGTATATTGTAACACCCAGGTAGTCTTTGCATCAGTTTAGGTAGTTTCCCTTCCTAATTCCAATATGCTAAAATAAAATGAAATATAAGTGAAAAATCTCCTTTAACTGAAATTTTCACCACTTGATTTCCATTTATATATGCGGATGCTAACATGCATGAAAAGACAAATAATGCAAAGAATAAGTCATCCATTGAATTGAAACTTGATCATTTTTTCCATCAAGAATATGTTGATTCCATTTCTTTGGTACATATAAGCGAGAATAATATGCCCAAACCCTGCTTAATAGCATTGTTTCTTCTTGGGTTACAATTTAAAGGCAAGGAAACTTAGTCGCGGCCATGATTAAGGAATAGAAAGGTTCCAAATCAGTGACCTATCATTCCCACATGTCGTTTGTTTCCAATGACCTTAATACATATCATCACATTATTTACAGATCATTATGTGAAGGCTTCATAACCTGAAGGTCGAAGTGCTTGACATATCTTTGTTTTTTCTTTTAACTTTATAGTATTAAATGAATTGTTTCTGAGACAAAATAGGGAAGCGAGAAGCAAAAGTAGCGAAAAAAAAGAATATGATTCTTCAAATTTATCTCCATTTCTAAATAACATAAATAAAAACTTCCTAAGAAGAAAAGAAAATTAGATATAATATAAAGTGCAAAATGATATGCTTAGGAATACAACAATAACAACAACAATCAAGAATTTTCCCACTAAGGCACAACAAAAAGGAAGAAAAAGAACAAAACTTATCTAAGTAACAAATGCTTTGGTACAATTCGATTGTCCTATCAAACACTAGAAATGTGATAGTTAAAGTCCCAAGAACATGAGTAAAAGGCAACAGTGGGTAAAAATAATTCTTGCCATGGAGACGCATAGCGAAAAGAGTAGTTTCTATAAGTATAGTGAGACGTGGCAGTAACCCATACACTCTCTTATTATGTGGCAACAAAAGATCACAATTACACCTATACCAGCCATTAAAACAAGATAAAGTTTCAAATCTAGGAGTTGAGCTTCTGCATAATTCTTGCTGACCAATTTGACTTCGTAATTAACTGTTGGGAATTTCAAATAAAAATCCCTATGCCCCATTTTAGTGTGTGGGCAGATTCACTTAAGAAGAAGAGAACACAAATTCAAAAAATGGATGAACATAGGATCAGAGATTCACTTACTGAAATTAAGTTTATGTGTTGCTTGCTAAATGAATAATCTACATGCTACCTTACTCTAACATAAAATATACATCAGACAAAATTCCCTCTGTGGAGAGAACTATACATCACTTCAACATAAAACATCCTTTGTTAGCCAAAACACACATCACCTCAAAATTCTCTCTCTGGAGAGAACTATGAAGCAAATCAAATAAATATGTCGATGTGGGGGTCAACAGCCAACCCTTTTCCACCCAATGAGTCAACCAACATTTCGTTAGAGTGCATACCTAATTCTCAGAACAAGAGAGTGTCCACGTCCTTCGATATGAGTGGCAGTCTCGGAGCAATGTGGTGGCCTCGAACTAAAACTACTGAAAAAACATAGAAAATTTTAACTAACAAGCTACCAATCAATAAGAGCAGAGCAACCATCAAACAACTAACAATCCACAAAATCAATAAGAGCAGAACAACCATCAAACAACTAACAATCTACAAAATCAATAAGAGCAGAGCAACCTTCAAACTCTAACTTTGAACATAAGTACTAAAATGAACAAAAAACAAGAACCATTAGACAATCAGAACCAATTGAAATCAAAATTCACAAAGATAATTGCATAAACCATGGAAGGAGGAGATGAGAACCTACCCTTTTAGGAGGAGCTGAGAGAACAGATTGGCGGCGTGGTGGTGGTGGCGGCGGCGTGGTGGTGGCGGCGGCGTGGTGGTGAGAGAAACGAGAGAACAGTGGTGGTGGTGGTGGCGGCCTGGTGGTGGTGTGGGCGTGGTGGTGGTGGTGATGGTGGTGGTCGTGGTGGTGGCGGCGTAGTGGTGGTGGCGATGGTGGCGGAGGAAGAGAGGAAGTGAAAGAGAAGAGGGATGAAGATGGAGGAGAAAGGGAAGGCTCGGTTTACGGTTATTATCGCGACATTCGACGGCTTTTTACCGACGGTGTAGGCCGTCGGTAAACTGTTCGGCCTTACCGACGGGTTTGTTAATTTACCGACGGTATAAGGCCGTCGGTATTTGAAAAATAGGCGCCAAAATGAAAAATCTGTGCAATTACCGACGAGCATTGACCGTCGGTAAATCAGATTCGATTTACCGACGGAATTTTTGTTTTACCGACGGCTTTGCCAGTCGGAAAATCCCACGTTAACTGACGGTCTGTGACCGTTGGTATAAGCCTGTCGGTGAATCCGAATTTTCTTGTAGTGTATGTGTAACAGAAAAAAAGAGAAAAGGGAAGGACAAATGCTGCAAAGAATATCTACCCCCACTTATTGTCTCGTGGGGGTTATGATAAACTTGAGAAGAATGTAATGACACACAGAAGGAAAGCCTTGCAGGAAGAGGCTGGAGATGAAGCCTTAGAATCCCCTCCAAAACCAAACCGGTATGAGCTATGGACTATGGCTCGAACAAAACCATCAGGATCCTATACATCTGATACTGTGGCCTCAGTTGCTTCTAAAATTGTAAGTGTATCTACCTTATTTAATATTATGTGATTTGTAACCAATTTAGGTCGACTGACCAAAAACCTCTTTGATTGAATTTGGTTGTAGGAGTCATTGGTTGAAGATGAATCTCAGGGTACTTTTATTCCAACTGGACGTCAAGATATCTTGACTACTGCCCTTGGAACACCCGAGCACTGTGGTCGTGTCCGCACTGCTGGTCGAGGTGTGGGCTTCAAGAAATACTTCGGAGGAACTTCACGCAGTCAGTCAAAGCAAATGGACATGGATGCCATGAGACATCAGATCATACAGGAGGTTAGTCAAATGTCTGAAGCTAAGTTTGAAGCTTACAAATCTCAGCTCATGTCAGATGTGGAAGCCCAAGTAAGTCAGCAGATAATGTCTTCTCCTAAAGCCACTGCGCATGTCAGCACCAAGGATAGTTGTTCGCCAGAAAATGAGGAGGATCCTAAAGACGATATTTTAAAATGCATTGGTCACATGGCTTTTGATCTTCCCGATGGACAAGTTGGGATTACCTTGGAGCACGACAATCTTCCAATTTTTTACATTTTTGCGAAGGACTTAACGGACATGTCGCTCGGTGATGAGTTCTGGCTTGCCAATCAACACTTGCAATTATGGTGCACGTAAGTATTAATTAACATATTTGTATATTTTTATCTCCTTTGTATCAATTATATATAATTAACATTATTTTGTTTTAACTCCTAGGTATCTCGTGATCGATTCGTATTCGTAACAACTACTGATGTATATGGATTCTTGGATCCAACGTTGATGGTTGTCAAGCCCAACCCAAAAGAGTCTAATGAACTGCTCAAGCTTACATCTTGGATAAGCTAATTCAGCAGACAAAGATGTTTTCTTAGGACCGTCTTGCACGCAGTGAATACATTTTTATTCATAGCATACTTTTTCTCTCTGTGTTTCTAATATACCTTTATTGTTGTTACCTAGTAATCATTGGCAGTTGATTGTCGTTTGTCCTAAGCATAATCTCATAGTCTGGATATGCTCACTTCATCAAAGGCCAAACCTACAGATTAAGCGTGTACTTGAGGGGTAAACTTTTAATTTACTTGTCATACTTGTGATGTCATATATGTATTTATCTTATATCTATAACTTATATTATTTTATCAGAGCTATGATGGACTATAATAGTAAGAAAGGTCTGGGAAAAGGAAATAGGCCTAATTGGAACATACTCACGGTAAGTAGTTTGTCTTTATATGATATTTACATATTGAAAGCCGTATTAGTTATGTGTATATATAATTTGTACTAATTTATATTGTCATTTGTAGGGGCCTTACCAAGACAACTCATGGGCGTGTGGTTATTATGTCATGAAAAATATGTTATCCATTGTCACGATGAGGATTACCTCTGGATGGGATTTGGTAATAAAATATTTCATATCTTGTTATTTGATCTTTTTTATACCTTACACTATTTGTAGTTAGTTAATTACATATGTTTTGAATTGAACTTGTAGTTATTTGATGGTCGTGGCACAAACTCATACAATCATGAAGAAATTGTCGAGATTCAGAAAACATGGGCGCGTTTTTTTGTGACTAAGATTGAAGAGCAAAATCTAAACCTAGAACCACCAAGACGCCGAACAAGAAAAACAACACAACAAAAATGAGAAGGTTTGAAGAGAAGAAAAAAAGGGATAACAGAATTGTGTAACTAATAATTCGTAGCATTTAGGAGTTGTCTGAATGTTAATTAGAGGATAGTTGAAGTTTTGTTTTTTGACAATAGAGTTTTGTTTTTTTGTCTGAATGTTAATTAGGAGTTTTGTTTTGTTTTCTTCTTGTGTGAGTTTTGAAGTTCATGATGATTAATACATGACTGGATTTGTATGCAGTGGTTGTATGTATTGGCAGTTCTGTTGGCAGTTCTGGAAATGGAAATTTCAAAAATGTAGTATTAACAAAATTGATGCATCTATGGCGTCGGTTTTTCTTAAAACCGCGGTTAAAAGTCATATATGGCACCGGTTTTTTTTTAAATCGCGGTTAAAGGTGACTTATAGCGCCGATTTTCTGAAAACCGCGGCTAAAGGTAACATACGGCGCCGGTTTTCAGAAAACCGCGGTTAAAGGTAACATACGGTGCCGGTTTTTCTAAAAAACCGCAGTTAAAACTTTTTTTTTTCAAAATTTTTTGTCCTTTACATCTTGATTTAACTCCGGTTTTATAAAAATCCGCGATTAAAACTTACTTTTAACCGCGGTTTATAAACCGGCGTTAAATATTTACACTTACAACGTCGGAAGAAAAGACGCCGGATTGAAAACCGACGTTAGAAGTCCAAAAAACCCGCGATTAAAAGTGGTTTTTGCACTAGTGTATTTGAGAGGCCATGGTTTGCTGATATGGCTAACTTTAAGGCAACAAGTGTGATACCAGAAGATTTCACTTGGCAGCAGAAGAAGAAATTCTTCAAGGATGCAAATTTCTACATCTGGGATGATCCATTCTTGTTTAAACTGGGCCCTGATGGTTGTTGAGAAGGTGTGTCACAGCTGAGGAGGCACAAAGTATCATGAAACACTGTCATGATTCACCATATGGGGCCATTATGATGGAGAATGGACTGCAGCAAAGGTGTTACAAAATGGCTTCTTTTGGCCAACACTCTTCAAAGATTGTCATGAATATGTCAAGCATTGTGACAAGTGCCAGCGCACAGGAAGCATTTCTAGAAAAAATGAGATGCCTCTCAATAGCATTTTGGAGATTGAACCTTTTGATTATTGGGGTATTGATTTTATGGGCCCCTTCCCATTATCTTACTCCAATCTATACATTTTGGCGTGCATTGACTATGTCACAAAATGGGTTGAGGCATGTGCAACTGTGGCCAATGATTCTCAAACCGTGGTGAATTTCTTGAAGAAGAACATATTTTCTAGATTTGGAGTACCTAGAGTGCTCATAAGTGATGGGGGAACACACTTCTGCAATAAGTACTTGGAGGCATTGCTGACCAAGTATGATGTGAAACACAAAGTTGCTACTCCTTATCACCCACAAACTAGTGGGCAGCCTGAGGTTTCCAATAGGGAGATAAAGAAGATCTTAGAGAAAACAGTTGGTGCCTCAAGGAAGGACTGGTCGAAGAAACTAGACGATGCTCTGTGGGCCTACCGGACCGCATTCAAAAAGCCATTGGGGTTCTCTCCTTATTAGCTGGTTTATGGGAAGTCATGCCACTTACCAATGGAGTTGGAATACAAGGCATTTTGGGCCGTAAAATTTCTGAATTTTGATTCCAATTTGGCTGGACAAAAGCGGTTGCTGAAATTGAATGAGCTGGAAGAAATGAGGTTGATAGCTTATGAGAATGCAACCATTTACAAACAAAGAACCAAGGCTTATCATGACAAGCAATTGGTGAGAAGAGACTTTCAGCCAGGCCAACAAGTTCTACTCTTCAATTCAAGACTGAAGCTTTTCCCAGGAAAGTTGAAGTCCAAGTGGTCAGGACCATTTGTAATCAGAGAAGTTTTTCCACATGGAGCAGTGGAATTAGAAGACCCCGGCTCCACAAGAACTTTCAAGGTTAATGGGCAGAGATTGAAGCCATTCTTTGGAGGAGAAGTCTCCAGGGCAAGAGTAGCCCTTGTTCTACAGGATCCATGAAACGATCAAGCGTCAAGCTAGTGACGTTAAAGAAGCACCCTTTTTTGAGAGGCAACATGTTTTCCCTAAACGTTTGCCCTAAAAAAAAACTGCAGGTGATGCGCATGACCCGCAAGATTAGCGCAAGAGGCGCATTTTTCAATTTTGATTCTGTGTCCCAATGCGCGTGACGCGCATTTGCACTTCATAAGCTGCGCGCGACGCATAAAAGACCTAATGCGTGACCCTGAATCAGGGCAAAGGATGTGCATGACGCGTAAGATTAGCGCATGATGCGCATTTTTAATTTTTGCTTCTATTTCCAATGTGCGTGACGCGCATTTGCACTGCATATGTTGCGCGCGACGCATAACATGGGTTTTTAAATGAAATTTGATCGTGGCTCATTCATTTCGAACTGTCCTAAAAAAAACCTAATTCTCAAAACTTCAAACCACTCAATCACACACTCAATCTCAATTTTTAGAGGGCTTAATCTTCACATTTTCTTCACCTCATACATCATTCATCCTCAAGTAAGTGACTTTATGACTTCATTTCTCTTATTTTTCGTTTTCTTTCATCTCCATGAATGGTGAAAGAAGGTTTTCGAAACTATGAAGTTATTAGTTGATAAATTTGATGTTTGTTGTTGTGAGTTGTTGATTTCTTATGCCTTTGGGATTTGAGAACCTGAGTTTGTATTATTTTGGGAAGTTATGCATGATTGAGCCATTGTTGGTGTGTTTTTTTTTTAAAGCAAAAGAAAGGAAGAGGGCCTCGTTAAAACCTTCTGATGCAAAACCCTCCTTAGGGAAAAAACACCAAGAAGGAAAAAGAGTACCCTCCCCTAAATATTATTAATAAAAATAAAAATAAAAACAAGTAAACATGGGGGGACCAAACCAAAACCCATGAGGAAAAACAGTACAACAAAAAAGACTAAAATCCAGCCGGCGTGCAAAAGCATCACAATAATATCTCTCATCCCAACTAAGTTGGCACCAAAGATACTAACATTCATCTGCAGCACACCAGTCAAAGAACAAAAACAGCCAATAAAAACCACCATAGAGCTTAAACTATTTAAATCTAAAGTTGGGGAGCCCAAATTTATTCCTGAAGAAATCCGTCCTGATAAAAGAAGGGATAGAATTCCACCAAGAGAAGCATCTAGAAGTGACACCAAAAGAGGCCAACTTGTCCGCAGAATGGTTTCCTTCCCTGAATATATGAGAAATTTTAAAAGACATAGAAGAAGTAGTGAAGATACAGTTCCTCCATCGGGTGCGAAGATGCCAAGGAGCGAGAACAGGATGAGAGAAAGCTTGGACCACTAAAGAAGAGTCACACTCCAGCCAAAGCCGATTCCACCCTTACGGGCGCCTCTTCAATGGCGAAAATTGCAGCCAAAAGCTCAGCCTCAAAAGAGGAAGTGGTGCCAAAAAAATCAGCAAAGCAACCCAGCACAGCACCACTGCGGTCCCTGAAAATGCCTCCACCCCCGGCAAGACCAGGAGCACCCCGGGCAGCCCCGTCAGTATTCGCTTTAACCCAACCACAGGGCGGAGGAAACCAATCAACTTGGGTGATAACAGGCGCCTTAGGAGCATGGATCCGAATGCCAAACTTTTTGAGAATCACGAACTCTTGCACAGAGGAAGACATACAAGCAGTGGTCAAATTGCCAGATAAAGAAGTAGAGCCCACAACCATGTTCTTAGCAGCCCAGAGAGCGACCTTTTTGCCATCGAACTTAAGCTTGTTCCGACAGAACCAGATGACCCACACAATATTTATGAGAGCAGCAGAAACAACAACCTTAGTTTGCGGACTCCAATGTAAATTACACACCTTCAACAAATCCCGCATGGAAGAGGAGTCCAGATTAATGCAGAGGATCGAAGCTAGCCAATCCCAGAGAGCTTTAACAAAACTGCACTGAAAAAAAAGATGATTGGAAGTTTCCTCAGCAGCATAACAGAAACTGCAAATAGAGACACACACGCAACCCCTCGCTCTAAGGTTGTCTTCTGTGGGCATACGCATTGTTGGTGTGTTATATGTTTATGTTTGCACACAATGTGTTTGACAAAATGCTTATGAGAGTATAGGGAATAGAACATGATAATGAGCCACACCATACTTCATATTTGTGCCATAAATTGTTTCAATGACAAAATTTGGTTGTCCTAAGTGTTAATGATTGTGAAAATTATTTGTGATGACCAAGTGCTTGTCTAAATGCAACTTACTACATAGTGATTCTTTTGTCAAAACCCATTGAGATTTTCAACTTTTGCAAGAGCTTTAATGTGAAAACATTGAATTGCTTTGATAATCTCTTTGTTGGAAAACCATGGTGGTGAAGTGATAATGCTCATAGGACTTTGAAATCTGTATTTGTGTTGGTACTAACATTGCAAACAATTTTGCACAAATCTTTGTTCTATGTGCAAGGAATTATGGCTCACAACCCAGAAAAAAGAAGGAAGACCACTGTTTCCTCTTCTTACGGAAGCTATGATAACCACCTTTTTCGATCTATGGCATGCCACAACCGCTGTGCCACGATACCTGCAAAGAAGGAATTTGTGAGGGAGAAGGCGTTTCAACTCAGTGACAATGATTTTTTGGAGATTCAGCAAAACATAGTGCAGAGACATTGGGAAGCTTTCACCTCTTATCCCAAGAAAGCTAGCAATGGAATTCTATGCTACTGCTTATCAGGCTGAAGATGACGACAGGCCTGATGGCGACGCTAGATTTGTTAGTTATGCAAGGGGAAAGGTGGTTCCATATGATCCCCATACGATCAATGAACTGTTTGGTTTGCCTGACATTGAAAATTGTGGCTATCAAGCTAGAGACGAGTTGGACGAAGCAGATCAAGAGGCTATTCGGCAGTTATTAATCAGGCCTGGGCAAGATTGGGTGCGAAACCAAGATAGGACGATCCAAAAAATAGAATGTCGGAATTTGACTCCCACCGCAAAGGCATGAGGCGTATTTGTACTTAATACTTTCCTTCTTTGCGCCAATATTTCAGAGCTTAATACAGATAGGGCCATCCTGGTGTTTCCCATCATGAATGGCGAGCTGGTCAATGTGGGCCTAATTTTAGCTGAGAGTTTATACCACACAGCTCATGAAAAGGTAGGCAGATCTTGGCTGAGCCATGCATCTCTCATTCAGCTTTTATGTGAAAGGGTCCATGTGAAGGTTCCAAGCAAAGAAATCAGAGAAAATCCGATACTTCCAGGGACCCTCATAACTGGTGATTGGATCCGGAGGAATTCTATTCCACTTGTCTAGCCACCTCAACCTCCTCATCAGCATCACCAGGAACCAGAGGAAATGGGCGAGGCCCAAAATATGTTTGTTGATCCTCCGGTTCAGAATTACCCTACTATGGCTGATTTTGAGAGACTAGCTACTGATGTTCAGAGGATCGGAGTTCAGGTTGACAGCATGACCTTGGAGCAAAGGGAAGAAGCAAGAGCGCAAAGGCGAGGGATGCAAGCTATCTATAGAGCCATTGGTGCCTACCAAGGTGGACAGTTAGTGAACATGGAAGCCAATATTTTTCAGGAGCCTTACCCTGGTGATGGTGAAGGGCCTTCAGAGCCAGCTCCCTAGATCTTTCGGGTTTTCTCAGTGGTGGCGTCGGGCGGCTCACCCAATCATTTCACTCAACAGTTGAGTCCCATGGCTCGCCGTTTTGGTTTTTTACTTTTATCTTTTGTTTTCTTTTATTTTTCTGTTTAAATGTCAATTTCAATGTACTTTGTACTGATTTTGTGGGAACTCTAGTTTCCCTTTCTTGTATCTTGTGCTAAATGAATTCTTGAGTTGAGATGTTGGTCTGATAAGTGAATTTCTGGTTTGCTATTTTCATAATCCCCATGATATGCATGCTTATGAATTGTAATTGATACACAATTGGATTGTGAATTTGCATGCCTCTTTTTGATCTAAAATTCCATAAATAACCCTTTGAGGCATGTTAAGTAACATTTAACTGCAAGATTCATTTGTGCTTGACTTCCTCTCTAACCCGTGAGCATTTTGTGCCAAACAGAACTTTTTCTTCTTGTGTGCTTCCGTTATATGTGACATTCTTCAGAATTTGACTTAGTTCTTAGGGTGTTGTACTTGGATGTTTGCACACATTGAGGCAATTTTTTTTTAATACTTAGAGCCTAAATACACCACCTAATCCATTTAATCCTTTGTTAGCCCGTTTGAGCCTAATTGTCCATTATTTGCGATCTAGCTTCATTACAAGCCTAAGATCGGAATATCAATCGTCCCTACTTACTTGGAGTTCGGTGGGCCATTTTACGGCATGTCTTGGCATTTGATTAAGTTTAGGGTTGCTTGAGGGCAAGCAAAACTTCTAAGTTTAGGGTGGATGTACAAGGACTTAATTTGTCCAATTTTGTTTAGAATTTTGACTTGTTCATTATTGTATATAAAAAATACAATGACTTGTCCATTGTTGTATATAAAGAAAAATACTATGTAAAAAAAAAAGCAAAGAAAAGAAGAAAAAAAATTATGGTCATTAATGTGTAAATATTACTCATTGTTCTTGATCAATTGTGTTGGGGGAGATTTGTTTTGAATGAATACAAGGGTTGGATATCAATGTCGTGAAGTGGCTTATTTCTGACTCCAAGATTATGAGCCTAGTATCCAAATAATTTCTACCCTCACCTAAGCCCCGTTACAACCTTAAAGACCTCTTGAATGTGTGTTGCATTGCATTGTATTTACTTCTTTAGAACTTGGTCAAGCCTACGGTAGGGTGTTGCATGTGATGTGATTGAGAGAATGATCCGACTAACACCTAAGTGAGAGTGAAATATCATTTGTGAGGAAAGTCTGATAAGTTGAGCATAATTGATAATTGTATGTTGTGTTGCTTGATGTGCTTATTTGGGAGGATTTGAATTGAGAAAGCAAGTTGTAACATCCCAAATCCCCTAAGCCTAATTATTAGGAAATCCTAAGTGAAAACGAGATTTAATCCCTAAGGATTAAATATGGTTCATTGCCTTAATTTATTAATTTAAAACCAATTAGGAACTAAGGGGTAAAATGGTAATTTTATCCAATAATATAGGAATTGTGAGACTAATTAATTAGGAGTAGTTTTAATTGATTAAAATTACGCAATGATTAATTAAGGACCTAAGAATAATTAAGAAATTTAGAAAGAAGACTTTTAAGTCTTATTTTTGAATAATGCTCACATGTGTTCCACCATACTCCTCACTTAAACCTCACACACCCTAGAACACTCTCTTTCTCCTCTTCACCCCTCCATCGTGACCCCCTGTCCAGAAAAAGAAAGAAAGGAAAAATAGAGAAAGAAAGAAGAGAAGAGAAGAGGAAAAGAAAGAAAAGGAAGAAGGGTTTGCAATCGCGAGAGAGAGAGAGATGGGTCGAGAGAGAGAAAGAAGCAGAGAGATTGAGAGAGATATGGAGGAAAGGAACTCGAATGGAAGAAGAAGCGGAAGAATCAAGACCAAAGTTGGGAGACTAAAGAAGATTGGAGCTTGGTTCAAGCCTTAATGGAAGAACATGGAGGATTCAAGACTCAAAGGAGAAGAAAGCTTGAAGAAGGATCTTTAATGGAGGTTGAAGCAAAGACCTAGGGTTCTAATTTGGGGGTTTTTACCCTAAAGCATTGGGAGCTCAAAGGTAACATAGATTCCCCTCTCAAACTCCCAATTAGGGTGTGCTAGGATTGTGATTTAATATCCTTAACTAAATGATATGATTCTTGGGTTTGATGTTAGTTTTAAACTTGAATGTATGTTGGTATGATTGTAACAAATCCATTTGTTGTCTTGTTGGGTGTTATTTGATTGATTATGATGTTGATTAGAACCAAGGTTTGAGTCTTGAAAGAGGTTTGGGTTGAAAATATGAGTTTTGGATGTTTAAAACTCTGCTAAACTCGCTGAGCCGCAGGAATCACGCTGAGCGACCTTCAGCGCTGCTGTCAGGGGTCAATTCTGCAGGATTTTAGCTTAAGTAAAAATCCTGAGCTGAGCGAGCTCGCGCTGAGCGAGCCAGTTTGGCTTAAGCGAATTTTAGTCAGATTTTCCCATTTGTTTTTTAAATCCTTTTCCCTTTGGTTTAACTTTGCATATTGTTATGAACTTATGGGAGATTGTATAAGTGATTAAGCAAGTAAAATACTTATAGGAACAATTGAGTTAATGATGTGATTGTGTTCAATGATGGCTCTAATTTATTGAGTATTGTATATTGAATGAGTGTATTGCAACTGATTGTATGACTAATGCCGGTCCGTGCTGTTATAAGGTACGGCAGAATTGTTTATTGAAGAGTTCCATGGAAAGTCACTTCTATACTTTCCTGGACTCATTGTGTACTGTTTATTGAAGAATTCCATTGAGAGTCTATTTTATACTTTCTTGGATTCATTGTGCATTGTTTATTGAAGAGTTCCATGGAAAGTCAATGCTATACTTTCCTGGACTCATTGCGTATTGTTTATTGAAGAATCCCATTGAGAGTCTATTTTATACTCCCTTGGATTCATTGTATACTATGTATTGAAGAATTCCACTGAGAGTCTATTTTATACTTTCTTGGATTCATTGTGCATTTTAAATGCCTATTGGATTGTGGTAACATTATAGATTTCTTTATTATGAAGTTATGATGTTTGTATTGTTAGGAATTGTAATATGCATGTCTAATCTTTTACTATTGGATGTAGTATTATGGTCTGGCATGGATGTTAGTTATTGTGCTTTTATGGGAGGAGTTTTCTATACGTAGCACACCACGTATGGCTGAAAACAATGGCGAATGGTTTTTAATTAAAGTCTGTGTTACTGAGTTTTTGTAAACTCACTATGTTGGGGCGTTGTTTTCAGGTACAAGCTTATTGGATAGTTTAGAGCATGAAGCTGTGCTCGGTCTTACCGGCACGCGATACTTCGAATACCGGATCACGAGTCGAGTCTTTCTAGCTTGAGTCTTTTACAATTTAAAAGAAAAGGGTTGTAATACTTAATGAAAGTCTCTTGGAGGATTTAATTGTATTATTATGTCATGCACTCTGATGTTTTATTCGGTCAAAGAGAAAATTTTCCATGATTACTCCTAATCTCAGTTTATTAAGCGGTTAATGCCCTCATTAGGTGAGAGGGTGTTACATTATGGTATCAGAGCAGTTCGACCCTTTCGGACTGTGAGACTAGTGTGTCTAGAAGTGATCCGGTTTAGGAAGGTGTTAGTTGTGTCTGTGAATCCGAATTCTCCGAGTTCTTTTTACAAATTATTGGCGTAGGCCGCCTCAAGGATTTGTCTAAGGAATGAAGAAAATGAAGACTAGCAGATAATAATAATTTCTTTTTTTTGTCTGTTCTTGTTTGTGAGACCTTCTCACATATGTATGTATTTATGCATATAGTTTCAGAATTTCGTATTGATCGCCTAATGGTAGTTCAGGTAGTGCACACTGCACATAAGACCAGCCAACTGGGGGCTGACTGTAGTGCCTGACAGTGCATCACTTTATCCTGCCTAAGTCCGGGGATGCATACCTGGCCGCAGTTGAGTTAAGTTGACCACGCTAAACCCTGCTACTATGGAAGTTCGTTACGAGAGTTATTGCACGAGCGATTATATGATCAGAATAGTCACGAGACTAGCAAGAGTGTGAAAGACTGCTCTTGGAGGTACCGGGGCTTTTGTGTAAGGTATGATAATAGGGTAGGTTGCTTGTCTATTGATGTGGAATCCTTTCTCTACTCTCTTATTCACAGTAGTAACTAAGTTTCATTTATCATTAATAAATGCAAACTCATTGTGCAAGCTAATTCATAACATTGTTAGTATCGCCTGTAATGTATCGATTACTGGATTTGTCGATGGATAATTCTTGTATTTACATACTTATGATTATGTTTTGGTATTGGAAAGTACCCACAAATAAATTATTTGAATTTCTTATATATGAAGCCAAAGCTTAAGTTTGGAAAACACAAAGTTGAAAGTCATTGCAAATGTTGTAAATTGGTAAACATGAATGAGTTTCTTTCACTTTGAATTTTTCATTAATCATTTTCAATCTTTTCATGAGCTGAATTTATGCCAGGCTAGGGATTGAAAATTGAGAAAAATCAGCATATTGTTTGTCATGATAATTGCCTGTATGGTGCTTAATTAAATGGTGATAGAAATCATGTATGCTTAATGATGAGATTGCACTTAATTGTGTTTGGAATCTATAGGTATAAATCTATATTTCCTGTTTGGTAACATGTAAGTAATGAATTACTCCTTGCATGATGGATAACCAATAGGTAGCTAATCCTAACTTGCTAATGGTTGCTTGAACTTGGTGATTATAATGTTAGAAATTTTGACATTCTTTTGCCCAGTTTGGGATTTAAGCATTTAAGCATTTCGTGCACAGTGTTTTATTAATTTACTGCTATACTAAATTCATTCTTGTCTGTTGTTAAAAATGAATCAATAGTATTGTTATGTGCAGAATGAATTTAGTAAACATTGGTATATTTAAAAGTTATACTATTGTGTGTAATGTTTGAAATGTCGGATCCCTTGGGTGGGAGAAAAGGTTGGTTGTCGACCCCACATCGATATATACTTTGGGTTTCATTCATCTCTCTCTCCACGGGGGGAATTTCGAAGTAATGATTGGCTCGGCTAGCGAATATACGTGAGTGAGTAATTGTATCCCTTATCCGTGTTCGAGAGTCGAGTAGGGGATTGTGATCACGAATTGGTCAGTGTACACCCTGGGTACGATATGTTAGTAGCATGATAATTCCTAGTAATAACATGTCTGCTTAGGCTTCATGATCCTATTAGGTTTTATTAAGAGGTACTTCTGAGGCAGGAAAATGCGAAGGTCACTTTGGATATTTTGAGTCTAGTGCGGCCTAGCACTCATTATCAATTCTTTGTTGTGATTCATTAGTTCAATGACAATAAAGGTTGATAAGTGAGGATTCTTAACATCAAGGTTTTGATCAACTAGGATGGGTATTTATAACTGATTAGGTTTCCAACACTTGTTAATTAATCAAATTTGTTTGGCCTAACCACTATGAATGGATCCTAGATTGGTTGAGAAACTCGAAGCCTTTTATAGGACCGATAGGACTTTTAATTCAGTTACCATAGTGTTTCTTGAATCAAAAGGGATGGTGATAGGCTAGATTTTCTAACGCCCAAGTTGTAGCAGGGAACCTTCAAGGGATTAAGACCTAGTAAGGTAGATGAACCCTAAGCCTTCTAGTTATAGTGACCTTAGTGGCACTACTAGCCTATGGGGGAGTAATGAACGTGAACACAAGAAGGGGGAGTTGAATTGTGTTAAAAACTTTTCGCAAACTTTAAGTTAGAAACACTTTAGAACACAAGTTTTTAAAACTGTTTGTTTATCGGATGCTGGAAATAATCGGACGCTGGAAAAAGCAGTTTGATAAAACTTGTTTTTAACACAGCAAGATAGAAATGAATAGAAAGCAGTAAAGCAAGAGACACAGAAATTTATACTAGTTCACTACCAAACTGGTAGCTACGTCTAGTCCCTTCGTTCCTGAAGGATTTTCACTATAATCAATCTGATTACAATTTCCTCAAGAGTATTCTACTGTCACAACTTGACAATACTCTCAACTTCTCAAAACGACTCAGTACAGTCGAGCCTTTGAGGATACAGCCTTAACTAGGCCAAAACAACTTTTACAAAAGAGTTGAAGTACAGTTAAAGATAATTCTCACAGAGAGGATAAAAGATTAAGCTCAACTATAGAAAAACTTTCTTAAAGAAAGGGTCGGACGCTGAGTTCAGTTCTGTAGCCCAGAGACTTAGCACAAGACTTGGTTGCTCACAGAAGCAGTGCTTGTTCTCAGTAAATGAGGAAATATCTCAGCAGAATTTCAGCAAGCTTTTTCACAGTATGTTCGTTGCTTCTTCAATGGATACCATGAGGTATATATAGGAATTCCAAGGGTATTACCGTTAAGGTAAAAAATGGCTCCTTTCCATTGAGTGAGGTAAATTCAAAACGCTGTCTCTTTCTTGCTTTGCAGAGAATATCCCAGTAGTACATATTACCGTTTTTGTACTACCTTGCTTGTACGATTTTTGTCTTGTAGCTAAAGGTTTCACCTTTGATACCTCGTACAACAATTTTAGCGCTCAGAATCAATTTTGAAATCCGTTCCAGAAACTTCTGAGAGGTAGAGCAGCAACGTGACTAACACGTGATTAGAAGTGAGGTTCAGACGCTCGCTCAGAATCGGAAGTTCGGACGCTCGTGGCAATTGTGTAAGCCGTGTCATAGAGAGAAAATTCCAGACGCTCACAAGGATGAGCCGGATGCTGACACATGGAATGAATCCTTCTCTTGAGAATTACTTTCTTCTTGCTTGAGTGGCTTAGAATATACGTATTATTAGTATCTGCACACTTCAAGAAATGTTAGAACATAAATTGTTCTCTTGTGAAAACTTTGTTATCATCAAAATTAATGAGGGTCTAAACATCTCAATCGTTTAGGTTCCAACAATCTCCCCCTTTTTGATGATGACAAACATCTAAGGTAGATGAACAATTTAGTTTCAAAAAGACATTAAAGGTCTCCTGAATTTATGATTTAGATATATATGAACAATTCAGGTTTTAAGGCAATTTTTTTGGTCAGCAATTTCATTTAAGTGATTGCGAAAAATCCGTAAATGTATCAGAGCATGTATTTAATAAAGTGAGATCGGATGCTGATTATATACCAAATAGATTGATTTAATCAAATATATTTCATTGTACCGAAAATTTATTAAACATTATCATAGCACTAGATCAATGAATATTAGCGCACAAAAATGCTATGTATGAAATGATATGCATGATACTTTAGTTCCAGTGTATCCATCGGATGGTGGATAATCGGATTCTCACGTGTTCAATATACATTTCTTTCGTGTTCATCATACCTTTCTTTTACTCCCCCTTTTGTCAACAGACAAAAAGAGTGTAAAAACACATCATAGTCAAAATAAGACTTAGAAAAATTTGAACAAAAAAAAAACAGATAATTAGATCAAACATATTTATATATATATAATTGTATCAACCAAATAGATTTTATATCACACACAAGTAAAAAAAATCAAGGGTTTGGAAGAGGTGGAGGTGGGATATTGAGACGTTCATAGAGTAGCTTTAGTGCAGTCTCCAGCTGAGTCACCTTCAAGTTTGTAGCCTTCATTTCTTCAAATTCTGCTTTGGGAATGGTGACCATTTCCATTGCAGAAGAAGCGAAGGTCCACTTAGTACAGATGCAGACTTCATCTTCTGATGCTCTGCTAGCACCCAGTTGGATAACTTCAGTCTCAAATCCTTCTTCCTTTGAGCTCTCAAGAAGAATGCATCATTTGGTATAACGCATTTGATGAAATTTCCGAGTCTTCTGAGCTCTGATTCTGTCTGAATCTTCCATTGATGCTTCACATCTTCTGGATATAGCAAATGCATGAAAATGGTTTCTCTATGAAGAACAACATCAGCTGTGTAAGAGTCAAACCTATTTCCAGCGTCTTCTCCCCATAAATTTCTGATAAAGACACTCAAAGCTTCACAGGTGAAGGAGAGTGCTTCATTTTCTGCCAGGTAAATTCTTCTCAGATTTTCCCTGTCATATTCTTCTAGCACTAGGGGGTCGAGGCATGGTAATATGGCTTTGGCTTTCCATGATTCAGACCATTGACTCCAAGTGAAACCAATGTCGAAATGCTTGGTCACAGCAGCCCATTGATCATAAATCTTCATGCAGTCCAAGGGTCTGATTACTGAGCATCTGAACATATCATCGAAGTACATTGTTCTAAGGTTGATGTCAGTAACTCTGCTGATTGTCCCAACAGTTTGAATAGTAGCCTTCTCAGCATCACAGCAGTTTGAGGAGCCAGTTCTCCATTCATCTTTCTTCAGAGAAGTCAGGTAAAACCTTCTGGCGTGATCCTCAGAGATCTTGGCAATCGGAAGCTGAGAGAAATCCTTAATATTGTACTTGGTAGGTGCCTTCTCATATTCCTTTAGCCCGATCTTGCTGAAAGGCTGCTTGCCCGGAGCAAGTTCCTTCCTTTTCCCAGGGATAGACCAAGGTAGCCACCTTTGTCTATCTGGTACTATCTTGACAGAAACAGATGATGGGTCTCGATATTGACTTATGACTTCCAAATTTTTCTCGCTTAAGACAATGTGCCATGAAGGCGACTTCTTCATCGTGATCCACCTTCCACATTCTTCCAAAGTGAGCGGTTCGGTGTGGTAGGGATCTAGGAAGATCAACGAGAGAAGGAATTGCTCGCCGGAAGCTGGTCTCAACCTTCCTTTGAAAGACATTTGGAAGTGATCTTCCCCAACCTTGAAGGTTGCACTTATTGGAGCGGCAATTTCCAATCTGGCAGCTCCAGAGGTGAAGGTTTTTAAATGCCAGGTGGATGGACGATCGTAGATACTATGATATATCTCATACTTTACAAACTGAGGTTTGTATGAGATATTCTTCTTTCCGCCAGCGTCTGTGGGTTTAATGGTAAGGGTAAGTAAGGTGGGAGTGGCTTTGGTGATTTTGTAGGCTTTGAAAGGATTAATGGGAGGTATTTTGAAAATGAGGTAAAACGGATGAGAAAGAAGCTTGGAAATGTATGAAGTGAGGGAGTTATATGTGGAGGTTTGAGGTGATGAGATGGTGAGTGTATTGGTTAGTGTTTGGGTAAGGTGTTTGGGAGTTATGGAGGTTTTCTGTACATGAGTTTGAGTGTTTGGTGATGGTGCAACAGATATTGGTGGAGCAGGAATAGTATCATCAGATGTGAAAACAGACACAGGCTCATCAGAAGAAGTTAGTACCTTTGGTTCAGGTTCAGATTGCCTGACCAATCTTTTGATCTTCTGTCTGGGAGCAGTAGCTGGAGGAGGACGTTGAATTTCCTTCGTCTGTTGACCGGATGCTGAAACTGGTTTTTCCACAGTGCGCTCCTTTCTCGAGAACCTGGTGATGGGAACTCGGTCCTCATCTTACGGTTCTTCAACGATAGGTGCGAGAGCCACCTTCTGCTTTTGTTCTTCCGGTCTCTCGAAGGAGACTCAACAGTTTTTCACACCAGGCTTTGAGCTTACGGTGGTTTTCTTTCGACTTCCTCTTCCTGTTGCTCAACTTTCACCTTCTTGATCATGGACCCAGTGAGCAATTTCATTCTTACCAGGCTGTTGACTCCAAAAGTGTCAGGAATCACAATATTATCAGCACCAAAATACTTTGCCTTCTCTTGATCTGGTAAAGCAGTTAGCTTGTTTACAACCAGATTATTGATCATCATTTTGGTGAGCAGGACACCATAAGGAATGAACTTGTAGGTGTTCTTCTTGTTAGCAACACCTTTTCTTGAGTTAACCAGTGCATTAAGCAGGTTGTTGTAGATTAACCTTGGCAGGTTCACCTTGTTTCCAGCCATGAAGTGTCTCATGATGAATTTTTGTTCGTAGTTGACAATATCACTAGAGTCAGCCTTCAACAAGACGCTCTTGGTGATTATCTTATGAAGAACTCTGAAATGACTTTTCAGATTCTTGGCAGTAGGTGTTTCACCAGATTCTTTCAGCTGCTTGTAGTTCTCAAACAGATCATCATTTACCTTCTCAATCCCATGAAATGCGTCAGCCCATTCTGAATAGAAGACGATGCCTTCACACGGACACCCAATAGCTTCAGAAATATTTTTGATGGTAAAAATAAACTTGAATCCTTTCACTGTTCCTTCAAAGATGCCACCTTTGTGTAACCGAACATTACCCCAAAATTCTTTGTCGCGATCACCGAACCTCAACCGGGTTCCAGAAGAAATACTGTTCTCAGCCCATTGCCTTGAACCCATTGTAGAAGTCGAAGCCATAGAGCTTGAAGTTTTCCAAATCAACTCGATTTTCTAACAAGACTTTTCCTTCAGTCATGGTGTCGTAGATAGCTGTGTATTCAGAAGTTGTTACTCCAGCCATGATTGCAGTTGAGAGATGGAGGCGATGGAGGTTTTAGGGTTTAAACACACACACAGAGAGATAGAGAGAAAAACAAAACGAGTACAGTTTTGCAGAAAACACAGAGTGGAGCGAAAAATGTGGAGTAGTGGGAAAGTTAAAGGAGAATGGTACAATTATTTTTCAAAATATCGCTTCATATTCTCTTATAAAAAATAAATCAAAAAGAAAAGAAAATAAAGATTCGCTTTTTCATTAAATGCGGACGCCAAAATAAAAGTAAAAGATTTTATTGAAAACGTAAATAATCATGACTCAGTAGATATGATGAGACGCTTGAATCCTTAACACGTGTGACACGTGTGGGTGTGCTTCGACACGCAACCGACTTACCGGATGATGAGTTATGATGCATATGATGGATAAGATCTCGATGCACATTCATGCTTATGTCATGTCGGATCCGAGATTTAGTTTATCATCGAATTGAGATTAATCATTCTTTTATAAGATGAAAGTTTAAGTTTCTTCTTATAAAATTGAATCTATCTTGTGAGGGTTTTGTAAATATGTCACCCACCGATGATCGGTGTCTACAAATTTTATTTCTAAAATACCCTTACGAACATAGTCTCTTATAAAATGATGCTTAATCTCAATGTGCTTTGCTCTAGAATGCAATATAGGATTTTTAGTAAGACATATGGCGGATGTATTATCACGAGAAGATAGGAATGTTACTCTCTTTTATCGTAGTCTTCAAGTTGATACTTCATCCACGAAGTTGAGAGCGCAACTTCTTTCTTTGAGATGTATTCACCTGGCTGTTGAGAGTGCTATTGTGCTTTGCCTTTTGCTTGACCAAGACACAAGATTAGCTCCAAGGAATTGGCAGCCTCCACTTGTGCTTTTTCTTTCAATTCGATCTCCAGCAAAATCAGCATCACAGAAACCTACTAATTGGTAATCTTTTGATTTCTTATAAAACAAACCAAGATTAGTAGTTCCTTGTAAATATCTAAATATTCTTTTAACAGCACTTAGGTGTGATTCTCTAGGATCTGATTGAAACCTAGCACAAAGGCAGACGCTGAACATAATATCAGGTCTTGAAGCCGTAAGATAAAGTAGAGATCCAATCATACCTCTGTATAGTTTATGATCTACCTTCTTACCAATTTCATCTTTACTAAGAGTGCAGGTAGGATGCATAGGTGTACACATAGGCTTGCACTCCAGCATCTTGAATTTCTTCAATAATTCTTTGATGTATTTGCTTTGATGAATATAAATACCATCACTGCATTGCTTGATTTGGATTCCAAGGAAGAACTTTAATTCTCCCATCATGCTCATCTCAAATTCAGCCTGCATAAGCTTAGAAAATTCTTTGCAAAGGCTTTCATTAGTGGCTCCAAAAATAATATCATCAACATATATTTGAACAAGTATGAAATGCTTGTTTGAGGTTTCTGAAAAGAGTAGTGTCAACTAAACCTCTTGTAAATCCATTTTCCATTAAAAAGGAACTTAGTCTATCATACCATGCTCTGGGAGCTTGTTTAAGACCATATAGTGCCTTTTTAAGTTTAAAAACATGTTCTGGAAATTCAATATCTTCGAAACCAGGAGGTTGTTTAACATAAACTTCCTCAGTTATAAAACCATTTAAAAAAGCACTTTTCACATCCATTTGATATAAAGTTATCTCATGATGTGCTGTAAATGAAAGTAAAATGCGAATAGCTTCTAATCTTGCAACAGTGCAAAAGTTTGATGAAATCAATACCTTCTTCTTGTGAGTAGCCTTGAGCAACTAACCTTGCTTTATTTCTCACAACTTTACCGTCTTCATCAAGCTTATTTCTGAATACCCATTTAGTACCAATAGCTTGCTTATCTTCTGGTAGAGTGACTAGCTTCCAGACATCATTCCTTTGGAACTGATTTAACTCATCTTGCATTGCTAGAATCCACCCTTCATCTTCCAACGCTTGATCAATCGTCTTAGGTTCCATCTCAGAGAGAAGTGCAAAGTCAGCATGCTCCTTGAAAGAGGATCTGGTTCGTACTTTGTTACCAGGTTCTCCTATGATTTGATCTTTTGGATGATTGGTTTTGTACTTCCAGCTTTTTCTTGCTTCAGCTTTCGCTTGAGTCGAATTCTTCGTCTTGTCACCACCGGATGATGAAGATGTATATTCAGCGTCTGGCTTGTCACTGAGGTTTAAATCTGAAAATAACTCATCTAGCTCTGACATTGCAGTGTCAGGCTTCTTATCATCAAACTTGACATGAATGGACTCTTCAACTGTCAAAGTTTCTTTGTTGTATATTCTAAAAGCTTTAGATCTTTCAGAATATCCCAAAAAGATTCCTTTGTCAGCCTTGGAATCAAACTTACCAAGCTGATCTTTAGTATTCAAGATATAACAAATACAACCAAAAGGATGAAAGTAAGAAATGTTTGGTTTTCTTCCTTTCCACAATTCATAAGGAGTCTTATTCAAAATAGGTCTTATATAAATTCTATTTTGAATATAACAAGCTGTGTTTACTGCTTCTGCCCAAAAATGTTTTGCAATATCAGCTTCATTGATCATGGTCCTGGCCATTTCCTGGAGGGACCTATTTTTCCTTTCTACAACACCATTTTGTTGAGGTGTTCTAGGAGAGGAGAAATTGTGGGAGATGCCATTTTCTTCACAAAATTTTTGAAAGTTCTCATTTTCAAATTCTCCCCCATGATCACTTCTAATAGAAGAAATACAAATGCCTTTTCATTTTGAACTGATTTGCAGAAAGCAAGATAAATACTTTAAAAGACTCATCCTTGTGGGCAAGGAATTTAACCCATGTCCATCTAGTAAAATCATCCACAATGACTAAACCATATTTCTTTCCAGTTAAAGAAATTTGTCCTTGTTGGACCAAAAAGATCAAGATGTAAAAGTTCAAGTGGTCTAGAAGTTGAAACAACATTTTTTAAATGAAAGGAAGTTTTAACTTGTTTTCCTTTTTGACAAGCTTCACAAAGGGCATCAGATTTGTACTTAAGATTTGGTAAGCCTTTAACAAGATTGTGCTTGTTTAATTTTGAGATTAACCTCAAGTTGGCATGACCTAATCTTTTGTGCCAAATCCATTGCTCATCTTCAACAGACATAAGACACTTGACATCTTGTTTTTCAAGTTCAAAGAGATCAACTTTATAAACATTTTGTTTCCTTTTTGCTGTAAAGAATATATATCCATCGTTTTTGCTTTTTACTAAACATCCAGTTTCTGTAAAGACAACACTATAACCACTGTCACATAATTGACTTATGCTCAGTAGATTATGTTTCAGTCCTTCAACATATAAAACATTATCAATAGAAGGAAGAGAGCCTTTACCTATGCGACCAATTCCAACTATTTTACCGTTCTGGTTTCCTCCGAAACCAACGAATCCAGCTTCTCTAGGTCTTAGTTCTTGGAACATATGCTTTTCTCCCGTCATGTGACGCGAGCATCCACTGTCTAAGTACCAAGACTGGTGTGTTGACTTTGTTGCTAAGCATGTCTGCAACATAGACTATTTTATCTTTAGGTACCCATATCTTTTTGGGTCCTTTCTTGTTAGTTCTTGAAGGAGGCTTATCCTTCTTAGTTTTAAAAACATTACATGCACTTTTCAAATGACCAGATTTATTACAGTAAGTACAATGTAAGCATTTACTATGACTATGGGATTTATCAGATGCTGAATTATTTTCCAAAAGGGTTTCATCTGGTATATAGCCAAGACCATGAGTTGTCGTTTCTTGACACCCGGATCATTGAAGCTTACTTGCTTGAGTTACACTCTCTGCAAGACACTTTTGAAATGCTTGTTCATAGTCATTTGATTTGCGATTAGAATTTTGTAACTAAAGAATTCTTAGCTTGAGAGCTCTCACCACGGTTGCTTGTTAGCTTCCAGGCCGGTTATCCACCAGACGATTTGGTTTTCGATTCAGCTCTGGTTCTCTTCATCGAGTCTGAGTTTTCATTACGTAAAGAATGAAAATCTTGTGATAGTTTAAAAATTTCTTTTTCAAGTTCTTATACTCGATAGATAGAGTGGCAGAGTCCTTAAGAAGATCATCAAAAGCAAGTTGAAGTTGAGTAGGAATCATATACTATTACCTCTTCAACATCTTCTTACGACTCAATGTCGATTAATACGCCATGAGGGCAATGTGAGCTTCTTCTTCTTTATCTTCCTCAGAGGAGGATAAGTCAAGATCTTCGCATGTTGCCATGAGACCTTTCTTCTTTTTCTTGAAGGAGCTTCTTGTGGGCTTTTCTTTAAGATTAGGACACTCGGATTTGAAATGTCCTGGCTTCTTACATTCATAGCAAATGACTTGGGCTTTGTCCTTATCTTTGCTCTCTTTCTTGCCCTTTGAATCTTTCTTCTGAAACTTCCTTCTGAAGTTTCTTTTCTTCCACATTCTTTGGATCTTCTTAGATATGAATGCAAGCTCATCATCTGATCCATCAGAGTCTCCTTCTGAAGCTTCATCATCTGATTCTTCTTCTTCAGCCTGAAAAGCTTTAGAAGTACTAGGTTTATGTTGATTAACTTTTAAAGCAATAGACTTACTCTTCTTGGTAGGTTCCTCTTCATTTAGCTCAAGTTCATGAGCTTTTAGGGAACTCATAAGATCTTCAAGCCGAAGAACATTTAGATCTTTTGCTTCTTGAATAGCAGTGACTTTGGGTCTCCACTGCCTAGTCAAGCTTCTCAAAATCTTTTTCACATGATCGGGTGTGGTATAACTTTTTCCAAGGGCTTGCAACCCATGAACAAGTGTTTGGAATCTTCCAAACATAGTTTCAATGTTTTCTCCATCTTCCATTTTGAATAGTTCATATTGGCGAACCATCATGCTAGCCTTTGTTTCTCTTACTTGGCGAGAACCCTCATAAGACAACACAAGAGAATCCTGATTTCTTTGGCAAGATCAAACTTGCCACATTTATCATATTCTCTTTCTGTCATAGCACAGATGAGAATAAATCCGGCCCTACGATTAGTTTGATATCTCTTTTACGATCATCGGACCGCTTTTCCCTAGGTATTGCAACGCGAGGGCATTAGCGGGAAGAATGTATCCGCTTTCAACTATATCCCACAAATCAAGACTTTGTGCCTCAAGGAATGCTTTCATCTTATCTTTCCAGTAATCAAATTTTTCTCCATTGAATAGAGGAGGACGGTTCATATGACCACCTTCAGTAGACATGTTCACAATATAGAATATTTTCTCTTGACCTTTGTTAAGTGCTCAACCAAGAGGCCGAGCTCTGGTACCAACTGAACGTGAACACAAGAAGGGGGGTTGAATTGTGTTAAAAACTTTTCGCAAACTTTAAGTTAGAAACACTTTAGAACACAAGTTTTTAAAACTGTTTGTTTATCGGATGTTGGAAATAATCGGACGCTGGAAAAAGCAGTTTGATAAAACTTGTTTTTAACACAGCAAGATAGAAATGAATAGAAAGCAGTAAAGCAAGAGACACAGAAATTTATACTAGTTCACTACCAAACTGGTAGCTACGTCTAGTCCCTTCGTTCCTGAAGGATTTTCACTATAATCAATCTGATTACAATTTCCTCAAGAGTATTCTACTGTCACAACTTGACAATACTCTCAACTTCTCAAAACGACTCGATCTGATCGAGCCTTTGAGGATACAGCCTTAACTAGGCCAAAACAACTTTTACAAAAGAGTTGAAGTACAGTTAAAGATAACTCTCACAGAGAGGATAAAAGATTAAGCTCAACTATAGAAAAACTTTCTTAAAGAAAGGGTCGGACGCTGAGTTCAGTTCTGTAGTCCAGAGACTTAGCACAAGACTTGGTTGCTCACAGAAGCAGTGCTTGTTCTCAGTAAATGAGGAAATATCTCAGCAGAATTTCAGCAAGCTTTTTCACAGTATGTTCGTTGCTTCTTCAATGGATACCATGAGGTATATATAGGAATTCCAAGGATATTACCGTTAAGGTAAAAAATGGCTCCTTTCCATTGAGTGAGGTAAATTCAAAACGCTGTCTCTTTCTTGCTTTGCAGAGAATATCCCAGTAGTACATATTACCGTTTTTGTACTACCTTGCTTGTACGATTTTTGTCTTGTAGCTAAAGGTTTCACCTTTGATACCTCGTACAACAATTTTAGCGCTCAGAATCAATTTTGAAATCCGTTCCAGAAACTTCTGAGAGGTAGAGCAGCAACGTGACTAACACGTGATTAGAAGTGAGGTTCAGACGCTCGCTCAGAATCGGAAGTTCGGACGCTCGTGGCAATTGTGTAAGCCGTGTCATAGAGAGAAAATTCCAGACGCTCACAAGGATGAGCCGGATGCTGACACATGGAATGAGTCCTTCTCTTGAGAATTACTTTCTTCTTGCTTGAGTGGCTTAGAATATACGTATTATTAGTATCTGCACACTTCAAGAAATGTTAGAACATAAATTGTTCTCTTGTGAATACTTTGTTATCATCAAAATTAATGAGGGTCTAAACATCTCAATCGTTTAGGTTCCAACAAGTAATAGATCATAGTCCTTGAACTATAGTAGTTTAGGTGAAGCTAAATCAGCAGAAGCCTAAAAGTGTTAATGTCTGCATTAGATCTAATTGATCAGTGGGTAAAGTGATTTTGTTTGGCCAGTTATGAACTCTATCTTAACTAAATAAGAAACTTATTTGGAATAAGACCTAGTCCGGGACCGACTGATAAAACCACCAAATTCTCTGGGCAATTAGCTCATTTGTAGATATTAATCCTTGTTTGGATTCCCAATGATTTAGAAAGGTCCGTAAAGGTAGTTCAAGGTCAATGAGATAGATTATTCCCAAGAATTTTAAGAAATTATCTTTTTAAATGATTGTTGGTCAATTGGTTATTAGACCCGGCGACAGACAAGTCGACCCATGTTGTTATCAGTCATGGCGACTTGGGTTCCCGATTTGAAATCCAGTTGAACCAAATAGGGGAATAAATCTATCCAGTTGCAGAGAGTAGGTAAGAAACTCCAATCGGAAGCGTAAGATTATGGGTGTGGTTTGATTGGTGGAAGCCTAAAGTTATTAATTTATACGAGTAATTCGTTAAGTTAGATTCGATGTGAGTCCATCTAGTCATTTACAAACTGCGTTTCCGACCGAATGAGATCTATCACTCGGTTGAAGCCTAGTCTATAACCGATTAGTGTGAATCGGATCAGTCTAATCGATGAACATCTTTTAGAAGTTAAGTAACTTTAGAGTTTTTGTTCGCTAAACCAAGTTTTAACTAAGACTTAGTATAAGGGGACAAGAGTGACGTGCCAATTCCTTTAGTTTAAGGAAAGGTGCTTGTCGAGAAATTTCCATTTATAACGCCTGAAGGAGCGTTGTAAATGACAATTTTTCGAAAAGTGTCATAAGTTTACTCAAGGTAACGATCTTGCAAGAGTTTTGCACCCTCAAGAGGGGAGTACATCCTATGTGTAACAGTGCGGGTAGCAGGGTTCAATGGCCTAATTATAGCCTAGCAGAGGACCCAGGCCGTTACAACATAACGTGTTCTTTGAATGACGAGACTGTGGGAGACCTCTAGTCGAAGGAACCCTGTCCGTTACAGCTTCGAAAAAGCCTTTGGGTGAACTTAGGATGCTTTAAGCATAAGAAGGAGTAAGGAGTCTACCCGTTTGGAATGGCGTAGAATCCGAGTTAGTAGCGGGAGCTCAGAGAATAGATCCTACATAAGGTTGAGGTTAGAAGGTATATCGAATTTTGGGGACAAAATTCCTAAAAGGTGGAGAGTAATGTAACATCCCAAATCCCTTAAGCCTAATTATTAGGAAATCCTAAGTGAAAACGAGATTTAATCCCTAAGGATTAAATATGGTTCATTGCCTTAATTTATTAATTTAAAACCAATTAGGAACTAAGGGGTAAAATGGTAATTTTATCCAATAATATAGGAATTGTGAGACTAATTAATTAGGAGTAGTTTTAATTGATTAAAATTACACAATGATTAATTAAGGACCTAAGAATAATTAAGAAATTTAGAAAGAAGACTTTTAAGTCTTATTTTTGAATAATGCTCACATGTGTTCCACCATACTCCTCACTTAAACCTCACACACCCTAGAACACTCTCTTTCTCCTCTTCACCCCTCCATCGTGACCCCCCTGTCCAGAAAAAGAAAGAAAGGAAAAATAGAGAAAGAAAGAAGAGAAGAGAAGAGGAAAAGAAAGAGAAGGAAGAAGGGTTTGCAATCGCGAGAGAGAGAGAGATGGGTCGAGAGAGAGAAAGAAGCAGAGAGATTGAGAGAGATATGGAGGAAAGGAACTCGAATGGAAGAAGAAGAGGAAGAATCAAGACCAAAGTTGGGAGACTAAAGAAGATTGGAGCTTGGTTCAAGCCTTAATGGAAGAACATGGAGGATTCAAGACTCAAAGGAGAAGAAAGCTTGAAGAAGGATCTTTAATGGAGGTTGAAGCAAAGACCTAGGGTTCTAATTTGGGGGTTTTTACCCTAAAGCATTGGGAGCTCAAAGGTAACATAGATTCCCCTCTCAAACTCCCAATTAGGGTGTGCTAGGATTGTGATTTAATATCCTTAACTAAATGATATGATTCTTGGGTTTGATGTTAGTTTTAAACTTGAATGTATGTTGGTATGATTGTAACAAATCCATTTGTTGTCTTGTTTGGGTGTTATTTGATTGATTATGATGTTGATTAGAACCAAGGTTTGAGTCTTGAAAGAGGTTTGGGTTGAAAATATGAGTTTTGGATGTTTAAAACTCTGCTAAACTCGCTGAGCCGCAGGAATCGCGCTGAGCGACCTTCAGCGCTGCTGTCAGGGGTCAATTCTGCAGGATTTTAGCTTAAGCGAAAATCCTGAGCTGAGCGAGCTCGCGCTGAGCGAGCCAGTTTGGCTTAAGCGAATTTTAGTCAGATTTTCCCATTTGTTTTTGAAATCCTTTCCCCTTTGGTTTAACCTTGCATATTGTTATGAACTTATGGGAGATTGTATAAGTGATTAAGCAAGTAAAATACTTATAGGAACAATTGAGTTAATGATGTGATTGTGTTCAATGATGGCTCTAATTTATTGAGTATTGTATATTGAATGAGTGTATTGCAACTGATTGTATGACTAATGCCGGTCCGTGCTGTTATAAGGTACGGCGGAATTGTTTATTGAAGAGTTCCATGGAAAGTCACTGCTATACTTTCCTGGACTCATTGTGTACTGTTTATTGAAGAATTCCATTGAGAGTCTATTTTATACTTTCTTGGATTCATTGTGCATTGTTTATTGAAGAGTTCCATGGAAAGTCACTGCTATACTTTCCTGGACTCATTGCGTATTGTTTATTGAAGAATCCCATTGAGAGTCTATTTTATACTCCCTTGGATTCATTGTATACTGTGTATTGAAGAATTCCACTGAGAGTCTATTTTATACTTTCTTGGATTCATTATGCATTTTAAATGCCTATTGGATTGTGGTAACATTATAGATTTCTTTATTATGAAGTTATGATGTTTGTATTGTTAGGAATTGTAATATGCATGTCTAATCTTTTACTATTGGATGTAGTATTATGGTCTGGCATGGATGTTAGTTATTGTGCTTTTATGGGAGGAGTTTTCTATACGTAGCACACCACGTATGGCTGAAAACAACGGCGAATGGTTTTTAATTAAAGTCTGTGTTACTGAGTTTTTGTAAACTCACTATGTTGGGGCGTTGTTTTCAGGTACAAGCTTATTGGATAGTTTAGAGCATGAAGCTGTGCTCGGTCTTACCGGCACGCGATACTTCGAATACCGGATCACGAGTCGAGTCTTTCTAGCTTGAGTCTTTTACAATTTAAAAGAAAAGGGTTGTAATACTTAATTAAAGTCTCATGGAGGATTTAATTGTATTATTATGTCATGCACTCTGATGTTTTATTCGGTCAAAGAGAAAAATTTTCCATGATTACTCCTAATCTCAGTTTATTAAGTGGTTAATGCCCTCATTAGGTGAGAGGGTGTTACACAAGTGATATAAGAAGGCATGAATTGTCACTTTTGACAAGTGTAATTAAAAAGAAAGTTGATTGAGCATGTGTTGATGGTGGAGATTGGTAATGCATCTATTAGTTTCATTTTGACCCATGTTTTGAATTTATTTTTGCTTGAGGACAAGCAAATTGCCAAGTTTGGGGTTGTGATAAATCTTCATCATATGTGAATTTAGAGTGCTTAATTGAATTAAATACATGAGGAATTGAGAGAGTTGAATATATATTGAGGTTAAAGTTTGAAATTCTTTGCACGTCATTGATTGATTGCATATTTTAACTTCTACATTATTCTCATGTGTGTTGCACTTGATTTGCTAGGAATGGAAACAAAGAAGTTACTCTCAAGAACTCAATGAAAGGCAAAGAAGAGGATTTGTGAGTGCTTAAGATTCGAAGGCATCCGAATACGCGAACAAAGCCAAGTTTCTGAGCAATGCGCGTGATGCGCTACTGCAGGCAAAGGAGTGCACGTGAAGCGCATTTTTGGAATTTTGGCTCTGTCTTCAATGCGCGTGACACGCACTGGTCACCGTGTATTTGCGCGTGACACGCATCAGTGTATTCTGCTAACCGACTCTGTGCGCGTGGTGCGCAACTGTGATGCGCATGACACGTATTGTGCTGCAGAATTCATTTAAATAGATAGCAGTTCACTTTTTGAAGGATCTTGGACATTTTCTGAAACCAAAAACACCGTAGACAAAGACAAGGAGTGCTAGGGTTCCATTTTTCTTCATCTTCAAGGAGGATTCAATCTTGGGAACAAGGTTTGGATCATCAATGGAGTTTTCTTCTTCCATATGTTTATTTTTCTCTTTCACTACTTTGAGTAGCTGAATTTCTTAGATTAGGATGAGATGAATCATGTTCAAACTCTTATGTAGTTAGTTCTCTTATATTAATACAAGTATATGTTATGTATTTTGAGTTTCCAATCTCTATACTTCATGCTTTTCAATATTTGATCACTATTACGTTGATTTTAGGTTTTTCATCTTGATTGGAAAATAAGATAAATGAACTTGAACTGAGATTAGTAACCATAATCATGATGATTATAGGAATATAACTCATGGTTATGTGTTCTAATGAATCACTGTTCTTATTGCTTAGTCTAACTAAGGGGTTAGGGGTTGTGGTTAGAATAAAGGGTTTATGAGGCAAGGGATTGTCCTTAAGCTAATTCAGTTGATTCGAACTTCAATTTATATGAGATTACTTAAGTTAATGATGAACTAGTTACCTAAGAGTGGGTACAAGAAGATTCAACTCCTAGTCATTTTTACCAATTGATATTTCACTTTCATCTCTAATTTTACTTGTTCTAAGTTACAATTGAAATCAAAATACCCAAATCATTCTTGTTCAAAGTAATTACACACTTGTTTTCGTTGATAAACGTCATAATCCCTGTGGAGACGATACTCTACTCATTACTATATTACTTGTTGCGATTGGTGCACTTGCCGTAAAAAGTAGTGTATTAAATTACACTATCAATAAACTCGTAGACAAAGAATTTACCCTTGCACTATTATTGGATTAGACATTCTTATGAATGTCACTTTCAGATGGAGCTCCATAGCTGCTGCTGTTTCATCTTTACAGGAGCTTTAAAGATTGAGCCAGTGGAGGAAGATTCCTCTGAGTGCTTCATGCGTTAATCTTGCTGAACTGTTTCTCAGTAAGAATTATAGTTGTTGGCCAGCTTAGCTTAGGGTTTTGTCTTTGTTGTTTTGTAATTACTCTATTCAGAAAACCTCGTCTCAGTGCGAAACAATTATGTTATGTTTTATGGTATGTAAAGTATTGATTGTGATGCGTTATACTCTGATATTTGGAAAAGACTGATTTTGCATTATTTAGAAAATTGTAGTACTCTTTATGTCTTATTTTTGAAAAGGGTTTCAAAGGGAAGAAAAAGAAAAAAAAATTACTCCTATTTTTCATTGCAAAATACATAAGAGTACTCTTTAATTGAAAGCCTACAAGCATCAAATGTTTTCAGCATTAGATTGGGTTGCACTGTAGCGCTCCAGAAACGGGGTGTTACAATTTGCATTAGCGAGTAAGATTATCTCAATGGCTTGGCATTTTCTGCAAATCATAACCTACATATACCAGTGGATTTACCATCAATAAGTACTTACATCTCTCATATCAAACTCGAAATGAAAAAAAAACAGAAAAAAATAAAAAAAATAAAAAAATATTAAGGATAAATACTTATATTTAATTATTAACCTGCCAGTATCCTCTTCTTGTAGTGAGCATGATCTACACCACCAAAAAAATCTCACCCCCTTCCCTCTTGTACTGCATTTGTAAGTCATTTAGTCTTCAGATCAGACCTTCATAAGGTACCCTATCATATAAATTAGAATCAGAGCTCCAATTACACAATAAGGAGGAAAAGCAATGTGCACAACCACTAACCATAATGGAGATCAAGGAAGTTTACAATAGAAGCAAACCCGGGAAAAAGGAAATAAAGGATCAGAATATGCTAGACTTGAAAAGATGATAACCACCACCAGCAAAGTGTACCTGACAAAAGCAGTGGATAAATGGGGGGCATTCCAAAGCAGTGGAGTTGTTGATCGCCGATCGGGAGATTCAACACGTATTTTGATAGGTAGGGTATATAACCAAAATCACCTGCAGCAAGATAATGTTCTTATTTAGTACTCTGTTTGCTCGGCTTTTCAAGATATTAACCTCCATTTGGACACTTCAAAGTTCTTTTACCTTGAAAAATATTCTAAGAATCTTTTTATTTATTTATTTACTCAATGATGTTTGCCCCATATAATTATAGTTCTAGTGTATAGCAATTAAGCATATCATTTCATCTTCATCACAACTAATCTTGTCATCATTATCCAACACCATAAAACTTACTAAGTTGTAACACAAAGCTTAAGATATAGTCCAGTTCAGTAAACTAAATTGCAAAGAAGGAGACGATATATTTATTGTACCAATATTTTCACCAGAAGCGAAGTTCCTTAATGTCAACCCTATTTTTTCAACTGGTTTATGCCATTTGAATCCATGGTATGCATACCTGGGGAGAAGATTGCAATCCAAAATGGATGAAGAATGTAAGATAAGATGACAATGACTCAAACATAAGTAGGAAAAGATTCATCTATTGAAATCAACATACATGAGACACTGATTAATTAAATTAAATCCCTCAACATTTTTAACCACCATTGCACCAACACAAATTTACAAATTTATATAATTTGCAGAAGGGGGTAAGAAACACAGGTTCAATGTTATATCTGCTAAGAAACCAAAGCCAAAAATGGTGATTATCACAGATTATTACTAACTTTCATATTGCCCACAACAGCAACTTCCTCTATGATCTCCCTTGAAGGTGCTTAGGTGCCTGCTCCATGGATTCGTCAGTCTCAACCTCCCTGTAGCCAAACACAAATCACAAACATGCCAGGAATCAAAGGTAGAAAATGAATTGCAATCCATATCAGGTGATTGGGCAATGCAAGTTGCGGAAAATCAATACCTTTGGGAACTGCATTCTATTACCAGTATGAGTACTAATGGCAAAAACCTTCAATTCTCTCGTCTTCCTTGTATTACCATTAATCCTAAAAACCTGCAAAAGATTAAAAGAAAGTAAACATAAGCATAACTGAGAAACCACCAGAAACATATTCCTCTTCCACCGCGCCACATCCCCTCTTCCTCTTCCTCTTTCCGATTGCTTCCTCCCCCATCATATTTGTGGCTTCCTCCTCTCTGTACTGTCCTGCGGCCTCCTCTCTTCTGATCTCTCTCTCTCTCTCAATCTGCATAAACAGAGCCACCATCGCCCAATCTTTCCCTTGGGCGGCGAGGTATTCCATATTCCCGTATTCTTTTCTAAAAGGTTAATTGTGAATTGCGATTTGTTTTGTTAATAATATAATATTTGAATTGAATTGTGAGATTTGAAGTTGATATGTGAGGTCATTCCTATTTAGGCAAATAATGACATAAATGTGGCAGCTGTGAAATGAGAAATGACATAAATATAAATATACGTTATATATTGATTGATTGATTGATTGTTTACATCCAGTAACGAATGATTCTTGATTGATTTCCTTATTAGAAAATCAATAATGTTTTTTGAACACAAAAATTGACACAAACACACATACACATACGGTCCGTATTGTACGGACATACGGTACGTACAATACGGACGTATATATATATATTTTTTTTTAAATTTTTTTTTTATTTTTTATAAATTTTTTTAAGTGGTTTAGAAAATATTTGTGATTAACCAGATAATGAACTGTATTCACCAGATAAATGAACTGTATTAACCAGATAAATAATGAAATGTGAGTTTGTGATTCACCAGATAAAGTGAGCCATTAACCAGATAAGTGAACTGCGTTAACCAGATAAATAAAATGGAATGTGTTAAGTTTTAGAGTTGGAATTCACCAGATAATGTGAAACATTAACCAGATAAATGAACTGCATTAACCAGATAAATAAAATGGAATGTGTTAAGTTTCAGAGTTGGAATTCACCAGATAATGTGAAGCATTAACCAGATAAATGAACTGCATTAACCAGATAAACAAAAAAACGTTGAGAATTGGATAGTATGTGTGTCCATTTTTGTGTCCATTTTTATGTTCAATTAACAGCTTTGTTAGAAAATATAATAGCACTTTCTATTTGGAATGAAACGACATCAATTGGCGATGGTATATAGGCTGCATTCAATTTATGATTTTTATGGTTTATTTGATATTCAAATCAGTATATTTGATATGTTATTCCCATTTTCTACTTATTCGCAGTATTCGCTGATCATTACGTGTTAAATATTTATTACTGATCAATTGTTTTGTGCATTTTAAATACGTGCCAGGCCAGAAATTAAATGTGCTGAATGATTGAGGTTCGGGCACCAAAGCATGCTGTTATTGTATCTCCATTTGCCAAGTGTCATATTTTTTGGTTTGGATTGCAATTTTCCCTGCGAAGCTGCCAAGTCAGATTTGTTCGGTTTTGTAGATTCTAAATTGTATAATAAAGGACGTTGTTCTTCCTCTTTTCTCTCTCTCAACCTTCCCTCTACTCTTCTCTTCCTTCTTTTTCATTTCACTTGCCATGGACTAACCTAATAATTAATAATTACTCTGTACATGTATGACATTTCGGGCTTGCTCCGTTTTATAACCGAACCCACAATTCACGTGGCGCAACAGCGGGTGGATTTAAGTAGGGATGGCAAAATGGGCCGCCCGGCCCAACCCGGCCCGGCCCGCCATGAGCCCGTGTAAAAACGGGCTAACCCAACCCAGCCCGTCAAGGGATTATGGGTTGAGATGCTGAGCTCGGCCCGATCTATAACGGGTTGGGCGGGCTTAACTGGCAGTCAAAAATAAAAATAACAAAAATAAAATAAAAAATAAATAAAAATCTAAAATTTAGACTAAAACTGGCCAAAACAAGCCAACCTATCTGGCCGACCCTCAAGAGTCCGCCCAAAACAGGCCACAATAGTGGGTTGGCTAGCAAGCCCGCCCGAAAATGTAAAAAAAGAAAGAAAAAATTGTTCAAAAATAGGGAAAAAAATAAAAAATTATATATATACTGGCCCGATGGGTTGGCCCGGCCCGGCCCGCTCGTGGCCCGCAGGATTGGCAGACTAGATGGATTGGGCTAAATGGGCTTATGGGTTGATGAACTCCAACCCGGCCCGGCCCATTTGATGCGCCCGATGGGCCGAGCCCGTTTTGCCACCCCTAGATTTAAGATAGTGGTTGAAGACCTTTTCTTTTAAGTTATTGTTTGAAAATTTTCTTGTTTACATATTTGGTTGGGTTTGGACATTTTGTCCATTGTAATTATTTGTATTCATGGTAGTAGCTAGTGATGGACTTTACAATAGTAGGAAATATGACTGGATTGTAATCAAAGATCGGTGGTTATTTGGGTCTTTGGATTTCAAGTATCTCTTAAATGTGAAGATGATAGATAAGTTTAAGTTTGGATATAATCACTCATTTTCTTTTTGGACTACCTAATGATATAACTACTATTGCACTAGTGCAAAAATCACTTTTAATCGCGGTTTTTTTGGACTTTTAACGTCGGTTTTCAATCCGGCGTCTTTTCTTCCGACGTTGTAAGTGTAAATATTTAACGCCGGTTTATAAACCGCGGTTAAAAGTAAGTTTTAATCGCGGTTTTTTATAAAACCGGGGTTAAATCATGATGTAAAGGACACAAAAAAAAAGTTTTAACCGCAGTTTAAAATAAAACCGGCCCTAGATCCTACAGTAATGGGACAAAAAATTTTGGAAAAAAAGTTTTAACCGCGATTTTTTAGTAAAACCGGCGCCGTATGTGACATTTAACCGCGGTTTTCTGAAAACCGGCGCCGTATGTTACCTTTAACCGCGGTTTTCAGAAAACCGGCGCCATAAGTCACCTTTAACCGCGGTTTTAAGGAAAACTGGTGCCATATATCACTTTTAACCGCGGTTTTAAGGAAAACCGACGCCATAGATGTATCAATTTTTTTAATACTATATTTTTGAAATTTCCATTTTAATCGCCAATGTAATCGCCAATACATACAATAAACCATTTGCATACAAATCCAGTCATGTATTAATCATCATGAACTCCAAAACTCACACAAGAAGAAAACACATCCTACATTATTCTTGGGAGTGGTAATGATAACTTTGTTCTGGTAGTTGTCCTGATTCACTCAACAAAATAATTGTTACAACTTCAATTATACTCTATCGTCAAAAAAACAAAACTTCAACTATCCTCTAATTAACATTCAGACAACTCCTAAATGCTACGAATTATTAGTTACACAATTCTGTTATCCCTTTTTTCTTCTCTTCAAACCTTCTCATTTTTGTTGTGTTGCTTTTCTTGCTCGGCGTCTTGGTGGTTCTAGGTTTAGATTTTGCTCTTCAATCTTAGTCACAAAAAAACGTGCCCATGTTTTCCGAATCTCGACAATTTCTTCATGATTGTATGAGTTTGTGCCACGACCATCAAATAACTACAAGTTCAATTCAAAACATATGTAATTAACTAACTACAAATAGTGTAAGGTATCAAAAAGATCAAATAACAAGTTATGAAATATTTTATTACCAAATCCCATCCAGAGGTAATCCTCATCGTGACAATGGATAACATGGTTTTCATGACATAATAACCACATGCCCATGAGTTGTCTTGGTAAGGCCCCTACAAATGACAATATAAATTAGTACAAATTATATATACACATAACTAATACGGCTTTCAATATGTAAATATCATATAAAGACAAACTACTTACCGCGAGTATGTTCCAATTAGGCCTCTTTCCTTTTCCCAGACCTTTCTTACTATTATAGTCCATCATAGCGCTGATAAAATAATATAAGTTATAGATATAAGATAAATACATATATGACATCACAAGTATGACAAGTAAATTAAAAGTTTACCCCTCAAGTACACACTTAATCTGTAGGTTTGGCCTTTGATAAAGTGAGCATATCCAGACTATGAGATTATGCTTAGGACAAACGACAATCAACTGCCAATGATTACTAGGTAACAACAATAAAGGTATATTAGAAACACAGAGAGAAAAAGTATGCTATGAATAAAAATGTATTCACCTGTGCCAGTACGGTCCTAAGAAAACATCTTTGTCCTGCTGAATTAGCTTATCCAGTATGTAAGCTTGAACAGATTCATTAGACTCTTTTGGGTTGGGCTTGACAACCATCAACGTTGGATCCAAGAATCCATATACATCAATGTTGTTGTTCTGAATACAGATACGATGCAGATACCTAGGAGTTAAAACAAAATAATGTTAATTATATATAATTGATACAAAGGAGATAAAAATATACAAATATGGTATTTAATACTTACGTGCACCATAATTGCAAGTGTTTATTGGCAAGCCAGAACTCATCACCGAGCGACAGGTCTGTTAAGTCCTTCGCAAAAATGTAAAAAATTGGAAGATTATCGTGCTCCAAGGTAATCCCAACTTGTCCAACGGGAAGATCAAAAGCCATGTGACTAATGCATTTTAAAATATCGTCTTTAGGATCCTCCTCATTTTCTGGCGAACAACTATCTTTGGTGCTGACATGCGCAGTGGCTTTAGGAGAAGACATTATCTGCTGACTTAGTTGGGCTTCCACATCTGACTTGAGCTGAGATTTGTAAGCTTCAAACTTAGCTTCAAACAGTTGACTAATCTCCTGTATGATCTGATGTCTCATGGCATCCATGTCCATTTGCTTTGACTGACTGCGTGAAGTTCCTCCGAAGTATTTCTTGAAGCCCACACCTCGACCAACAGTGCGGACACGACAATAGTGCTCGGGTGTTCCAAGGGCAGTAGTCAAGATATCTTGACGTCCAGTTGGAATAAAAGTACCCTGAGATTCATCTTCAACCAACGACTCCTACAACCAAATTCAATCAAAGAGGTTTTTGGTCAGTCGACCTAAATTGGTTACAAATCACATAATATTAAATAAGGTAGATACACTTACAATTTTAGAAGCAACTGAGGCCACAACATCAGATGTATAGGATCCTGATGGTTTTGTTCGAGCCATAGTCCATAGCTCATACCGGTTTGGTTTTGGAGGAGATTCTAAGGCTTCATCTCCAGCCTCTTCCTGCAAGGCTTTCCTTCTGTGTGTCATTACATTCTTCTCAAGTTTATCATAACCCCACGAGACAATAAGTGGGGGTAGATATTCTTTGCAAAGATTTGTCCTTCCCTTTTCTCTTTTTACATTTACACATAACGTAACACACCACAAATTAAAATAAGTAAAAAATTATAATAAGCAAGTTAAAAAATATAATTCAAACTAACCAGAAACGCTTCTTCCTTGCGGCTCCTAACAAACTCATCCCATATGTCCTCTGAAAGGAAATTATACTTCTGACAAGGATTTGTGCAACCAGTTTTGTCTCCATTCCCAAATACAAATGTCCTGGAGAGTTTAGACTTAAAATCCTTCCAACGCTCACCCGCATAGGACAACCATTGGTCCCTAAACTTTTTATCATGGAGAACATCAAAAATATCCTACAATACACAACAAAATGGTGGTGTTAGTAAATACATACACACAAAGATCAATAAAGTTAAATACAAATATGCATACAACTAGAGATAAAGGTCAATACCACGACATCTTGCCATATCATATCTTTAGTTTTTTCAGGGACATCTCTGCATTTAGGTATCAGAATGGAGGCCTTGCTTCGTGCAAGGTACGCCAAATAAGTGCAAAAGCTGGCTGCATTATCACCATCAGGTCGCCCAGTATCTGGATCAAATTCAATAGAAAACTTCTGACCAGGAAGAAGTCTATTTTTCAATTGTGATGTAGTGGTAACACCTCTAGTCCTTTTTTTGGAGGACTCTGATGTGGATGGATCAGCCATATATGATGCCTGTTTAAACAAACAAACAAATATAAGAAACAATGTGAGATAATCTAACAAATATGTATCAATATATATAATTATAATGGATAATCTAACAGATACTAATTGTGGATATATAATCTAACAAACATGTATTCACCTATAAAATTCTTTAGTAGTCAAGTTTTAATGTCCTCCAATATCCCTTCTTGATGATCATCACGAGTGGCATATACATCGTCTACTTCATTTTCATCAATGAAGATGGGTCTTTGTGTTGAGAAAGAAGGGGTGTCATTAATATCTAGTGTTGAATCTTGATTTTCATCACTCTCATGCATACTTCTTCTTTGGAGAACCACAGACCATCTTTTGTTAGAGGGATCCTTGACATAAAACACTTGTTTGGCGTGAATTGCCATGATGAAAGGTTCATCCTTATAACCTATCTTGTCAAGATCCACCATTGTAAATCCTAACTCATCGGTTTGTACGCCACCATTACTGTTCACCCACTTACATTTAAAAACAGGCACTTTGAATTTATTATAATCGATCTCACAAATCTCTTCAATGACCCCAAAATAAGCTATCGATGCCAAAACGGGGTTTTTATCCTTTGAACTAGAGAAATGCATAGAAGAAGCCATAACCATAACCCCACTATTTTGTACGGTGCTCTTGTCATCCTGTGACTTTGTATAAAAAGAAAATTTGTTGATATCGTATCCTCTCCATGTCAAGACATTAAATTTAGGATCATGTGCTAGCCATGTTAATGTCTCAGAAGCAGTATCATCACTCAAAATCTGTTCTTTAAACCAATGTATGAATGTCTTGTTATGCTCCTTCAACACCCAATTTTCATTCATTCGAGGGTTTTTGGCCTTGACATGATTTTTGTGAGCAGACAAGTAAGGTTCAACCTCATCAACATTATTCAATATATACAAATGTGCTTGCAACATTTCCGCTCGACCCATGCTCTTAGTTTTTAGACCTAGTGTACCCTTACCTTCACATCTTCCCTCATGACGAGACTTAGGAAGCCCTACAGGCACCGCTTCTGACAAATAATCTGAACAACACTCAATGGCTTCTTCTGTTACGTACCTTTCAACAATAGATGCTTCAGGACGATATAGATTCTTCACATACCCTTTCAATATTTTCATGTATCGCTCAATAGGGTACATCCACCTTAAGTAAACCGGGCCACACACTCTAATCTCTCTGACTAAATAAACAATTAAATGAACCATGATGTCAAAAAATGAGGGAGGAAAGAACATCTCCAACTGACACAAAATGATAGCAGCTTCATTTTCCAACTCGTCCAATTTCTGAGGGTCAATAGCTTTGCTACATACTGCATTGAAGAATAAACACAATCTAATTATGGCATGTCGAACATTTTTTGGCAAGATGCCACGAATAGCCATCGGTAGTAATTATTGCATCAAGACGTGACAATCATGAGATTTTAAGCCAACTAATTTGAGATCTGTCATCGATACAAGACTCTTTACATTTGAAGAGTAACCCTGTGGCACTTTCACACCCCGTAGGCACACGCAAAAGCTTTTTTGCTCTTCTTTTGATAATGTATGACAAGCTGGTGGCAAATATGTCTTGTTACCTCTTGGCTGAGGAGCTAACTCCTCTCTTATACCCATGACAACAAGGTCTAGACGAGCATTTACTCCATCCTTTGTCTTACCCTGAATATTGAGAAGCGTACCGATTACACTATCACACACATTTTTCTCCACATGCATCACATCAATACAGTGTCTTACATCAAGACTTGACCAGTATGGAAGATCAAAGAATACTGACCTTTTCTTCCATATGTTTTTCACAGAAGAATATTTTTTCCTCTTTTTTTTCCCCAAATTAACATTGATGGAGTTCACCCGTTGATAAACTTCTTCTCCGGTTAAAGCTTTCGGAGCAATTTCGTTCTCTTGACATCCATTAAAAGCCTTTTTCAACCTGCGATACGGGTGATCACGTCTCAGAAATCTTCTATGCCCAAGGTAACAAGTCTTTCTCCCATTTTTCAGTTGAAAGAAACATGTGTCGTCTTCACAAATAGGGCATGCTTTATGCCCCTTAACACTATACCCGGACAAGTTCCCATATGCTGGAAAGTCGTTGATGGTGCAAAACAACATGGCACGCTGTTGGTGTAAGCCCTAGAGGCCAATGTTTTTCCTTTGGACTTATATTTTGTATCATGTAGTTTATTTATTATATGAGGCATTTTCAATTATTATGTTTGTTTCAACGTAATAAAGTCCTTGAGTAAAAGTTCATTTTCAATAGAACATCGAGTAAACGACTCGGTTGTGAGATACTAAAGAACTTACTCTAAATATCCGTAGTCGAGTATTATTATTATTAAGGACAATAATAATGCATCAAGACTATTATGTGGGTGGACTGATAACCTCATCTCACAGGTTATAGATATGAGATATCAAGTCACCACATAGGTACACGTTAGGGTAATTGTGTCTTTGGATTGACCCGCCATGAGAATACTACATAGTGTGTTATGTAAGTGTCATGAGTTATTCTCATAGTGATAGTGGTGTATGCCACCCTCGGACTGAAACCACTATGGTCCCTACATGAGGAGTTGAGTGTTTTATTGCCGCCAAACATTATGCATAGCAGGACAATTATAAAGTCTGGTCAGCTGGGCACTCAACGAGTCATGCAAAGAGACATGAGTGACTTAGATGGGATTTGCCCCTCCTACATAACAGAGTAATATCTGTGGGCCCCTTGATAGAGTATGATGTAAAATGCATGGCCATCTTTGAAATAAGTCAATATGAGATATTGATCTTATTTGTTGTTACTAAGTCTACTCGGGCATCAAGGAATATAATATTGAACTATACAAGGGTGACACATACTATGCCTTGTGTTCAATATAGATATAAGGGCAAAAGGGTAATTATACACATGATCATTATCACGGAAAGGTTACGTCACAACACTGACATTCTCGTTACTTGGGTAGCAATGATGTATTGCTAGACAGCTCTCATTGTTTATAATATTAAATAGTGATTTAATATTATTGCCAACGTTACGGGAACCTACAGGGTCACACACATGAGAACAGGCTAATGGGAGATTAAATAAATGAGTGAGACTCATTTTATTCGGTGGTGCATTCTTACGATGCACCAGCGCGGTCAAGAAAGACGCAGAATCACGATAAGTTACGGTCTTGAGAGCACACGGTAAGCTACTGATGCGCTAGGTCAGTCTTAAGTAAAGTCTATAAATAGACTCGTTAAGGTGAAGTCATAACTGCGAATTAAAAACCCTAGCCGTTCCAAAGATCGTGACTTGCATCGTGGATCGTTCCGCACGTCGGCTAACCTTGTGACGAGACCGCTCCCATTCGAAGGTCGTTCGTGTGGACTACGTAGGCGTTGTTTTTACGTGCGACGCTCGTGCTCGATTCCAATTTTCGTCTGCAAACGATTTGCGCTACAAGAGGTAATTCATATAACCCTGAGTCATGACCATTCGCAAGGATCCATGGAAGGGAAAGTTTAAATTTTCGCTGCGTTTTTTTAAACTCTGTTATTGCGCTATTTCCCTACACACGCAACTTGAAATCTTCACCTGAAAACCTATCAAACACATCAATGCCTTCTTCCCACAATGTTCTCAAGTCATCAATCAAGGGTTTTAGATAAACATCTATGTCATTTTCCGGTTGTTTTGGACCAGAAATCATCATAGATAACATAATGTACTTGCGCTTCATGCACAACCAAGGAGACAGATTGTAAATTACTAGGAGAACAGGCCATGAACTATGGATGCTACTTAAGTTACCATATGGATTCATTCCATCTGTAGCAAGTCCAAGCCTAAGGTTTCTTGGCTCATTGCCGAGCTCCGGAAACAATGAATCAATTCTCTTCCATTGCAAAGAATCGGCCGGATGGCGAAACTTTCCATCACATTTCCTATCATCTGCATGCCATCTAAGGTTCTTTGCATCATTTACATTGGCAAACAGTCGCTTAAACCTGGGAATAATTGGAAGATACCATAACACCTTCGCAGGAAGACCTTTTTTGCTTACATCACCACAATTATCATCACCGTCCTTCTTTTTGTAGCGTGGTGTATTACACTCGGGACACTCTTCTTTGTCTTCATGCTCTTTCCAGTACAATATGCAATCCTTCGGGCATGCATGTATTTTCTTATACTCCACACCCATCGGACATAATATCTTCTTCGCGTCACAATTACTGTTTGGCAATGTGTTACCTTCCGGAAGCATGTCATTCAACAGTTTAAGCAATTCAGTGAAGCTCTTATCAGTCCACCCATTTATCGCCTTCAGATTGAACAATTTCAACACCGCTGACAACCGTGTGAAATTTTTGCAGCCCGGATACAAAGGTTTTTCCTTGTCGCCGCATAGAGTTTCATACACATGTACCCGCTGAAAAGACTCTTGTCGAATATCACGAATCATGTCCTCTAGTCGATCGTCCATATCTACATCAACTTCCTCTCTTGTGGACACACTTGGCTTGTTTAACACTTCACCATGCCAGGTCCATGTCGTATATCTTTGTCAAATCCCAAAAACACGAAGATGATTCCATATCTCCTCAACTTTTAGTGTTGGCCCATTCAAACACTTAACACAAGGACAATAGAAAGTTGTTTCATTAGGAAGTTTTGCTTGGGAAAATTGTAAGAAGTCTTCGACTCCGTTCTTATACTCATCACCTAAGCGATGTTTTTGCATCCAACTACGATCCATAACTGTGTTCTGAAATAATATACACATACTTTTATGCTTAGATATTTAACTAACATTTACATGTTGTTAGAACAATTAATAGAAAGATGTATGCACGCCTCAAAATTAGGCAATTAAAAAGGGATCAAATTGGGATCTTATTTGGCAACACTATGTACACAAAAGCATGAAACCTTAGCAGAGGAAGCGTGAATAGAGCAAAAGCAGGAAAAAGTAAAAATAAAAAGGAGTTTATCTGAAAGAAAAGAACTAAAACAATTTCATAGAATCTAAAACACGGATATATGAACGAACAAAGGGTTACAAGAAGCATTTACCTGAATAAAATGAAAAGGGTTAGCAACAAAATTCTTGGGAAAACCAGAATCGAAAGCGAAGCACACGTCACCACGGGATTAGCAACCGCCAAGCAAAGACTCTCATTGTTCAATACATTAGACTGCACACAATCAAAACCATCACTTACAAAGAACAAAAACCAATCCATCCCACAAACCCAACCCACATCACAAAAACAAAATTTCCAATTGAAATAATTTCTCATTGATCAGTTCATCAGAGCAAAAGCAACACTTCCCACATCATAATTCACAATACACAACAAGGTTATTAAAAAATTGAACTTAAAAAAACATTAAAAAAATCAAGTTGCATACCATCAACAACACAAAACCCCAATAATAGAGACATGTTCACACATACGCACTGTTTACCGCTTCCCACAAGGCACTCGAGTCCTTATCTCGGATTCCATCATTTATAAAACTTCCAAAAAGAAGCGCTATCGTTAGGAGCTATTACAAAAGCAATTCAGTTTAGGGGACCTTTTTACTTACTATCGTCGGTCTGAAGAATGATACCAATAGCAACACAAATTCGAATCATAAAAACTAAAAGTCAAGTGAATAAGTTAAGAGAAGCAAAACAAAATATTTTCTATGAAAAAGAAGCAAAAGGTATAGTATATGATCACGACAGAATCTTCACTATCATTTAGACAATTACGTTCTTTCTAAATACATGTACCCTTTGAAAAATATGTTTTATGCCAGTGTTGATGGTAAAGCTATAAAGTGAAATTGAAGGTTATTTTAGTCCTAAACCCTATAATATGTAGATAATAGAAATTGAAACTGAAATTAAGAAAAGAAAAGTAGAAGAAAGTGATACAACTCATGAACAACTCATGCCAAAAACATAACTTTGGTGGAGGATGCAACAACGTAAAAGTAAATAACTCATGTATTCATTGAAAAAAGTGCCAACAAATTTCAAAGTTCAATTCAAACTATACAGAATACCCTCACAGGAAAATAACATTTACCCCATTATAATACAACATAGAAGGCCAAAAATTGGTTTATCACAACAATAATCCTGAGCCAAACTCAGCATGCATTAGCACTTTCGCATTTTACTTGTCTAGACTATAACATTGCAAGTCAAGCTTGTAAGTTAAGAAAGTTACTTCAGCATTTACATAACTTTATGAGTCATGATACTCTGTGCAAATAAATAATATATAAAGCTAAGCGAGAAGCAAGAAGAAGCGAGAGGAGGAGGCAAAATAGGTATGCCAAGGTTCCCCGACTTTGTAAATTTTGTTTTTATATACTCCTTTATATTTAGTTGATGTCCCTAGTAAAATGAGTTTAAATTCACCATAACCCCTTAAAAGTTATTGGAAAATTTTGTGCAAATGATATAATCTTTACTACCATACAACATTTACCCATACCAAATAAAAAGGTTCAAAAGAAAGTAAAAGGAAAATAATTTCTCTTCATGTTTATATGTCTTTTTCAGTCTCCTCAAACTAAGTTTGTGGCTCGCTAATAACTTCATGCAATGGCAAGTCCTAACATGGTGGTATCTATTCTTTGCTTGAATAATTACAGAGTATATCAAATTCAAAGTAGAAACCTCATTGAGATGACATCTTCTAACTCTGTACAAAACGCCATTCAATCTTGTCCTAGTCCAATAGTATACTTCCTGCACATATGCATAAGTGAAGAACTGGGTTATATCATAGAACAAAACATATGATTAGTCCCTTCCAGTTGTATTTTTTTTTATAAAGAAAAACGCATCACAAATCATGAAACAGAGAGAGAGGGAAGAAACCCTTCAACACTAAACCCTTCAACAACACTAAACCCTTCAACAACATTAAACCCTTCATGTACCCCAAAAAGTGAGAGAGGGAAGAAACTTACAGATTCTCTGGTTTAGAGAGAATGGTGTCCGCGTGGAGAGGGACGGTGCGAGGAGAGTGGCGGTACGAGGAGAGTGGGACGATGCGAGGGAGAGGGACGGCTCGCTGGTGATGAGGGACAGGGTTACGGCGCGAAGGAGAGGAGATGAAGCTTGAGTTCTCAGGTTAAGCTTGAGTTCGCAAATGAGAGAGTTACGGCGCTGCTGGTGATGTTATTTGAGAGGGAATTAATTTTCATTTTTAATCGCGGTTTAAAGTTAAAACCCGGCGTTATAGGTTTAGTGTTTAACGTTTATAAATTTTAAATTGATTTTGGTTTTAATCGCGGTTTTGAGAAAAACCGGCGTTATAGGTTTTTTTTTTAGTTTTAATCGCGGTTTTACGAGAAAACCGGCGTTATAAGTTTCAGCTTTTTTAAGTTTTTTAATCTGTTCACTTATAACGCCGGTTTTCAAAATAACCGACGTTAAAAGTTTTTTAAGATCTAACTCCGGTTTTCTAAAAAACCGGCGCCATATGTTTTAACCGCGGTTGTATCAAAAAACCGGCGCCATAGGTTCAACATTTAACCGTTGTTTTTGAGCAACCGGCGTCGTAACTTCACTCACTTTTGGCCTGATTTACCTTTACACTTATAATGCCGGTTTTTTAGAAAACCGGCGTTAAAAGCTACGCATTAATTTCAAAAATGCCACCGCGTTTTAAGTTACGCCGGTTATCTCCAAAACCGGCGTTATAAATCTATTTTTTAGGTGTATTTCGCACTAGTGTTGGGCAAGGAATGAAGCTTCTTGATCACTAAATTAAGTAACTCACTAAGTGAGGATATAGTGATTTTGATTCAGTGTATCTATGCTCGAATGCTTAGATAGCTCACAGGATGAGAATATGAAGATTTAACAGTGATTATGGAATAAGTTGATCTTTTCTAATTTGGATTATTAAAGTTGGTTTTCTCACTTTGGCTCATAAAGGTGATCTTTTTGTGGATAGTAAAAAGTGATCAAAATTTTCTTTGGATGATCCTACATTTAGAATAACTCTAACGGTCCTTTTCTAATTTAGTCATTTTGTTGGAGTCCTGACAAGTGTATCCCGTGGTGGAATTAGCCTAATTTTTATAAGGGGGCTAAATATAAAGAGTAATTTTTTTATAGGCAAAATGAGCTTCATTTAAATATAAGAGTAACAAAAATGTTAGGAGTTTTTATACAAATATCAATTAAGAAAAAATAATAAACTCCTTATTTTAACAAAACTAGCAGCCCAACTCAATTTACTAATAAGAGTTAAACAGAATCTCAACACCGACGTTTAGACCCTGCAACTTTTCAAATCAAGAGATCATATTGTGACTTAGGACTTATCCCTTTGCCAAAAGTTTATATTTGTGTTCTTTAATATATTTTTGGGGTTAAAATAACTTATTTATATACCTAATCTATAATATTTTAATTTTTTTTTGGGTAGACATAGCTACCTCACAGTATCAACAGGAACCGTCCCTGAGTGTATCGGTATTGTATAAGTAAAAAAGAGCGAGTTGAGTTATCGTTTCTAATGAGGACTGATTGCCACTATTTATTAATTACAATTATATTACTAATAATTGATGGAGATGATATTGTTGTTGTGTTGTAAATAGGGACGGAAGGAAAGAGGGGCACTTAGGGGCTTTAGCCCTTCCCTCCTCTGTACTTTTTATTAATAATTTAATGATATATTTAAATTTAAAAGGAAAAGGAAAAAAAATGATATCGAAGGTTAGTCTAGGTGGTAAGGATATGGCTCATTCTCATAAGGACGTGAGTTCGAATCTCAGTGCAGATGCGAAGACCTCGCTGGTGGGTAATCTGTAAGTATCCCAGTAAGCGTTCTTTGAATATTGAGGCTTTTTCTGAGCCTGTCGAGCCCCAGGAACTAACTTACCTAAACTTTTATTTATCAAAAAAAAAAAAGAAATAAATGTAAAAAATAATATAATGAATAACATAAATTATTTTCAAAAGAAATTATAGCATTCAATATTTATTATTAGTCAATTTAGCCCTCCATTTGATAGTCTTCTGCATCCGTCGATTCGGTTGTAACGCAACGTAAATTAAATTTTGGAATAGAATAAAATGTGAAAAAATAAAATGATAGATGATAAACTTGTTGAAAATACAATAGTTAGTGGTTGTAGAAAAATTAAGTCATTGCCATGGTCTTCGCCCTACATTTCGCTTCCCATGATATTTCAAGATCTACCGGCACTTTTTCTCTTTTGTAGTGTCTAAGTAAACGTAAAGTATATGCATATTTTGTTACAGAATATGCAAATAGGTTGAAAAATGATTAATAAAAAACTTTTTAAGTTTGAGTCTTTTAAACTGAATTCCAAGCACAATATTAGTCAGGAATGAGGTCTAGATGCCAAGGCTTAATGTTTTCACATTATTAATTGGGAAATTCTTGCGTGGTTGTGGAATCCGCTCTCGCACGTGCAACCGTAAGAAACATAACCACTGAGCTGTGTTAAACAAACACCGGTTTTCCAAACACCGTATTTGGATACCGTACACACACACACACAAAGGCCGAGCTTCGTAGCACGTGCCGAGAAGGAAAAAAAATAAAAAAAGCAAAAAAGTATCAAGTTACGATGTCGGACACCATTTTTTGGTGTCCCGAAATCATTTCTGTAACCACTTATAATGGCCTAACCTAAATAAAACAAGAAAAACAAGGAAAAAAAACTAAAACCTAGAAATAAATAAATAAAACTCTTCGCAAGACATTGAGTTAACTAGTCCATCAAGTATCGCTCTCTCTTCTATTTAGTCCACAAAGTATGTAAAAATATTAAATAGTCCTTAATATTTTTTTGTTTATCCATCAAGTTAGTCCCCATGTTAGTGTGAGCTCGTAATACACATTTATTTAGGCCTTAAACTCCCTAAAATAAATATTAAACAACTCTTACATTTCACAGTAATGTAAGTCTTAATTCTAAATTATAAACCAGATTTTTTTATGGGTAATTCATAAACTAGATACTGCCTAGTTTGACCACAACACATGGCTTAGAAAGGACAATTAAATGACACCTAACCCCTCCACAAAAAAACAATTGCTAAATTATTTAGGGTTTAAGGTTAAATCAATTTCAGAACCAAGGTTATCAAAATTAGGGACGGAAACAATGGATGAAAATCAAAACCTGAAAAGGGAATGAAAATGAGGAGACAAACCAGGGAGGGGGCTCGCCTCTGAAAGTGATATGTAATAGAGTTTAGGGCCTGACTTGTTTGCACGTAAGAGAGAGAGACTAACCGAGGGACTAGAATAATGTATTTTAGATACTTTAGGGACTATTTAGAATACACATAGGAGAGAGAAAATAGCCAACATGACACTTAATAATATTCAAATGGTCTCACACTAATAGAGAGACTAACTTGATAGATGAGAAAAAATATTATGGACTATTTAATATTTTTATATAAATAAAGAAAGCAATATTTGAGAGACAAAATTAAGGGTTAATTGCAAGACATTTCTTTTTTCAAAGTATGCTGTTACTTACGGGCACTTTTCTTATATGCCAGAACGAAATACATGGAGCATTTAATTGAATAAATGAAATTGAGAAGTCTAAAAGGTGGGTCATACGAATATGGAATCTTTTTTCGGTCCATTTAAGAACAGTACAAATTAAAACAATGAAGACACAATAAATAAATTCACATGACTCCCATGCTGCCGAAAAGTTGACGGTTTTCACAGTGACGGATCTAAAAAAATTTAGGTCGTAGAGGTAACGTTGACACACAAAAAAATAATAAATCATATTAAAAATATAATTTATTATTTTTTTGGCCAAATTATATAATTTATTATTTTGAAAACTATAAATATACCTCATAGTATCATAATGTATTAAAGTATAAATATAACATATTCTAATAACGTTAATAAACATTTGTATAAAAGAAATATATATTTTAATTGTCATACACATATTATCGATATTGTCTGGCATATTGGTAAAACATTCGATCCTTAAAGAAATACTCTCTCCGGAATGAATTATAAGTTAAAAAGTACATGTATCTGGTCGAAATTTGGATCAGATACATGTACTTGTTTGCTTATAATTCATTCCGGAAGGAATATACTTTAGCAAAGATTTGTATTTTGTAACGGGTGTGTGACAGAAAGATTTATGAGAAGAACGGAAAGACTTAAACCTAGAGTTGAAAGTCGATAGATAGAGAAAGAATGGAGTAAATAAAGTTTCTACTTTTCATATTGGGAAAAAAATGGTACACTTTTGAGCTCATTTTCTATTTTTTTTCTTCAGTGGGGTCAATATTTATTTTTAAGTGGGGACAAAAATAAAATTATTCACTCATTAGTAAAAGAAAAAATAAGTTAGTGGGGTCAGTTGTCCCCAATTTATTACATTACATGTGCATCCGTCCATGATTCTCCAGTAATTATAATAAGATATTTTCTGTTTGGCTAGCATACATTTATAAAAGGATTAAAAGGAATTCAGATCAATCTTTCTTTAAAATTTACTCTATACAAGTGTAATTTACTCTCATAATCCAATTACAATTTACCTTAGCAATAATGAACACCACTTTTAATATAACAACAAAACGAAATAAAGACTGTTAACGGTATGATAATGAGTTGTTGCCTACCGTTTAGACCACTCCACTTGATGAAACATTGTTTTGGATGAATAATCCAAAATTTCAGAGTCCCATTTCAGAAGCTACCAAAAAAGTCAATCAATTAGAGGGGCCGACATAGAAGCGCGTTGAATTCAATAAAACTAATTTTGTTCTACAACTAACGTGGCCTTATTTTTCTTTCTTTGCTGGCAAAATACCATTCTACAAAATCAAGCTGACTTATGACACGGTTTACTTTGAACGTTGCAAGTTGCAACAGTTCTGAGTTGGTTTTTCTGACCAATACAATTCTATTCTCTTAACCTTCCTCCTCTACCACTCTGCTACTCTTCAAGTAAATTCTTACTTTGCTAAAATTAGGTGAGTTCAGAACCATATACTCAGGAAAAGACAGGGCAGAAGAGTCTTGTTTCATGGGTCTGCAATTTTATGAGACCACCATTTGTTCCCTCACTTTTTCTGTCTTGTGTGGCTGTCACTCAGAGTAGACACCAATGAGAATTACATCAGTTTCATTCCTTTCCTTCATTTTCTGCTACAGCATATATCTCAGTATCAACATCTCTTTTGCCTCTGGCCAATGTCTTCACGACCAACAATCATTGCTGCTACAATTAAAAAACAATCTCACATTCAAGGCAGAAAGTTCCAGTAAATTGAAGTCGTGGAATCAAAGCATTGCTTGTTGTAATTGGAGTGGTGTATCCTGTGACAGTGAGGGATATGTTATTGGCGTTGACTTGAGTGGAGAATCAATCTCTGGTGGAATTGACAATTCAAGTAGTCTTTTCAGTCTTCAACATCTTCAGAAATTGAACTTGGCTGCTAACAATTTCAATTCTGTCATTCCATCCGGATTCAACAAGTTGGAAGAGCTAACTTATCTGAATTTGTCATATGCTAGCTTTGTGGGGCAGATTCCAATAGAGATTTCTCAGCTTACAAGGTTGTTTACTCTTGATATCTCTTCTCTTAGCTATTTAACAGGGCAGGTGCTGAAACTTGAGAGCCCAAATCTACAGAAGCTTGTCCAGAATCTCACCAGTATTAGGCAATTGTATTTGGATGGTGTAAGTATAACAGCTCAAGGAAAAGAATGGTGCAATGCTTTGTCGTCACTGCGTGACCTGCAAGAACTGAGCATGCAGTACTGCAATCTCTCGGGACCCCTTGATTGTTCCCTCACAAGACTTGAGAATCTATCAGTCATTATTCTTGATGGGAACAATTTTTCATCCCCAGTGCCAGAAACATTTGCCAATTTGAAAAACCTGACCACCCTCAGTCTTGCGTTTTGTGGGTTGACTGGAAAATTTCCACCGAGGATCTTCCAGATTGAAACATTGTCAGTTATTGACTTATCATTCAACTATAATCTCCATGGTTCATTTCCAGAATTCCTGCCGACTGGATCTCTCCAGACCTTAAGGGTAAGTAACACAAGTTTATCTGGGGCATTTCCACACACCATTGGTAACATGAGGCACTTATCTGAATTGGATGTTTCTAATTGCCAATTTAATGGAACACTTCCCAATTCATTATCAAACCTCACAGAACTCACTTACCTGGATTTGTCATCTAACAACTTCACAGGTCCAATGCCATCATTTGGCATGGGAAAAAACCTTACCCACCTAGACCTTTCTCATAATGGTTTAAGTGGTACAATTCCATCATCTTCTCACTTTGAAGGACTTCACAATCTTGTCAGTATTGACTTGGGTTATAATTCTATCAATGGGAGCATTCCTTCATCCCTTTTTACACTACCATTACTGCAGAAGATTCAGCTTTCATTCAACAAATTTAGCAGACTAGACGTATTCATAATTGTGTCTTCCTCTGTATTAAACACCCTTGATTTAAGCAGCAATGATCTATCGGGGCCTTTTCCAACATCTATCTTCCAGCTCAATTCACTCTCTATCCTCAAACTTTCCTCTAACAGGTTGAATGGGTCATTGCAGCTAGATAAGCTTTTGGAGCTCAGAAATTTAACTACAATAGACCTTTCATACAACAACATATCAGTCAATGCAATTGTTCCAAATGTTGATCAGTCTTCCTTTCCCAACATTAGCACTCTAAATTTGGCATCTTGCAACTTGAAAACTTTCCCTGGTTTCTTGAGAAACAAATCCAGATTAACCATTCTAGACCTTTCACACAACCAAATTCAAGGAACAGTGCCCAACTGGATCTGGAAACTACAAAATCTTCAAAGCCTTAATATTTCTCACAATTTGATCACTGATTTGGAAGGACCTTTGCAAAATCTCACTTCCAACTTGATAGCCCTTGACCTTCATAACAACCAACTGCGTGGGCCACTACCCGCTTTTCCTAAATATGCTTCCTATTTGGATTACTCAATGAACAAATTTAGCTCTGTTATGCCACAAGATATTGGTAATTACATGCCTTTCACAATTTTTCTCTCTCTTTCAAATAATAATTTACATGGCAACATCCCTTATTCCCTCTGCAATGCTGCAAATCTTGAAGTGCTTGATCTTTCCATGAATAACATTTCTGGAACAATTCCCTCATGTTTAATGACAATGACTGAAACACTTGGGGTGTTAAATCTGAGGAGGAACAATCTCACAGGCCCTATCCCAGATATGTTTCCAGCTTCCTGTGCTCTAAGGACTCTGGATCTCTATAAGAATAAGTTAGATGGACAGATTCCAAAATCTCTTGCTAATTGCTCAGCATTAGAAGTACTAGACCTTGGAAGAAACCAGATCATTGATAGATTTCCATGCTTGTTGAAGAACATATCCACACTCCGTGTCCTGGTCTTGCGCGGAAACAAATTCTATGGTCCCATTGGATGTCCAAAGACTAATGGCACTTGGCATATGCTTCAGATAGTTGATCTAGCCTTTAACAATTTCAGTGGTGAACTACCTGGGAAATGCTTCACAAGGTGGGAGGAAATGATGTCTGATGAAAACCAAGCTGATTCCGAGGAAAATCACATCCGATTTCGGGTTCTTCAATTTAGTGAAATATATTACCAGGATTCAGTGAAAGTTACAAGCAAAGGTCGACGGATGGAGCTGGTTAAGATTCTAACTGTCTTCACTGCCATCGACTTCTCATCCAACCACTTCCAAGGAGAAATACCAAAACAGCTATTTGACTTTAAAGCACTTTATGTGCTTAACTTGTCAAACAATGCTCTTTCTGGCCAAATTCCATCATCAATAGCAAATCTGAAGCAGCTTGAGTCCTTAGATCTATCAAGCAACTCACTAGAAGGAGAAATTCCCACAGAGCTTGCAAGTTTATCTTTCCTCTCATTCCTGAGTCTCTCATTTAACCAACTGTATGGAAAAATCCCTACAGGTACCCAAATTCAATCATTTCCAGAAACTTCCTTCATTGGTAATAAAGGATTATGTGGCCCTCCTTTGACAACAAACTGCACCAATGCCAATCCATCAACAACAGAATCGGTCATGGAATTTGATTGGCAGTATATATTCACTGGAGTGGGTTTTGGGGCTGGAGCTGGACTAGTTTTTGCCCCATTGATGATTTGGGACAGAGGAAGGAAATGGAGCAATGACATCACTGACCAAATTCTTATGGTAGTTCTTCCAATATTTGGGTTAGCCTATACCCCCATGAGTGATGATGAAGAAGGGGATGACACAGAAGAGGAGGACTCAAATATGACAGAGGACAGTGATTATAATGAAGAGGAAGATGATTGGGGTTATCCAAGGTTCAGAGGGAGGTATTGTGTCTTTTGTTCCAAATTTGACATCACTAAGAAGAAGGTCATTCATGACCCCAGCTGCACATGCTACAACTCATCACCAGCTTCAAATTCAGCCAATTCATCAGATTCATATTCTTCTTAGAGACATACAAGAAAGAAAAAAAATGATCTCCTGTTTCTTTTTTTTTTTCTTCTTGCTTCTCTTTATTCTTTCCTCTGAATGTCGCCTACATGTATATGTTGTACATAAACACACAAAATCATCCCAAGAGTCGTAATCAACCAATGAGAAACCAAAAAGCAATAATATCCACTCTGATTTTTCAGGAAGGTAGTTTTCGTGGTAAACAGTGATAATAAAAAAAATGCTCACGAAATAATGCTAATGTTCTATTAGGATTTTCGTCGAACACCTGGGAGACCCCACTAATCCAATTACATTTATGTAACAGCTAAGAAATAGATTAGTGCAAAGGACTTTAGTTTCTTCTTGAAAAAACTAAAATAACATTTGGACAAAACGTACAAGAGTAATACTTATGTGCCTAAACGTGGTTGGTTTAGAGATTTTTGATGGGGAACCACACTTACATTTCAACAAGGGATATTATGGAAACTTGGCACTTGGCATTTGTGTAGTGATTTGTTCTTGGGACCAAAATCACGATTTAAGATACAACGCATTGTCCTCCGTTATGCTTTGAGTCACTTGATTCGACGAATTTTTTGTTTTATGCAATGGAGCTTGGAGCATCCAATAAAGCGTTTGGGTGGTTTCTCTATTAAGTGAGTAAGTGATTTCTTAAAGATATGCAGTAAAAGCCAACAAACCCTTCCAGTAATATTGGTTTTTATGCATACCAATGACACAATCTTTAAAATATATTTTTCAACCCCTTATAATTGATTTTGATTTATTTTATAAATAGTCAACAAACTTTTTAAAAAGTGATTAATTTACAAAACAAGTATGTTAATTTTTCCAAAAAACTTGAGGCTTTATTTGATTGGTAATCTTTGATGAATAATTCAAGGTTCCCATTTGCACCAAGTATTAAGTCCAATTGACTTCTAACTCTGTGTGCAGATTTTCTCTTCATGTATATGAAATGTAGAAGAGGGTTTCACTTTAATCCATGGCAGATTTGGGGTAGGACACTAACTTTGGTCATGAGGTTCATACATAAGCACTTTTGTGGTGCTTCATGTAAGTTTTGATAAAATGTTTTATAAGTGGTCTTTCAATCCTATATTTAAGATTTATAGGTGATTATTATTAGATTATACTAGTATCACAGTCCTTAAAGACCCTAAATCAGATTGATTCTTTCATCTAGGTTGCAAACTCAAATGGTTCATGATTACCTCTTATATATGACTAACATTTAAGTTATAAAATTACATGTCATAGGCTTACTAAATTGAGAAGTTTAGTTTCAAACCTTTTCAAGCTATTCATACTTTATGTCATTAGGTGTACATGATCAAAAGCATTGCGTCCAAACTAACATCAAGAGTCACTTTATAACACTTACAATTTACATGTTACTGCCACAAGTGCCCAAAAAAATTAGTCAACATTTCATCAATTAGAAATCAGCCAAACGATTTGATAAGCTCGGCCCAAGATGTTACCAATATATGCAATTTGAAGCCTTGCGGCCACACAACCCTGTTCATTTCCTTTCTTAAGATTAAAGTCGTGTTCCAAAATTTCAAAGGATAAATACAATAGTGGAAATGCAAAGTTCTTGTTATTTAATAATTACACGCCCTAAACCAATTCCATAAATCAATTAATGGGAAAAGGGATTTCAACTTCATCATAGTTTGAGCTTAACGGGGTAGTGATCAACAAGTCAACAAGACATCTCAGCGCAGTTGTCAACTCTTTGAGGTACTACTCAACGCTGTGTTTGTACATTATAATTAAATTAATACCAATTAAATTAACTTAAATTCTTTTAAAACTTAAAATTTTTTAGTTATCTATATTTTTAAACTTTAATTCATTTGTATATGAACGACAGTGGACCTCAAGTAGCAATCGGAATCAAGGAGAATGGTGGTCGCAGTGAATGATGGCACAACAGAGTGATGACAACGACAACAAAGGTGTACCTGCAAGGACTCTGATGTCTAAGTAGTAGCGAATAAAAGAGAGCCAAGTAGGAAAATGAACTCAAGTGGCCTTTTATAGAAGATCAGGTGTAGAGGCTCGATGGGAAAGGTCGTTGGATTGTAACTGATTTAGCATGTATCATGGCATCAATCACGGGGTGACTTGCGCTCGACCGTTAATTAGAAGAACGGCTACGACCACGATCCGTGTGAGGTCGTGATCGGTGTGATATCGTCTGGTGAGCCGTTATGATCGAGAGAAGCGTCTGAATGGATGGCAACGGCATTGATATGCGTGGGCGATCTACGTGACGTGATCTTTGTCATATCATGTTTCCTATGTTTCTTCCATTTGGCTTGTAGCGCTGTCTTTTAATGTGGACTTCATCGTGGGCCTTTGAGCTACAGCCCAATCCAAAACAGTATTAATAATTATTAATATTAATATTTAAACAGTAGTAATAGATATTTTATTGAAACATCTGCTTAATGAACGACTACGACCACGATTCGTGTGAGGTCGTGATCAGTGTGATATCGTCTGGTGAACTATTATGATTGAGAGAAACGTCTGAATGGATGGTGGCAACATCGATTGGCATGATATCCATGTGAAGCAATCTTCATCATATCACATCCTGTGTTTCTTTTGTTTGGCTTGTAGCACTTCCTTTTAATTTAGGCTTCATTGTGGGTCTTTGAGCTCTGCTCAGTCCGAAACGGTATTAATAATTATTAATATTAATATTTTACGAAAACATCCACCTAATGAATGTATCTTGTTAAATTTATTTTGACAGGACAATAATTGTCAATTAAAAGAGTAAAAACACAATTACATAAGAAAAATGTAATATTGTTCACGTGAAAAAAAGAAAAATGTGATATTGCCCAAAAAAAAAAAAACTGAAAAGAGTGATTAGAAAAAGAGAAAGATCTTATGAATTGAAACAGAAAATATCAAAAAAAAAAAAAATTATTTTCATTTTCAAAATTTTTTTCATTTTCAAGCACACTCGAGATTATTTCTCTCTTTTGTTCAGATCCTCGATTTCCGTCTAGAACGCTCCACATCCTCCACGATTACGAACACGTGTTGCGTCCCCCTACAAATTCCTCACTTTTTCTCAACGCCACGACGCACTTCGCCACGTGTCACGCACCCAACCTTTCCCGAAAGCTCCAAACCCCATAAATAACCACTTTCTCACTTCTTCCCGAAACATAAAACACAGAAAACACCATCATACATCACTAAACAAAAAAAGATCGAAGCAGCAGCAATTAACAACACAAAAAAATAACTATGGCTAGCGATGGAAGCGAAGAGTTCAAGTTGGTGTCACCAACAATAAGCAACGGGGGTAGGTTACCAAGGCACTACACGGATGAAGGTCAAGGAGCAAAAAAGAACATATCCCCACCGTTGGAGTGGTACAACCTACCGCAGGGGACCAAGACCCTGGCTTTAGTGGTGGAGGACATTGATGCACCCGACCCGGAGGGTCCCATCGTGCCGTGGACTCATTGGGTCGTGGTGAACATCCCGCCGGCAGTGAAGGGGCTGCCGGAGGGATTCTCTGGCAAGGAGGAGGAGATGGGTGGAGAGTATGCCGCGATCAAGGAAGGGAACAATGATTGGAAGCAGCCAGGTTGGCGTGGTCCTAGGTTGCCCACACATGGTCACAGGTTGCAGTTTAGGCTCTATGCTTTGGATGATGAGCTTCATCTTGGTAACAAGGTATATATATATATTTTTTTTTTTAATTTTTATTTTGTTTATGGATAATTAATAATGGCATGTTGAAAATGTTTGTTCTTTTTTCTTTTATGCTGATTTGGATTTTTCGATATTTGTTATGTTTCTAATGTTTATATAGTGTAGCTAGACCAGGGTAATTTTTACAAGTTTCAGTATGTCCCAAAAAGAACTAATAAATGAAGAGCCAGCTATGTGATCATAATTTTCATTTATTAAAAAAAAAATTGACATCAGTTTGGTGTTCAGCAGATGTGAATTCAATTTTGATCAACAGGGGAAATGTATTTTAAAAATAAAATTAAAAAAATGTAGGAGAAAATTTGTGTAAAATTAAAATAATGAAAGAAATTTTTCAGTACCTATTTGTGGTATGAAACATTCTCTAACGCGCATCTTTGAGAAGTTGATTAATGTGAAAGCTTTGCATTGAAATCCCCTATTCAAGACCTATGTAATGTTGTTCATGGATAGGATAGCATCCAAATGAGGATGTTTGTTTTAGATGTTTTGATGCTAAAATTACGATTTCTTATTTGTACAGAGGAAGTTAATTATCTGGAAAAAAAAATGATGTTTGTAATCTATTTGGTGAATTAATTTGTAGGTGACGAAGGAGAAGACGTTGGAGGCAATTGAAGGGCATGTGCTAGGAGAAGCTAGCTTGATGGCTGTATTCTGAAGTGATGTAAAAATATGTAGACTGAAATCTGAATGGGTGCAATGTCTTTGAGTTATGTACCACTTTGAAATGTGACATCAATGGGATGAGCATTTTATCGAATCTCACGACGCTAGAGTCTTGTCTAATTGCATATTAGAAGACAATTACTTGCTTTAAATTTTGAAAGTTTAAATGTAATTGCAACTCCCCAATTTCTTGTGTTATTATGCATTATATCGTTGGTATGTATATTACTTGAATGATCCAGATATTACGATTAACATTTTGGATGTGTCATTTTAGAATCCGGATTCTCAGCAGTCATTTCATTTCAACGCAATTGACGTAGTCAGACGATGTGGACAGTCTGATCAAGATCAGACGGTGCACATTTCAAGTTTACTCTTAGATACAAAATTTGATCTTGTAATGTGCACCGTCTGATCCACATCGTCTAACTGTATTAATTGTGTCAAAAAATGACCGTAGTGAATTCGAGTTAGTCATTTTACCATTCTTAAAAGTCTGGTTCACATATGTTGAAAGTAACTGTCAAAAGCACAACGGTTTGGCAGCAGATTTCAAAGAACCAAAACGACTCGAGCCACGAAAATTAAGGAAAATGGTGGATGGCACAACGGTGGTCAGCTAAGATCCCAAATCAATTAAGGAAAATGGTGGATGGCACAACGGTGGTCAGCTAAGATCCCAAATCAGTGAGGTGTATATAATGTGACTTCTCATAACCCAACCCGAAACCCGACCTCTGGTGAATTGGTGTATTATTAAAATATTTATTTCTAAAAAACAAAAAATTTGAAAAAAAATTAAAGATAAATAAAAAAATATTTATAAAATAAAATCATTATTAAGCCTCTAAATATTAATTTATCCAGGATAATATTCATATCTGAAAACAACTAATATGTAACTTTATATTTCACATTTTATGATATTGTTTTATATTTCATAATATATTTTATATTTTATTTTATAATCATTCTAAATGTAAACACATATTTTACTTTTACTTACAAGAAAAAGTTACTTTATATAATATACACGACATGTTTAGTTAGTAAGCAAAAAAAAAAAAGTTATGTGGTCTTTTACTATGAGTTGGGTTGTTCAAGTTTGCAATCCTCAGACCCGACATTCAATCCGTTTTGAGTTTACTTCTTTTAAAATCAATCCAACTAATGACCCAAAACAACCCAATTTTTCTGGATTGGGTTGAATAAAGTAGATCAAATTCGTGGGTCGACCTGTATCCATTCGTAATAACGGGTAATTTTTACCTCTTGATGAGTTAGATTTTGGCTTTGAGATAAGCGCATATTCCTTTTTTTTTTCTGGTTTGAAGGATATGTTTTTTCAATAAAAGAAAGGAACTTATGTTTAGTTTGAAGGATATGTTTTTTCAATAAAAGAATGGTACTTATGTTTCTAATAAAAAAATTTCCCATAACCTAGCACCGACAACAACAAAACCAAAACCAATCATCAATACATAATCAAAGACGTTAGGTTTTTAAAATTTTATTTGTAATATTTTTTATAAATTTGTGGATTTAACTGGCCAACCCACAAAACTGCGCATATCAAAACTCAAGGAATAACTAAAGACACTTCCTACTTTTGATAGTGCGTACCCACCCTCCAGAGTTTATTTTCAAAGGTGTTTTTTTTGCTGTGTGGGAGTTTATTTTCGTACTAATCCATACAAATTATATCGTCCGGAGATAAACTTTAAATAAACTTTTAGAGAGGTGGGTGCATACTAACAAAAATGAGGGTGTTTTTAGTTACTCTCAAACTCAATTGTTGTGGGCTAAAAGGAGTTACCCTATAAGCCTGCTGAAAAACATGCACATATTACAATTACAACCCGTGCAGAGTGCATACTGAGACATGGATTCTCAGGGCCTGTTTACTTTGGGCATTTTCTATTTTTCATTTTCACAAAACACAGGAAACAACATTGAAAATATGTTTGTCTAGGTCTTGGAAAATATTTTCATTAAAAATATTTCAAAAAATGTCCTGTTTTAAAAAACAAAATAAAGACATTTTCTTGGTTTTCATAGCATCGTTTTCAATAAATGTGACGATAAAAATGCCCAAAACGTGGTGGTATTTTTGTAAATATAACAACATTGTTTATGTTTTTTTTTGTTTTGTTTGCCAATTCGCATTCGCACTTTGCTTTCACTCACACTCTCGCTTACTCGGTCAAACACACTCCCTGTTTTTTTGTCAACCACTCTCTCTTTTTTCATTACCGTAAATATGACTAACACTGGGTTCTAGGCCTCCTATGTCTTCAACTTCTCTTTGACCCATCCCCATATTTTTAAGGCTTAATTATGATTCCCAAAATATGTCAATATTTGGATTTGGTCCTCCAAAAAAATTTAGCCAGCTTTTGGTTTCTCGTGTTTGGAAATATTCCAATGTTAGTCCTTCTCGTCAGTTAGAAATTCCAATGTGGTAAACAAAAGCCATGTCAGCACATGCCACGTAGATTTCTAACTAATGTGGCAGTTGACTCACCATTTTAATATTATGATTTTAGTCTCCAAAATACGTCAATGTTCAGATTTGGTCCCTCGTGTTTGAAAATGTATTAACATTATGAGTTTTCATGATGGAGCTCCACGTCACCAACTACCACGTAAGTCACTAATCATATGTGTGAGAAACTCCATGTCATCCTCCCTCTCTCTCACATTAAACAAAACCGTAGTCGCTAACTTACCAAAAAAACCCTAATCCCTAATTTTAAACGAAAATGCCACTGTTTCGCAGTAGGCCACCAAAGGGTTTTCTTGCAGCTAAAGGCAAATGCACATTATCGCAATTCGTAATAAAGTGGAGTATATTTAGACTCCGAATGTCGAACCCACAGGGAATGCACGATATTAATCATAATAAAGATCTTATGTTATCTAGACTAACGAAGATAGTGATTTTGAGATCAAAGACAATCAATTTAGAAATAATAGAAATAAAGCAAATTCTCATGAATGAGATAAAATCAATTATGGAAAGCCTAGAGGAACCAGGTTCACTAATACTTAGTCCTTGAATTTACTAGTTAATTGCTATGAGTCATATCACCTATTCGAAAGCTAATCTCCCACTCTATTGTTATTAATACCCAATGATCATGCAATATTAATAGTCTTTTTTCTAGCAATTACCCCCAATGATCGTGCAAGGCAATTGGTAAAAAGAGCATTAAGCAACAGTGAGATTGTAAATCCAATAACTGATTAGAAACAAGCAATTATCCTTGATCTGGCATAATTAGCAAGTTCAATTATTCCTATAGTTCCGTTAACTAACTGGTGTACGATCACCTCCAATTAATTAACTTGTTAAAAGGTGATCAAGCCTTATAAGATTAAGCACACTAAGAATAATACAATCAATAGAATAATAGGAAACTCATAATAATAACTTAGATAAATATCAAGAACATAGTAAAAGATCTCCATCACCCCTAGTGATGGATTTGGCTACTCACGATATTAGAAAATAACATAAAATAACATGAATCCAAATAAGAATCCGTAAGGGACAGAATAAGAACTAAACCAGGACACCCTTTCGGTATGACGACGGTTCTTCAGCACTTCTTCGCGATTCTTTCTTTCTCCAGGGCTCCAACGGCAAAACAAGATAAACAGGAGTCCAAGAGTCCAAAAAATTTTCAATCAGGGTTTAGAATGCCTATTTATAGGCTCTCCTACGCACTAGGTCAAACTGGCTTTAAATCTGTGCGATCTGGGCTTAGATACGGCCGTACTGACTTTATACACTGCTGTACTATACTTTAGTTTCAGTATTGGCTCGTACTTCTGCATAGGGACGACCTGACTGTACGATCGTACTGGACTTTTTCTTTGGTGCCAGGCTGTACTGACCATTAGGTACGCCCCTTCTGTTGTGCGTAGTTAGGTACGGCCGTACATGGTAATAGATAAGGTCGTACTGAATGTCCAGAATCACAAAAATATTCAAATCTTGCCAGTTTCAGCTCCAATTTACTCCTTTTCCGCTCAAAGTATTATCTTTGTGATAATTCTGCAAAATGAGACACAATTGAGTACTTTTATAACTTAAATAGCACAAAATGATATGAATAACTACTCATCTTCTTGAGCCAACAAACTGTCTATGGTCTCTTCTGATGCGAAAATGTATAACTTCAACGTCATATGTGGCTCTGCAGGCATCATGACCGGTGAACTTGTCAAGTACTGCTTAATTTGGTCGAAGGCCTCTTGGTGTTGCGAACCCCATACGAAAGCTTCCTCTGCCTTAAGCTTTATTAAAGGAGCAAAAACCCTTGTCCTTCCTGAAAGATTTACTATAAATCTTCTGAGGAAATTGACTTTCCCCAAAAATGATTGCAACTCCTTCTTATTGGTTGGTGGATTAGCCTCCGATACAGCTTTAGCTTTGTTCTTGTCAACTTCAATGCCCTTTTTATGCACTAGGAAACCTAGGAACTTGGCAGCTGAAACCCTAAAACCACATTTCTCAGGATTCATCTTCAAACTATGCTTCCTTATCTTTTGGAAAACCTGTCTAAGATGAGACAAGTGCTCCTCTTTACTTTTTGACTTGACAATAATATCATCGATGTACACTTCCATGAACTTGCCTATCATTTCATGAAAAATGGTGTTCATTGCCCTTTGATAACAGCATTCTTCAAACTGAAGGGCATAACTACCCACTCATAAGTCCCAATTGACCCTAGGCATCTAAAAGCAGTTTTGGGTACATCTTCCTCAGCTATGAAGAATTGGTTGTAGCCAGCATGTCCATCCATGAAACTTAGAAGTTCATGGCCAGAAGCTGCATCCACTAACTTATCAGCAATAGGCATTGGGTACTCATCTTTAGGAGTCGCAGCATTGAGATTCCTAAAGTCGACACATACCCTCATCTTACCATTCTTCTTTATAACAAGCACTACATTCGACAACCATTCCACATATCTCATTGTCTGGATGAACTTTTCCTTCAACAAACGTTCAATCTCTTCTTTAATCTTCAAAACAACTTCAGGAGTGAATCTCCTGTTAGCTTACTTGATAGGCTTACAATATGCTTTTAGAGGTAACCTATGCTCAACAAGCTCCCTACTCAAACCTGGTATCTCGTGATAATCCCAAGCAAAACAATCTTTATACCCATACACCAAATCCATAATTTGTCTTTTGAAATCTTCTGACAGCAAAGCACTAACATGTATTGGCCTTTTCCTGTCGGCATCTCCCAAGTCTATTTCCTCCAAAGGATCTTCTAACTCAAAGCCACTTTTATCCTCAAACCCCTTTTCAAATCCCAAAGGGTCATCGCCAAATATACAATCAGCCAATACCTCTGCGTCTGGCTGCCTGTCAGCTACGCAAGCTGATAGTTGGATTTGATTATGTTCAGGGCTCATCATCATTGTTTGGCCAAGCTTCATCGGCCTTATCCAGCAACTTGATCCCAAACTGGTCCATCAAACAAGCATTCAAGATTTCTTTGTCAATCACACCACCTTGTACAAATATGGGCTTCACCTTTGGATCATAGACTTTAAAGTCAACATGCATTTGCAGTAAATAGCATGGACTATCATCTGCTTCAATTATCTCAATTTCATCATGGGCATTCCAAAGGATCATATTTTGGTGTACCATCGACAGAACTACTCCGACGGCATGGATCCAATCTCTTCCCAACAGAACATTGTAGCTAGATCTAGAAGAAATAACCACAAACAATGTTGATCTTTTTACTGATCCATCTTGTACGTCTAGCATCACAACACCATCTGAGGGTGAAGATCTTCCCCCAAAATCAGTTATCACTATGTTGGTTGGCAGCAAATCCGTTTTATCCTTGCCCAACTTCTTAAACATAGCTCGTAGGATTAGGTTGACATAAGCCCCACCATCAACCAAGACTCTGTTGGCAGGTTTCCCTTCAATCATTGCTTTGATGTGAAGTGGTCGAAGATGATTTCTTTCTTCATGTATAGGTTTTTCTAAACGAGTGAAGTTGTCAAAGATTGTAACCATGTCCTGCTCGACAAACTGCCATTCATCAGGAAGATAATCCAGGTCTTCTTCATTTGGAACTTCCAATACAAACTCATTATGAGCTTCATATTCTGCAGGCAACATTGATACTAAATTTACACTAAGTTTGGTAAACACTTCCTCAGCCGCCTCTTCGTCATTTTCCAAATGGCTTCCAAGCCTGAAACTCTCCTTATCAATAGAGCAGTCTCAAGATCCTAGATCTGACAAAGTTTTACCCACTGCCATTACCAATTCGTCTAGATCATCCTCCAAACTAATATCCTGATCAAATTCTTCCTTGTCATTTAGACCAATTGGGTCTTCTAGATCATTCAGAGCTTCAATTACTTTTTCCATTGATAAATCAGTTTTGACAATGTTGTTATCTGCAGGCTCCTCTGGATCATCTAATATATCATAACCATTAACAATGATCCTTAATTCCTCCATTGATGTATCGCTGGCAGTGTCCTTAGCTTGGGCTAACTGAATCCCCATATTGGCTCATTCTGCAGCCAATCTTTCAGCTTCTATCAATCCAATTGGTCAAGGATCTTTTGCTTTTACTGCCAATGAGCTCCTGGATTAATATTCTGATCATAGTAACCTTGCGGCACTTGATCCTGTACTTTGAAAGATTGACCTTTCTCAAAGTTGTGGTGTTTTTTAGCAACCACCACACTTTTCAGCTTGGGACCTTGCTCTTTAGGCAGCGGCACTTTCTGTATACCCACCATGAAACAGTTTTGACATTGGGCTTTTTCAAGTTCAGCAGCCTTCATTTTCTGCCTTTGAGCTCGTCTGATCCTCTGCCGACAGCGTTTCTAACTTTTCGACAGCGGAACTTTCTTTACCTGTTCGCTCCCATTGTGGTTGACTCTTCCATATGTGTAGTCTTCATTCCAAAATGGCATTTCTTTACGAGGGTTACTCCTTCTGGCCCTCACCCTATTCCTTAATTCAGGGAAATGAACCTTAGCTGAGTTTTCCACCCACTTGTTCACTACAACATTTGGATCTGGCTTCCTAGTCCTATTTGCAAATCGACCAGGGAAGACACCATGGTTACTTCCAATCGACTCCTTTGAGGATTCGACCAACCATCCACCAATTGCTTGATTTGGCCTATGATACACTTTAGGCCTTTGCACTTAGCCAGTTGGCACATGCTTCACATTTTTGTTCACATAGCCAGCTTGCACATGATGTTGGTAAACTTTTGCCTTGCCATTCTTATTTGCCTTCTGAGCAGCCTTCTCATCGAAGTATTTGTCACAATGCGCGCACAGCTTCAACTGCCCACCATTGTTCTTTCTTATCAGGAAATCTTCTACTGACACATGGGCCTTGGGTAAATGTCAAAAGGGTCTTCAACATTCATAACATATATATTTCTGCTTGGTGCTAATATTCACATGCTACAATTCTTCGCTGTCTGGTCTTCGACAGCAGCTATGCCTTGGCCAAACGTATCAGTATCCTCCTTCATGTTCGGTTTCTGCTTGTCAGCAAATTCGAGTCTTCCTTCTTTAAGAGCTTTCTGAATCAAATCTCTGAAACGAAAACATTCATTAGTAGAGTGGCCTAGAGCCTCATGGTATTTACAATAATTTTGACCATTGGAGTCTTCAGGCCCTTTTACTTTACGATCATCTGATAACTTCAGCTGCTTATCTTTCAACAAGATGTCAAATATTTTATCAGCTTTAGTTATATCAAATGTATATGTTTTCTTATTCACATAGCTCATGTTTTCTTTTCCCTTAGAAGGTATTAGCGCTGGACAAGCATAAGGTAGCCCTTCTTTTAATTCAGCAAGGTTTATTTCTTGCTCAGCCACAACATCATCTTCACTATCAGTCTGATCTTGTTCGACGCAATTGACCTTCTCGCGCCTGATGAACTTCTAATTACTCTTCTGGTTCTTCTCAGCTTTGAGTTGCTCAATCTGTCGAACCTTTTCTCCTCACTGAGCAAGATCAACTATATATTGATTTACCAATTTCTTCCTAATGTAATAATCTAAACCACTAGCATCCATTTTAACAAGCTCCGCTTTAGGAATAGGCGTATAGCACCTGCTCTTCATTTGTTTGAACCTAGAGATGTAATCATCTATTGATTCATTGTATATGCGCTTGACATTAAACAAGTCTGTCAAGTTAACACGCAAATTACCCCTGAAGAATTGGTTGTGGAACAATCCTTCTCATTGTGCCCAAGAATGAACTGTATTAGCCCTCAACGTTAAGAACCAATAAAATGCGTTTTTCGTTAAGGAACTTGGAAAAAACCTCATTTTCAAGCCTTCCAGTGTGGCTAACTCCCCTATCTCTAATAGTGTATCTAGCAACATGTTCGAATATCGATTCTCCACTGTCACCAAAAAACTTGGACAACTTGGGGATCTTCATTCCTCTAGGCACCTCAGCTTGTTGTACCCATGCTTAAGAAAGTGCTTCACAGTTGGAAAATAAGATATTAAACAAGAAGGATGAGGACGAAAACACTTTTCTCCACACTCCAGCACAAATTGATATATCATAACCATAGGCAAATGCTTAAGACAAATGCTTAACAAAGTGCTTACGAAAGTGCTTCACAGTTGGAAAATAAGATATTAAACAAGAATGATGAGGACGACAACACTTTTCTCCACACTCCAGCACAAATTGATAACAGAAAGGTAATCTTTAATCTATATGTAAACTTACTTTATGCCCTTTAATGAATCTTCTTTTTGTTGTTGTCCCTTCTAACAAGTAACAACCATGTTGTTCATTAATTACTTGGTAGCACGGCTACTAGATTTCTGGTAAAGACCAATATAAATTTGATGGAAAAGAATATAATGAACAAAACAGCACTTGATCATGCGGTCGCTTTAGACATGAAGGGTATATTATTATTTGCCGAAATATGGCTCTGAAGTCATAGATACTCCCACACTTGGATGTAGACTAAGCTGAAAGGTCTCACTTGTAGCAAAATATTTGTTTTTTTGCTTCGAGTTAGAAGGGATATATCACAGGGGCAACGCAATGTCTTTCTGATTGTTGTGACTCTTGTTGCAACGTGTGCATATCAACCAACACTGACACCCCTGGAGAAGTTTATAAAGTCAATACCGAGGACAATTCTGCTACACCAGGAAATGCTAGGAAATCTGTCTTGAGGAAGCATGAATTCTTTACATTTTTAGTGTTAAATATAATGACTCTTGCTGCACCAATTATGACAATAGTATTCTTGGTGCTAGGTGGCAGAGTTTTCTCAATACTCATGATGCCGATTGGCTTATTTATAAGCAATTATATCTATATTATGGAGATGACAACTCCTACCTTGGCCACCTCAGCAGCTCTCTTTGTCAGTATTATGATCTTCATTTCTATTTGCTTCAGCGGGATATTCCCCTGGGTGCTTTGGAGATTGTTCGAAATGGGCTGCAAAATTTTGGTTCGTATTGCAGATTTGCCAGTTGCATCATTTTGGTTAGGAGAAAGAAAATGGTAAGATTGATTTTGGGTCTTAGTAGAATTTTAAATGTTTAAACTTGGCAGAGATAACTCTAGAGCACACATATATAAGAAGACTCTAGAACACACATATTAAGGATGCAATTGACATATTATCCAGAGCTCTCTGGACATAGTCTTCTTATATATGTGTATTCTAGAGTTGTCTCTCGCAAATTTAAACACTCAAAATTCTGCCAAGACCCAGAATCGATCTTACCATTTTCTTTCTCCTAACCAAAATGATGCAACTGGAAAATCTGCAGTACAAACAGAGATTCTGCAGCCCATTTCAAACAATCTCCAAAGCACCCAGGGGAATATACCACTGAAGCAAATAGAAACGAAGATCATAATACTGACAATGAGAGCTGCTGAGGTGGCAGAGGTAAGAGTTATCATCTCCATAGTATAGATATATTTGCCTATAAATAAATCAATCGGCATCATGAGTATTGAAAAAACTCTGCCACATGGGACCAAGAATACTATTGTCATTATTGATGTAGTAAGAGTCATTATATTTAACACTGAAAAGGTAAAAAATTCATGCTTCCTCAAGACAGATTTCCTAGCATTTCCTGGTGTAGCATAAGAATTGTCCCCGACATTGACTTGATAAACTTCTCCATGGGTGTCAGTGCTGATTGATATGCACACGTTGCAACAAGAGTCGCAACAATCAGAAAGGCATTATGCTGCTCCTGTGATATATCCCTTCTAACTCGAAGCAAAAAATTAAATATTTTGCTTACAAGTGAGACCTTTGAGCTTAGTCTACATCTAAGCGTGGGAGTATCTATGACTACAGAGTAATATTTCGATTCAGCAAATAATAATATACCCTTCGTGTCTAAAGCTACTGCATGATCAAGTGTTGTTTTGTTCATTATATTCTTTGCCATCAAATTTATATTGGTCTTTACCAGAAATCTAGTAGCCTCTGCTATCAAGTAATTAATGAACAACATAGTTGCTACTCCCTCCGTTTTTATATATAAGCAAAAATCACTTTTTTGGTTCATTGAATAACTCATGTATTTGGTCTATAATATAGACCAAATACGTGAGTTATTCAATGAACCAAAAAAGTGATTTTTGCTTATATATGAAAATAGAGGGAGTACTTGTTAGAGGGGACAACAACAAAAAGAAAATTCATTAAAGGGCATAGAGTAAGTTCTATATATAGATATAAAGGTTACCTTACTGTTATCAATTTGCGCTTGAGTTTGGAAAACAGGTCCTCATCCTTCTTGTTTAATATCTTATTTTCCAACTCCGAAGCACTTTCTTCAGCATTTGTCTCAAGCCAGTTAATAAGAACTCTAAGAGCTTTGTGCTGGTTCTCTTTCACAACAATATGTAATGCAGTCTCACCTCCTACAGTCATATCTTCAATGGAAAGTGGACAAATAGTTAGGAATTCAGCTAAAAGATCAACTTTTCTGATACGACCTGTAATATGTAAAGAAGTTAAGCCTTCCCTAGCTTGGACTTTGACAATGTCCTTATTGGTGCCCACAAAACAATACATCATCTTCTCATGGTAGTTTTGCATAGCAACATGGATGGGGCTAAATCCTTGTAAATTTAGCTTCCAAGCAAATGAAGGCCTCTATCGCATTATCTAATTGGCAAACCGAATATGCCCCCTAGATGCGGCGATATGTAAAAGTGTTTCAACAAACATGTTTGAATCTATATGTGTTGGGTGCCAAATTTCAAATTTGGGTTGATCGACAGAATGTTAGAATTCGACAAGTAAAGGTGTAAGAGACCAGAAAAAGGGATGAAAATTGACTAAGTTTGAGAGACCAAGTGATGGGACGGTTATTCGACGAAAAGCATGAAGCGTCGAAGATGTCAAAATAAGCATGGTCGAAACAGGCTTAGTTATTAAGTAAAGATTAATATACACTTCGACAGGAAATGCTATTGTCGATTAGGTAGTTTTTAGTGAAAACTTAACTACCAACCCGTGTTCGTACACGTGTCAGGTTGGATGTTAGGTAGTTTTCTTATATTTTTTCTATAAATAGTAGTTCGTACGATGTAATTGAGGTTGGATACATGATCTAATTCCTAATATCTCGACGGCTAAAGAAGATTAACGGAAAACGATCATTGTATGACTTCCACACCTTATCTTTCTGCATTTTAATCAAGTTTCAATCTATTTTCAATTCTTTGCATTTTCAGTTATGTCATTTACATTTCAATCAATTTATATTTTTTTTTTGCTTTGAATTTACATCCTTGAATTCCCTGTCATTTACTGTTTTCTGCATTTTTACTTTTAAAGTCATTTATATGCTTTTCTACTTAAATTCATGCTCTTTACGCTTCTGTTATTTAAATTCATGCATTTACACGTTTTCACTTAAATTCATGTCCTTTAGCAGTGTTTCTTAAACTTTGTCTATTACTTGTTTTCCCTTACATTTCTGCGTTAACTTCAATCGCATGTTGGGCTTTAGTGATGCACGCCTACGACATTGCAGTAGTTGCATTCTTGTTTTAAATTTTGCTCTAACTTGCTTGTAAACCAAGTTATTGGCTTTCGACAGCCAATATTGTTTATTTAAGTCTATATTACCATTTCGACAACAACTTGTTATTAGTTGGAATCATCATATACAAATTTGGCATAAGACACAATTATTCATGGCTCTGAAGCCAAGAATATTACATAATTGATAATGTGTCGAGCAATTGACCGTTAATTTCAAAAAACCATTGTTCGTAAAACGAGATTACCACGTAACTCGTTCGGATTCATAATTGCTTGATCATCAAAATTTATTTGTTTGTTTGATGAATTTGGTAGATCATACAAGATCATCAAAATTGGTAGAACCATACCATAAACCAAATTTCCCCATAAACAAATTGGCACGCCCAGTGGGACGAGTTTAGAGTAACTCGTTTAAACAATGGTTTTATGCGTCTAAGAAGTGGAAAGATTACTGCTTCTAACGTAACGCAATATAGAAACATGAGTGGCAGCATGAATAGTTGTGCCACAACACCAAGCGTTGCTAGTGCGAATGCATTGGCAAGCAATACAAATGCGTCGACCACCAGTACGAACGCCTGGGTAGTTATGATCCCGCGGATGAGTAATACTACCGCTGGGGCAGGTACTGGAATGACAATGGCCAATACGCAAGGAGAAGTTATTCCAAGCGCTGCAGTGTTTGAATCGGTGGTTCAAAGTGCTCCAGAAATTCAGGCATCGCCTGGAAGTACGAGGAACTCAAGTATTAGGCCTGTACCGCAAGTAACGCAACCTCCGTTTGGAATGTCATATGGTTATTTGCAAAACTCGACAGTCCCTGCTATTGGTTCAACTATGTTCAACCAATATGCTAACCAGCCTTTTATGCCATTCGGAAATTCTTCCGATACTCCAGGAATGGCAGGAATGGCTACCACTACGACATCCAATCGACAAGGGTTAGGACAGGGGGATATGTCGAGACAAATGCCTCAGAATAATGGGGGATTAACACAAAACTCGTTGGCGAGTATTCGACAACAAGTGGATGATAGTAACCATGAGATGGTGAACATGGTCACTCGCCAGATGGAGTGCGATGATTACGCCTCTTATGGAGACTACTAATCAATCATGTAATACACTGGCCTTACAAATGGAAAGGCTAAATCAAGCATTGGGTTTGGCAGCACCAGTGAACGAGAATGTTCAACAAGGCCCAGGGGTTACACCTCATGGTCAGGGCATGGGGGCATTCCCTATAATGCGAATAACCCTATGGTGGTGCAGAACGAAGTAATTTAGCCAAACCAGAACCTTGGTCAGAATTTGAATAACTTGGCCTATGGCCAGGTGCAGATTCTACAAAGAAATCAAGACCAGGGCCCACCAGTGCATCAAGGTTTAGCCAACCTCAGGCACAATATCATGGGAAATCAGATAGAACAAAACGTGAATCAGGCTGTCGAGCAAATGCTGAATAGGCTTGGCTTTAATATTGGTCAAGGCACTAGACCATATTTCATATCTGCATTTCCTGAGTGGGTTCAACAAGCTGAAGTACCAAAAGGGATGAAAATCCCCAAATTGTCCAAATTTTCTGGTGACAGTGGTGAATCGACTGTCGAGCATGTGGCTAGATACACGATAGAAATGGGAGAGATGGCCACTGTCATAGGTTTGAAAATGAGGTTCTTTCCAAGTTCTTTAACAAAGAACGCATTTTCTTGGTTCTCGACGTTGAGAGCTAATTCAGTCCATTCGTGGACACAACTGGAAGGATTGTTTCATGATCAATTCTTCAGGGGAGATTTGAGGGTTAATCTGACTGATTTATTCAACGTCAAACGCATCTATAATGAATCTATAGATGATTACATCTCTAGGTTCAAGCAAATGAAGAGCAGGTGTTTCACGCCTGTTCCCGAAGCAGAAATTGTGAAAATGGCCGCTAGTGGTTTGGATTACCATATTAGAAAGAAATTGGTAAACCAACACATAGTTGACCTCGCCCAATTAGGGGAGAAGGTTCGACAAGTTGAACAACTCCGCTCTGAGAAGAATCAGAAGAACAATAAGAAGTTTATCAGGTGTGAGAAAGTCAATTGTGTCGAACAAGATCTAACAGACAGTGAGGATGAGGCTATGACAGAGCAAGAAATAAACCTTGCTGAATTAAAAGAAGGACCACCTTATGCTTTTCAAGCGTTAGTACCTTCCAAGGGGAAGGAAAAGATGAGCTATGTGAATAAGAGAACCTATACATTTGATATAACCAAAGCTGATAAAATATTTGATATTCTTTTAAAAGATAAACAACTTAAGTTATCAGATGATCATAGAGTGAAAGGGCCTGAGGACTCTAATGGTCAGAATTATTGCACGTACCATGGAGCTTTAGGCCACCCTACTAATGAATGTTTTCGTTTCAGGGATTTGATTCAAAAGGCTCTCAAAGAAGGTAGGCTCAAGTTTGCTGACAAACAGAAGCCTAGCATGAAGGTGGATACTGATCCATTTGGTCAAGGCATTGCCAATGTCGAAGGCCAAAATGTGAGAAGCTGTAGCATGGTGAACATTAGCGCCAAGCAGAAGTACGTGGTGAATGTTGAGGATCCTTTCGACATCTATCCAAGGCCTCATGAGACTGTTGAAGCTTTTCTGAGAAGAAAAAACAATAGGGGGCAGTTGAAATTATTCCCACATTATGACAAGTACTTTGATGAGAAAGCAGCCCAGAGAGCAAAGAAAGTTGATGGTGCAAATGTTCATCAGCAAGTTCGTACTCATTATAGGAATAGGTACGTGAGACATGCACCGGCAAACCAAGTGCAAAGGCCTGTGGTTAATAGGCCTAATCGAGCAATCGGTGGATGGTTGGTCGAGTATCCAAGGGAATCCACGGGGAGTAATCATGGAGGATCTCTTGGTCGAAAGGTTAACATGACTAGGAAACCTGATACTGATGTTATGGTGAAAAATGGGTTGAGAATTCTCCCAAGGCTTGTTGTCCTGAACTGAGAAACAGGGTCAGAGCTACAAAGAGTAACCCTCGACAAACGCCATTTTGGGATGAAGAATACCAGCATGGCAGAAAACCTTACCCTGGGGGTGATCAAGTGAAGAAGGCCCCACTGTCGAAAAGCCAAAGCGCCGTCGGCGAGGATAAGGCAATCTCAGAGACAGAAAACGAAGGCTGTTGAGTTGGGAGGATCTCAACGTGAAGATTGTTTCATGGTTGGGATACAGAAAGTGCCATTGCCCAAGGAGACTGGTCCAAAGTTGAAGAGTGTAGTGGTTGATGTTAGAGGCAGCAATTATGACAAGGGCCAGACTTCCAAGATGCGAGCACATTCACAGCGGGCATCTGTCAAGGCAGTTCCAAGAATGCTTTGAAATTCCTTTGGCTAAGGAAGAGGTGACTCCTGGCGATGGGTTTAATTGAAGCTGAAAGGTTAGCTTTGGAACGCGGCAAAGTTGGTGTTCAACCAGCTCTGGAGGAGGGCACAGGCAGTGATGTGTCAATGGAGGAATTAAGGATCATAGCTAATGGTTCTGATTTGTTAGATGAACCCCTGGAGTCCATGGAACAGAATGTTGTCAAAACAGATTTGTCCATGGAAGAGGTTATTGCCGCACTAGATGATCCAGATGACCCAATAGGTTTTGAAGATGAAGAACAGTTTGATCCTGACACCAGTTTAGACAAAGACCTGGACGAGTTGGTGATGGCAATGGGTACTACCTTGTCAGATCTGGGATCAGAAGATTGTTTATTCGACGAACTAGGCATGAGGTTGGGAAGTCATTTGGAGAATGAAGACACGACTCTTGAAGAGGAGTTTACTAAATTGAATGTAAACTTGGTTTCGGTGTTGCCTGGAATATGAGGCTCATTACGAGTTTCTAGTTGAAGTGCCTGACGAGGAAGCCTTAGAGGACTTTCCTATTGGTTGGCACTTTGTTGAGCAAGACATGGTCACTATATTTGATAACTTCGCTAGGCTCGACAAACCAACTCATGAGGAGAGAAGTCATCTTCGACCATTGCACATCGAGCAATGATTGAAGGTAAGCTACCAACAGGTCTTGGTTGATGGAGGTGCATCACCAATTTGATTCCAAGAGCCATGTTCAAGAAATTGGGAAAGGATGAGTCTGACCTGTTGCCAACAAATATAGTGGTTACTGACTTCGGGGGTAGAACTGCACCAACAGATGGCGTAGTGATGCTTGTTGTGCAGGTAGGATCGAGAAAGATCTACTGCTTGTTGTGATTCCTTCGAGGTCTAGTTACAATGTCTTGTTGGGTCGGGATTGGATTCATTACATTTGGAGCGATTCCTTGACGATTACACCAAAAAATGATTCTTTGGAATGCTCGTGATGAAGTTGAGATTATTGAGGCGGATGATAGTCCATGTTATTTGCAACAAATGCATGTGGACTTCAAAGTGTATGATCCAAGGGTGAAACCCATCTCAAGGTGGTGGTGTTATTGATAAAGAAGCTCAATGCGTGCTTAATGGAGCGATTTGGGGTTAAGTTCTTTGGATGAGGCCGACAAAAATCGGCCAACCAACAGTAATGACTTATGAACATCCTCAAATACAATTGTCGGCCTATGAGGTAATCGACGGCCAAACTCAGAAGAAGGTGTGTTGGCCGATTGTATATTTGATGATGGCCCTTTGGGTTTTGAAAAGGGGCTTGAAGATAGAAGTGGCTTTGAGTTGGAAGACCCTTTAGAAGAGATAGACTTAGGCGATGCAGATAGAAAGAGGCCAATATATGTGAGTGCAATGTTGTCAGACCAGTTTAAAAGGCAGATTGTGGAGCTAGTTTCTGAGTATAAGGATTGCTTTGCTTGGGATTACCACGAGATGCCAGGACTGAATAGAGAACTCGTGGAGCATAGATTGTCTCTAAAGCTAGATTGCAAGCCTGTCAAACAAGCCAACAGGAGGTTCGCTCCTGAAGTTGTGTTAAAAATCAAGGAGGAAGTTGAACGTTTGTTGAAGGCTAAATTCATTCGCACAACTAGGTATGTGGAATGGTTGTCTAATGTAGTGCCTGTCATAAAGAAGAATGGCAAGATGAGAGTATGTGTCGATTTTAGGAACCTTAATACAGCCACTCCTAAAGATGAATACCCTATGCCCATAGCAGATATGCTAGTGGATGCAAAGATCCGGTCATGAGCTTCGAAGTTTCATGGATGGGCATCTTTGGTTATAATCGATTTTCATAGGCTTTGAAGAGGATGTACCTAAAACTGCTTTCAGGTGCCCAGGTTCAATTGGAACTTATGAATGGATAATGATGCCCTTTGGTTTGAAGAATGCTGGTGCAACATATCAGAGGGCAATGAATACTATCTTTCATGAAATGATAGGCAAGTTCATGGAAGTGTACATCGACGATGCATTGTTAAATCCGACAGTCAAGAGGAGCATTTGAATCATCTGAGGAGAGCCTTCCAGGAAATGAGAAAGCATCGTTTGAAAATGAACCCTGAGAAGTGTGGTTTTGGGGTTTCTGCTGCTAAGTTCTTAGGCTTTCTGGTGCACAAAAAAGGCATTGAAGTGGATAAGAATAAAGCTAAAGCTGTGCTGGAAGCAAGACCTCCAACCAACAAAAAAGAACTTCAATCCTTTTTAGGAAAAGTCAATTTTCTCCGAAGGTTCATATCAAATCTCTCAGGAAGAACAAGAATTTTTGCTCCGTTGGTGAAACTCAAGGCAGAAGAAGCTTTTGTGTGGACTCAACAACACCAAGAAGCTTTTGACCAAATCAAGCAGTATTTGACAAATCCACCGGTCATGATGCCTGTAGAGCCACATCGACCAGTGAAATTGTACATATCAGCATCAGAAGAGACCATTGGTTGTTTATTGGCTCAAGAAGATGGAAACAATGTCGAGAGAGCCGTTTACTACCTCAGTCGAGTGCTCAATGATGCAGAAACTAGATATAGTGCTATAGAAAAATTATGTTTAGCATTATATTTCTCTTGTACAAAACTCAAATACTATTTGATGCCTTGCAATGTTTTAGTCATGTCAAAGACAAATGTAATCAAGTACATGTTGTCCCAGCCAATTCTGAATGGTCGAATTGGAAAGTGGACACTTGCATTGTCTGAATTTTCTTTGCAATATGTACCTATGAAGGCTGTTAAAGGTCAAGCAATTACTGACTTCTTAACGGACCATCCATGTCTGGAAATAAAAGAACTGACAGGGCTAGTCGAGTTGAAGCCTTGGCATTTGTATTTTGATGGCTCAAGAACTAAATTGATGTTTGAACTAAAGTATGCTTGTTCTAATAACGAGGCTGAATATGAAGCCTTAATTGTGGGTTTGGAAATTTTGATAGAAATGCAAGCACGCACTGTCAAAGTTTTTGGTGATTCGCAATTGGTAATTAGACAGTTAACTCAAGCATACAAATGTGTTAGTCATAACCTTCTCAAATATTGTCAAGTGGCTAACAAGTTGATGAAACAGTTCGACAATGTCGAGTTGGAGCATATTCCTAGAGAGCTAAATCAAGAGGCTAATGAATTGGCCCAATTGGCTTCAGGATATAAGTTATCTTCAAAGGTGTTGACAGAACTCGTAGAAATCCGTGAGTTATTGTACCCTTTGGATGAAAGAGATATTTTTGCTGCAAGTACGTCGAATGCAGCTGATTGGCGTAAGCCCATCATTGAGTATTTGGAAAATCCAGATACTAACGTCGACAGAAAGATTAAGTATAAAGCAACTAAGTTTGTTGTACTTGTAGGGGCTTTATATAGAAAATCTGTTGATGGTAATTTGGAAACTTGCTTAAGCGAAGAGGATGCTTATTTGGCTTTAGTAGAGGTTCATGAAGGAATTTGTGGTGCTCATCAGGCAGGTGAGAAGATGAAATGGGTTTTGAGAAGACAAAGAGTATATTGGCCCACTTTGGTGAAGGATTGCATTATGTTTGCAAAATCCTGTGAAGAATGTCAAAGGCATGGTCAAATACGTAATGTACCGCTAGTGAGTTACATTCCATTGTTAAACCTTGGCCTTTTAGAGGTTGGGCGTTAGCCCTCATAGGTCAAATTTTTCCTGCCTCTTCTAAAGGTCATAAATACATTCTAGTAGGGGTTGATTACTTCACCAAATGGGTAGAAGCAATAGCCTTGAAAGAAGTGACACAACAAGATATTGTGGATTTTATTGAAAACCATATTGTGTGTCGATATGGCATACAAAAACTATAACAACTGATCAAGGATATGTGTTTGTTGGAAAGAGGGTCAGGAGTATCTTTGAGTCGAGGAAGATCAAGATGATTACTCGACACCATATTATGCTCAGGCAAATGGTCAAGTAGAAGCCATGAATAAAATTATCATTGGTTTGATAAAGAAGCATATTGGCAGTATCAGAAATTGGCATTCGACTTTAGAACAAGTTCTTTGGGCATGCAGAAACTCACCTAGAGAATCGGCGTGTACTACTCCTTATAAATTGGTTTATGGCCATGATCTTTGTGTTGCTGTTGAGATAAATCTTGGTTCATTAAGAATTCAAAAGCAAAATGAGATGCCAGTAGACCAATCTGGAACTCGATGTTCGATTTAATTGAATGAAGTCCATGATGAGAGAGTTGTGGCCTTAGAACATTTAGTTCGACAGAAAGAAAGAATAGCTAAATTCTATGACAGTCGAGTTACGTACAAGCGTTTCAAGGTTGGTGACTTAGTTTGGAAAGTCATTTTACCAATGGGTAAGAAATGTCGAGAATTTGGGAAATGGTCCCCAAAGTGGGAAGGGCCATTTGAGATTGTCCAAACATTCTCAGGAAATGCTTATGCACTTATTGAAGTTAATTCTGGTTTCAGGATTAAGTCTATTAATGGAAAATATTTGAAGTTATATAGACCAACGATGTGCGAAGTAAGAATACAACCTTGAAAAGTAAACTGGATTGTTCTATTCAAAAGCCATTTGGCAGTATACAAATATACATTGTCGAATAGGCTTACAACCTGGTAATACAAGTACTGGAAAGTCTATAAGTCTAGGCTACTACGGAATAAATCCACTTGTGGAAGCTTCGCCGTGTCCCGGATTCTGATCATGCTGAGGAAGAATTCAGGAAGAGAGAGGAACATGGGAAGCAAGAGCGGCTCCCGTGGCATACCATCCGGCCAATCAAGTCTGCAAGAGCTGTTTCAGATGGTAGACACCCAAATCGACGGGAACGTGAAGCTAAAAGCATGGGCGCGTCGATGAGAAGTGTCAAATGCCATGCGAGTAAAGGTAAAGCAGGCAGATTGAGAAGCAATCGCCGATTTAGGGGTACGCTTCACAATTAACCCGACTGTGCCAAAACTTTTCCTAATTGCTTGCCCACACCTTGAATTTCGAACACAAGGTGTGAAGGAGCGCAAGACAGTAGGAGAAAGAAGTTGCTCCGGCTTTCCCTTTCTCATATGTTTCAACGAGGTTGGCAAGCCGCATTAGGCAACTTACCAAAACTCATTGTTGATATTAGGCAAATTACCGAAACCCAGAGAGTCTTTCACCGTTGAGACAAAAACTTTGAAAAAAAAAAGACTCTGGGAGGTGGAGCCCCTGGCTTCCAAATGAAATAGGCAGAGCCAGGGAATGAATATTTGAAGTGGTGATGGTCCCATTTTTTAGGGAAGTGGGAAACGCAGACCTGTGATAGGACATTGCGGAAAGGTAACCGTTGTGCGTGAGGTTAAACAAAATTCTGGGTCTCTCCGTGTGTTAGTGTTGAGAACTCAGAATTTGGGGGGCATCTGTTGGGTGCCAAATTTCAAATTTGGGTTGATCGACAAAATGTTAGAATTCGACAAGTAAAGGTGTAAAAGACCAGAAAAAGGGATGAAAATTGACTAAGTTTGAGAGACCAAGTGATGGGACGGTTATTCGACGAAAAGCATGAAGCGTCGAAGATGTCAAAATAAGCATGGTCGAAACAGGCTTAGTTATTAAGTAAAGATTAATATACACTTCGACAGGAAATGCTATTGTCGGTTAGGTAGTTTTTAGTGAAAACTTAACTACCAACCCGTGTCCGTACACGTGTTAGGTTGGATGTTAGGTAGTTTTCTTATATTTTTTCTATAAATAGTAGTTCGTACGATGTAATTGAGGTTGGATACATGATCTAATTCCTAATATCTCGACGGCTAAAGAAGATTAACGGAAAACGATCATTGTATGCCTTCCACACTTTATCTTTCTGCATTTTAATCAAGTTTCAATCTATTTTCAATTCTTTGCATTTCCAGTTATGTCATTTACATTTCAATCAATTTATATTTTTTTTTGCTTTGAATTTACATCCTTTAATTCCCTGTCATTTACTGTTTTCTGCATTTTTACTTTTAAAGTCATTTACATGCTTTTTTACTTAAATTCATGCTCTTTACGCTTCTGTTATTTAAATTCATGCATTTACACGTTTTCACTTAAATTCATGTCCTTTAGCAGTGTTTCTTAAACTTTGTCTATTACTTGTTTTCCCTTACATTTCTGCGTTAACTTCAACTGCATGTTGGGCTTTAGTGATGCACGCCCCATGACATTGCAGTAGTTGCATTCTTGTTTTAAATTTTGCTCTAACTTGCTTGTAAACCAAGTTATTGGCTTTCGACAGCCAATATTGTTTATTTAAGTCTATATTGCCATTTCGACAACAACTTGTTATTAGTTGGAATCATCATATACAAATTTGGCATAAGACACAATTATTCATGGCTCTGAAGCCAAGAATATTACATAATTGATAATGTGTCGAGCAATTGACCGTTAATTTCAAAAAACCATTGTTCGCAAAACGAGATTACCACGTAACTCGTTCGGATTCATAATTGTTTGATCATCAAAATTTATTTGTTTGTTTGATGAATTTGGTAGATCATACAAGATCATCAAAATTGGTAGAACTATATCATAAACCAAATTTCCCCATAAACAATATGCTCCAAAATGTTTGGATCCTCTACGATTATTGAGTAGAGGAGGCCTATGTCACCAGCAAGAGCTGCAGCTTTCAGATTGTCATCATTCGTTTACTTCATGCTTGAAGCTGTAATTCTTCAGCATGTTATTGGACATGACAAAGAAACAATTAAAAACCATGTTGTTAATAATAAGAATTAAGAAGCACCTTGAAAAATCAAAAAGGTAATCAGAATGCAAGCAAAGCACTCATGTAAAACTACAAAACCAACTGATAAGGACAACCTTCAAATTAAGTTAAAACATATGATGTTATAATAAATGACTCACATTAATCAGAAGTTATAGTTGATATATAAATAGTACTTGAAATCAAAATAATTCAAAATAATAAGGAACAACTTATTTGTCTTCAACACTGGAGGATTTTAAGAGGGGTAAAAAAAAAATTCCAAGCAACATGGTGCAATTGCTGGTCACCATAGTTTGTGTCTCAACTTTTCTATAGATAAGATAAGACTAGTTTATTTAAATTTTAATTGTGTCAGTTGTCATTCTTTTATGTAATCAAGTCTGCCAATATTTACTACCAAACAACAAACATATTAATTTAACTTCATGTAAACTAAAGTACTTCATTCCATGGAAATGAAATGACCAAAAAAATAGTACTCACAAGTATGTTTATATACCAGGTTTCCTCTTGCTATCATAATAACTCCAAATAAATTGAATGAATCCAAATTTAGAAATAAATAAGAGCTCTTCTAACCAAGGTACTCAAACTCGAGATTCTATGTAGGATCGTGAAGAAGTCACAGGATCGTAAATTGTGGGATCGTAAGATCCTACCAAAAATAAGAAAATACATTTTAATACAAAAAATATGATGATATAATTAATTACTAGGCAATAATGTAAATTAAATTCAAATAAAAATATAGATATTTATTTTATAGTTATTTTGTTATTAATAATTAAACTTCAATTTATATTTAACAGTGATTATTAAAAGAAGAAAAATCTTAGAGGGAATATATAATTCATAAGCTTTCAATTCACATCCCGTAAAAAAAAGCTCACAATTCACATATGTAGAGGCCCAAAACCGGCTTGAAGGGGAGGACTCCACAAAACCGGCTTGAAGGTGAAGACTATCCAAGCATTATAAGGACAACTTAGTCATATCTCTAGTCGATGTGGGACTTCAACACAACCCCCACGCTGAAGCATGGACCAATACAAGTGGAATATCAGGGATCTTAACACACTCCAGGATCTTAACACACTCTGGAGTGTGGACAAACGAGTGAAATAACAGAGATCTACACACAATAACTAATCTAAGATAGGCATTGATACCATATTAAAATTTGGGATTATGACATAATTCAACCCCACAAAACCGGCTTGAAGGTGAGTACTGCCCAAACCTTATAAAGACTACTCAGTCATATCTCTAGTTGATGTGGGACTTCAACACACTCCCTCGCGATGAAGCATGGACCGATACAGGTGGAATAACAAAGATCTTAATAATAGTATTCATACCCACAGGTACCAGCTGTGTGAAAATACTATAATGGTTCCACATATATCATTCCTCACTGTCAATTTGATGGCCCTAATAAACAATTTTAGACTCATGCTTACAAGAAAAAGTATAGCATCTCTTATAGGGATATTGACCCAATGGGGCGGGTGCCATGCCCCATTTACATCCCTAGAGTCAATGGTTTGCACATAAATTTCTACAAATAAGTAGATATTGAAGCACAAAAGATGTATATATGAAGCAATAATTTCATCAAACACCCCAAGAACAAATGACAAACCAATAAAATTATATTGACATCATCCTCATCTCCAAATTGTAGATCTTCAAATTTATCAATAGAGGTCCTAAAATTATAAAGTTGTAATTTAAATAGGAATTGGAGTTTTCTGTATACCATATTCTTCAATGGGTATACCATAATCATAGCTTGTAGCAAAGACGGGGTCACCAACTGTTTGACAAAAATTTGTACTCCCATGATACCGGCCATCTGCAAGGACAGAATGCATATATTGATGAGGTGGTCTAGTCTACCAATTTTGTTCATTAACATTGCCAAAAATGAGCTGCATGGTAAAACTTTTGCTTGGAATTGTATATATATATATATATCCAATTTTAAGTAAGTGTCAAATAGCAACAAATATGTGAAATTGAACTTATTTTCATGTCCATTTGTACAACAAATACTCGACGGAATTTGGGTCCAATCTGTGATGCTTGCAACAGGATCCCCATAATGTTGAGCCAAGTATGGAAAATTTGTTTTCTGCTTCAGATTTACATTAAGCATAAAAGGACAAAACAAACCATCGACAGTTCTACAAACAAAAGAATTATCATTTACATAATCATGAATGTATTATACTCAAATATGACTGAGGATTTTGCCTTACCAATGCTCAGACTATTGGAATTTTATATTTCAATAATTAATATGGGCTGATATTATTAATAATTATATTAGCTATTTATCATAAAGGAGCTATATTTTATGTGATCATATAAAGTTAAAATAAGGTAAGCTCATTGGACTCCTAATTTAATTGATATGGACTTTATATGAATAGATGTAAGTGTGGCCCGATAAGGGGATAATGGGTACCCTGTTAGGTTTAACACACTATAAAGAAGGTTATGGTCCCCAATACACCAAATCGCCGTCATCCATTCTATTCTCCCCATCTGAAGAGAACCTAAAGTCTCATGAGAGAGCTCAAGAAGATTCGGTTGAGGAAAAACCATAAAGTCACCGCTAACATGCTCGTTGTTTGTTGCTATGGATTCAGTTGCTCGTTGGTTGTTCGTGATCATTCCTTTGGTATTCCGCTTCAGGTGATTGATTACTATGGATCCAGGTATTCTTCTAATCCTTGGTAATCCAACATGTCGTAGATCCTAAGGGTAGAGAACATGTTGTTCTTATTGAGCATGCTTGTATGTCTTTATAGCTTCCGCCTAAGATTTTTTCTTCTATGAGATTTGAGCATGCTTGTTCTTGTTGTTGTTATTAATAATGAATTAATTCCAACAAGTGGTATCAGAGCGGTCTTCTATGTTGGTTTATTAGGATTGATTTATGATGCGGTTTTGCTCTTGAATGAGTTTTATATTATTCCTCAATTTTGCGTGAACTCAAAATTACAGAATTTATGGCTTTTATTTTTGTATCCGGATCTTTCAAAATACTGAAGAAAAAAAAAGTTGTGTGCCTTTCAGATTTCGGTAATTGATCGAAATTGAATATAAATTTGCACAATAAAGTTTTTTTTTTTTATCTCTCGGTGTGAAAGATTTTTTGGAAGAGAGTTTTGTTTTTATTTGAATATTATTTAATATTCATGAATGATTGTTGGCAATTTTTTAACGATTGGAAATTTGGAATTTGCAATCAAGTGTTATACGTGAAAGTTTTTTTTTTTTTTTTTGCCTTCCTTGATAATTCCGTATGCAAAGGTCAATAATTATAGCTTTTGGCTTATTTCTTTTTCAAAGGCCACGATGCTAATTGCTTTCAATTTAGTTTGATTTCAAATATTATCATACATTATGATACGACTTGATATTATTTGAAATTGAAAATATGGATTTGATTGAGAATTGTTCAGCATTGTGCGTTAATTTTGAAATCAAAAGATTTCAATTTTTTGTTGAAATTATCATAATCGAGTTTTTGGAGGGCAATTGATTTCATATATTTGAAATTGAAATTGATTTTTGAAAATCTTGTACATGAAATTTTTTTTGGAATAAGGAAAATAAAGATTTGGTTTTTTTTTATATTGCATAAAAAGGAAACTAAGAAAGTTTTGTCATTTTTTGATTTGTTTTGGGAATTATTAAAGTTATGATTCTATACGTTTGATTTGGACAAAATATTTGAGCAAGATATTATATGTGATTTGTGCCATAAGAATTTCACGATTTTTTGGCTTTTGCATTAAGTTCATTTGCGGTGAATCTTCAATTATATTTGGTATATATATTGTTGATTTTGGCCTTCGTGAAAGAAGGCATACAAATCTTTGGTTGAATATCTCTTTATTGTGATAATAAGATTTGATTGTCTTTGATTATTACATATTTCATGTTTTTGTCTATATTGAGAATGAATCAAATAAAATTATTACCGTGATATTATTTTAAGATTTGGATTTTGAATTTAATAATAATTAATGAAATATTATTATAATTCAAATTTGAGGTGTATGGTTATGGCCTTAGAATTTTTGGGTGTTGTTTATTTATTTTAAATACGACCTGCGTGTCGTGATTTAATTCAAATATGACCTGCGTGTCGTGACTTTCTCTTTATTTTAGTTTATTTTATTTTTTTTAAATATTATAAATGATCAAAAAAAAGGAAAGAAGGGACAACACCATATGGACGCCAGTTTGGAGCGACTGACTTTTGGGTTAAAGAATTGTAATAAATAGTTATTTATTTCTTTTCTGTTTAGAAGGCCATAACCATACCACGATAACTCTTATGAATTATGCATGTGATGTATGAAATGTATGTATGTATGCTTTTATGCTATGTATGTTTCGCATGCTAAATGTCGCAGTTAGAACTTCGCCTCCCAACCACTGGGCAATGAAGGGCACCACTCAGTAATGGTGCCGATTTCAGCAGGCCACTGGGCGGTGGTCTCGGTTCGTCATCTTGTCGTATTTGAGCCATCGAGCGGTCAACAACACCACTAGGCAGTGATGTGTGAGATACTTCTCTCGCTTTAGGACTGCTAAGTGGTCTTTTGACTGATGTGTGGTGTTGTAAACATACAGCTATAGATATTCCTACACCTAGGTGTTGAATTTATGTAAACTAAGGCCCTCCCATTTTTTAATTAATAATTATCTAGTATCTTTAATTGGGTTGATTGAAACAACATGTTGCCAAAGTAACATTTGTTGCGTAGATTAGTTCAATTAAATTTACAAAAGATGTAGTGTGGAGTTATTCATGCGAGTTGTTGTCGGTCCAAAGGAAGGCGCAACTTGGCCGCATAATTCCATGCCTGCGATGATAAATGTGTGGTGATTATAAAGACAATTTATCCATGTGAGCAATTGGGATGCCCAAAGGCAACCATTGTTTGACAGGACTTATCGCCAATGTTTGATCGTTGCGTTGAGAGTACTGCTTGCAGTTAGTCTTTACAATCCAAAGATTGGGGATTAATGGTGCGCTTGGTATCTTGTTTGGGTCTTTAATTTACAGATAAAGAATAGTTGAGCATGTCTTATTAATTATTTTAATTTGACGTGTCAATTGATGTTGTGTGGGTGCGTGTCCATGCGAATATTAATCGGTCAAAAGGAAGGTTAATATTTGGCAGGGTTGTATTCACACCTGTAATGGTAAACCTGTGACGATTATAAGGATAATTTCTCCATGTGAGCAATGAGATGTCCAAAGATAACCATTGTTTGACAGGACTTATCGACAGTGTTTGATCATTACAACAAAATACCAATAGCAATTAATATCATTGTCCAAAGACTTGGTATTAATGTTGCATCGGATATTTTGATAAGTATATTTTAGTACTTTTGTTCTCTTTGAACTATAATAGTTTGTGTATCTGTTGTTTTGAGTTCAATTTAATCCTTAAAAGTTTAGAGTTTTAGGATTAAAGACAGAACATTAAAGAAAGTTTTGGATTTAGACCTAGCATAAGAATGGAGAAACTCACTTTCTCTCACTCAATTCGGTATCTATGAAGTGAGAATCAAGTATGAGAAGTAGGATTTCTCCAGCCGCATAAATCTGATGATCATAAAGTACAATATTTCAGAGAACTTTAGGGGTGTTATTTCCGATGATATAATTTATGTCGTAAATTTCCTTACTGAAATTAAAAGTGCTTGCAAAAGGCAATGAGGCGAAAATGAGCACTTATTGGAGAGCTTAATTTTCCTTAAGTATAAAAGTAAAGGGAATATGAGGAGCACATTATGAAAATATTCAAATCTTGTCTTCAAACTTAAGGCGCTAAAACTTGAGCAGTCTAACGACTTGCTCAAACATTTAGCATTTGTATTCTTTCTTGCACAATTAGATCAGATTAAATCAGTTTACAACTGTCAAAGGAGGAAATAATCTTTAATAAGATTATTTCATAAGGTGTGCAAGAAAATAAATGGTGAAGCAAGAGAAAAAATAAAATAGTGCTCATTTGGCAAATACCCCAAAGGATAAGGGCAAATAAAGAAAATTAAAGATGAAACTGTTAAGGGTCTCTCTCAAAAGAAACAACTAAGGTTGTCTTAACTGACAAATGCCAAGTGACGCTAAAAGATGCATCTATATAGGAGTTGGCAAAGTCGGTGAAGACTGAGACTCTAGACATTTTAGATTGTTGTTACTGGCTTATATTTGAAATTAAAAGACAATTTGGTTGAATCAAATTTTGGGATAAAGTTTGGTTTTTTGTTTCTTTTTGAACAAATTAAGATGATTTTGGGTTTATTTTTTAAACAATGGATTCAATTTGTCTTTTAAATTCAAATATTGTTGGAGTCAATTGAGCTATGACTTGTAACAATCTATAATTTCTAAAAGTTCTAAGAGGTATAAACTTTGGTCCTAAGTTAAAGAAAATTTTTGAGGCAGAAGCGCATAGTTCTTTAAGGATATTGAGTTTGGGGGAGAGATAAGGTTAGAGAACAAAATTGAGTGAGGAAGAAGTGGTTCTAATTATTGAACCAATTCATACAGTTGCTATTGGTGTAGCAAATTTGGATCCTCATGAGGACATTATTGTTCTTCCTCCCAATCAAGTTAAGGAAATTATTTATGAAGATCAAACTCAACACCCTCAAGAACTAGAGCATTGGGAGCCATAAAGAAAGGATTGACCGTAAAGAGTTATTCTATTTGGTTTTATTGAAAGACTCTTTTTCGGACAATCACAGCATTTATTGCTCATTATAACTTTGGAGCTACATAAGATGGATGTCAAGACGGTGTTTCTTAATGGCAACATTAATGAAACAAATGTATATGGTGAAACCGATATACTTTGTGTCGATAGACCCAAAGATAGTTCTTGAACTGACATAATTCACCCATTAGCTAAAGAAGTTGTCTCATTAGTGATACCGCAAAGTCTCATCAGGTAATTGTCTCATTTGGTCTCGAGATGAGGATTGTGGGCGAATGTGGGTATTACAAGGTCGGTGGGAGTAAGTTTATATTATCGCTACTATATGTCGATGATATTTTATCTAGTCAATAGCGATATAGTGCGGTTGGCGAACCGAAAGTAATCTCTAATGAAAATTTAGAGATGATGGATCTTGGGATGTCTCTTTTGTATTTGGAATCCAAAATTACGAGAGATATCTCTTGGAATATTCTGGGATTATCACAAAAGAGCTATATCGATAAAGTTTAAATAAATTCGACATGAAATATAGTAAACCGTGAGGATACGCTGGGTTACTAAGGGAGACAAATTTAGTCTCAATTTTTGCCCGAAAGAAAATGGAAATTCAGAAATCCGGGAGTTTCCTATGCTCTAGCTATAGGAAGTCTGATACATAATCTTATCTGTACGCATCAGGAAACGACGTACATCGTGGGATCATGTGGCAGATACTTGAGCAATTCTAGTTTCAATTATTACAAAAGGCAATCATGAGGATCATCAAGGAAAACTAAAGTCTATATGCCCACATATCAAAGATCTGAAAGATTAGAGATCATCAAGAACTCTGACTCTGATATTCAGGATGTTAATATTATAGACATCAAATTATGGGATATGACTGAAATATCTATGTCACTAGGTTGCATATAGTAAAAGATATTAAAATACCATTTAAGTTACAGTGTGATAGATAAGTCAGTCGTATCCTACTTCAACAACAATAAAGAATGATACAATTTCTATTGACATAAAGGTGTTCGTTGTTGAAATAATGAATTTAGGATAAAAGAATTTCTATAGAGCATATAGAGGCTAATTTCATGCTAGCTATCCACTGACTAAGGGCTTGACACATAAGGTTTTTCATGAGCATGTTGCTTATATGGGTGTGTTGTCACTAAGGTTGCCTTAGCTTAGTGGAAGTCTTTATTTGTGTTCTATGTTTAAGATACAAACTTTATGTTATTTCGGATTTTCTGAGAATAAAGATTATGTTTATGAATACATTATAAACATGTTTGTATCTTGTGTGCAAAATAAATTTGCACATTAAGGATTTTGTTTTGCAGAATTAAATTTTGCAAAATTGATCTCACCAAAGATTTAAGTAGGACCAGTTGGAAATAGGCATGATTGAGATCACATTCCATGTAATTTCCATGCTACTCATCCATATTGATCTATGTCATCAAATGTGTTGATGTGGTGATCGTCGGGGTTTAGTCACAATTTACAGAAGTGACAAAAGCCGCGGTGATTTCATTATTGATACATGAGGTGGACCAGATTGTAAGGAGGAAGTCGAAAGATAAATAGCATTCAGATATAAAGACTAAGTGAATTCGATATAATTATTACGATATATAGCCCAAGTGGGAGATTGTTGGAATTTTATATTTCAACAATTAATATGGGCTGATATTATTAATAATTATATTAGTTATTTATCATAAAGGAGCTATATTTTATGTGATCATATAAAGTTAAAATAAGGTAAGCTCATTGGACTCCTAATTTAATTGATATGGACCTTATATGAGTAGATGTAAGTGTGGCCCGATAAGGGGATAATGGGTACCCTGTTAGGTTTAACACACTATAAAGAAGGCTATGGTCCCCAATACACCGAATCGCCGTCATCCATTCTCTTCTCCCCATCTGAAGAGAACCTAAAGTCTCGTGAGAGAGCTCAAGAAGATTCGGTTGAGGAAGAACCATAAAGCCACCGCTAACATGCTCGTTGTTTGTTGCTATGGATTCAGTTGCTCGTTGGTTGTTCGTGATCATTCCTTTGGTATTCCGCTTCAGGTGATTGATTACTATGGATCCAGGTATTCTTCTAATCCTTGATAATCCAACATGTCGTAGATCCTAAGGGTAGAGAACATGTTGTTCTTATTGAGCATGTTTGTATGTCTTTATAGCTTCCGCCTAAGATTTTTTCTTCTATGAGATTTGAACATGCTTATTCTTGTTGTTGTTATTAATAATGAATTAATTCCAACACAGACATCAAGAACACGTGCTTCTATGGTATTATATTAGCTTTAAGGTACTGTTAACTAAAGATTAAGAAAGAACATTAATATAGAATTAATCTGCAAGTTAGAAAGGAAATGGGACATGGCATTTCACTGTTTGTCAGTGTGTGCACACTGTAGAAGCCTTACCCTTAGTATATGCTTTAATACTTCAGCTGATTTCATTTTCCTTGTTTAACCTATTTTGAGTCAATAGCTTTTAGTGTGTGAGGTCACACGGTACATGTATCTCTCATTTATCCCATATGCTGATGTGGCAAGTTAGTGGAAGAATTGTTAGAATTTTCTCCCGTGCATAGCAGGGAATTGTAACTAGGGTGGCAAAATGGATGGATTGGATAAATCCATCAATAGATCCTAATGGATGAATGGGAAAAATCTATTTACCCATTTATTATCCACTAAAATTTCATCAAAAAAATCCAATCCATCTATCTTCCATTGAAAAAAAAACCATCCAATCCATCCATTAACATTTTTTTTATGGATGGATATCCAATCCATCCATAAAAATTATTTTTAATCACAAAAAATTATTTTTAATCATAAAATATATTTTTAATCATAAAAAATATTTTAATAACAAAAAATTATTTTAATTACTAAAAATTATTTTTAATCATAAAAATATTTTAATTACAAAAAATATTTTTAACTATTAAATATATATATATATATATATATACACACACATATATCTCTCTCCTCCTTTCTCTCCTTCTCTTCTCTCTCCCCATCTCTCTCTCTTCTCTCTCTCCTATCTCTCTCTCCTCTCTCCTCTCTCTTTCATCTCTCCTATCTCTCTCCCTCTCTCTTATCTCTCTCATCTCTCCCTCTCTTTCATCTCCCTCTCTCTCTCCTCTCTCCCCTATCTCTCTCTCTCCCTCCTCTCCCCTATCTCTCTCTCTCTCCTATCTTTTTCTCTCTCCTCCCTCCCCCTCTCCTTTCTCTCTTATATAGGTTTGTCGTTGGAAAAGTGCTGCTTGAGAATAAAGTCGTAATGTCATAAAATGGCTTCAAAACTTCAAAACTTTCCTAATAGATGGATTAGAAAAATCCATTTATCCATTTACCATCCATTAAAATTTCATCAAGAAAATCCAATCCATCCATCATCCATTTAAAAAAAAACCATCCAATCCATCCAGTAACAATTTTTTTATGGATAGATATCCAATCCATCCATAAAAGTTATTTTAATCACAAAAAATATTTTTAATCACAAAAAATTATTTTTAATCATAAAATATATAGCTTAATATATTCAATATTAAGCTATATATTCACAAAAAAAAATATTAAGCCAAACGAATGGTACATCTTTTTGTATGATTAATATGTTTTCAATTCTCGTCTTTAGAATTTTACGCTAAACGAATAAAATGAATATTAAGCATTGCCTTCTTTTTTTAGAAGACGAATATTGATTAGACATGAATTAGTTAAAACGCGGCGTTTGATTGTCGGATGCAAATTGAGCGTTCAAGCGTGAGTTTGAGTGGGAAACATGAAAATAAATGTACCAGCAGGAGACTGGGTGAGACGGAGGGGAGAAGGGAGAGAGAGGGGAGAGGGAAGGAAGAAAAAAGAGAGAGATCGAGGGAAAGAGGGAGGAGAGAAAGGAGAGAGGAGAAAGAGATGATAGATAGAGGGAGGTGGAGTGAGATGAGAGAGAGGAGAGAGGGGAGAGAGAGAGAAAGATGAGAGGGAGATGAGAGATAGAGGAGGGAGAGAAGAGAGGGAGATAGGGAGAGAGAGATGAGGAAGGGAGAAAGAGGCAAGAGAAGGAAAGATGAGAGAGAGAGAGAGGAGGGAGGGAGAGAAGGGGAGATTAGAGGGGAGGGGGAGTGATATACATCCTGTAATTAAAAAATTAAAATATTTTTAATTAAAATATTTTTAATTAAAATATTTTTTATGATTAAAATTATTTTTGATTAATATTTTTTTATAATTAAAAATATTTTTTGTATTGAAAATATTTTTTATGATTAAAAATATTTTTTACGAACAATTCAAAAAATTATCCATTCCATCCATTTGCCACCCCTAGTGTAATCCAATGGATTTAGAAAAATAGTGGATGGATGACTAACCATCCATTAAATTAAATGGATGGATTGGATCCAATCCATTTAGTTTTTTTGTTTGTAATGGATGGATTGGATGAATTTCTTTATGGATGGATTGGATGGATGATGGATAAATGGATCACTTTGCCACCCCTAATTGTAACTAACTTGATTACATATAGCGGTATGGCATTTCACTGTTCCATTTTCTTTTATTTGAACATTCTTGTGAGACACGAAATGGAGGTTGACAACAGACAAGCTTTGGTTTAAAGAAATCCCCAAGTACATTCACATGAAAATCTTGTTTTGCAATACAAAGAAACTGTTGCTTGGCGGCATAATTGGTCAAAGTCAGCTTCCAACTAATTGATGATGTGCCATAATTAGTTGATTAGTTTTTCTGTTTTGTTTTATCTTTCAGCTTGTAACCGTTTTAACTAACTTGTAACAATTCTTTGCTTTCGAATCTGTTTTATAAAGAGGAGTGAGCCAAAGGTGTTAAAAAGTAGAATTCATTTCCTTTTGTTGGAGAGATTTACACTGAGAGAGAATTACTTTGAGTATTCTTGGGAAAAGGGTGTAATCAGGTTCAACAAGGGTTTAAGTGAAAATACCATAATTTTGTGAGAGCTAAGAGATCTTTCAATGGCTGATTGTTGTATTAGCTCTGGAATAAAGTGGACAATGTTGTGCGGCGTCCCGCAGATGTAGACACCAATCTTTGGTGTTGAACTGCGTCAACAAATCCTTGGTGTGTTTGTTCCTTGTTCTTATTTTTCAATTTCTTACTTCTGCATTGTTAAGTTTCAGTGTGTGTGTGTGATTAACTTGTCAATTTTTCGTGGACTTTTGTGTGTTGGTTATAGGCTCACACCACAACAACTGGTATCAGTAGCAAGAAGATCAAGAAAGGAGGTTTATGGCGATGACATAATTCGATATCGAGAAATTCAATGGCAAGAATGATTTCGCATTGTGGAGAATGAAGATGTGTGCAATCCTGGTTCAACAGGGTCTTGAAGAAGCCTTGGAGGGGGAGAAGAAGCTGCCTGCTACTCTCACAGGCAGAGAGAAGAAGGAGAAGCCGGATAAAGCGCATAGTGCCATAATTTTGTGCCTGGGAGACAGTTCTTCGTGAGGTGTCAAAAGAGAAATCCGCTGCAGCACTATGGCTTAAACTTGAGCATCTTTACATGACTAAGACACTTGCAAATCGGTTGTATTTGAAACAGAGACTGTATACTCTAAAGATGCAGTCAAATGTGTCCATTGAATATCACATGGATGAGTTCAATAGGTTAATTCTTGATCTAGAGAACATTGATGTGAAGATAGAGGATGAAGATCAAGCCCTGCTCTTAATTCGATCATTGACAAGTTCATATGACAGCCTTACAGATACTCTTATCTATGGGAGAGATGCTATTTCTCTTGAAGAGGTGCAGGCTGCATTGATGTCCAAAGAATTAATCAAGAAGACTGAAACAAGGGAATCTGATGTGGGAGAAAATCTTTTTGCACGAGGAAGAAGTGAAAAGAGGGACAATAATAAAGGCAAGAGTAGATCAAGATCCAAGTCAAAGGGAAAGTTCAAGTGTTTTATTTGCCACAAGGAGGGTCACTTCAAGAAAAACTGTCCTGAGAAGAAATCCAAGAAGAAATTCTCCAATGATGATGATGGTGATGCCTCGGTTGCATCTGATGGTTATGACAGTGCTGGAGTTCTGGTGGCAGCAAACAATCAAGGATCATCTGAGTGGATAATGGACTCAGGTTGTTCATTTCACATGTGCCCAAATAAGGAGTGGTTTTATGACTACAAATCTTATGAAGGGGGTCAGGTTGTGATGGGGAACAATGCAACATGCAATGTTGTTGGCATTGGGTCAATTAGAATCAGATTGATTGATGGAACTGAGAAAGTTTTGACTCGGGTTAGACATGTTCCTGATCTAAAGAGGAGTCTAATCTCTCTTGGCACTTTGGAAGAAGCTGGTTATTGTTTCAAGGCAGAAGATTCTGTCGTGAAGGTGTTAAAGGGGTCAAGAGTTTTCATGAAGGGAGACAGGAAAAGAAACTGCTTGTATGTTTGAAGGGTGAAGCCATTACTAGCATATCTTCTGTGGTAACAGCTGCAACTTCAAATAAAGGACTGATATGGCATCAAAGGCTCAGGCATATCAATGAGAAAGGGCTGCAAGAATTGGAGAAACAAGGCTTGCTGTGTGTAGATAAGCTGGAGGCACTTGGTTTCTGTGAACACTGTGTGTTTGGAATCAAATTCAATACTGCCATTCATAAGACAAAGGGGAAGCTTGACTACATCCATTCAGATCTATGGGGACCAGCAAGGACTTAATCCCATGGAGGTAACAAGTACTTTATTTCTTTTATTGATGATTTCAGTAAGAAAGTATGGATTTACTTGTTAAGATGCAAAGATGAAGCCTTTAAAACCTTTGTGCAATGGAAAGCTAGGGTAGAAAATCAGTGTGACAGAAAAATTAAGACATTAAGGACTGACAATGGGCTTGAATTCTGTGGGGAAGAGTTTAATAATTTTTGTAAAGAACATGAGATTTATAGAAATAACACTGTCAGGAAAACACCTCAACAAAATGGACTTGCTTAGAGAATGAATAGGACACTCTTAGAAGGGGTTAGGTATATGTTATCAAATGCTAATTTGTCCAAGAATTTTTGGGGGAAAGCTATGCATATTGCTTGTTATTTGATTAATAGAAGTCCTTCAACTGTTTTAAATTTCAAAACACCTCAAGAGGTGTGGAATGGTAGCCCTGCTGATTATGGGAAGCTGAGGATATTCAGGTGCCCTGCCTACTATCATGTTAATGAGGGAAAGCTTGAGCCTAGAGCTAAAAAGGGGCTGTTTATGGGATATCCAGAAGGGGTCAAAGGATACAGGATTTGGTCTTTTGATGAGAAGAAGTGCATAATTAGTAGAGATGTAAAATTCAATGAAACTGAACTTGTCAGCAAGAATATCACTGTTGAAGTTATTGGCAAGGGAAACAGTGGAGAGGATGCTCAACTTGAGGTGGAGCCAGTGAATACTGAGAAGAAAAGCAACACTGAATAGAAGACTCAAGACCAAGCTTCTCAAGGTCATTTTGAGGAGGATGAAGGAGCAGAATCTGATGAGAATGGTCATGATGAATACCTGTTGTGCAGAGACAGGGAAAGGAGGACTATAACAGCTCCTAAAAGGTATGGTTATGAGGATGTTATAGCCTATGCTCTTAACACTGCCATGACTATTGACAGTGAGGAACCTAGTAACTACAAGGCTACTGTCAGCAGCAAAGACAGCGAGAAATGGTGTACTGCTATGGAAGAAGAAATGCAATCTTTGTAGTAGGAAGTAAGTGGATCTACAAGAGGAAAGAGGGAAACACTGAGAGTGAACCACCTAGGTATAAGGCTAGGTTGGTTGCAAAGGGATACACTCAAGGAGAAGGTGTTGACTTCAATGAGATTTTTTCTCCAGTAGTCAGACATAGCTCAATTAGAGTAATCCTTGCCATGGTTGCTCAAATTGATCTGTACAAATGGATGTCAAAACAGCATTTTTGCATGGTAACCTTGAGGAGAAGATCTATATGAGACAACCAGAAGGCTATGAAGTGAAGGGGAAGGAGAATTGGGTCTGCTATCTTCAGAAGTCTTTGTATGGTTTGAAGCAATCCCCAAGACAATGGTATAAGAGATTTGATACTTTCATTCTTAGTATCAAATACAAAAGAAGCAATTATGACAGTTGTGTTTACTACAAGAAGCTGGACAGAGATGGTTACATTTATCTTATTCTTTATGTTGATGACATGCTCATTGCTAGCAAAAGCATGGATGAAATCAACAATCTCAAGAAAATGTTGAAAGCAGAATTTGAAATGAAGGATTTGGGGCAGGCTAAGAGAATATTGGGCATGGAGATTACAAGACACGGTAATGATGGAATTCTTAGCATCACTCAGGAAACTTATCTCAGGAAGGTTCTAGACAGGTTCAACATGAAGGAAGCAAAACCGGTTAACATTCCTATTGGTGCTCAGTTCAAGCTGTCATAGGAAGATTGTCCCAACAGCACTCAAGAAAGGTCAGAAATGAAGCAGGTACCTTACTCTAGTGCTGTAGGGAGCTTGATGTACTTTATGGTATGTACTAGGCCAGACATAGCCTATGCCATGAGCCTAGTCAGCAGGTATATGAGCAATCCAGGCCATTAACACAGGCTTGCTGTTAAGCATATACTCAGATACATAAAGGATTGGTTAGCAGAGGTTTGAAGTATGGGAAACAGGATCAGGTTCAAGGTGGAGCTCAGGGCTTTGTGGATACTGATTTTGCAAGTGATTAGGATAAAAGGAGGTCTCTTACATGTTATGCATTCACACTGTTTGGTAATACTGTCAGTTGGAGGGCATCTCTGCAGCATATTGTTGCATTGTCAACAACTGAAGCAGAATATGTTGGGGTTACCAAGGCTATTAAAGAGGCAATATGGTTGAAGGGACTAATTTGTGAATTAGGAATTCAACAAGACAGCATCAGTGTTTTCTGCGACAATCAGAGTGCAATTCAGCTTTGCAAGAATCATACTCATCATGAAAGGACTAAACATATAGATATTAGACTGTATTGGATCAGGGATGTGATTTCAAATGGAGTGGTTTAGATTGAGAAGGTGCACACTGCAGATAACCCAGCAAACTTTATTACTAAGGTAATTCCTTTGAGTAAGTTTAGACATTGCATGAACTTACTCAAGATTGATGCTGGTTGATCACCAGCAGTTTTGGACAGCACAACTTTTTGGAATTTTGTCACAGCCAGAGTTTGAATCATGCCAAGGTGGAGGTTGTTGCTTGGTGGCATAATTGGTCAATGTCAGCTTCAAACTAATTGATGATGTGGGATAATTAGTTGGTTAGTTTTTCTGTTTTGTTTTATCTTTCAGCTTGTAACCATTTTAACTAACTTGTAACAACTCTTTGCTCTCGAATCTGTTTTATAAAGAGGAGTGAGCCAAAGGTGTTAAAAAGTAGAATTCATTTCCTTTTGTTGGAGAGATTTACACTGAGAGAGAATTACTTTGAGTGTTCATGGGAAAAGGGTGTAATCGGGTTCAACAACAGTTTGAGTGAAAACACCATAATTTTGTGAGAGTTGGGAGATCTTTCAATGGCTGATTGTAATACTTGTATTGGCTCTGGAATAAAGTGGACAATGCTGTGCGGCGTCCCGCAAATGTAGACACCAATCTTTGGTGTTGAACTGCATCAACAAATCTTTGGTGTGTTTGTTCCTTGTTCTTATTTTTCAATTTCTTACTTCTACATTGTTAAGTTTCTGTGTGTGTGTGATTAACTTGTCAATTTTTCGTGGACTTGTGTATGTTGGTTATAGGCTCACACCGCAACAGAAACCTTAGTATGTGTTATTCAAATCAGAAGAATGAGATGGATTGATTATCATCAAAAGCAAAGGAATGTAAAAGAAGAATTGAAACAAACTTGGTGAGCCTATTTCGAATAAAGAGCTGAATTTGAAAAAAGTAATTGTTATATCAACTCCTTTGAAATATGTGAGGTTGTTAATCACATTTGCAGTCAGCTTGAAGAGTATGTTCTTGGGAGGTTAGTTATTCCACAATTATAGCAACGGGTAGACACAAGCATTAAAGCCCAAGCTGAAAAGAGGGGTAAATTTTGTTGTTAATGTTACCAATTTAAAACGAGTAAGTTGAAGTTTCACTAACCTGTGAGTTGGCTCAAATGAATAAACCAGTCAAGTGAATTGGCTCAAAAAGGCCATGTGTTATCTACCCCTGCTTATGTTCATTTGAAAATTCATTATGACATGAGAACACGATAGCTGCAGAAACCAATCAAGGTAGTTTAAGAAGTAATAAGTGCACTACAGCCATTAAAAAGAGGAGACCACATAACTTGGGTCGAATCTCTAAAAGCAAAATGATGAACATTTGCTAGCCCATAACAAAATCGAATCTCTAAATTGAAATGCTTCAAATTGAGGAATACAACAACAGCAACAATAATAAAAGACATGCGCTTATGCAAACATATTGAGGGGGGGAAAAATGAAATGAGAGAGACAGGTAAAAACCATCTTAACATTCTTTTAGTTCATATGGTTGCAGGACTTTCAACAGTTAAAAGTATTATTCTTCAATTACTTTAATGAAATGTACCTAAGGAGTGCCTCACTGACAATTCCAACATAATGAAAAACTAATTCCAAATTGGCTTCTACAAAATCAGTACATATCTGGAACTGAATGGATCTGTGCAATCTAAATCTAAATTATTGTACATAGATTCTATTGGATGTCCCATATGGAAGAATGAGATGGCCTGAATAGTAGCTATAAATGAGGGGCAACCCTCAACCTATGAGCTATCTTTTGGGTTGTGTTAGGCCTAAACCCAAATTCTATATGTGACAACTAATTTACAGAAACAACATAATTGGCACAACCAAACAAAGAAGTTAGCTTTCCAGAAGGAAAAAAAATATGTAGCTTCATATTACTACATGCAGGAAGTTAATTAAAAAATAAAAATAAATGAATTTTATAAGCTTGAATAAAATAGAAAAACATAGCAACGAATTAGGCAGATAAATTACAAACCTGTGTTTTCCATAACATATAACCCATCAGATCCTGTAGACAGTTCAATTCATGCAGCATCTTTTTTTTTATAGGCAAATGTTAGTTGTTAGCAATTGTTAGAAATGTTAGTTTTCCAGGTTTGAACCCGAGACCTCCAGCTTACACTAGTAATTTGTGCAGTATCTGCTCCTACACAATTTCCCTCTTCCTCTAAATCTGTTTCTCAGTTACTTTCTCCTCTTCCAAATAATTCACCTTTATCTCACCACCACTCATCTTATTCCACAAATCCTTCTAGTTCATCTACCCAGTCTTCCTACTCAAACAACAACACCACTGTTTCTAAAAACTCTTTCTCACCTTATGCATCCTCTTCTTATTTATCTACTGCCTTACCTACCACTGATCAGTCCCGTGTCTTATTACCTCCTCCTACTAGACCTCCAAATATTCACCCTATGCTTACTAAGGCAAAAAATGGCATAGTCAAGCCTAAACTCTATCCCACACTTCTTCTCACCCATGTGGAGCCTAAGAGTACCAAACAAGCCCTCCAAGATCCCAAGTGGTTTGCTGCTATGTCCGATGAATTTGTTGCATTACAAAGCAATAGTATTTGGTCTTTAGTTCCTCTTTTCCTAGTAGAACCCCAACTGATTGTAAGTGGGTTTTTCGGGTAAAAGAAAATGTTGATGGTTCCCTTGATGGTTCCCTTAAAATGTTGATGGTTCCCTTAATAAGAATGATGGCCAAGGGGTTTCACAAACATCAGGGGAAACATGTCACTATTCGGATAGTTCTCAGTTTGGCTCTTACCCATGGCTGGCGTTTACATCAATTAGATGTTAACAATGCTTTCTTGAATGGCATCCTTGATGAGGAGTTTTATATGACTCGGCCTCCTGGCTTCGAGTCTTCGGATAAGTATTTGGTTTGTAATATACACAAGGCTATCTATGGCTTGAAACAGGCACCCAGGGCCTGGTTTGAAAGGTTAAGGAGCACCTTACAACAGTTTTAGTTCAGGGACAGTAAATTTGATCCCTGCTTGTTCATCTATACTCATAAATCTGCCATTGTTTATCTTCTAGTCTATGTGGATGATATAACCATTACTGGTAGCTCTCTGTCTTTGGTTCAACAACTGATCTCCAATCTGGTGTCAGTATTTTCTTTAAAGCAATTATTTACTATTTTCTGTGTAGAGATTAGAAAATAACCCACTAGTTCTCTGCTACTCACTCAGACCAAATATATCAACGGTTTGTTGACTAAGACCAATATGCTGGAATCCAAGCCTATCGCTTCTCCCATAGCAGTTGGATGCAAATTAACTAAGCAAGGAACTGGCTTTCTGTCTAATGCATCTATGGATAGGTCAGTGGTTGAGGATTTACAATACGCCACCATCACTAGGCCTGAAATAAGCTACTCAGTCAACAAAGTGTGCCAGTTCATGGCTTCACCACTGTAGTCCCACTAGTCAACAGTTAAAAGAATTCTAGGGTATTGTAAAGGCACTCTCTACTGCGGCCGGCAGCTGTTCCCTGCCAGCTTATCTCAACCTCTTTCCCTTAGAGCCTTTTGTGATGTTGACTGGACAACAGATCCTGATGATCCAAGGTCCACTTCTGGGGCAGCAATATGCTTGGGTCCAAATTTAAGGTCGAAAAAACAGACAGTGGTGGCTAGATCCAACACCGATGCCGGATACAGAAGCTTAGCTAATGCCACTATAGATATTCTCTGGATTCAGCCTCTTTTAAATGGGTTATCTATTCCATTTTCACCTCTTGTCTACTGTGATAATCAGAGTGCAGTCAACCTCGCTCACAATCCTATTCTGCAAGCCCAGATTAAGCATATGGAGTTAAACCTCTTCTTTGTCAGAGAAAAGGTTCTGAACAAACAACTGGTTGTTCTACATGTCCCTGTTTTGAGCAATGGGTAGATCTCCGCACCAAACCCTTGTCTCCCACACAGTTTTTGTTTTTAAGAGACAAGCTCAATGTGGTTGAGCTTCCTATAGTTTCTCACCCACCTTGAGCTTGTTGGGGGGGGGGGAGGTGTAAGAGAAGTGCACTTCTAAAGTAATAAGTGTAGCTAGTGTTAGATATTGATAACTGTCAATCTGTTAGAATATGGTCCAGGGTACTATCCCGGACTCGGTACCATAATGTGGGCTGGCCCCTAATGGTCCGAAATGAGCAAGACAAAAGCCTATGCCAAATCACATTTTGTCACTATCGAGAGGTAGGATCCTTAACCCACACATATCCTACGACAGCGACCTGTCTCTTCACTACAAATGTCTGTGGGTTAGGACAACTCTGATCCTACGGTCGAAACCATAGGACCCAGCTTTAGGGGACAAGGTCCAACACCATGCGAATCCGACATCATGTGATCTCTAGTACCATGCTCCAGCTATAAATACACTGAGGGACTCACCCTCCTGGTATGTGCAATATTCACCTTCTCACCATCTCAGTCAAACACTGACTTGGGCGTCCTTGCAGGTACACCCCCTCCGCTCGAGACTCGGACACCCGGCACCACTTGGAGAGAAGGCAGATATCTAGGGTCCCTATCTTAGACCAGTGCAGAATAACTACTAGTCAGTTGTACTTGACTAGGCTAGACTATTGATTCACTCATTCCAGAGCTAGACTATTGATTCATTCATACATTCTGATGAATAGCAGAATTGCTTTTACTCAGTTTAGTTTCTGCGAGCACTCCAGAAAAGAAATAAAGCTCCACATTACCACATGCGGGAAGAGAATTAAAAAATAAAAATAAACAGATTTTATAAGCTTGAATAAAATAGAAGAATTTAGCAATGAATTTGGCAGATGAATATACAATGATCACCCAAGTTAACTTGAGGCACAATTCCATTATTATTAATATAAACAAACTCAAATGAATAAAATAAACTCAGATATTACCTAGTTTGTCCTAGAGAAAAAATGTAGAAAGCAAAAACAAAGTATATCATGAAAATTGATTACCTTTGTGAAAATAATACTGAATTTTTTATTTGGAAAATAACTTTGTATCTTAAAAATCGTAAGATTATAAAAAATGATTAATAACTAAATAATAAAGTGATACTAACACAATTTTTCTAATTAAGGTAACCTGAAAAACAATATACCAGTGCAATATATGTGGAAAACAATATACCAGTACCACACCATATACATGTAAATTTTTCTAAAAAATATTTTAGAAAATTCATAATGAAGTAGTGATGGCGCGTGCTCAACATTTATATTTTACACATGATTATTTATAAAATAAACCATAAAATAATGTTCTCCTATATATTCAATGATGTAAATAAATTATTAATGATTACCTACTTTATTTTTTATATGCATGTATATAAAATGGATAAAGTTGATAATACTTCTATTACCAATATACTCCCTTCGGTCCTTTTTACACGATGAGTTGTAGTAGGCTTCTAGCATTTTCTGTACTTCAATCAATAATTTCTCCGCTATGATGTACATGTGCTGCTTGACTAAATGAATGGAAGAAAAACTCTACAAATTGCAGTAGCTAGGTGTAGCCTTTATATTTCTAATTTCTTGAACGTCGTTCCCTCAAGTGCATAGGATTTTTCTTCTCCTAATTGTCCATGCAAAACGATTGCTGAATCAAAAAGGAAACAGAATTTACATTTAGCTATGCCTTTCTTCTTTATCTCTCCTTGGTCATTATATTTGTTCACAGAAGACTTGACCAAACAATGTATCTATGCAAGTCCCATATCTAGAGGCTACAAAATGAAACTACGAAATGAATCTGTTGGAGGCTACGAAATGAAACTAACAGGAACCCAAGGAAGATAAATATGAAGTTAATAGAGGCAACCAAAAAAAATCTTAGAAGCCATAGTGCTAAGATCCTTGAAAAGATTGACTGGCAAGACCCGATTTCCATGCTTCATAGAGTAACAAACAGAATGAGACTTTAGACTTGAATAGTTGAATAGGAAGAATGATTTCAATTAGATTTTAGACATATATAGTCATATAAATCAATTCTTAGACACCAGATATAAGACAAACAAATCATAATGAACAGACAAAAGGAAAAATATCACTGCTTTGGCTTATAACTAAAAACACACATGGATTTATTAATCAATAATTAAAACAATTGAAATCTCATAAATTTAAAAGACATGATATGGCTTGATATGATCTTTGCAAGGTTCAAGGCATAATGAAATTTGAGGAATCCTGTTAACAAAACAAAACTCGTGATGATGCCATGCGAGATACAACTCTTTAAATGCAAATAACAAAGGTGTCTTGAAGAAAAGTCATGGCAGTGGGGTGCTAACTGCTAAAGCTTGTTGTTCTACTGGGAAAGTGGAAATCCTTGTACTCCAAAAACCAAAATCAGACTTCAAAAGCGATAATTTTGAAGGTGAATAGCTAGGTTCTTCTCTATTTCAGCCAACCTAATTCCTGTTAATGCCTACATTCAGATAGTAGCCATTGTTATAGTCTACATTACATCCATTATATACATAGTTGTACACTGGTACTTCGCTATAGATTGTATCAACCCCTTCCCTATTACAAATAACATACAAATGTACAATGCTTAACATTGTCAGCTTAGTTGGCAATACCAAGAGCAATATTCACTATTTATTAATTTACAGAGAGATTTATGGGGGGATGAACACTTAAAAGCATGCCTTTAAAACAAACAATCCATGACAGTGCACCATGAAACTTGTTAAAAACTTGAAGTGAAACAAACAATTGTTCCTCATTATAAATGTAATATCTTAAAAATGTAATATCATATCTTAATTATAGTTTACCTACAAATTTCAAAATTAATTTGAATAGAATGATTTCATGAATAACACCTAAAGGCAGTAAGAAATCAAAAGAAGATGGGCATGATAACAATAAAATAAGAGGAGAAGGACTAATGAGTTCAGGGCAACCTATATTATCCATATGATAATCAGAACTACTTTAAATAGAAATTTTGTTAAATCAAAGCCCATATTGAAGCCACAACAATGACAGTAAACTCAAAGACAAAGCAATTTATATTGTAAAGGAATACAAAGTATATCAAAACCCAAACCATTACCAGTGTATGATGCACCTTGCAAACAACCAAAATCCTCCCTACAGTAACAAAAAGGACTGTGAGAAGATACATAAAGCAAAATTTCAGAAACTGTCAGTGATATGAAAAGTTAGAAAATGTTTTTGTATAAGTAACAGCTACAAAATAAAAGGACGTCAATATGAGTTGATCAGGTTTTGGAAATGCAAAACCAAACAATCAACCCATCACTTGTTGAACCCAAATGGTTTTTTATGAGTTAAACCCCAAAAATTTTGGTAACTTTTCATGTTTATAAAATCTCAAAATTTAGAGTCGGAGTAGTCCCATAAATATTTTGGTAACTTTTAATTGCTAATTATACAAATGACTGTAGTTTCTCTCAGGCCAAATCCCCTTGCCCCCACATCCAAATTCTTTCACAAATTCTCTCAAGAAAATAAACAATTTGCAAGTACTTATTCATTTCAATAAAGTGGTTACTATTTAAGAAAAAATTAGAATAACGGGACTTATATAATATTGTCTAGTTCAAAAGCACAGTTGAGAGAAGCATAAACACCAAGGCATACAAAAATAAAAGCCTACAATTATCTAGAAGTGCCCTTACCACCAACAGTCGCTACGTCGCTCCGAAATCCTCAAGTTCGCGTCCACGTATTCCTCGGTTTCCGCACCGCGCGATCTCGGATCACTCGCGCCTAACATCACAACAAACTTAGCACAATCTATAAATTCTAACTAAACTTAAGCTCTCAACTTAGCCCTTTTTCTAACCAAACTCATTCAAGCATTTAAATTATTAGCTACTTGAAAATAAGTAAAGTTTTAAAATCAAAATACTTTTTGAAAGGTAATTTATCACATAACAATTTATAAACCTTAACTTACTTGGAAAGAATAAGATTTTGACTCAAAAATCATTTTCTTGCAAAGTTAATACATAACACCTAATTCAAAAAAATGCTAATACATGCAAACCTAATCCAACAACCTTAAAATCAACTTTAACATGCAATTCAACACTTGTACACAAAATCAAACATCACACCCTCATGTTCTTCATGGTTTAAGAATAGGCAAGGTTCTAAAACATATCACATACAAGTATTTAATCTAAGTTCACCATAAAAAAAAAATCCCTTAACAATTAAACCATGCCACCATCATGTCAATAATTTCGAGACTCAAATGATCCATTCCTACATGTTATTCTAGTCCTTAAAGAACCAAATTTTACTCAAAACATAAACTAACACTTGAGCTAATCCATGCATATCTATTTCAACAACTTTAAAATTACCTTAAACATGTTACAAACATTCACACACCTAGAATTTCTACTACAACCCATCAATCACAAATCACAACTCCAAGTTAACCAAGTTTCCATAATTAATTTTTCAAAGCATTTTCAAAACAACTAGGCAATCACCCAAAATCTTACATAGTTAAGTCATAAACTAAAAGCTAATCAAAACAAGGGTTTTTCTAAAATTTCTTTTCCAAAAATTTAAAGACTCAAGGCTAACTCATTTTTATCAATATAAAAGTCATTTCATCAAAATCAATAACCATGTCTAGTCTTCCATAACCCAATTTTTTTTTTATAAACCATAAGCTAGTTTTTATACTAATTCATGCAAATAATTTCTAACAACCTTAAAAATACTTCTAATCCCTTAATAAACCATCCAATACATAACCAAGCATCATAGCTACAAATTAACATGGTTCAAGAATTAAAAATATAACTAAACTACCATGTTACAACTATTTAATTTAACTACACATTCAACTAACATCAAAACAATTCCAATAGCTCCAAAACTATCCTAAACATGTTATCAAATACTTAAGCTCAAGATTTAACATCAAAACCACTTATGTCTTAAGATTCAAGAATAGGCAAATTTCCAAAAACAACAATTTATTCATGCTTAATAAAAACTATAACTTAGACAAGCATCAAACAATCCCCAACAACACATTTAACCACTTAATTAGTTGACTCATCAAAGATCACACCATGACCCTCTTCTTCATACTTAGGGTTTTCACCCATATGTACCAAAGAGACATTAGAAGTGCTCATATCTTTAGATTCATCATCAACACCAACAAACAACCACATAATCATCAATTAATTAACATTAAAAACAACAACTAGATCATCATCAAAATGGGGCTGTTTTGCGCTAGTTTTAGGGTTCAAAAGAGGTGAGAAAATTCTGATTTTTAGCTCATACAAATGGTTAGAAAGATGGGTAGTAAGATGAGGAAGATAACCTAACAATTAATCAAAGTTTGGAAACAAAAAAACTAGTTAAAATGGGAGGGAAAAGCCACGCCAACAGCAGCAAGGAGGGGAGGAAAAATCTGATTTCCTTACCTCAAATGATGATCAAGAGGATGGTCTAGGTAGAGGAGATGATTTGGAAGAACTTTGATGAAGGAAGTTAACTCAAAAACTCAAAGATGTGCAAGTTATTGGCAATGGAAGTTGAAACCCATTTTTTTTCTCAAGAGAAAAAGAAAGAAGAAGATGAAGATGAAGGTGAAGGGAGAAGGTGGGGGAAGGCGTGAATCATGCTGAAAAAAATGGGGGTGGTTCACCTTTTATTCTCTTAAAAACTTAACTCATTAATAATAATAATAATAATAATAATACACATTACGTAAAAAGTAATTTATTTTTTTTTGAAATAAATCACACATAATATGACACCTATCATCTAACCATCATCTAGTCTTACCCACCTAATCTCACATCTCTCATGGTTACCCACTAATTCTAGAGTCTAGGGGTTGTTTAAAACACGGCGACGAAATACCGCGTTACCGATAAACTCGCGAAAATTAATTTAACGATAAATTAATTCATCGCGTGAAAATATGTAATTATAAATAATAAAAATCATGTCAAATATTCAAAAATGGTCTCAATAAGTTACGATTCGATTTTCATCGAAATCGGAGTTCATTTATAATTTTATCTGCGGTGAAACCACCCGGCCATTCGAAACGCGTCAAAACTTCGTTAGAATTTTTCGACGATTTTCAAACCGTGGATTAATATAAAATATTAATTCTCAAATTTAATTTGATCTTGATTTAATTAATACGCTTTCTTAGGGAACAAGAAATCGCTTTATTTTAGTGTAAATACGACAAATTACACTAAATAACGCTAATTAACGTACCGCGAAAATATGGGTGTTACATTCTAAAGGATAATGATGAAGCTCTTACATATCTTCTACTTTATGTAGATGATATCCTTCTAGCAAGTTCTAGCAAGAGTCAGATCAACAAGCTCAAATCTGATTTGAGCAGTGAGTTTGAGATGAAAGAACTTGGAGAAGCCAAGAGAATCCTGGGAATGGACATCAACAGAAACAGAATTAAAGGAGAATTATTTCTGTCACAACATAGTTACTTGAAGAAAGTTGTGTCTAAGTACAGAATGCATGAATCAAGACCTGTTACAACTCCTTTAGGGCAGAATTTCAAGCTGTCTACTCAAGACTCTCCTAAGACAGATCAAGAAAAAGAAAAAATGAGAACCATTCCTTATGCTAGTGGTGTTGGTAGCATAATGTATGGGATGATTTGCAGCAGGCCAGATTTGGCCTATGCTGTAAATGTGGTGAGCAGGTTCATGGCTGATCCTGGGCCACTTCATTGGTTTGCTCTCAAGTGGATATTAAGATACCTGAATGGTTCCTTATCTGCAGGCTTGAGATTTAAGAGGAATCAAAGTGATGGTGAACAAATCAAAGGGTATGTTGACTCGGACTATGCAGGGAACATTGATACCAGAAAATCTCTTTCTGGTTATGTGTTTACATTGTTTGTTACAGTTGTGAGTTGGAGAGCAATACTGCAATCTGTAGTGGCTCTCTCCACAACTCAAGCTGAGTTTATAGCTCTCACTGAAGGTGTTAAAGAGGCCATATGGATGAAGGGATTAATTGAAGAACTTGGGCTAAAACAAGACTGTGTGACAGTGTTTTGTGATAGCCAAAGTGCTATCCATTTATCCAAGCATCAAGTGTACCATGATAAATCAAAACACATTGATGTCAAGTTTCATTTCATAAGGGATGTTGTTGATGCAAAGCAGATTTCAGTTGAGAAGATACCAACCGAAGATAACCCTGCAGATGCATTTACAAAGTCTCTTCCTCAAGCTAAGTTCAAGCATTGCTTGGAGTTAGTTGGTTTCAGTGAAGAGTAATTGCCTTGGCAAGGGAGCATAGTCTATGGATGGAGTATTCAGATATTTGAGTCAAGGTGGAGAATTGTGAAGTTATGCCTCAATTATCAAGAGTTAGTTAGGAGTTAGTTTCCCTTCTGGTTTTCTGTTTTAACTAACTTGTGGCCAAAGTTTGTTATAACTGTTTTTAGGATCGGTTTATCTCTTTTCCTACTCTTGTGTATATATATAGCATAGGCTTAGTCTTGTGGGAGATAGTGATGTGAGGTTTCATGTAAATTCTCTAAATTTGATTCATAAGAAATTCTGAGAATAGAGAGATCAAGGAAAGAGTGAAAATTGAGTGATTGAGATTTCTGGTTTGGGCTTGTATTGCTGGTTATCAAGGCAGTGAAGATACAAGGATAGAAATCGATCCAAAGTCATGGTCTTGATCTTGTAACTCTCATTCCATAGTGGATTCAACTTGCTCTCTTGCCCGTGGATGTAGGTCTTCACATTGAAGGCTGAACCACGTAATTCTTGGTGTTTGATTCCTTCCCTTATCTTTTAAATTTCATTTACTTGTTTCTACAGAATCGAATTTGCTATACCTGTGATTACTTGCATATCAAGTTACTGCATAGTTTTTTTTCTTTGCTTGGATATCTTCTGGTTCTTGTTGTTCAATTGATTGTAGGAATACAATTCATAACAGTATTGGCTTATGAATTCTGATTAAAGGCCAAGCATAATATCATGATCCCAAGTAATAAGCAAGCAAATGCAGATTCTCAACTCAAACAAAGGCCAAGCATGCACGTTCACAAAGAAACAAGCATAATAAAATATGAGTAAGGCAAGTAGCATTTTCATAATCATTACAACCCCCGCAGAACAAAAATCTGGAGAAAAATTAGCACACTTGCACCCTTTCTGAATTTAAAACAGAGAATAGTAGAATACCAGGGATGATTTTACCTTCTGCATTAGTGCTACAATTATTCCCTAATTGGCAGCATATGGTGCTTTGAAATGCTTTTAATTTTGTCTTTCAAAAGAATATTTAGCATTCCAAATGCTTCTCTTAAAACCGTTCAGATTAGTCCCTGAATCCTTAACATACAAATTCCCCAAATTTAAAACTGTTTCCCCTGTGCAATGATTGCCATTGTAAGAGTAGAAGTTGAACCAGAGAAAAAATTGACAAATATTTTTACATTTTGAAGGAACAGCTGAATTCCATTTCCTCATCACCATAATGTTAGGATGTAAATATAGCAGAAGTTAGGGTGAAGAAAGAGGGTGATGTACCAAAAGATTAAACTCATAACCAGAAATCTAATCAGGGGCATACATATATTATCTAGCTCCAATCTCTTTCCTATTCCATTATTTATTAGCCAACGAAGATGAACCAATTGTAAGATAATGCCTATGAAGTGAAAAAATGAAAGCGTCTGAGAATAAGGTTCAACCACAAACCTAAGTGATTACTGATTTGGACATCTGAACAAAATGAATGCTAAAATAGCCTTCACAAAAATAATTGGTGAGGCTGCAAAAACTGGATAGTAACTTCTTCTTCTGTGCAGGCAGGCTTATGCAGCAACTCAGTAATCATCAAAGAATAGAATAAAACAAGACTCAGCTTATGCAGGCTGGCAACAATTTAAGGATTACTATAGTATAGCAACATGGTATGGTAGCAATCAAGAATCAATTCGCTGATATATTTAGTGTTAGGAGTACATTTTCATGTTAATCATAGTTAGTTAGAAGGTGGTTAAAGGGATAACTGATTCGGTTATTTTCCAACTGATTTGGTTGATGTATAATGCAAGTTGAGATCATTCGCCTCATTCACTCTATTATTTAGTGCCATTAACTATCCGTTCCACTTCTATATCTATATAACTAACAACACTACTTTTGGCTCACCAACAAAATACCAACGTCTATAGTTGTATCTGATAGCTATTAATACTCTAATTAGTAAAAAAGTTGATAGGTCTTTCTAAAACCAAAAAGCAGATGGACATAGATTAGTAACAAAGTCCCTCAAATTTGTTGCTATTTGCTTGTGACTGTCATACTGTATTGGTAATAAACTTTACCAAATTTTAGGACTTCAAATTGAAGATGACTTGGCTTGGACATGCTCTCATAATTTTCATCAATTATAATTACTGTCCACTCTAGTATGTTGGATTGTTGATTAAGAACGCGTAAGGTATATTTGTTCTTCAATCAAATGTGGAACTTAGCATATATTTGGTTGTCTATATTATTTAAAATCTCTAAAATGCCACAATTAGCCTAATATTTTGGAAAGATTTCCTTCTATAAAATACAAACAGATAAATTTTTAACTGGTCTGATTATTTCAAATGAAATGCTATTAGTTATCATTACAACTCCCTTATATGACACAATTTTATTCAAACTTGACAGAATGTCTCTTCAAAGTCCCAGTACATACTATCTCAAAGAAGTAAACACAAAGAACAATAGAATTGATAATATAAAACGCAAGATAACACCACTACTTTGCTTATTATTACACACACTTTTTACTAATGCCACCACCACCTTAAAACTGTGTACGTTTGTCCTCTATGGGTTGCATATTCAAGATACAACTGAGGGAAGATCCAACAAAGAATTTTGTCCACAAGTTTCCAATATCGTACCCTCCATTGCTTCCAAAACAAGAGGGCACCAACGACAATTCCAAGGCCAAACACAAATCCCAGTTCCACACTTATAAAATTCCACTCAATTGAACAAGCTAGCCTTCTACATGTTGGTTGTGGAAGCAACCCTTCCTTTTTATCATCTAGTTTTCCAGTCAGTGGAGGTCCATATAGCCCATCATTTCCTTCAAAGGAGGAAGCTGTAAATGACTGAAGTTGGGTACCTGCTGGAATCTTTCCCACCAGATGATTGAAGGAGAGGTTAAGGTAAGAAAGGAATGACAAGCTTGCAAGTTGCACAGGAGTTGTATGAGAGGTCTAAGGACTCCATTTGTTTCAGGTTCCCTATGGATGATGGGATTTCACCAGAGAGATCATTGTTTGAAAAGTTAAGAACATGCAGTGCTTTAAAATGCATTAGCTCCTTTGGAATTGGTCCTTCAAAATGATTTGATGAAAAATCAATGGCTGTGAAGACTAACAGAATTTTAACCAACTCCATCTGTTGACCTTTGTTGACAACTATCACGCTGTCCTGATAATGTACACTCCCATTCCCATTGTTTTGAATAAAGTCCGATACAGAATGATCTTCGTCATGCATCATTTTATCCCAGGTTGTGAAATATTTTCCTGCTAGTTTGCCACTGAAATTGTTGACAGCGATGTCCACAATTTGAATCTTTTGCCAAGGCCTATTTGCATCTAAACATCTTATGGAACCTTGAAATTTGTTGTTCCGCAAAACAAGGACACGAAGCATGGGTATCCTATTCAAAAAGCATGGAAAGCCACCAACCATTTGATTTGTTCCAATATCCAATACCTTTAATGTGGTGCAGTTGACAAGAGACTTGGGAATTGGACCATGTAACAGATTCCCGTGGAGGTTCAAAGTCTTTAAAGCACAAGAAGCTGGAAACATATCTGGGATTGGGCCTATGAGATTGTTCTTCCTCAAATTTAATACCATAAGGTTCTCAATCTTTGTCATTAGACATGAGGGAATTTTTCCAGAAATGTTATTAATTGAAAGATCAAGCACTAGAAGATTTGAGGCACTGCAAAGGGAATTAGGGATAATAGAGCTAAAGTTGTTCATTGAGTAATCCAAATATTTAGCATATTTAAGAAAAACAGGTATTGGCCCCTGCAGTTGATTGTCGTGAAGGTCAAGGCTTGTCATGTTTGAAGAAATATTCTGCAAAGGTCCTTCTAAATCAGTTAACAAATTGTGAGAAATATTAAGGGTCTTAACATTTTGTAGCTTCCAAATCCAGTTGGGCACTATTCCTTGAATTTGGTTATGTGAAAGGTCTAGATAGGTCAATGCGGATTGGTTTATCAAGAAACCAGGGAAAGTTTTCAAGTTGCAGGATGCCATATGTAGTTCCAGGATGCTGGTTGGGTCAGCATTTGTCATATTCACATCAACTGATAAGTTGTTGTATGAAAGGTCTAGTGTAATTAAATTTCTGAGCTCCAAAAGCTTACCTAGATGCAGTGACCCATTGAAGTTGTTATAGGAAAGTATAAGGGTATAGAGTGAACTGAGCTGGAAGATAAATGTTGGAAAAGGGCCTGATAGATTATTGTTGCTTAAATCAAGGGTCATTAATACAGAGGAAGACACGTTTATGAGTTCATCTAGTTTACTAAACTTGTTGAATGAAAGATCAATATCATACAGCAACGGGAGTGTAAAAAGGGATGAAGGAATTCTCCCATTGATAGAGTTATGACTCAAGTCAATTTTGACAAGATTGTGCAGTCCTTCAAAGTGAGAAGATGATGGAATTGCACCACTTAAACCATTATTAGAAAGGTCTAGGTTGGTGAGTTTTTTTGCAATGCCAAATGATGGCATTGAACCTGTGAATCTGTTAAATGACAGATCAAGGGAACTGAGTTGTGAGAGACTTGACAATGAATTGGGAAGTGTTCCATTAAATCGACAATTAGAAAGATCCAATATAGATAAGTGCCTTAAGTTGCCGATAGAGCGAGGTAACGCTCCAGAGAATTTTGTGTTACTCACTGTAATGCTTTGGAGAGATCCACTCAATGGGAAGTCTGGAAAGAAACCATGGAGATTGTCGTTGTTTGATAAGTCAATAACCGACAATGTTCCAATCTGGAAGATCTTCTGTGGAAATCTTCCAGATAACTTACAGTCATACATGCTCAGTTCTTCTAGGTCACGCAGCGGCAACAAAGCATTGCTCCATTCATTTCCCTGATCAGTTATACTTACACCATCTAGATAGAGTTGCCGAATACTGGTAAGATTTTGGACAAGATTTCGCAAATTTGGGTTCTCAAGCTTCAGCCCAATGGAGGAAAACATGGAGATATCAAGAGTAACCAACCTTGCGAGCTGAGAAATCTCTATTGGAATCTGCCCCTTAAAGTAAGCATATGAGAAATTCAGATAAGTTAACTTCTCCAACTTGCTGAATCCGGATGGAATGAGAGAATTGAAATAGTTATAAGCCAAATTCAATTTCTGGAGATGTTGGAGATTAAAGAGACTGCTAGAATCGTCAAATCCACCGGAAATTGATTCTCCACTCAGGTCAAGGCCCATAACATGTCCCTCATTGTCACATGTTACACCCCTCCAATTGCAGCAAGCAATGCTTTGATTCCACAACTTCAGTTTGCTGGAACTTCCAGGATCGAATGTGAGATTGTTCTTTAATTGGAGCAACAATGATTGTTGGTCCTCGAGACATTTTGCAGAAGCAAAAGGGATGTGGATGCTATGATATATGAAGTAGTAGAAAATGAAGGAAAGCAATGAAAGTAATGTAATTCTCATTTTGGCGTCTACTCTGAGTGACAACCACACAACACAAGACTGAAGACGTGAGGGAACAAATGGTGGTCATATAAAGATGCAGATCACATGAAACAACTTACAGAGTATGAAGCTTCGTTGTAAACAACTTAAGGAGCTTTTTGACCATTCAAAGCGAACTTAGAAATAAAAATTATGGTTTCATATTGCATTTTACGCCGTTCTATGTTGGCCCCTCTCCATGGATTAGAAGTAACTTTTCTACGGGGAGACTAAAATTTCCAATTTTGGATTACTCAAAACAATGGCCCTACAATGTGTTGGGGAATACATTTATTTACTTCCATGATTAGGGTGAAGTATGATTTTCATTCAGTGGATCGATCTAAAGCGGTAGGTAGGCATCAGTTTATTATGCATAATCTTATCGTTGACTTAATGTTTGAAAAACCAACCTTTGGGCCAAATCCGGAGTTAACAGGGGAAGAATCCTATTATAGAGTCAATCAATTAAAAAATAATGCAAGAAATTAGGATTTCAAAATATCAAAATTAATCCCAAATCAAATAATCAACAACCTTTGAGCTGATACACACCCCCACAAATCTGGATGGTGATGATAGTGTTTAGAGGTCCAGTTTCAATGGTCTGAATTTGATCGATTTTATGATAATAAATATAATAAAAAATAATTTAAAGTAAAAAAAATCTCATCTATAACTTATAATATAATTAATACTAATAAAAATATTCAAATTCATTAGACTAAAAAAGAATCCACGCTATTCCATAATTTTATTTGTGGTTTAAGTTTTAACTAAAATTTTTTCTCAAAAAAAAAGTTTTAACTAAAATTATTATCTAACAAACTATGATTATTTTTGAATATTTAAATATACTTTTACTCAAATATTTATTTAAATTTTATCTTTTATAAATAAATTTCTTTTACAAATACTTATAAGTAGTATTATAAATTTTTAAATATACAAAAAGTAAATATATAACAATGAGTGTTCCAAAAAAAAACAATGAGTATTGTGTAAAATTTATAATACGTATATAAATTTAATATCAAAAAATTAATATGTATATAAATTCAATTTGAATTGGAGTATATTAGCTTTCAAAAATTAAATATATTGAAATCCACTCTTATAAAATAAAATTTACTTTTTTTATTTTTAGTTTTATTAAAATGGCTCAGTTTATAAAAACATATTATATTTGTTAAAACACTAAGCGTACATAAAATATTATTGTATTTCATAATAAAATCTAAATATGCAATTAAAATATTGCATGCCTAATCACATATTTAAGAAACTTTGAACAACTTTTTTATGTTATAAAAGTGGATTGCCTCATGCATCGCGCACTGTATATCCCATGAGTCTCATGTATCATGAAATTAATTATTGATGATAGAAACTTATTAATTAAAAGTTATCAAATTTATATGATAAAATACTAATGAAAGATGAGTCATGATTGAATTGAAGATATTAAAAGTCAATTAAGCAACTATAAATAATTAAAATGATGTAATAATGAATTTCTTAAAATGGTAATTAATAAATAAGTGGAATGTAAATCCAACAATGAGGAATTGAATGATACATGACTACATTATAAAGATACTAGACATTATACAAAAAGAAATATTAAAAAAAATTATATTAGTAATATATATCGTGAATAGCACTAGCCATGTGTTACATATATGTTAAAATGATTACATGATAAAAGTTTTACACTAAAACACATTAATGTCTAATCCTCAAAACTAATTATAAATAAAAGTATGATAAACTAAAAGCAAAAATATAACACACAAAGATGAATATTTTCCATGAAAGCATATTAATGTCTATATAAAAATATATTAATATTTACACTTTAGAGTAAGATTAATATATTATAAAGAGATTGAATTTTATAAAAAAAAATGAACAAAAATTATATTTTTAATATATACTTGGGAAGAGCATTTGAGAGATGGATGGATAAATGATTATTTTTTTTTGAAAAAAAATACTTGAATGATTGCGTTGTTACATACATAGAGATATATTTTTTATAGTATTCACATTGAAAAAATCATATAACATTTTCAAAATATGAAAATACATAGAGCATAATTGTAATTTGTAAAAGCTTTGATATTTTAGGTTTTTTAATCATAAAGATTATGTATTTATTGTCCCTACGAAAGAAAATTTCTGGATCTGCTACTGCCTCTTAGCAAGTAATAAAGCCCATTTGCTTTTGTTTGATGAATATCAGATTCCAAATTAAACGGTATTCAGACTGGGAGGGATGAGCATCTCAACTGGTTTGAGATAAGGGTATGAACAAGTCAAGAAGTTAAAGATGCAGGGTTCAAATCCTGCTGAAGGAGAAAAACTAATCTAACAACTAATAAGCTAACATTTGCCTATAAAAAAAGGGTATTCAGCCTAACGTACGAGATGGTTATGTTATATTGTGTTGTGAAATGATTATGTATAGCTAGGAGTGTAAATAAACTGAGCTATTCGTGAACTATTCGAGCTTGACTCATTAAATACTTGGTTAAGCTCATTTGTTTAGTTAAATAAACAAACTCAAGCTTGAGATTGAGTTCGATTAATTAAATAAGTCAAGCTCTAGTCTTACTGGCTCAATATTAATGGCTCGTGAATGGCTCGTTTGAGGGTATACCTGTATATTTTTATTTATATTTTATTTTTCGTATTATTTTTATTATGTAATTCATTGAATTTTGAAAAGATGTTATAGTTGCTGATGGAATTAGTTCAGACCCTATTCCCCGGTACCGTGTGAAGTGGTGTGTTTCGACTTTTGCCAATGTACACTGTAAAACGTTTTGGAATCCTTATCGTCATCGTGGTTCAAAGAAATTTTAAATTTTGTTAACTATATATGTGCTAATTGGAAATAAGATATACATTTTCTTTCTTCAAATCTTTCCCCTAAATTTGTAAATCTCCCACTAGTTATAATATATTTGTCACATCTTATTTACTAGCTTAATTCATAACTATAATTAAGAATTAAGGTTCAAAGAATAACATAAATAGAAAATTAAAAATACCAATTAGCCATCCTCAAAAAAATTGAAACCCTTTTTTCTATATTCCAAGAGGAGCGTTTCAACCGGTCAAAAAAAAAAAAGAGAAAAAAAGAAAAAGAGGAGCATTTCAATGTTGACACATTGGCTGGACCAAGTGTTGTGGCTAGCAATGCATGGTGTGTTTTAACCAGAACCATTTAACAATCAAGAAAATAATTCAAATAAAACTATGACATCAAGAAAATACGTGGCCTTGTAACGTTTGTAATATTGCCTCACTCTCCAAAATGAAGAAAATGACATTTTCTTTAACTCGAAATTACATCCTCCCTCTCACAATGTCTGTCCATTTGAAAATTTTGATGTCTCAAATTTGTTGTTACTTTGAAATATCAAAAAAGCAATAATTAATTTTTTTGAACAATACCTTTGTTATTTTTTTATAATCTCAATCTTATGTACTAATTATTCTTTTTTTTGTCCACCTGGACGTTACAATCAGGACATTTTAATAAAAAATGGTTATTTTATCATAACAATTAATTAATAATTTTTTAAGATATGTGTACTATGTTAAAAGACAAATAATATGGAATAGAAAGATTATATAAAATAATTTTTTTTTCAAGAGTATTTCAGACATTTAAATAATTTGTTTTGAGTAGACAATAGACAACTACAATTCAGTTTGCGTGTCGGAAATGGAAACGTAAGTGGAACCAAGTCAGAGCATGATTTTCTATGACAACTAGGATGTTTTGATTTTTCGTCACATTTGAAGACTTTGAAAGGTATTGCCTTATTTTCCAAGGGATGGAAAAGACCTCCTAGCAAGTAATAAAGCCCATTTTCTTTGGTTTGATGAATACTAGAGGCAAGTTCTAGGGTCAACAAGCATGGTGGGTAACACCACCATGCACAAGAAAACCTGACCATTGGATATAATATAAAATATTAGATGGCTTGGATTGTTTGTGTTTTGTGATCAATGAACCGGTGAAGCCCAAATAAAAAGTATTGCTCCATGGTCCCTTTTAAAACAAGTGTATGACATGTACCAAAAAATAAATAAATAAATAAAACAGGTGTATGATACAGAAGTCAGGGGACGAGATTGCGAGAGGCAGAGACCGAGAAGGGAAAAGGCGGTGCGCAGGCGAAAAGGGGTACGAAGGGGAGAAGATGAACCCCGGCCATGGCTGGCCAACCAAAATCATTTCTTTTACTATTACTCATGGATCTAATTTTTCTAAAACTTGTAGTTCTTAAACTACTAACACTTTGATCAAATAAAAATTATAAAATCATCCTTAAAACTCTAACACCCTCACAGTTTTGAACAAAAAAAAAAATCAAACCCCAAAAATTTTCACCTTCCAAACCTTTTAAGAACAAAAGTAAGCAAACGGAAAAGACTTGATCATCCAAAATTTCTTAAGACTCCGCCTCCTTTAGGAATACAATAATTCCATCAAGATCTAGGTGTTCATTGTCTTAGAACATCAAAACACACTTTAAACAAAAGATCAAGGCTAGATCTAAAATTAAATCAACAAAATCGCTTCCTTTTTTGAAAATCTTTTGGATCAAAACATTTTTCTACAACTCCTTAACAACATCAACAACAAAATAACTTCTTTTCCAAAATACTTGAATCCAAAACATTTTCCAACCTTCCTCCGAGAACAACAACAATAAACACAAGAATTCAAATAGAAAAGTTTTGAAATCTCTTTCGTTTTTCCTCTAAGGACTCATGGTTTTTGAATCAAAATATAGGGAGAAAAACTTCAAAACTTTGCTACCTGATTTACCAACAAAATCATAAGAAAATGGAAGGAAAATGGTGAAGAATCCCACCGCCAAATGACGAAGAAACTCACGGCTACAAGTGGAAAAGGAGAAGGAAATAGCCTGCCAAATTTTCTCACAACTTAAGCTATTTTTCTCTAGAATCTCTTTGGAACACTTACACTTGGCTTTTGAAGAAAAAGAACAATTGAAATGGAGGAGGAAATGGAGAAGATGGCCACGGTCAAGGGAAGAAAAGGAAGGGATTTGCTCTAAAAAATTTTAAACCTTATGACAAGGCTAATGTAGGTTTATGACTCACCTAGCTAACTATGCCTTAGGTTTAACACTTCACCACCCTAAACCATGAATCACCACCCTACTCCATGATTTCCTCACCCACTAAATCCACTTTTTGACTCTTGGTCAAATGGGTCTTGGCATCGCAATATCGCGGCATCGGGTGATCGTATTACCGATTGCTCGTTCGACGATTAATCGTGTAAACTAATTTTACGAGAAATTAATTTGATGCGTGACTAAGAAATTATGCGCGAACAATTTCTTCACTGATAAATCATAAATTCACTCTAAGTCATTTACATATAATCACACCAAGCTACGATTCGAATTTTATTGAAATCGGAATTCGTTAGAATTTTTTCTCGAGTAAAATTACCTTTGCGGCTCAAAACGCGACAAAACCTCGTGAGAATTTTTCAACGAGATTTGAAACATGAATTAATAATAAATATTAATTCTAAAATATAATTCTATCTCGATGAATTTTATTCACTTAATTAACAACAAAAAATACGCATCACCGTGTCAAACAGAAAACTCACAGAAAAATCTATTGGTGATTTCACAATAAAAGTAATATACGTCTATGCTATCTATTAATCGAATTGACACCAAAATAGAAATCATTTAAAATAAATCGACACAGTTCTTCGTAATCTCAGCAAGTCATCGAGGTGATCAGTCTCTACGACTTACCTTCAAGTATTTAAGACTATATTTATAAAACAATTTTTCATAAATATTGGGGTATTACAGATTCCTTTAGTTTACCTTGAAAACTTTTATCGGCTCTTGGGATCGTATCAGGCTTACAGTTGTAAGTCGTCAAACCAATTAAAATTGATTATCGCATTAACAATTAATTCAAGAACAATAGGCATACTGAATCAAAATTAACATAGATTATCAAACCAACTAGTACAAACCAATATTGCCACACAGGGCTAAATCGATCTCAACCAATTCAAACTACAAGTAATAATACTGCACTTACTATTATTCAACCAATCAGTTCAATCAATCACACAATAAACAAGGTGAAAAGTCCAAACTTATTACTTAGAAATTTCTCTTACCTTGTACGCTTTCCAAACCAGGGTAATATCAAGTCTCGTCGAGCAGATCGTCGCTCGAACCTTGATAAAACAAACCACTTAATTTAGAACCAAATCTAAGCCACTAATCTTAATAGGGAAGCCACAGATCTAGTCCCAAAAGGGCTAGGGACTTCTCAATTAATTCCTATTTGATTTATTTCTAACCATATGTAATGCATGAAGTCCAAACAATGCAAGTTCACAATTTTTTTCAAGCATAAACACATTAGAAGAAGCCTCAACTAATTTTGCCACTTGGAATAGTGTTTTACCAATTGGAATAGTGTTCTACCAAACTTCAAACTTTAAAAACAAAGTTTCATATGGTTTTAAGTCAAGTAGCAACATACAACTTCTAAATCATGTTCAAAATGGAACCTTTTCATGAGATCTTGTTAGATCTATTTGTTAAAGCCATTTTCAACACATTTTTGCAACAAAAAATCAAGTTGAGATTCCACCCAACAACAACAATAAGCCACGGCTCTAATAGAAAGAGAAGGAAATAATTTATTTGATTGACTAAAATTCCTTTTTACAAAACCAACATGTTAGATCTAAGCATCCAAATCTACTAACCTTTGTACATCCTTTAAACAACAAATTTTGAATAATAAAAACTACTAAACAGTCCCTTGGTGCCACGGTTTTGGGGAAGAAAATAGGAAACCAAATTTTGTTTCAATCAAAACTCTTGGTATATGATGAAATTGGTAGATCTAGAAGGTATGATTTCAAACCAAACCAAAATCAATTTTCTTTACTTTAAAACTCAAATAGACAAAAGCATAAAATCATAACAAATACAAGAGTAACAAGGATTTGAAACTTACTAAAAGATGATAGAAGATGTGCAAGCAAAGGAGAAGCAGAAGATGATAATCCAGGTTTATAACCTTCACTTTCTCACTCTAGATCTTAGCCTTCTCTCTCAAAGATTTTTCTCTCCAAAGCAACAATGGTGAAATGAAATTGAATTGAGTATTTGTAGAGACGGAGGCCACGATTTTGATGGGGAGAAAGGAGGAAAAATTTGTTCCCATTTCATTACAAACTAACTAATTAGTTAGAAACAAACTAGGCTAACTACCTACCATTTATCTCCTTAACCAATCAAAATTCTCCCTTGAAAAATGGTGGGCTACAAGCACATGGCTTGGCCCTAACTGGTCCAACACATAGCCGTCATCTTCCATGACAGGTTTCATCTTCAAAATATCTCGGTGTTGCGTTACCGATTAATCAAGTGTGCGATTAGTCACGTACGTTTGATTTTCTCGTACAAATTTCAAATAAACGCTACAGAAAATATACTATTATATTTTCTTGCATCTAAAAATCACCAAATAAATTTAATCACTCACAAATAATTCAAAGAACTTCCATTTCGAATTTCGTCAAAATCGAGTCCTATTAGGGGTTTTCGCCTGGTAAAATTTTACTCGAGGGTTCAAGTGCGACGAAACTTCGAAAATATTTTCGTCAAAAATTTAATCATGGCTTGGTAACATTATTTAAGCCTCAAATAAATTTATCTCTTGATTTAATTCAAACAATTGATTAAAAATAGTCAATTTCATACTAAATACGAAAAAAACAGACAAACTAACGACTACGTTTAACGACGAAAATTCATTAGAATACTTCGACGGGATTTGAACCATGAATTAATAATAAATATTAATTCTCAATTATCATTTTATCTTCATTCACCTTGATTAACGACAAAAGTACGCATCACCGCGTCACACTGAAAAGCCTACAGACAGTCTGTCGGTGATTTTAAAGCATTATAAAGTCATAAATACTTGGGGATTAAAAAAATATTATCCCTATGATATATTTTTCTTAGTATTTCTCATACTATAATGAAGACATAAATACTTTTTCCAAAATATAAAGTATTGTTTTCTTTCTGTCATTAATATGTACGACGCGTAAAATACTCCACATCGTTTGTAAATATTTCAATTAAATCTCTTGAGTAGAAAATTTACATAAAGCATACTTTGGTATACATAGTCAATTTAAATTTACTTTGATTTCGTATTTTTAGGATTAGTTCATATTAAATACAGTATACGTCTACACTGTCTGTTAATCTGAATTAATACTGAAACTACGAATTTGTCTAAAACAAGTCATTATAGTTCTTCATATTCTTCACAAGTTATCGAGATGATCAGTCTCTACGACTTATTCCGAAGAAGTCGAAAACTTTAATGATAAAAGAATTTTCATAAAAATTAGGGTGTTACATAAGAAAGCCAGTAATGACTTGGATGGACTACAATCTTCGGATGATAATGGAGGAACAAAAGCTAACGAGGCTGGAAATGATATTCGTGTTAATGGCCATTTTTTATTGGCAGGCCCTGGCTTCCAGGTCTGCCAGGGGCAATGAGTATTCTATGTTGAAACTACCAGGGCCTCGGTAACTCGATTGAACGTGAACACAAGAAGGGGGATTGAATTGTGTTGAAAACTTTTCGCAAACTTTTAGTTAAAAATACTTTAAAATAAGTTTGTCTGAAAAACGTTTATTACCGGAAGCTAGGAAATGGTCAGACGCTGAAGTAAAGTATATGAAAACTTGGTTTTCTTCGCAAGATAGAATTAAAGATAAAGCAGTAAAGAATGAGACACAGAGATTTATACTAGTTCTCCACCAAACTGGTAGCTACGTCTAGTCCCTTCGTTCCTGAAGGATTTTCACTATAATCAACCTGATTACAAATTCTTTAAGAGTATTCTACTGTCACAAACTTTAAAATACTCTTAACTTCTCAAAACGACTCAGTACGTTTGAGCCTTTGAGGAAACAAGCCTGTAACCAGGCAAAACAAATTTCACAAAGAAGTTTTGAATGCAAGCAAATAAGAAGTTTTGAATACAAGCAAATAACTCTCCACAAGAGAGGATGAAAAGATTAAGCTCAAAACAATTAGCTTTCTAAAAGAAAGAATAAGATGCTGGAGTTTAGTTCTAGTTCTCAGAAACTTGGCAAAGAAACTTGGTTGCTCACTTAAGTAACAACTTTAGCAGTACATATAGTTTCTAGCAGCCTTCTTCAATAAAGAGCTTGGAGTATTTATAGAGGTCCTTGAGAATATTGCCGTTTACAGAAATACACAGCTCCAAATCATTGAGTGAGGTAATTTTGAAATACACGTCCTTATTTTCCTTTTCAGAGAATTTCAGAATAGTACACTTTACCGTTTTTTACTATCTGCTTTTCAATCATTTGCATTGTATGAATTTTGTCTTATCCCAAAGGTGTCACCTTTGATTCCTCATACATCAAATTGAGCGCACAGAATCAAATTCGAATTTGGTTCCTGAATAGCTGAGGTAAAAGAGCAAAAAGAATAAATGTGACTAGCATGTGCTTCATTAATAAACCGGGTGCTCGCTCAGAATCCATAAGACGCTTTCTGCAAATGTGTATTCCATGTGTCTTAAGAAAAGCAACACCGGATGCTCGCTAAGTGCAAGTACAAGATGCTGAAGTGAACCGGATGCAGACACATAAGAGTATTCAACTTCTTGTGATTTTCTTCTTCTTGCTTGAGTGAGTTATAAAATATGAATGATTTTAATACCTACACACTTCAAGACTTTATCAGAAGTTAAATTGTTCTCACATAGATATTTGTTATCATCAAATTTAATGAGGGTCTAAACTTCTCAATCGTTTAGGTTACAACATCGAGTGTAGGTCTAGCTCTTCGTAACCTCATTTGGGTGCACTGACTGGACGTTATTTTCCTAATTGAAACATGGTTGCAAGCTAAAAAAATTGAATCTTTGAAGAATAGAATTAGTTTTGATAATTGTCTCGTTGTTGAACGGGAAGGGCGAGGTGGTGGCATAGTAGTGTTATGGAGAAACTCTATTGATTGCTCTGTTATTAACTACACCCTACACTATATTTATCTAGAAGTTTGAGATCCAGAGAAGGGTTGTTGGCGGCTCACTGGGTTCTATGGTCTACCTAGCAACTCATAGAAAAGAGAATCTTGGGACTTGCTCAGAAATCTTAATACTATGTCTTCGATACCCTCGTATATCATAGGAGATTCAATGATATTCTCTCCGCTGATGATAAATGCAGTCGAGCAGAGAGACCAAACTAGTTAATTAAAGGGTTTAGAGGAGCAGTTGAGGAATGCAATCTTGTTGATATTCCTATGGAAGGCTATCCTTTCACCTAGGCTAAAAGCAAAGACACAGAACAAGCGATAGAGAAACGTCTTGATAGGGAATTAGTAAATCTGGATTGTATGGACCGCTTCCCACAGGCTAGACTCCATAATTTGCTAGCCTCTGTCTTGGACCACGCTCCTCTACTTCTTAATACTAAAGTAGTGATCAAAACCAAATTTCATAGGCGCTTCAAATTTGAAAATGTGTGGCTCAAAGAGGAGGACTATTGGATCGAATAGTTGCTGAAACTTGGTGCAAGGAGGGTGCTGCAGATGTAATCTCCAGGTTGTATGTGTGCACTGAGGATCTAGAGGCGTGGGGTAAGAAATGCAAATCGAATTCTCAGGAGGACATTGCCGCCACAAAACATGATCTCGAAGTGTTACGGTCTCGTTCTGACGCGGAGGGTGTCCACTTATTCCAGGTAGCTCGTGAGGGAATCAATAAGTTGCCGGCCCAAGAAGAAGCCTTTTAGAGACAGCGTGCCAAGGCCTTTTGGTTTGAGAGTGGTGATTAGAATACCAAGTACTTCCATAGATCTGCTACACTGCACAAGCAGTGAAACCGTATCACATAGCTCTCCGATAGTAGTGGTCACATGGTTTCTACGCAGGCCGAGTTATGTGGTGTTGCTAGGAATTATTTTGAGGAGTTATTTCATGGACAACAAGGTGTGTATGATCCTATTATTAAAGCAATCCATCCATGTGAGGCTCCTGAGGACAACCAGATGCTTTGTGCACCTTTTTCTAAGGGTGAATTTCATGATGCCATCAACCAAATGCACCCGAATAAAGCTCCTGGCCCAGACGGGTTAAACCCAGCTTTCTACCAGGACTTTTGGGGTCTCTGTGGCCCTGAGATTGTTCATGCTTACTACAGCTAGCTAGAGTCAGGTTCATTTCCAGCTTGGCTCAATGATACTATTGTTGTCTTGATTCCTAAGTGCGACACTCTCAATCTATGAAGGACTTACGGCCAATCTCCTTTTGTAATGTTTTGTATAAAATTGTTTCTAAAGTCTTAACTAACAGGCTTAAGAAAATTTTACCCAAGTGCATTTCTGAGGAACAATCTGGCTTTGTAGCGAGCAGGTCCATCCTGGATAATGCTCTCATAGCCATTGAAACTATTCACTATATGAAGTGTAAGCAAGCAGGCAGGTTTGGTGAGGCAGCTTTGAAGTTGGACATTAGTAAAGCCTATGACCATATTGACTGGCGTTATTTGCGGGCCATTTTAATAAAAATGGGCTTTGATAGCAGGTGGATTGGTTGGATCATGCAATGTGTAGAGACAGTCACTTATTCTATTATTGTGAATCATGAGCCTGCGGTCCTATTGTTCCAGGGGGAGGTCTGTGGCAGGGAGACCCATTGTCCCCGTATCTTCTTATTCTTTATGCGGAGGGTCTCATGGCTCATTCACCAAGCAAAGCGTAGTGGGGACATCCAAGGAATTAAAGTGTGCAGAGCGCTTCAATTGTCTCACACCTCCTTTTTGCTGATGATTTTTGTTTTGTTTTTTAGGGCATGTGAGGAAGAAGTATCTAAAATGAAGAACATACTTCTTACCTATGAGTAAGCATAGGGACAAGCTCTTAATTTTTTAAAGTTCGAAATATTTTTTAGCAAGAATGTAGACCAAAATACTCGCTTTAGACTCGCTCAAAATCTTGGGGTCAATACCTGTCTTGGCATTGGGAAATATCTTGGCCTTCCATCCATCGTGGGTCAAAGTAAGAAGGATACTTTTTGGTATATCAGAGATAGGTCTGGCAACGGCTTTAGTCTTGGCATGGCAAGGCACTCTCTCGAGCGAGGAGAGAAATTCTTCAAAAGTCTGTTGTTCAAGCAATTCCAGTCTATGTTTTGAGCATCTATCTTCTGCCTCCCTCTCTAGCCGACGAGCTTGAGAAAATGATGAACTCTTTCTTGTGGGGTTCGAATGTGAATAATGGTGGTGGTATCAAGTGGCTCTCTTGGGAGAAGTTGACGTGTAGGAAAGCTCATAGGGGAATGGGATTTCGCCATCTAGGATCTTTTAATTTAGCAACGGTTGGGAAGCAAGAGTGGATACTTATGTCTAACCCCAATGCTCTAGTGTTGCGCCTATTGAAAGCTAGATACCACTGTCAAGGGTATTTCTTGGAGGCCGGTCTCGGCAATAGACTAAGTTACGCTTGGAGGAGCATTAGGAGCTCTTAGACATTACTAAAGGAAGGGTGTAGATAGGTGTTTGGAGATAGAACAAACATCCGGTCATGGACTCGACATGAGCATATGCGCTACTTTCCTATCCCACCGGATCCTTCTCTATTGAACTTGCGGGTCAGTCACTCTATCTCTCAGAATACCAAGCACTGGAATGAAGTATTAGTTAGGCAACATCTTACACATGATGAGGCCAAGGTAGTGCTACAGGTTCCTATTTTACTATCAGTAAGGGTGGATCGTTTGATTTGGGGACTGGATAACAAAGGTTTATTCACATTTAAATCCGCTTATAATTTTTGCATAAGCTGTTGCAGGCGGATCATTTGATGGTTCCTAGGGAATGGAATTTAATTTGGAATTTGAATGTTCCAACGAAAGTGAAAAGCTTCACTTAGAGGTCATGCAGAGGGTGTGTTCCAACACGAGTTCGGCTTCAATCTAAACAAGTTGATTGTCCGGCAACCTGTGTTATCTGCGATCATGACTGCGAGACTGAGTGGCATGCCTTCTTTGTTTGTTCAGACAGCGTGAGATGTTCGCGCACTGCTGATATGTGGTACACCATTGATCAGCTCATGCTGAATTGTGAGTTTGTGGCGGAATTAGTGTTCCGAGTCTTATCTGTTTTAGACACCCAAGGTAAAATGGACTTCACCATGATATTGTGGAGTTTATGGCTTAAGAGCAATGAAAAGCTATGGAATGCAAAGATGGAATTGGTCCCTGATGTTCTGTACCGTGCCAAGACATTCCTTGATTATTGGCTTCATGCTAGGGAGAGACACAGAGTGAATACGCAGCCTATGGAACTGCCTAAGTGGTCCAAACTGCCACCTGAGAGCATTAAGTGTAACATTGACGCTGCATTTTCGCTCAAACAAAATCTTACTAGCTATGGGTTATGTCTTTGCGAAGAGTCAGGAAATTTTTTGGAGGGCAAAACTGATTGGTTTGGCCCGTGTCTTCCAGTTAGAGAAGGGGAAGCTACAGCTCTTTTTGCAGCACTTCAATTGACGTGACTTGGGATTGGATCATATTATTTTTGAGCTTGACGCTAAAACAGTGGTGGAAAGCGTCAATAATAATAGTGAGGATGCGTCAGAGTTGGTTCCATAATCTCAGCTTGTAGAAAAGCTCTTTTAAGTAGACAAAATTGCTCAATTAATTTTGTAAAGCTGCAAGTAAATACTGTTGCTCATGCCTTAGCAAAGGCAGCTGTGTCTATGTCTTGTTGCTATAGTTTTTATTTCATTCCTGAATGTGTTAACTACTATTATTACTAATGAAATGACATAAACTTGCTCTTGTCAAAAAAAAAATAATAAAGTAATAAAATTTAGAACACGCACACTATATTTTAAAAAAATTATATATTTAAAATTTATAGTAATGTAAAATTTTTGTCTGATATGTATGTACGTACGTATAATTTTTGTCTGCATGATTAGAGGTGAGCACATGGGACGGAGCCAGCTCTTTAAATTCGGAGGGCAGAAGTCCTTATACCTAAGAAGGGTCCAAATTAAAAACGACATTATATTTATATTACCAGAAACTGTAAACGAGTGAGTGAGTGTTATATAGACAGCTTGTGCAAAATTCACTTAATAAATTAATATGAAATTATTGTTTTTTAAAATAGAATAAATATATTCATGAAAATGTAGACTTTAAAGGATTAAATAAGAATTACAACATACTCTTTTTCCTTTGGGGACAACAATTACCACAATCTTTAACGCAAAGATCTACTGCGTAACTGTTTTTGCTTTTGACGAATGGATGTCTTCAATATGTTTAAAACAAAATATGAACGTATTTATAGTGACTAAGCTAAACAAATAAAAACATGGAAGTCGATCTTTTTTTTTTTAAAGAGAAGTACAACGTGCATAAGAAATCTATTAAAAAATAATAAACCATGGATGGAAAGCTTTTATTACAATTTTTAATATTGTAACCGGTAGTTGATAGTAGACATGGCAACAAAACTGAACCCATGATCCACCCGAACCTGGCCCCGATTTTGATTTTGAAAAACCCGATTGACTGCCGCTCGTTCGAAGTTTTCCCCGCTTTATAAAGTCGGGCTCGGGGGCGGGTCTGGGATTGTTAATACCCGTCCCGAACCCGAGCCCGCCCCGCTGTTGCACAATTACCAAATTACCCTTATATATATATATATATAATATTAAGGGATTATTGAAATTGAAACCCTAGTTTCTTAACAGGCAGCAGGCCAGCAGCCTATCTTCGTTTCCTTTCCCTTCGCGTTTTTCCCCTCTTCCCGAATCTTCAACACCTATCTTCGTTGCAGCAGGCAGAAGGCGACCAACCAACACAGGCGAGTGGGCGACCAACCAACACAGAGGCATCTTCCTTTCTCGCTGCTTCTCAAACACCAGTATCATTTGTATGATGCTTGCAGATTTGTTTTGCTAACATGATTAATTTATGCATGATGCAGATTTGCTTGCAGATTTTTTTTTGCAGATTTGTTTTGCAGATTTGTTTTGCAGATTTGCTTGCAGATTTCAAACACCAAGATCGCTGCAGATTTGTTTTGCGTGATTTGCTTCTCAAACACCAAAGATCTTCGTAACCTCCTTCTAAAAATTATTAAATTAGAGAATATTTGTTTGAAATAAAAACTGCAGACTCGCCCTCCCTTAGGCTTGGCACCATGGCAAAATCCAAATGTCTTTTTCATATTAAATCGACCGATGTGATTAGCAGAAAATTAAGTACTCGCTTATCTTTTCTTGCTGCAAATAGTGAAATCTACTCTTGCTTATTGGACAATTATGAGAAAATTATTTATTTGTTTCTGCTACAAATGCTGATCACTACTCATGCTTATCCTCCCTTTCCCTTCAAAATCCAGAATTATAAAATGCTTTGGTTACACATATATATACTTAATTTGTAGAAAGATCTTTTGTTTACTGCTATTCTTGCTTTTAGACCTGTTTAATTGAGTCTATTTTATTGCTTGCAAAATTTTCTAGGTCTTTGATGTCTTTGATGAAAGAAAGAATGGCGTTATAGAATTTGAGGAGTTTGTGCATGCTCTTGGTGTCTTTGATGAAAAAAAGAATGGCGTTATAAATTTTTTTTTCCTTTGCTTTTTTGTTCACTACAGAAATAGATCTAAAAATCTGCTATCATGTTAGAATCTTGATGGCAGAATTGCTATAATTATGGCCTTATTATGGTTGCAAGTATGGAGATTTATCATAAAGCAATTATATTTTTCAAAGCTCCCTTTTGAAGAAAAAAGATGGCACAGGGGACAATTATGAAACGGGGATAATCAGAATGTAAGTAGGAAAACTTTGAATTTGTGCATTGATTATTATCTTTCCTTTAAGTTCTTTATCTCCCACTAGTAGAAACATTAGATGCTATAACTACTTTGACTGAAATTCCTTTCCATGACAAGACATGTGAACTTTATCAAGATCAGTTTGAACAAAAGACTACGCTTGTGCTTGAATATTATTAAGACAAATTGTATCAAGTTAACACTTCGGATGAAATTAAGGTGGTCAAACAATTGTGTTATGATTTGGTTTCGATTATCACTTGAAATTGAATCAAGCCTCTGGTGGTGACTCCCAATGTTGGATGCTAGTAATGTTGCTAGTGATTCTTTAAGAGACTATGATGCATATATCATGAGGAAAAAAAGAGCTAAGACTTCATTTGTTAAAACTGAGTTGGATCATTATTTAGAGGAGGATGTTTTACCAAGAAGTGCAGATTTTGATATTTTAATGTGGTGGAAGTTGAATGGCATCAAGTATCCAACACTCCAAGCAATTGCAAAGGATGTCTTAGCGATTCCTGTTTCTACCGTAGCTTCGAATCAAGCATTCAAAGACTAGCGGTAATATCTTAAGTCCTCATCGTAGTCGACTTCATTGGACTACTTTAGAGGCCTTGATGTGTTCCAGAAGTTGGTTATGGAGTGCTGAGAATGGATGTAAGTTTCAAATAAAAATTCTTTCAAATATCTTATGAAATGACAAATTAAGTTTGTATATCTTAACTGATTCTTTATATTGTATCAGATTTTATATTCATAGGTGGTTCTAATTCTAAAGTAGGCAACGATTTTACTACTTTACTCAACGAAATGGAGTCCGATAATGAAGGTGTTATTTTATCTATTTTATTTACTTTACATTTTATGAAGCTTAATGTTTATAATTTAACTTTCGTTTTTTCTTTATACAGTGAATTGGTTAGTGGTGTTACCTCCTTGTTGAAGAGGATTGTTAGTTGCCTTGATATTTGACAAATTGAAACGTCGAATTTGAATCAGAAGAATGCCAATTTGTATCATTGCTTGGTGTTTATATGTTGGGTTGGAATGTATTTTGTAATTGTTACTTGCTTCCCTTGCTGGTGATGCTTTAATTTGTAATTTGTGATGTACTTTGTTGTAGTTGTTTTGTTTGGATAATTTGTAATTTATGTCTGTTTCGAAGCATGTTTATGCGATTGCCTTCTTCTATTGATTCAGCAAATTAAAATGTTTTTTTGTCAAAAAAAATACAAATTAAAATGTTATTACAATTTTTTTTGAATAATAAGACTATAATTTTTGAGCGGGGGCGGGGGCGGGGCGGGGAAACCCGACCCCCGTCAGGGCCGGGGATGGGGCCCCATTTTTCAGCCCTACGGGATCGGGGCGGGTTCGGCTTTTTCCTGGGGCGGGGCGGGCGGGAAGGCAAAACCGCTTCAACCGCCCGTTGCCATGCCTAGTTGATAGGGGTGTTCAAATCCAAAACAATCCAAAGAAAAATCGCAAACCGATCGAAAAAAATCAAAAACCGCAAAAAACCAATATTTTTTGGATTTGTCTGGACCACTTTTTTCATCAACCGTGCGGTTCGGTTCTGTTTGCAGTTGGCTTACCTAGAACCGAACCGCATATTATTAAAATAGTAAGTTCAAAGAGAATTTGAAGTAAATTCACTCTTCCAATCCACTCTTTAAATATTTACCAAACTGGAACTTAACCAAACCAAAGTAAATCTACTCTTAAAATATTTAAAAAAATTAATTCTTTAAAAAAATTAACTCTAACTATGTTATTTGAAGTCATATAAACAACTAATATGTAATGTTCGACAAAAAATAAAAACCGAATCATCCGATTCAATCGAAACCACATTTAATCAGATTGGATTGATTTGGATTTTTTTAAGGAAGTCATCCAAACCAAATCGAACTGCATGTCATATTAATCTTTGGATCAGATGACTTTTTGCTTCAAAATTGAACCAAACCACACCGTGAACACCCTTAATTGACATGCACCTCCCCTCACCAATGTGTCATCTATTGCACACCAATGACATTTTCTTAGAAGTTACTAGGGGCTTTGGCCACTGTAAGCCAACAAATAGGTCCGTCCCTAGTGGCATGGATACAGATCAACCCACGAACCCAACCTAGAAAATTCGGGTTGGTTCAGGTCATTGGGCTAGGTTTGGGTCTAAAGATTGTCAATTCACGCAACCCAACTCAACACACTGTAAATGGACGTGTATCTTTTTTTTTTTTTACTTACTAAGTGAACACTTGTGTGTATACTATACGAAGTGTTTTCCCCTTTAAACCAAGGTGAATGTTGCGATGTGTATATGAAATATAAAATATATTATGAAATATGAAATAATGCTACTCGGCAAACGTTATATATTATGAAATATGAAATGTTACATAACTTATTTATTGTTTTTTTAATTAGACTAGGTAAATGTTGGATAAATGAATATTTAAGGCCTTGATAATGGTTTTCTTCTTCAAATACATTTGTTTCTATTTTTACGAAAATTTTTTAAAAGATAAAACTCGACCACCCGACCCAAACCAACCCAAATGATATTGGGTGGGTTGGTACGGGTTACGTAAAAAATTTCGACTAAACCGACCTAACCCATATATTTTTAATTGGGTTGGGTATTTAAAAACTCCAAAACCTACCCAACCCAACCCAACCCATATCCATGCCTTTGGTGACGGTTGGGTCGTTCCCTCCATGTCTTGGTTGTTGGGCAGCTCAATTATCCTGACTGGGTTATTGGCGTATCCGAGTCCATAGCATGTGCGATCCAAAAGCACCCCGACACCCACCTACCACCGGGGCAATGAGCCACTCTTAGGGTACGTTGAGATGGATATTCTGGATGGACGACAGGCTATATCCTATCCTCAGTCGACGGGGTAGGGACAACATAGGTAGGCCTGGTGGGGCCGCTGAGAAGGAGTTGTTGATGATAGAATGGCCATATGCATATGGAGAGTATTAGGATCCGCATGAGAGTGGGAATCGGGAATCATCGACATTATGATCCTTAGTCTAGACTATGATCCAGTATATGAGAATAACCTTTGGAGATGGGTTTCTTGTGTGCTATTCTATATTAGTAGCTATGCTATCTATTCCCTAGTAAGTAGTATTTAGATAACTTCGCATCTCCCTTCTTTCTCTGCTTGTATGTGCTGGATGATGGTCGTAGCAGGCGGGAGAGGATCTTACAAAGCACGGGTACTGTGAAGGAGTTGTCCATCAGAATAGGTTGGTTATGGCCAGTAAGTCATTGTGTGTTACTATTTGTGTCGTTTGTCACTGCACCCACATAAGCCTGGGGTATAATAAACCTACAGATGACCTGTTATACACTGACACACTTTATGTGTATATAAGCTATAATAGAGTATTTTCCACTATTCCGCTATAGTGCATATTATGACGATATCAGAGTATTTTCTTATAAATAATAGATTAAAGAGATGATTATAATTGAACCTTGATCATTGGGTAGTCTCACTTATTAATATCAGAATTAAAAAGATGATTGTATGTTAAATGCTTAACTTGTTTGAAGGGGTTACCGGTTAGTAACCCCATGATTGATGTTGGTCATGGGTTGTGACCAATGATTGTGTATGATTAGAATTGTATGGTTGTTTTTATTTATTGGTCAAGAGTTTGTGGCCAATTGGTGGATTGATATCCAACTTGTTTGTTGAATGTCGTGTGTTTGGAAGCTCATTGCAGGTTTTAGACGTAGTAGATTCCGTTGCTATCTAGTCGTTTGGGTGTCAACTCCACGTTTCTATGGTGGCACTCATCGATGTTTCACTGATGGAGGGGACCCCATTGATCGTTAGTATCGATTCAAGAATAACGGGTTACTATGACGGCACTTGTCGATGTTTCGCTGATTGAAGGGACCCCATGGATCGTTAGAACGCCGTCTACATATGAGTTACTATGGTGGCACTCGTCGACGTTTCACTGATGGGGGGATCCCATGGCTCGATGGCATCATTTACGAATGTTGAGGATGCTCCCATTCACTCACTTGAAAAGGAAAAGGATCCTGAAGTTACGATGAAGTAGTTGTAGACTTGTGTTACTAAAACGTTTGTTTGCCGGTTGACGCAGCGTTTTATTTTGCCTATGCTGTTGTCTTTTCATTTGAGTATGACTTCTCACCCCTCTGTGTTTTGTGGCTACTTGTATACCCCATGTATGAGTAAATGGTAAGTTTGCAGGCGATGAAATGGATGTTGAGGAGTAGACTTTATGTTTCTGCTTAGCTTAGGAGTATTTATGTTTAAGTTGTTGTTTATTTCCGATGTAAAACTAAAGGTTAAGATCTGAGATATGTGACATCGAGGTTATCGTTTATTTCCCAATTTGTTTTATGATTTATTCTGCAAATGAATTTTATTTAGTGAACTACTATTCCGTTAAAGATTTGTATAAACCCGTAGTTTATTAGTATTTTCATGCGTTACTCATAAACTTTTTGTACGACAGAATAGTAGGGTCAGAATAATCACCTCCCTTAAAATACTAATTTCAGACCTCGTTGTACTAATCTTAGCGGGAAAGGAAACAAGATGTTTACCTGGAAATTGAGTTGATGAAAAATAAGAGAACTTGAAGGTCGGCAAACTCCGGGAGGAAGAAACAACTGCAAGGGATCAAAGAAACACAACTCACTCTGAAACTGGAAGACAGAATGCAAGGGATCGAAGAAGATGAAGAGGGGTAATGACCTATTTATAGTACTTAAAGAGGTAAAACGATCAACGAATACCAAAGAAAGAGTACCAAGCGCGCCTCTAAGCGAAGCCTAACGATCGAGGGGTGCTAATCATATCATGACTGGTAGGCTACCCACTGAGTAGACCATAATCATCACGCTGACTCGGGAATCTGAGATATGTATATTCAAAGACGACGAATAGACAAAATGACCTAAAATTTTAAAAAAATACGCCTTTCCACATGCCCCAATTTATAAAAAAACACGCCCACACGTGGAACATCTCTGCAATTATGTGTCAAAGTCGCGACATTGTGACCTTGCAAGAGTTTAGTGACCTCAAAGTGCTTACAAGTCCCTGTTGTGCCGTCACAAGCCACCTCCGACTTGAGGAGCAATTGTTTCGGACTGGGCCAAGGCCCAATCCGAATTAGGATTATCTAATAGGCCCGCATGAGAATTGAGTACCAGAGAAGCCATTGCTTTATCACTAAGAGATCAATCCAACGGTGATCCGCACATCACGCCCCATCCTGCGCCAGGTCATTGCACCTTCAAACGGTTTTCCCGCCAAAAACCACTTCACCACCTTTCCTATATAAAGAGATCTGCTTCTTTGGGTTGATGTATACTTCATTTCTTACCTCTCACCTCCAGGCTGAAGCTAACTTTGGCATCAGAGTGTTTGCAGGTACCACACCGCCTGCGACATCGTCGTGCTCCGCCATGAACTCCACCCTCGATGCCTCGCTCTAGCCATATCCGAGATCCACCTCGAATCAAAGGTTTTTTTTTTCAATTTTGTTTTTTTGCTCTCATTTTCGTTTTCTCACTCTCGTTGGGATGAGAGGTCCAAAGAACATGTATAAACCAACATAGTTTTAATAGCAACTAGATTGTCTTAAAATTGAAAAATGGGTTAGCTTAGCAATGAAAACTCTGACACTTTAAGTTGAGAATTTGAAGTTCCTGGATTTCTTCTTCAAGATCTTATTTTCCCTAGTGTGATAGTGTGAAACAAAATGTAACAACGAATAGCAAGTAAAAATGAACCGCTATTTAGAGTAGCATAGGGAAACAATAGCCTAACTCCCAATGGGCTTTCTTTTGGCCTTCTATTCTATCCAGCCGTTTAAGATACAAATCTCTGTTGGAGGGAGAAGCAACACAAAAGTTCAGCATTAGACATTACTTGTGAGAACACTACTCGCCCCGGTTGCTACAAAACCCTCCATGTATCCTTTTTTCCAATTTAACCTTGTCTGGAAAGGCGCATCCGAACAGGATTTGTCCGGAAGAACTAATCCGGACAAATCACTAATCAAAATTTAAAAAACAACCCTTCCCTCTTCTCCATCATTTCTCCCTTATCCTTCACTCAAAATCCTTCAACTCTCTCATTTCTCTCTCACGATATACTCTTCATTTCTCATTCTCAATACTCATTTCTCTTCCTTTTCAACAAAATCACAAGGTAGTTTCTCCCCCTCACTTTTTTTTAGCTTTTCCCTTTTCGTTTTGTTTGTGTTTTTTATGTTGAGGTTATTTGTATTTTCAACATATAAAGCTACATCTGGAAGCACGCATCTAGACGCACCCAGTATGTGCTAACCGATCCAAAGTCGGATGCATGCACGGATGCCGGATTATGGCAGGATTGGCTTATGAGTTCTGATTATGCCTATCCAGCCATTTAAGATACAAATCTCTGTTGGAGACTTGGATAGAGAAGCAACACGAAAGATCAACATTAAATACTCCTTATGATTCTTGGAGTTTGGAGTTTGTGCAGGTCCTAAAGTACTCCTTATTCATTTCTATTTCATATCTACATTGCATATGAGGAGTGTCAAGTTCACAATTTTGTTAGCACAACTTCACGTTTATCAGCCTTTCATGGACTTATAGCAAATGCAGATTCTCAACTCAAACAAAGGCCAAGCATGCACTTCACAAAGAAGCAAGCATAATAAAATATGAGTAAGGCAAGTAGCATCTTCATAATCATTACAAACCCCCCTTGAGAAAAATTAGTTCACTTGCAAAATTTCTGAATTTAAAATAGAGAATAGTAGAATACCAGGGATGATTTTACCTTCACCATTAGTGCTACAATCATTCCCTAAATGGAAGCATGTGGTGCTTTGAAATGCTTTTAAGTCTTTCAAAAGAATATTTAGCATTCCAAATGCTTCTCTTTAAACCGTTCATATTAGTCCCTGAATGCTTAACATACAAATGCCCAAAATTTAAACTTGTCTCTCCTCTGCAATGAATGCCATTATAATTTAAGAGTTAGAACTTAAAGCAAAGGAAAAATTAGCAAATATTTTTTACATTGTGAAGGAACAGCTGAATGCCATATCATTTATCATTACTCATCACCATAATGTTGTTGGTGTGAGCTGTCAATATTAGCTGTCAATATTAGAAAAAATCAGATATTCTTCATTATTAAAATCCCTCCATTTAAGGGTCAATTGGGATATTAGCCTAGAATAGTTTCCTATTTTTACTCCTCTGTACAGTTATATATTTGGGTCTCTGTATCAACCAACATTCATTCAGTGAAATAGAAATTGGATCCTTCCTTCTGACATGGTATCAAAGCAGAGATCTTAGGGTTTCTGCTCTGCTCCTGGCGGCGATTCTTATCAGCGACGCGAACAGCATCTTCCCGGCACCGGCAACGCGAACGTCGGCATCCCTCAGTGAGGCGACTCAGGCGACGAACGACGACTCCTACACTAGCAACCATGACCGAAAAAGAAGATGAAGTGCAATCTAGTAGGAACAAGGAGAAAGAAGATGATGTACAGACAATCCTAGAAGATTTGACTTCAAGGATGACACAAGTCTTGACTCAGAACCAGATGCAGACCCACACACCGAACGACGACCCTTCCGCAGCGCAGATCGGCATAAAGTTGGATGGCTTCAACTATGCTCTGTGGTCCAAATTGTTGAGATGTATATCTCTGGCAAAGACAAGTTGGGATATATCAATGGAGATCTCCCACAACCTTCATCAACAGACCCAAGTTTTCAGAAATGGAGAACTGAAAACGCGATTGTGAAGGGGTGGTTAATCAACTCCATGGACACATCTCTGATTGGCAATTTCATTCGATTTCCAACTGCAAAGATGGTATGGGATTCTATTGCTACAACTTATTTTGATGGTTCTGACACATCTCAAGTATATGATCTCAAAAGGCAGGTGACCAAAATAAAACAGGCTGGAGGATCCATAGAAAAATATTACAATGATCTTCAAGGCTTGTGGAGGGAAATTGATTTTCGTCGTCCCAACCCAATGATGTGCCCGACTAATATACAAAAATATAGCTCAATCATACAAGAAGATCGAGTGTATGTTTTTCTCGATGGGTTGGATGACCGGCTAGGTAAAATTCGAAGTGATGTACTACAGATACAACCATTTCCTACTGTTGAACAGGCCTATGCTCATGTGAGAAGGGAAGACATTAGACAGGCAGTAATGATAACAGGAGCAGAGAACAGTGCTGGTGCTGTCATGGCCTCTAGAGGAGTCAAGATTGGAAAACAACCACTGCCTTCACTTTTTATGTCTCCCTCCAGTGAGGGTAGAAAGCCAAATGGAGCCCCTAAGACCAAGGTACAAGCAGAAGGTGGAGGATGCACTCATTGTGGAAAGTTGAAACATACTCGTGAAACATGTTTCAAGTTACAGGGGTACCCAGAATGGTGGAACGAATTCAAGGCACGAAAACAACATGAAGCAACTGCTAATGGAGGGTCTGGTCGAGCTGCATTAGTGAATTCAGAGCCTCAGTTATCTTTCATTTCATCTATAGAATCTCAAAACATTGAAAAGATACATAGTGAACAAGGTAACTGTGGTTATGCATTCCTTAATTCTAACCTGGGTAATGATAGTGGCTGGATAATTGACTCAGGAGCAACTGACCACATGACCTTTGATCCGAACGAATTTGTCAAAATCACTCCACCAAGGCGGACTAGTGTTGCTAATGCTAATGGGGTCACATATCCAGTTACAGGGGCTGGAACTGTTTCTTTATCACCCTCGCTTTCTTTGTCCAACACTTTACTAGTTCCATCACTCTCAAATAAATTGATATCTGTAAGTCAAGTCACTGAAGATTTAAATTGTGTTGCACTAATTTATCCTTCATTTTGTCTTCTTCAGGATATTCTCACCAAGGAGATCATTAGGCGTGGTACTAAGAGAAGGGGGTTATATTACATGGATGATTTCAGTTCTGGAAGAGCTAATAATATGCACCACACAACCAGTGTTAAGGAAAGACAAATTTGGCTATGGCATCATCGCTTGGGGCATCCGTCTTTTGGTTATATGAAGCATTTTTTCCCTGATTTATTTTCACATTTACACGATACAGACCTGAAATGTGATACTTGTATCTTATCCAAAAGTCATCGTGTATCTTATCCAACAAGCTTTAATAAAAGTAATATTCCCTTTGCATTGATTCACTCTGATGTTTGGGGGCCTTGCCCGGTAGCTACTTCTTCTGGCATTCGTTGGTTTGTGATATTTGTGGATGATTGCACTCGAATGACTTGGTTATATACGTTACACCATAAAGATGATGTCTTTAATGTTTTTCAATCATTTCATGCAATGATTAAGACACAATTTTCAGCTAAACTTCAGATTCTTCGTTCTGACAATGGTGGAGAATATTTCAACAAGGAATTTCAAGCTTATTTCCAACTTCATGGACTTATTCATGAAACTTCTTGTGCTCACACACCACAGCAAAACGGGGTTGCAGAACGGAAGCATCGACATATCCTAGAAACAGCCCGTGCTCTCCTGATTGGTGCCCATATGCCTCGTAGTTATTGGACTGATGCAATAGCTACCGCTGTACATTTGATAAACCGTATGCCTTCCAAACTATTGAATTTTAAGACTCCAATGCAAGCTCTTTCTGAACATGTTCCATTACCTACTTTGATGATCCCTCCATGAGTTTTTGGATGTGTTGCCTTCGTTCATCTACATAAAAATCAACGCACTAAACTTGATCCTTGTGCTGTTCGATGTGTCTTTCTAGGATATGGCCCCCATAAGAAGGGATATCGTTGCTACAATCCAACAACCAAACGGACCTACATCACCATGGATGTCACCTTTGTGGAATCTGAATATTTCTTTTCTTCTTCACCCTTATCCACTTCTCCTCTTCAGGGGGAGATACAAGATGAAGAGCAAAATTGGGTAAATCTGCCAGCATTTGAAGCTGACCCTATAAGTGAAGAAATGAGGGCAGATGCGCCAGTTTTTTAGGCTGAACTTACGATGACTGATGAAGAACAGAGAAAAGGGAATGATTGTAGTATGATACAAGTTGCTGAACCTGAAGCTAAAACTGAAAATGAGCCAAATCATAGATCCCCTTACTCTCTAGTACATGACGACCCATCTCCTGAGAATTATCCTGAGGTAAGTATTCCAACTACACTTCCTTGTATCAATGATTTAGATACATCTGTTGGTTATAACTTACCTGTTAGACAGAATCGTGGTAAGCCACCTAAGCGGTACTCTCCAGATGTTGAGAAGAAAAAGTCAAAATATCCAATTGCAAATTATGTATCTACTCAAAAATTATCAGAACCCTTGAAAGCATTTGTGCATACTTTGTCCTCTTGTCATGTTCCTAGTGGAATACAAGAAGCATTAACAGATCCAAAGTGGGTGCAAGCTATTAAAGAGGAAATGGATGCCTTACAAAAGAATGAAACATGGAGTCTAGTTTCATTACCGAAAGGAAAAAAAACAGTAGGGTGCAAATGGGTTTTTTCTGTTAAGCACAAAGCAGATGGATCCATTGAAAGGTACAAGGCGAGACTTGTGGCAAGAGGGTACACCCAAACATATGGTGTGGATTATCAAGAAACTTTCTCACCAGTGGCAAAACTCAATATTGTTCGTGTTTTGTTGTCATTAGCAGCGAATCTAGACTGCCCATTGCATCAATTTGACGTGAAAAATGCATTCCTTCATGGAGATCTCGAAGAAGAAGTCTACATGGATATTCCACCAGGGTACAACACATCTTCAAAGGCTGAAGTAGTGTGTAAGTTACAGCGAGCATTATACGGGCTAAAACAATCACCCCGTGCTTGGTTCGGTCGATTTGTTTCAGCTATGAGAAAATACGGTTTTAAACAGAGTAATTCAGATCATACTCTATTTTTGAAACACCGTTTGGGAAAGGTAACAGCCTTAATAATATATGTGGATGACATGATTATTACAGGGGATGATATAGAAGAAATCTCAAGACTCCAAGAACAATTGGCAACTGAATTTGAGATGAAGAATCTTGGAGGACTTAAATATTTCTTGGGCATTGAGGTAGCCAAAACAAAACAAGGTATCTCTCTTTCTCAAAGAAGATATGTGCTGGATTTGTTATCTGAAGCTGGATTGTTGGATTGTAAACCTGTTGACACTCCCATTGTTCAAAATCATAACCCTGGAAAGTGTACAACTCAGATTCCAGCCAATAAAGAAAGATACCAGAGACTAGTAGGCAAGTTGATTTACTTATCTGATACTCGCCCAGATATTGCATATGCGGTGACCATAGTAAGTCAATTTATGCATTGCCCTAGTGAAGACCATATGAGTGCAGTTATCCGGATTCTTCGTTATTTAAAGTCCTCTCCTGGGAAAGGACTTATGTTCTCCAAGAATAATCACCTAAACATTGATGGATACACTGATGCAGACTGGGCAGGTGATGCTTATGACAGGAAGTCCACATCAGGTTACTTCACATTTGTAGGAGGTAATCTAGTCTCATGGAAGAGTAAGAAGCAAAAGGTAGTGGCATTATCAAGTGCTGAGGCTGAGTTTAGAGGAATGTCTAAGGGTCTTTGTGAACTACTTTGGCTTAGAAGATTGCTTACTGAAATTGGCTTTCCTCCTAGTGTTGAAATGAATCTGTTTTGTGATAATAAGGCTGCTATTGCTATCTCCCACAACCCAGTGCAACACGATCGTACTAAACACGTGGAGGTGGATCGACATTTCATCAAGGAAAACCTTGAAGCAAAAATAGTTAGATTTCCTTTTGTTAAATCTGAAAATCAGTTGGCAGACATGCTCACAAAGGCAGTCTCTAGCAAGGTTTTCCATAGCTCACTTGACAAGTTGGGCATTGGTGATATCTTTGCACCAACTTGAGGGGGGGTGTTGGTGTGAGCTGTCAATATTAGCTGTCAATATTAGAAAAAAATCAGATATTCTTCATTATTAAAATCCCTCCATTTAAGGGTCAATTGGGATATTAGCCTAGAATAGTTTCCTATTTTTACTCCTCTGTACAGTTATATATTTGGGTCTCTGTATCAACCAATATTCATTCAGTGAAATAGAAATTGGATCCTTCCTTTTGACAAATGTTAGAATGTAAATATAGCAAAAGTTAGGGTGAAGAAAAAGGGTGATGGACTAAAGTTTAAGATCATAACCAGAAATCTAATCAGGGTCATACATATAGTATCGAGCTCCAATCTCTTTCCTGTTCCATTATTTTATTAGCCAATGAATATGAATCAGTTGTAGGCTAATGCTTATGAAATGAAAACGGAAGCAGATGAGGATAAGATTAGTGCTTATGAACAAAAACTCATTATGATTTAAGCATGCAGTGCCTAAACCATTTTTTCAGCACTAGTGTTGATAACAAGCTCCTGGTCTATGAATGTAAGCATAAGGGATAAAAGGACATTGGATCAGAAAAAATATTGGCATGCCTCTTTCTCAAGAGGACATCTGAACAAAATGAATGCCAAAATAGCCTTCACAAAAATAGATATCTGATTGGGGAGGGTGGAGATGGTGAAGCCCTTCAAAGTATTTGGTGAGGATGCAAAAATAGGATAGTAACTTCTTCTATGCAGGCCGGCTTATACAGCAACACAGTAATCATCAAAGAATAGAATAAAACAAGATTCAGCTTATGCAGGCTGACAACTATTTAAGGATTACTATAGTATAGCAACATGGTATGGTAGCAATCGAGAATCAATTCACTGATATATTTAGTGTTATGAGTACATTTTCATGTTAATCATAGTTAGTTAGAAGGTGGTTAAAGGGATAATTGATTCAGTTATTTCCCAACTGATTTGGTTGATGTATAAAAACCATGTAATTGCTTTCATCAATGGAAGTTGAGATCATTCGCCTCATTCACTATATTATTTAGTGCCGTTAACTATCCATTCCATTTCTATATCTATATAACTAACAACAATAAACTTTTGGCTCACCAACAAAATACCAACATCTATAGTTGTATCTGATAGTTATTAATACTCTAAGTAGTAACAAAGTTGATAGGTCTTTCTAAAACCAAAAAGCAGATGGACATAGATTAGTAGCAAAGTCCCACAAATTTGTTGCTATTTGCTTGTGACTGTCATACAGTCTAGGTCCTTCAAAATGATTTGATGAAAAATCAATGGCTATGAAGACTGTCAGAATTTTAACAGTCTCCATCGGTTGACCTTTGTTGAAAATTGTCACGATGTCCTGATAATATCCACTGGCATCCGTGTGAATAAAGTCTGATACATAATGATCTTTGTCATTCATCTTTATCCCAGGTTGTGAAATATTTTCCTGCTAGTTTGCCACTAAAATTGTTGACAGCGATGTCCACAATTTGAATCATTTGCCAAGGCTCATTTGCATCTAAACATCTTATGGAACCTTGAAATTTGTTCTTCCGCATAACAAGGACACAAAGTGTGGATATCTTATTCAAAAAGCATGGAAAGCCACCAACCATTTGATTTGTTCCAATGTTCAATACCTCTAATGTGGTGCAGTGGGCAAGAGACTTGGGAATTGGACCATGTAACAGATTCTTGTGGAGGTTCAAAGTCCTTGAAGCACAAGAAACTGGAAACATATCTGAGATTTGGCCTATGAGATTGTTCTTCCTCAAATTTAATACCTCAAGGGTCTTGGTCATTGTCATTAGACATGAGGGAATTTTTCCAGAAATGTTATTAATGGATCAAGCACCTGAAGCATTGAGGCACTACAAAGGGAATCAGGGATGCTTCCATGTAAAGTATTATTTGAAATAGAGATAAAACTTATGAAAGACATGTAATTACCAATATCTTGTGGGATAACAGAGCTAAATTTATTCATCGAGTAATCCAAATATTTAGCATATTTAAGAAAAACAGGTATTGGCCCCTGCAGTTGATTGTTGTGAAGTTCAAGGCTTGTCAAGTTGGAAGAAATATTTTGCAAAGGTCCTTCTAAATCAGTCAGCAAATTGTGAGAAATATCAAGAACCCTAACATTTTGTAGCTTCCAAATCCAATTGGGCACTATTCCTTGAATCTGGTTATGTGAAAGGTTTAGGAAGGCCAATGTGGATTGGTTTATCAAGAAACCAGGGAAAATTTTCAAGTTGCAGGATGCCATATTTAGAGTGCGGATGTTGGGAAAGGAAGCTGGGTCAGTATTTGTCATATTCACATCAACTGATAAGTTGTTGTATGAAAGGTCTAGTACTGTAAGGTTAGAAAGTGAACTGAGCTGGAAGATAAACGTTAGAAAAGGGCCTGATAGATTATTGTTCCTTAAATCAAGGCGTCTTAATATAGAGGAAGACACATTTATGAGTTCGTCTAGTTTACTAAACTTGTTGAATGAAAGCTTAATATTGTCCAGTAATGGGAGCAAGGTTTTAAAAAACGGCCCGTTTTACAGAAAACGGCCGTGATAAAACGGTAACGGTGGCCTCCGAAACCGTTACAGGACGAAATCACGGTGGGAATAAAATTCACATGTAACGGACGCGACGAAACGGCGTTGCGGCCGCGACGGCCGTGACAAAACGCCGTTCACGAACATAACACACAAACAGACAATTTCACTTCCAGAATTCCGTTTTCAGCCCAAAAATGAGGTATAAAAAGGCAAAATCGTTTCTGAATCTCATCTAAAAACCCTAACCTCGTTTCTCCTTGCCTCTCTGTTGCTCTCTCGCGATCTCTGTCTCTGTTGCTCACTTGATCTCGCCGTCTTGCGTCGCCGCGGACTGTCTCACGTCGCCGGCCGCGCTCCCGCCGCTTCGTTCCTGCTCACGGCAGCTTCGATCTCTTCTGATCTGAGTCCTTCTCATCTCTGTTGTCACAAACTCAAACAGGGGAAGGGATTGAGAGGGAGGGGTGAGCCGTGAAGATGGTGAGGGAGAGGAAAACAGAAATTTTAGAGGGAGGGAGGTGGAAGATGGAGGCCGAGGCGAGGAGGAGGAGCTGAGCTGCTCTCCGGTCCCCTTTCCTTCCCTTTCTTCTGTGGCGCTTCTTCCCTTCTTCTGCGCGTTCGTTCTTCCCGTCTTCTGGCCGCGTGGTAACCTAAAAAAAAAACAAACCTTTTAATGCTTTCATTTTTTTTTCTGGGCTAAACATGATTATGGGCCATTTTTTTTTCAGTTTTTTTTTAGTTAGTTTGTATTAATAAAAAAAAAATTTGGTTGGTCAATTGTTTTTTAATTTTCGTTTATTTTAATTTTGTGGTTATTATCATTTTAATTTTGTTTGTTAGTTAGTCACTTGTTTCATGTGGACCAAATTCATTAATTAATTAGTAAAAATTTAATTGTTATCATTTAACTAATCAATTAAAATGATTCATTATTATTAATTGTCTTATGGCGTTTATAATTTATATTTGATTTTTTTAATTTAAAATTACATTATTTATTTGCAGATTAGTTAAACAATGCCTCCAAGACAAGAATTCCCAGCCGGTAGAGCAGACGGCGCTCCAAGTGATGACATTGGTTGGCACTATGGAGAACTCGTCCCTGGTAAAAATAGAAGCAATATAAAATGTAAACTTTGTGAAAGAGTAATAACTGGTGGGATTACTCGGTTGAAGGAACATCTTGCACACATGCCAGGAGAAATTAAAGGTTGTGCTAGAGTCACAACTTTTGTTAGAGAAAACATGATGAAGCTTCTATTAGACAGTAAATCAAAAAAAAATGATTCACGAAAAAGAAAGGAAGAACTTATCGCACGCATAAGAGGGCGTGAAGATGAAGATGATGACGTCGAAGGTTTTATGGATGAAGATGCATCTATGAGACAAGCTACACAAGAAAGCTTGATGTCACATAGGCAATGGCAAGATAGACAAAGATTTCGTGCAAGTGGCATTAGTACTAGTGGCACTGGTAGTAGTGGAGCTTCTTGTCAATATCAACAAGGTGATCTTCAACAAAGATTGAGAGCTGTAGATGTTGATCTAGAAAGAAGTAAGAGTATGAAGCAAACAAAAATTGGTAGAGGAACGATCAAATCCTTGAGAAACAAGTTAGCAACGGCGGTATCAAAATTGATAATATATGAGCATCTACCTATGAACTTGAGCACTTCTCCTTGGCTACACATGTTGTTAGCTGAAGCTGCAAGGCTGGGACCAGGTATTAAATGTCCTTCTCCTTATGAGATTTCAGAGATATACTTGAACAATGAATATAAGGACATGCAAAATTATATAGAGAAGGAAATAAAACCAATATGGAAAGAAAGAGGGGTGACTATAATGTGTGATGGTTGGACAAATGGTATAAATCACATGCATATCATGAATTTTTTAGTATATTGTCCGACAGGAACAGTGTTCTTGAAGTCTATTGATGCCTCTAATGTTCCTAGTAGAAACACTGACTATTACTTTAAGTTGCTTGACAAAATTGTGGAAGAGGTGGGGGAAGAGCATGTTGTCCAAGTGGTCACTGATAATGAGGCAGCATTAAAAGTTGCTGGTTTGAAACTGATGGAAAAAAGACCAAGTCTTTATTGGTCTGCATGTGCAGCTCATTGTTTGGATTTATGTCTAGAAGATATTGGAAAAAAGTCAAATGTCCAAAAAGTGCTAGATGAAGCAAAAAAGGTAACTTTGTTCATATACAATCATATTTGGACTGTTAATCACATGAAGAAGTGTAACACCCCGATTTCGGAGCGCTACTGTGCAACCCAATCTAATGCTGAAAACATTTAATGCTTGTATGCTTTCGGTTAAAGAGTACTCTTATGTATTTCGCAATGGAAAAACAAGAGTAAATTTTTTTTTTCTTTTTCATATTCTTTCCTTTGAAACCCTTTTCCAAATGAGACATAGAGTACTACAGTTTTCTAAATGATGTCAATTCAAACTTTTGCAATTATCAGAGTATAATGCATCACAAATAATACTTCACATAACATAATCATTTCGCACTAAGGCGAGGTTCTCTGAAAAGAGTAATTACGAAACAATCAATACAAAATCCTAAGCTAAGCTGGCTGACAACTATAACTCTTACTGAGAAACAGCTCAGCAAGATCAAACACGAAGTACTCAGAGGAATCTTCCTCCACTGGCTCAATCTTCAATGCTCCTAAAAGACGAAGCTGCAACAGCTACCGAACTCCATCTGGAAGTGACATCCATAAGGACATCCAATCCAACAACAGTGCAAGGGTAAATCCTTTGTCCACGAGTTTATCATAGGCTATGTCGCATGCAAACAATATATACATATATAATACAACAACACGCTTTTATATACATATACATACTTAATAGACCGCACACAATCAGCATGGTATATCAAGCATTGCATGTGAGCAAACAAAACAACCAACAGATCAACAATCAAGTCACTACAATATCAACCATTACATGTGAGCAGGCTAGTCTATCAACAGATAAGTGATCAAGTCATCACAATATCCAAATATTGCATGTAAGCAGGCAAATCTATCAACCACTTTTACAACTATTTTCAAGCATAAATACAAGTCAAGAACAAGTTACAAAATATCATTGGAGGCCACGGTTTCAAAGCTCCAAAACAACTTCAAATTTTCAAATCTTTTAACATCAAAATCTTACAAACTTCATTCAATCAAAACTTCTTATCAAAACCAAACTTATTCACCACTTTAAGACACTTAAAAACAAGTTCTAACTCACCCAAATTATGTTTAAAAGTTACTGTTTTTAAGCCTAAAAAACAGCCCCAAAATTCATTTGTTTTTAAACAATTTTCCAAAGCTTCAAACATACAAACCTTTATAGATTTAAAGTTCTAACCAAAAACTAACTTCCACAACACTTAAATTACTTTGAAAACAACTTAGAACATACCCTCAATCATATTAGGGTCACGGTTCTGGTCACCCAAAAACAATTCCAAATTTCAATTTTTTCATTTCCAAAACAAATCATTCCATCACACTTAAATCTTTACATCTTAAACCAATTTTTCCTAACACCTAACATACTTAAAAATCAAATTAAAACATCCCTAACATCATGTGAGAGCCACAGTTCAGCCCCCTTTTCACCAAATCAATTTTTCCAAAAACTTGTAAACATAGTTATATGACTAGGATCCAAACATACAACTACTAAACCTTCAAAACTAACACCAAATTGACAAGAACAAGCCAAGAACAAAACCTGGGACAGCCCCAAGGGTTGGGCCGGCAAAGGGGTTAGGGTTTCCAAACTCAAAATACCAAAATCAAAGGGATTCATGGAAGAAAATAAGGGGTTATGAAACTATACATGCCATACTAGCCAAAACAAGCACTAAAATTCAAGAATAGTTCCTAAAACCTTCAAAACCCATATCATGGAACCCAAGAGAGATGAGGAAAGATTTATGGAGCTTACCAAGAGTGGAGATGAAGATTGAACAAGAGTGGAGATGAAAGGAAGCAAAGATGCACACTTGAATCTTCAAAACTCCCAAAATCACAACTTTCTTTCTCTAAGTTTTTTCTTCAAGTTCTTCACAAATGGAAGAGGAAAATGGTGCTGGTGTGTAATGAGGATGAGGCCACGAAATTTCAGGGGTAGAATGGGAAGGAAAGGTTCATTTAGTTAGAAACTAACTCACTAAGTCATAAACCAACTAAACTAACTTCCTACCATTTACTAACCAACCAATCACACCTTGACACTTGTAAATGCCATCATTAAAAGCACATTCAGCTCCCCTAGTAGCTAGATACATCTCCCCTTAGCCCAAAATATCTCAGGCTCTCGCTATGGCGCGTTCTCGCTCAACCGGGTGCGCGACATTTCGCGTATATTAGGGTTTTAATAATAAAAACTCCAAAAATATTTCTAATTATATCCCCACACCCAAAAATCACAAATATTCCTCGTGGCATAAGAAAAGTATCTATGTATCTCGTTTTCTCAAATGCGAACAAACGTCATAATTAAGCGATCTACGGCCATAGAAAATACACTAAATATTTTATGATGCCCAAAAATTCTAGAAAAATTGCAATAAATCCTAAATATTGGAAAATGCTAAGATCTCAAATTTCATAAAATTTGGATCACGTTTGGGCATGTTTCAGTTAGAAACACACACAATAGCCTATCTACTGTAATTCAGCAGAATTCTCGCGTAATAAAAGCGTAAATTAGTGAGGATCACTAATTTCAATTCCTCTTATCATATAGATATTATTCAATCAATAAAATTATCAAAACAAAATCATTAAAATAATAGTAATATTACATCTTACATAAACCATACGATTAATACTATAACTAAATAATAAAAATCCAAACTATGACTTAAAAATAACTATTAAGTCCTAAAATTATTTTTCATTCAATAAAATAATTTTCTTTAATCAAACAACAATCTTTCACATTTTTCGATATTAATTCATATTAAAAACAATATACGTCTACTCTGTCTCTTAATATGAATTAATTGTTAAACCAGTAAATTGTTCACAATAAATCTTTGTTGTTCTTCATACTTTTAACAAACCATTGAGGTCATGACTCTCTACGATTTATTTTCAAGTAGTTGGAACTACAAAATAATTTTCATAAAAATTGGGATGTTACATTACCACCTTCCTTAAAAAAATTTAGTCCTCGAAAATTAACTTATAACCCAAAACAAAACCAAAATGATGAAAAGTCATAACTTAATACTAAACATATCATAAATATGAACTTTGAAATTTAATACAACATAATAATTTTTCACTCAATAATCAAACACAAAGCATACATTTTATTCATATATCCTTACTAAAGTAAAGCACTACATCATCAACTTAAACGTTTACAAAACACAATACGCACGTCCCATGTTGAAGAAGTCCTCGCGAATGACGCTTTATTCCAATCTACGATCATGAACACAATCACAAACACGGTCACGAACACGACGATCACGAACACGCCGCGATCACGAACATAGCCACGGCGACCCGGGTTACGGCTACATGCTCACATCAACGAAACTCTAAAACCTTCCAGGAACCGCGGTTTGGAATCATGAAGACAGAGGAGGATTGCCACAATTAACAACCACAAAATCACTAACAACATTATTACATTCAGAAATGTGAGAGGATCCATCACAAAAATCATCCTAAGGCTCGCGGTTTGCAGGAGAGACAAGGACATGAAGGTTTGGTTTTCTCACAAAAGCTCACCACACTTCAAACTAAGAATGAAAACAAACTCCTCTCCCCTTATATATAAGTGTGGTTGGCCAATGGTCAAAGAAAATAAGATAACTCACAAGAAAAGATAAGGAAGGAATCTTATGATTACTCTCCACTAAAACCAACACCAATAATAGACTCACATCCCCCCTTGTTAATGAGACGAAACTAGCAAGAAAGAAAGGAAGGAAAAGTGACCCCTACCCAAAATTCTATTAAGCCCTCAATGTGTTTAAGAACAAAGACAAGGTGGGATAGGATTCTTTAAAATGTCCAATCAATAGTCATCATGCACCATATTCCTTCCCCTAAGTCTCACCTACTCCAAAATGTTCTCTTGACTTAGCCCTCATGGTTTCTGCATCGCACCAATTTGCAGTGTCAGGGTAATCGCGTAATCGGTTGCTTGGTTGGTGACCAATCACGTAAAATAAATTATCAAGAGAAATTTAATTCAACGCGCTCTAAAATATTCGCGTATAAGAAATACGCTCACAAAATAATCACATTAATAATTTCACGAATAATCACAATAACATATATCATAATACCAAAATATAATAAAAATTTGGATTTTGGAATCTAATATAATACTAAAATACGTCATAGAGTTAAAACACTTATGTGTTCTATATTTAGAACCACGCACACACCATAATACATATAATACGATAATTATAGCGTCACCTACGGATAATCCCTCTCGTAAATCTCGGCCCGCTCAGCTCCATTGTGTCGCATTTCCTGAGATGAAGTCTTCAGATGATGAGTTCTCTGATCTACTTGGGGTGTAGACACGTTCCTTAGTGGTTGGTCTTATAGCTTCAACATTGTCAACAATAGACTTAGCTCGTGGTGCTTTGCAGTCTCTGGACGTATATCCCAATTCCTTGCAGTTAAAGCATAATCTTTCCTTGGTTGGATACTGGTTAGCGTTGTGCTCTTCATCTTCACCGTTGAAGTAGTGCGTCTTCGCTATCGATACTCGTGATTCCCTCTTACATCTATCATGTAGACATATCCTCCAAAGAGTTGGGCACGCAACCTTCGCAAAGATCCACATTTGGCAATTGATAGTCCTTAAAAATATGTCCTAGCTACTTGCAGGCACAACATAGTCGGTCCTTCAATGAGTATTCTTCAGCTAACTGCTCCTTGCTTCCACATTAACGACAGTTCCACTTCAACTCCTGGCCATTCCCAATAGCCTATGCCACAAGACAATCCTGGCTGTGGTCATTTCCCTGAAGATGGAAATGAGATGTTCCTTGTTGTTGTCTTCATCTTTGTTTGGTCCAGATAATCTGGCCTAACTGACCCTCCAATAGCTTGCTCCTCCGTTCGTTGTCTTAGCCAATCGTGTTGATTCTTCACAGTAATCCGTTGTGCGACAGTAATTGCTATTCAGACTATCACTCGAATTACGTGATTCACGTCTAAGTTACAAGCTCTAGAGAGAGACTTGTTCGTCCCGAAGGCATCGAATTTCTACGAAGTAAACTAACCAAAATCCCCACAACAAATTCAATCATCTGAGATGATCGCACACAATTTCACACAATATCACACCTGTTTCAACTAGGAAACATTACAAACAATCACAAACAAAGTTCACATAACCTAGGCATAACAAACTTATACCCGACAATTCCCAAAAATCTAGGCCAGCTTAGACAAAGCGGTCCGGCTAGAACCGAACTGCTCTGATACCACCTTATTGTAACACCCCGATTTCGGAGCGCTACTGTGCAACCCAATCTAATGCTGAAAACATTTAATGCTTGTATGCTTTCGGTTAAAGAGTACTCTTATGTATTTCGCAATGGAAAAACAGGAGTAAATTTTTTTTTTCTTTATATTCTTTCCTTTGAAACCCTTTTCAAAATGAGACATAGAGTACTACAGTTTTCTAAATGATGTCAATTCAAACTTTTGCAATTATCAGAGTATAATGCATCACAAATAATACTTCACATAACATAATCATTTCGCACTAAGGCGAGGTTCTCTGAAAAGAGTAATTACGAAACAATCAATACAAAATCCTAAGCTAATTTGGTCGACAACTATAACTCTTCTTGAGAAACTTTCGGCAAGATCAAACACGAAGTACTCGGAGGAATCTTCCTCCTTGGCTCAATCTTCAATGCTCCTAAAGACGAAGGCTGCAGCGACTACAGAACTCCATCTGGAAGTGACATCCATAAGGACATCCAATCCAACAACAGTGCAAGGGTAAATCCTTTGTCCACGAGTTTATCATAGGCTATGTCGCATGCAAACAATATATACATATATAATACAACAACACGCTTTTATATACATATACATACTTAATAGACCGCACACAATCAGCATGGTATATCAAGCATTGCATGTGAGCAAACAAAACAACCAACAGATCAACAATCAAGTCACTACAATATCAACCATTACATGTGAGCAGGCAAGTCTATCAACAGATAAGTGATCAAGTCGCAATAAAATAATTTTCTTTAATCAAACAACAATCTTTCACATTTTTCGATATTAATTCATATTAAAAACAGTATACGTCTACACTGTCTCTTAATCTGAATTAATTGTTAAAACAGTAAATTGTTCACAATAAATCTTTGTTGTTCTTCATACTTTTAACAAACCATTGAGGTCATGACTCTCTACGATTTATTTTCAAGTAGTTGGAACTACAAAATAATTTTCATAAAAATTGGGATGTTACAAGAAGTTTACTGGTGGTAGGGAAATTATTCGTCCAGCGATCACACGTTTTGCCACACAATTTTTGCAACTTGAATCTATTGTGAAAGAGAAACAGGGTTTGAAAAATATGTTTGATTCTGAGGAATACAAGAATTCCAAATGGGGGAAAGAGAAATCAGGACCTGCATATGAAGCCAAAAAGATTGTTACGAATAAAGAATTCTGGAATAAGGCAAGTGATATAATAAAGGTATTTGAACCAATTGTCAAGGTTTTGAAGTTGGTGGATGGTGACGAAAAACCAACAATGGGCTTTCTTTATGAAGCAATTGATAGAGCTAAGCAAGCTATTGAAAAAAATTGTCGTTACCACACCTACTATAATAAAATCATTGACAATAGATGGATCTTCATGCATTCTGATTTGCATGCAGCAGGTATATATCTATATATTCAATTTTTTAAATATTTGTATTTAATTTTGAAATAGAAATACTAATTATTCCTTTAATCTTAAGGTTATTTTCTCAATCCCCAATTTCAATTTGGAGTCGTGCATGGTAGTCATGTAGCCAAGGAAACCATGGATGGAACCACAAAAGTAATAAGCAAATTAGAACCACATGTTGATAATCAAATAAGAGCTATTAATCAGGTGAGAAATTTGTTAATGCTATATATTTATAATATTGTAGTAATTTTTATGGATAAATTATTCATTTAAGACTTATATGGTATATTGGTTCTTGTAGTTGTTACTTTTTCGAGGTAAGGGAGAGACGTTTGGAACTGTACTAGCGCAAAAAGCTTGGTCTCAAATGGACCCTGGTAATGTTTATAAATTATAATTTATATTTGTTGTTGATATGCAAGTATGAGAATATTGCTAACTTTTATTTTTTGTTACATTGTTGTATACATAAATAATTTACTATTTTTTTTATTCAAATTGAATGGTGGATGATATATGGATCTTGTGCTCTGAACTTCAACGTATAGTTGTAAAAGTTCTTAGTCAAACAACTTCACTTCAAATTGTGAGCGTAATTGGAGTACGTTTAGCTACATACATACAAAGACAAGAAACAGACTGAAGTATCAAAAGCTACAAAAACTTGTCTTTACATTTTACAATATGAAGCTAAAAATGAGGCATGAGAAGAGAAGAAGTCAGGAAGACATTGAAAACAGCTTCAATCCAATCAACCTTGATCATATATTTCAGGAAGAAGATCCTTTATCTCCATGGATTGAGGAGAGAGAGGGACCATTGTTGGATGGCACACAAAATGCAGAATGGCTCCCTATTGATTCTGATGATGAGGTTGAAGAAGAAATAGCTGGTGCAAATGCCTCGATTCAAGTCGACACCTAGTCAAGGTGGTGGTGATGGTGGTTTAAGTCCACCCAAGTAATAACATTGATGGTGGTAATGGTGATGGAAATGAAGAACAAAGTCATGGAGGAGGTGAAGGGTCATTCCATTCTTTTCAAGAAGAACCATATGTTAGACGTGATCAAAATCTATTGCCTCGTAGGATAGATGAAGATTCTTTTGATGACATGACTGGTGATAGTAGTAGAGGCCGGGCTAGACGTGGTAAAGGTAAAAGGCACGAAGCTACTCCAATGGATGATTCTTCCTCGTCTAGTGTGGCACAATCATTTGGGGATTTTGGTATTGCTGCACCAATTGAAGGTAGTCAAGGTAATTATCCACCATATTACCAACATCCTTCTTACATGTCACATGGTTATTATCCATATATGCCAAACCCAAACCAACCATATTATCAACCTTCTATGAATTACCATGATTCATCAGCAAATTCTTCATATGACCACCAACAAATAGAACCATCAAGAAGCTCTGGTTTATTTGATTATGTCTTTGGAGGAAGTGGATATAATGATGATCAAGCTGATAGTGGAAGTTATGATCCTGCACGTCATTCTACCATGTGGTGACTAGTGATGTAATAAATTTTATTGCACTTTTTTTTCTGCATGTATTAGTAGTTTTTTGTGATGAGAACTTGAGATAACTAATTTATCATGAAGTTTGTTTAAGGATATTAGTAATTATTAGTTTATTTATGTTGAATCTATCAAACATATATAAATTTTGTTAAATATATTAGTAGCTACTAAATTAGTCACATTTTAATTTTACTTTTTTATTTTATTCTATTTTAGATATCTTATAATAATGAAAAAACATTAGTTTAACTTATTATATATTATATGATAATAAAAATAATTTTAAAATAATTTGTGCAATATTGTGATTAATTCACATCGCGACGACCACGATTCGTAACGTAGCATCCGCAACAGCCGAAATCGCGAAATCCTTAACGCGACCGATACCGTTTTTTAGAACCTTGAATGGGAGTGTAAAAAGGGATGAAGGAATGCTCCCACTTAAACCATTATTAGAAAGGTAGAGGTGGGTGAGTTTTTTTGCCATGCCAAATGATGGCATTGGACCAGTGAAGTTGTTAACTAACAAATCTAGGTACCCGAGTTATGTGAGGTTTGACAATGAATTAGGAAGTGTTCCATTAAATTGATTATGTGAAAGATGCAATATAGATAAGTGCCTTAAGTTGCCAATAGAGCGAGGTAATGCGCCATAGAATTTTGTGTAACTCACTCTAATGCTCTGGGGAGATCCATTCAATGGAAATTCTGGAAAGAAACCATGGAGATTGTAATTGTATGATAAGTCAATAACCGACAATGTTCCAATCTGGAAGATCTTCTGTGGAAATCTTCCAGATAACTTACAGTTAGACATGCTCAGTTCTTGTAGGTCACGCAACGGTAACAAAGCATTGCACCATTCTTTTCCTTGATCAGTTATACTTACACCATCCAGATAAAGTTGCCTGATACTGTTAAGATTTTGAATAAGCTTTCGCAAATTTGGGTTCTCAAGCCTCAGCCCATGTCCTGTTATGGAGAAAAACATGGAGATATCAAGAGAAAAACAGTTGCCTAATATTGATAAGATTTTGGAAAAGCTTTTGCAGACCTGAGTTCTTGAGCTGCACATGTGGTTCATAGTCGAAAGGAGAAGAGACATCGAAAGTAACCAACCTCGTGAGTGTTTATTGGGAAATTTGGTTTGTAGTGTATTTCTACCAAATTCGTCAAAGAAACCAATAATTAGATTCCAAACGATTATGTGATCGACAAGTTACGTTATAATCTCGTTTGAAAACAATGGTTTTAATTAATTAACAGCCAAATGTTCGACTCGTTATCAGTTTTTTAACATTCTTGGCTTTTAAATCATTAATTGTTATGTCTTATGCCAACTCTTATCGAAGTAATTCCAACTAACAAGTAAATTGTTGCTGAAATGGCACTAAGTTTACAATAAGCAAGATTGGCCGTCGAGAGCCAAAAACTTAATTAACAAGTAACTAAATACAGTATTGAACAGAAACTGTGCAATGCAATGTCATGAACATGCACTTACGAATTTAAACATGAATAAGGAAACAAATGCAGAATTGTAAAGAAAAGCATTTAAATGACTGAAAACTAAAGAAGGCTTTTAAAGAAAATGAATTAAAAAGAAAGCATATAAATGGAAGTCTAAATGTAAATGGCAGAAACGTAGATTACTGGAAAGTAATGAACACAAGTAAAAGCATGAAATGTAAATGACAGAAACATAAAAATCATGCAATTTAAATGACAATCAAACGCAAAGGCAAAGTAATAAAGTTGTGAAATAAAATGATTGGAATTGAAATGCAGTAAGAAAATGGATTTTAAAAGAAATAATACATGAAATGTAAAACAAGTATAAGTTCGAAAAGGATTTCAGAATGCAGTAAAGATAAAGTGAATTGTATAACAAGTAGATAAATTGCAGAAAGGTAAAATAAAGAGTAAGACAATGAATTGAAAATGAAACTGAATTGTATTTGCAAATGTTGAAAAGAAAGGAGTGAAAGGTATACAGTGATCGTTTTCCTTTAATCTGCTTCGACGGATGAGATATTAGAAATTTAGATCATGTATCCAACCTTTTTTTACATCGTCAGAACTAGTATTTATAGACAAACTAGTGTATTAACCGTGCTATGCATGGGTAAGATTCGAAAGTTACTGAGTCACTTAAAATGTATTTCAAAAAATAGAATAGCTAAAGATGTATTTTAAATGATGTGATTTACTTGAATAAATTAAAATTTTTATTTTTTGTTTTAATTGAAAGGAACATATTATTATTTCCAAAAATCGTAATAAAACATTGTGTCTTCAGTTCATTGGTGACATTATAAATGATATCATGACTTGATATAATTAACTAAATTTTTTTTAGAAAAAATGGAAAAAATAATAAAAAGGAAGGGGGAAAAAATAATCAAAAGGCTCTTGGCTAAGGAAGATTTAAAAATAAAATAAAAATCTTGTAGATACCTAGTGAGAGAACAAGTCTTGCTAATGTCAAGTTGAACTAAATAGGAAATGTTAGCCGGTCTAAATTTCAAACATGAAATTTTAATAATAATAATAATAATAATAATAATAATACATAACTAAATTAATTAATAGCTAAGAATGAAAGCATTTATTAAGATCTGATTTCCATGGAAAAATTAAGTGACAAGAGGCATATAATTGAAATCAATTGATGGATCAAATCAAAATAGGATCACAAATCTGATTTATTGGTGCATTTTAATTAGTAATTAATGAATCAATCAAAAAATATAAATTAAATTAAAATAAAATAAAAGTTGTATTTTTGCGGGAATTGGAATGATGAGGTTTTGACACGTGGCATGGTTTGGCCCCCATTGGTCCACTTAGACCAAAATCTTGCTCACCAAGTAAAGAGATTTTGCTACGACGCTTTATCGTTTGATCGGGTGCGCAGCGTTTCACGTACATTAGGTTTTTATAGTGATCGTTCTAAAAATCATACCATTTTATCAGTCAATAACTAAAATTTATTATTCAGTAGAAATGTCCTTCAAGACCTTAGAAATTCTCTACTGTGTCTCGTTTTCTCAAGATACGATCCAAAACGTCAAAATTACATAGTTTTAGGCGTAGAAAATACCCTAAATATTTTTTGTCGCCCAAAAATTCCTAAAACATTCCGATAAATCATAAATATTGGAAAAAGCTGAAATCTCAAATTTGGTGAAATTTGGGAGGAAGCTTTCTTTAAATCTCAAATCTGCCGGATTTGGTGAAATCCGGCAGATTTTGTGATCACTGACATGGAGGAAGACAAGGAGGTCCCTCTTCTTCTTGGAAGACCTTTCCTAGCTACAGGAAGAGTCTTGATTGATGTCCAACAAGGTAAATTAATTTTGAGGTTCCAAGATGAGAAGGAGACTTTCAATGTATTTGAGGCTATGAGGCATCTCGGTGACACTGAAAAGTGCTCTAGAATTGATGTGATTGGGGGGCCGGTTGGAGAAATTCTTAATCAAGACTGACCTTCCAAACCCTTAAAGAATGTAACAGTGGATTCCATTGAGGAGATGTCTAAAGAGCTGGATGATGGGATGGAAAAATTGTCAGTGCAGGAAAAAGGAAGAAAAGGAAAGACTAGTCTGCGTATGGGCCATGGGAAACAATTCCCAAATTGCAAAATTCCAAAGAAGGCACATGCAGAACCTACTCAGTCCTATGAAAAGTGCACCAAGAAGGTGAGGGATGACAATGTCCACCCACATAAATTCAAGAGGAGAAAAAGGAGGCCAATGAGAAAAAGGGAAGTGATTTCCATGCAAGCACTCAAGACTATGGGTGTGCCTCTTCTCAAGGAAGGAAGTGATTCAATCTTCTTTCCTTCCTTTAAGGAGCCTTGATCGACTCCTTCAAATGTCAAGCTAGTGATGTTAAAGAAGCGCTTCATGGGAGGCAACCCATTGGCGGTGGCGTCTGGCAGCCCACCTTTCACATTGCAGTTGACGGTTGAGTCAGGCGGCTCTCCGCAAAGGTTCTATCTTTCTTTCTTTTCTTTTGCTATTTATTTTATTGTTGAATTTGTTTTCTTTTGTGTGTGAAGTTATTACCATGCACCCTATGACTGAGCCTTTTGTTCCTCTATGACATTTCTTTTCATTTGAGAATTAGTCTGCGAACTGTCATCTTATTGTGTGCATAAAGTGTATGATCAAGGAGCTGAAACTTTTGTTGACATAAACCTTTTTAAGCAGCTTCTTGTAACTGTAAGTTTTGAGAATTTCAGTGATCAAGAATCTTTCCCATTACAAAAGCAAAATTTGTGAGTGTTTGAGCCTAAACATAATTTTATTTATTCTTGAGTGCTCCACCATTTGTATGAATTCTTCAGAACTTGACTCTGTTCTTGATTGCTTTTGCATTGCATGTGAAGACACACAAATGATTGAGATCTTTATTTTTGTTTAAACAGCTAGAGCCTTTGATTGCCTACCCTTGTGAATTTATATTAAGATCTTTATTTTTGTTTGAACAGCTAGAGCCTTTGATTGCCTACCCTTTTGAATTTATCCTTTGCTAGCCCTTTTGAGCCTTAAGCTTTTTTGTTGAATCTTAGGCACAATACAAGCCCAATAACCGAAAAAACCAATTGTCCCTTTAAATTGGAGTTGAGAGATTGTGTTCTATAAAATTGGTTATTTGGTTGTAAATTAAGTTTGGGGTTGCTTGAGGGCAAGGAACAATCTTAAGTTTGGGTGGCTACACAAAGCATGTGCATATAGTTCACTTCAGAAAAAAATAATGAACAGGTCAGAGGAGAACAAAGAGGCACATAGTTGGTTAGTTTCATTGCATCTCAAGTGCGTCAAACTTTTCCAATTACTTTTAGTAATTGGAGGGAGAAAAATAATTCAGTCTTGGATCGATCGAAAGAGGACCTTTGGTGCGAGATATAGGTATATACAATCAGTTGTATTTTTTAAATGACTATGTAAATATACTTACCCTATCATTTTGTACTTATTAATGTATTTGCAGAAAATATTTGATGTTGATGACACACATAAGGACAGTATACTTAAGATTGGTGGAAGATCTCTTCGAAATTTCCGAACATGGTTGTCCAATAATTGGCTGAGAGATGAAGATAGCAAGTTAGATATGAGCCTCCACCTGATTAAGAATCAGTCATAGGAGTGGATGCCTGGAGAGAATTTGCAGCAAAACACACCGAAGACCCTGAATTCTTGGTATACTTTTGTATGTCCCTACTTGTATACTTGTATATGTCTATACTTGTATACTTATATGTTTGTTCCTAAGCACATTTATATGTCTATATAGAGAACAAGTAACGTAAATCGGCAGAGAGCATCAAATCCTCCTTACCTATACAGAGGAGGGGCTAAAGCGAATCCCCGCATTGAGGAAGATTTGGTATGCAGAGTAACCCTAAATTATATGTAACCCTAAACCTAATTAACACTGATTAATTTCAATTTCTTTGTTAATATGTATAGATGAAAATGTCTGGAGAAGATGTAACAACATCATCAATTGATCGCCATTTCTTGTCGATAGAAGCCCGTCGCAACAAGGATGGTCTGATTGTGGACCCCCCACTATGGAAGTTGCTGATAAAATTGTAAGTATGATAGATTAATTAACATTTTCATTTGCAATTTTCTTATGATAGTGATAATATTTAATAATCCTTGTTAATAATATTTATGTGTCTCAGGAGAACCTATCACTACAGTCTGTGACACGGGGGTAACAGACATCCTTACCGAAACCATACCAATCAGAGAGTATTCTGGTCGTGTAAGGGGCGTGGGATTTGGTGCTTCTCAAAAGGCTATTTTTGGTAAACCAAAGCGCGCTAGAAAAGATGAAAATGAAGAATTGAAAAAGATGGTAGCCCATCTCTTTCGGGAAGTCCAGGAACTAAAAAGTAATATGCCTTAAAACAAGGGACCGGTAGAGATGGATTAACACCTTGGCGCCAGAACCGGTAGAGCTGGATCAGCACCTTAGTGCCAGAGATAGTTGCACTCTTAGGTCTCACAAGGTAAATTAAATTACTTTAAAGACTTGTTTGGTAGATTAAGTATTTGTGAATTGCATTCTAATTTAATATTATTGTGGATCTTGATTACTTAAGGAACCGGTGAAGGTAATGGAACCGGAATCGGTGGAGGAACACGAGACTACTTTACCCATGGATAGATGCACTCTTAAGTCATCTGAGGTAATTGAGCATTAGAAATTGTTCTTGTTACTTGTACGTATAGCATCATTGATTTATCATGTCTAATATTTTGTTTATTAATTCATGGTTTAGGGCATCGTAGAGTGTTCTTTGTTTTTGCTTGGCTCGTCTCGACCGTTTGGTAAGGGCATTTCTTACACCGATTTAAGTGTTATGTTGCACAATCGTCCATTATCTCCCGGTCATGTGAAAGTCAGAGTTGACATTGCTTACCAGGCGGAAGCACCGTTGCCAATTCCACTTGAGGACGTAGGTATCAACAACGTGGGAAAGGCAATAGGTACCTTTGTGGCATGGCCGCAACAACTCGTAAGAGTAAGTGACGTGTTATTTTTTAATAAATATGATTCATAATCATATATTTAGTAAATTACGTGGTCACTAACTATGTATCTTTACTGAAATTAATGCAAAATATTTAGGTACCCATACAATCCAAACCCAACGACAAGGTTAAGGGCAAGGGGAAGCAGCAAACAGTTGGGTCAATTACATCCCCAATAAAGAATCAGGGAAACTCTCAACCTTTCCCTTCCACATCTCCTGCTACACCCCTTTTTATGTTTCTTCAAGCCCATGTTAATGCTACTCTGGTTGATGGAGCAACCCTGAATGTAAATATTCCTCCAGAAGTTTTGGGGCATCCAGAAGATCACCCCTTGTATCTCGGTGCCAAGGAAGAACTGTCTGAAATTTTTACTCATGGCGCTTGGATCAGTCAGGTTATTATTATTGTATATATGAGGTACTACATTTAAATTTAAACTATACGTGTTTTTTCATTGTTTCACCTAAATTAATATTGAAGTTATTATTAATTAATTTGTATACGTTTAATTTAAGGTACTTGTATTGTGAGATACTGATCCCAGAAGGACGAGCTTATAGGTTTGTGTTCTTGTGCCCAGAGAGCACAGATTTGTCATTTGAGCACAGACTTGTCGCAGCTAAAACATATATATCTAAACGCTTGGCACTAGGAAACCCTGAGTCTGAGATATTGTTTCTGTCACCGTGTAACATAGGGTGAATCATTTAATTTATATATATATATATATATATTTGTGAAATCTGATGACTTGCTAATTAGGATTTCCTTAATCAAATTTTTTGTAGGCAACATTGGGTACTGTTAGCAATCAATCTCAATGCAAACACGGTGTCCTATTTAGATCCATTGCAAAAGAATTTGAGAGCAGCAGTAAAAGAATGAAGGATATGTACGACCAGTAAGAATCTAATATATAGTTTAAATTGTGCTTATTTTGAGGTTTTTGTGCTATGAATTTTGAATTTTGATGATTCAAAATTAATGATGATGTTTGTTTTTGCACTCAGGGCTGTACAAATTCTTCGACGACTTGATGCAAATTCCAGGCCGTCTCGATTTTCCAAATCACCCACCGCATTTAACTGGATAACTGTAAAGGTATTTATCAAAATACTTATACAGTTATTTAATTTTGAAAATTAAATCTATATTGATTTAATATTTTTAATTTTATAGTGCCCCAAACAGCACTGATTATGGGTACTATGTTCTGAAGTATATTAAAGATATTATTGTTCACAACCAAATGGAAGTCCTAAAGGAGGTATGCAATTTGTTCTACTTTAATTACTCTTACATTTCACCATTCTTCCAATTTAATTTTAATATGAGTTATTTTTCATTTCGTAGTACTTTTCCGATTGTAATTATGAGTCATACTCTGATTCTCAAATTCTTGAATTAAAGGAAGAGTGGTGCTCCTACGTGGCAAAAAAGGTTTGTTTTACAGGTATGAATCAAAGGTAATAAATCAAATTACTTCAAAGTCTTGTTTGGTAGATTAAGTATTTGTGAATTGGTTACTTCAAAGACTTGTTTGGTTGTGAATTGCATACTAGGTAGACTTGTATAGTGACTTGGGCTGGCTGGTATATAGTATTTTTTGTTGTTACAGGTATTAGATAAATTTTGGAATGTCCATATTTTAGGGGAGACTCTTCCAAAATTTTGTTAGAAATTCAAATTGAAGTATAAAAATATACAAGTCAATGATTAATTAGTTGATATTTTCTGTATGTGTGTGTGATGGTATTTTTTGTATCTGTGTGTGCAATGTTTGTTGGTATTTTCTGTATGTTTGTGTGTGATGGTATTTTATATATGTGTGATTGTTTCCTTTCTTGTGAATCTTTGATGCAGGAATTGGATCAGCTAAAAAAAAAAGTAAAATAGACAGCGCTTCTTTGAAAAAGCGATGTCTATATTTGATAATAGACAGCGCTAAACGTTGTCTATTATCAAATATAGACAGCGCTTTTTCAAAGAAGTACTGTCTATTTCCAAAATTCTCAGCGCTCACCAAACGTTGTCCTTTCGAATCACAATCCCCAACGGGTGATTAGGCAGCGATTTTAAGCGTTGGCGAAGGCCAAAATTAAGCGTTGTTCATGTCGTTTTATGTTGTAGTGTATCTAGCCATATGCCATGGAGCAACTTCAAATCATGCAAGTTCTTAAGCTTTTCCAAATACTATGACACTTGGAAAAACACCTAAACCAAATCTTACCACTTGGAATAGTGTTTTACCAATTGGAATAGTGATTTTACTAATTGGAATAGCGTTTGCAAACTTTAAACAAATCATTAATGCATCTTAATAAAGTATGAACTTTGAAAACAAACTCTTTATAGTTTCAAATCAAATCCTAAGACATACTTCAAATCACTTGCCTAAAATCACATCTTTTTTAAAGGTTTTGCTAGATCCATTTGGTAACCACTTTTTACAACTCTTTTGCATCAAAACAAGTTAATACCATTTTCCAAAAAATCCTTATAGTGTCACGGTTTTGAGCACAAAAAACAAGCTCAAAATTTTGAACCATTTAAATCTTAATCATGCATACCCTGTTAGATCTAAAGCCTTTTACCTTAAACCAACATCTTTACTGCTTTGATATACTAAAAACAAGTTAAGATTTTATTCTAAACATGTCTAAATGCCATGGTTTCAAAGAGTTAGAAACCAAACAACTTTTGATTTCATAAATCCATTCTTTAGCATGTATATGGCTAGATCTAAACCTATTAAGTAATAACCTTCTAAGATCTCATCTCCAATCACTTATATAAATATAAATGGACCCCTAGAACAGCCATAGGCTTCGGCCTCTTCAAGAAATAAGGGTTTCCAAACTTTTTAATTCATCAAAAGCATTGATAAGTGTAGGAGATGTTGGATCTAAGAAGTTTAGCACTAAATAAGCTTAGGATCAACTCTTTTTGCACCAAAATCTTGAGATCTAAAACCTTAAACTCTCAAGAAAAAGAAAATGGAAAAGCATTCAGATCCTACGAGTTGAAGATGGAAGAGAGATTCCTCAAGAGAGAAGATAAGAAAGGAAGAAGATTCAAGCTTCAAAATCTCTAGTTTTTGCACCTAAACTACTTTCTCTCTCAAGCTTTGTGTTCTTACTCTTACCAATAATAGAGGTATGAAGAAGATGATGGCCAAACGAGGGGGGATGTCATGGATTTGAAGGGGAGTGGGAGGGAAAGAATTGTGTTCATTTAGTTAGGTCTTAACCATTTAGTTAGAAACTAACTTCCATAAGTACCTACTATTTACATACTAGCCAATCAAATGCTTCTATTTGCCAATGGTGGGCCCCAACCACATGGCTTGTCCCCCATTGGTCCACTTGGGCCGAAATATTGCTCACCAAGTAAAGGGATTTCGCTACGACGCTTTATCGCTTGATCGGGCGTGCGACATTTCACGTACATTAGGTTTTTATATCGATCGTTCTAAAAATCATTCCATTTTATTAGTCCCCAAAAAAATTTATTATTTAGTAGAAATGTCCCTCAAGACCTTAGAAATGCTCCCCTGTTTCTCGTGTTCTCAAGATACAATCCAAAACATCGCAATTACGCAGTTTTAGGCATAGAAAATACCATAAATTTTTTCTGTCACCTAAACATTTCCAAAAAAATCCAATTAATCATAAATATTGGAAAAAGCTTAAATCTCTAATTTGGTGAAATTTGGATGACGTTTGGGCTTGTTTCAGTTAAAATTCACCCGATCGTCTAATTACGACGGTTTACAATAGAATTCTACGTCATAGTTTAAACTGTAAATTAGTAATGATTACTAATTCCAAATTTTATTATCAGCTTGTTTTAATTCAAACAGTGGGATTATTAACAGAAAATTTGCATTAATTATGATAGAAAATAGATAATTAACGACTAATTAAACGTCGAAAATTAGAGTGTTACACTTATAGAACTAACAAGAAAGGACCAAAAAAGATTTTGGTACTAAAAAACAAGATTGTCTATGTTGCAGATTTGTTTAGTAACAGAGTTGAAACACCAGTATTGGTACTTAAACAGTGGGTGCTCACGACACATAATGGAAAAAAGACATATGTTCCAAGAACTTAACTATAGAAGAGATGGAACTATTGGTTTCGGTGGAAACCAGAAAGATATGTAGATCAATGATAGAACAGAAGCTTATGCATCTGTTGATAAGTCTGATGATGTCTTTGGCCCTGCATCTGGTGACCAGACTCAAGCAGAACCAAGGAAGGAATGGAAATTCAAGACTCATCACACTGAGAAGCAGATCATTGGTGAACCAAGCGATAGAGTCAGAACCAGATCATCATTCAGAGAACAATATGGTCTTGCACTACTATTAGAGATTGAACCAAAGGCCATTGATGAAGCTCTAACAGACAATGGATGGATACTTGATATGCAAGAGAAACTAAATCAATTTCAGAGGAATGATGTGTGGAAGCTCGTACCCTCACCATAGGATAAACAAGCCATTGGAACCAAGTGGGTTTTCAAAAACAAACTTGATGAAGATGGTAAGGTGGTAAGAAATAAAACTCGTTTAGTTGCCCAAGGGTACTTACAAGAGGAAGGTATAGATTATACTGAAACTTTTGCTCCTGTAGCTAGGATTCTCTTATCATTTGCTGCACATCATGACATTACTTTATATCAGATGGACGTAAAAAGTGCATTTTTAAATGGTTTTATACGTGAGGAATTCTTTGTAAAACAACCACCTAGTTTTGAAGATGTTGCTTTTCTAGAACATGTCTTCAAAAGCTCCAAAAGTTTGGTATGACATATTGAGTCCCTTTTTAATGTTAAATGATTTTGAAAGAGGACAGGTGGATACAACCTTATTTAGAAAATCATTTAAAAAGCATTTTATCTTAGTACATATTTATGTAGATGATATTATTTTTGGTGCTAATAAAAATCTTTGCAAGGAGTTCTCTGAGCTTATGCAGAATGAGTTTAAAATGAGTATGATGGGAGAATTGAAGTTCTTCCTAGATATTCAAATCAAATAGTGTCAAAATGGAATCTATATCCATTAGACAAAATATGTAAAAGAATGTTGTCGGGTTGTGGCATCAATTGTCCCGTGGCAGAGGCCCATGTGGGGTCAAGTTTGGGTTGTTACGATTAAGTAGAAAGGGTTGCACCCTGACTAACAGGTATATCTTTTGGCCTAGCGGTAAGTACTCTGTAACGACCCGTTTCCGGACCGCTACCGAGCACAACTTACCGAGCTCAACTAAACCTGTATGCGATGCATTTTAAAACGGTACTCTTGTGCCTTTTAAAAAAATTACGGTATATTTTTTTTTTATCCAGCTAGTGCACATCAGAGTAATTACAACTTTTCGAAACATGGTGCAACTAAGACACAAGACTTAAATTATAATAAAACATACATGCATAATATACATATATACCACTCGAAATGATAATGTATACAAAATACAGAGTAGTAAATGTACAAAGAGATACACCTAAGGTATGACGACTTCAAGAGAGCAATCATACCCTGGGGGTACTTCCGGCAGACTCCCACGCAGGGGGCTACTCCAAAAGTAAACCTTGATCTACCTGTAATAACAAAACATAACCGCCCAACCGGTCACAACCACTATACACAAAAACATAGACAAAGCAAATCACGACAAGTAGAGGTCGTCGCCGGATCCTCGTCGAGATCCTCCTACGCCATCATCTGTGTCCGAGTTCACTGCGCCCTCGACCTGCTTTGGGTAACCATCATGGATTGAAGGCACCACGGGAAAGGGTCAACTTCTCAACAAATCAAGATAATCCAGGCATACAGAAATAAGTAAACAGCAAAGTATAACATTCACCAAACGTGACTCAACCATCTCACTCTAGACTCGACTCAACTCGCTATCCATTTCCTCTCGACTCGACACTTTTTCTTGAATGCACACGCCGTACCGTATGCTGGAAAGTCCAGCCGAAGCCTTGGGATCTTCGCTCTCCCTAGGACAGTCAACTCAGGTCCCATAGCGTGGCAACGCTTAGAAGTCCCCATAAACGGAAAAGGGGACCTAGCCCCCTCTCCGCTATCCGGGTCGCAACTTCAAACGCCAACGACTCGCTAAGCTCTCTCACTCAATGAACAATTCGCCGCATACGATATTCAAAGAGTTATACGCAAGATATTCAACCGCATGTCAAATAAAAAGAGCAGGCTCAACATGAAGAAACGCAATTCAACAACAATACACAATTCGTGGCATATATTCAATCATATCACAACACTTCAAGCTTGACACAAATCAAGGAATCCATACATAGGAATATAACAATAAAAATCCTAGAATGTCTAGAAGTGCCCTTACCGAACTCCAAGCTACGCATCTACACTGTCCTCAATCGAGCTCGACAACGACCTCGACACGCACTGGCCCTCAACTGGATCCCATCGCTCCCACGTCCTCGGGCTCGCTCTCCCGTACACCTCGATTCGGAAATCACACGATCTCAGGAATCAGACTTCCTAATACAAGCACAACTTAGTTCCATCTATGGGTTCTAATAGCACTTAGCTCTCATTACCCCAATCTTAACTACAACCCAAGTAAATATTAAAACTCAAGAACTTAAACAAATACAACAATAATTCAAGCATTACAAATTAACTCCTTTTCTCTAATAATTTTTTTAAAACTTCTTTCATACATATCATCAGACAAAGCCATTTTTCCTAAGTATTAACTCAAGCTTAAAATCAAGTAGCATAAAAACTAGCTAAAATGGAGGGAAGAAGTGGCGCTAAACAGTAGCATGAAGGAAGAGAAAATTCTGTTTTTCATACCTCAAATGATGATCAAGATGATGATATATGTAGAGGAGATGATGAGGAACAAGATTGATGAAGAAGGTTTGTGCAAAGACTCAATAAAATCCAAGGTTCTTCGATGGAAGTTTGGAGAGGAAGAGGAAACTTAGAGAAGAAGAAAGAAGAAAAGAGAAAGTGAGGGTTGTGAGGGGGCTGATCGTGATATACAGCTGGTAAAGAAACCATTTAAATGAATTTTTCTTTTTTTTTTAAAAAACACAAATAAGTGACGTGTAACTACTGTTATGAGATGCTAATCCCATCAATCATTCTACCCATCTAATCTCTCCTCTCTCATGATTACCCTCTAATCTATAGGTTAAAGATCTAAAAACACAGCGACGAGAACTGCAAACCGATAATATAAATTTATAAATATTACAAACAATATAATCATTAACGCTAAATAACGTTCGTAAAAATACGAGTGTTACAGTCTCGACACGAGGTCGATCAGGGTGCTTGTGCAAGCGCACAAGGCTCTAACACGAGTTCGTGCACGCGGCCTCCTCAGTTCGACATGCGACCTCCTCAGCTCGGTACGCGACCTCATCAGCTCGACATATGACCTCGGCACGCGATCTTGGCACGGGATCTCGACACGAGGTCTTGGTACGAGGTCTCGACACGAGGTCGATCTCGTCATCAGGTGTTACAATCTCTCCCTCTAAAAAAAAATTTCGTCCTCGAAATTGCAAATAAGATTCTTACCGCGGAAAAGTTCAGGGTACTGAGTCTTCATCTTCTCCTCCAGCTCCCAAGTCGCATCTCCAGTCTTCTGATCCCACACAACTTTGACAAGTTGAATCTCTTTGTTCCGCAATCGTTTGGGTTTCCAGGTCAACGATCCTTGCTGGTGATGCTTGAAGGATAAGTCGCCCTCGGTTGAATCACATCCGGTTCGATGACATGAGAGGGCCTGAAATATATCTCCGCAATTGTGAGACGTGGAAGACGTCATGAATGTTTGACAAGAAGGGTGGCAGGGCAATCTGATATGCCACTGGACCGATACGACCCAGAATCAGGTAAGGTCCAATAAATTTAGGGGGAAGTTTCTTGGGCTTGATCGCCGACCAACTCCGTAGTGGGGGTGACTCTAAGAAATACATGTTCTCCTTCTTCGAACTCTAGCGGTCGACGCCCTTGGTCGGCATAACTCTTCTCGCTTGGCTCTGCGACGTTCGCATCCTATCTCTGATCAAACGGATCTTCTCCATAGTCTGCTGGATCATATCTGGTCCCACAACAGAACGCTCGCCATCCTGGTACCAACAAAGAGGCGTCGACATTTACGCCCATACATTGCTTCAAAAGGTGTCATTCCAATACTCGCATGGAAGCGTTATTGTAGGTGAACTCCACCAATGGTAAGACGTCGTCCCAACTTCCTCGGTGATCTAAGGTACACGCCGCAACAAATCTTCAAGCGATTGGATCGCTCTCGGCCCGACCGTCGGTTTGGGGATGATATGCCGAGCTAAGCTCGAGCTTCGCTCCCATCGCTTCTTGCAATTCCCTCCAAAATGAGATGTGAACTTCGGATCTCGGTCCGACACGATTGAAGAGGGTATACCATGAAGTCGCACTATCTCGCGATGTAGATCTCGGTCGCCTTTTCCACGTGGTACGCCGACCACCGGGCAAGAAATGAGCGATTTGGTCAATCGGTCGACGATCACCCAAATCGAATCATTCTTCTTCTGCGTCTTCGAAACCTACTACGAAATCCATGGAGATATCGTCCCATTTCCATCTTTGATGCGTCAAGCGATTGTAGCATTCCCGCTGGTCGTTGGTGCTCCACCTTCGCTTCGACACGTTAAACACGAAGCTACGTACTCAGCCACTTGCTTTTTCATTCCGGACCACCAAAAATGCTTCTTCAAGTCTTGATACATCTTCGTAACTCCTGGATGAATACTAAAGTTGCTCTTATGCGCTTCGTCAAGTATTAACTTTCTCAGCTCCGCTACGTTAGGTACACACACTCGGCCATTGCACCTTAAAATGTTGTCCGCTCCGACTTTGAATTACGCCGCTTCTTTGCGCTTATCAATCGTATCTTCTCTTGCAGAAGTTCGTCATCAACCTGCTGGTCTCTGATCTCATCCAATAATCTGTTAGAAATGGTAAGCATACCAAATCTCAGCTTCCCCGATGAAACTTCCACACTCAACTTCAAGTCTCTAACTTCTCGAGCATCTCCAACTCCTTGATCATCATTGCTGAGGCTAAAACGCTCTTTCTGCTCAATGTATCTGCTACTACGTTAGCCTTACCGGGATGGTATTCCAACGTAAAGTCGTAGTCCTTGAGAAATTATGTCCTCTTCGCTGACGCATGTTGAGCTCTTTCTGATCGAACAGGTACTTCAAGCTCTTGTGATCACTGAAAACAGTAAGAGTGCTCCCATAAAGGTAGTATCTCCATATCTTCAGCGCAAAAACCACCGCTGCCAACTCCAAATCGTGAGTAGGGTAGTTTCTCTCGTGAATTTTGAGCTGTCTTGAAGCATACGCTACCACTTTCCGATGTTGCATCAGCACGCATCCCAAACCCTGGTGTGACGCATCGCAATAAACCTCATAAGGCTCTTCTGGTTGAGGCAAAATCAACACAGGCGCTGTCGTCAAGAGCTCCTTGGTCTTTGAAAACCGGATTCGCACTCCTCGGTCCAGGCAAAGGTTGATCCTTCCTCGTAAGCCGAGTGTAAGAGCGCGACAATCTTCGAGAAACCTTCAATGAATCTTCGATAATAGCCTGCTAAGCCAACAAAACTCGATATCGTTGATCGCCCTCATTGTTCCCACGCTAGCACGACTTCAATCTTAGTTGGATCCACGCTATCCCTTCTTTGGAAATCACATGTCCAAGAAAATTCACCTCTTCAAGCCAAAATTCACACTTGAAAGGTTGGCATAGAGTTGCTTCTCTCGTAATATCTGCAATACTCGGCGTAGGTGTCCTCCATGCTCTTCTCGGTCCTCGAGTAGATCGGGATGTCGTCGATGAACACTACTACAACCGATCCAAGAACGAATGGAAAATCCTGCTCATATAGTCCATAAACACACGGTGGCGCATTTGTCACTCCAAACGGCATCACCAAATACTCGTAGTGACCATACCTAGTCCTGAAAGCTGTTTTGGGGACATCTTCCTCCTTCACGCGAATCTGATGATAACCAGACTTCAAATCTATCTTGGAAAAGATCGCCGCTCCACGAAGTTGATCCATCAAGTCGTCAATACGGGGTAACAGATACTAGTTCTTCACAGTAACCTTGTTGAGCTCGCGGTAGTCCACGCACAGCCTTGATCGTCCATCCTTCTTCTTAACCAACAACACTGGAGCTCCCCACGGTGACACGCTTGGTCGTATGAATTGCTTTGACTCCAAGTGTTCGATCTGGGACTTCAGTTCTTTCATCTCGGCAGGAGACATCCTATATGGCGCTTTGGAAATCAGTCCTGTTCCTGGAATCAACTCGATGGAGAACTCGACCTCTCGCACTGGTGGTAACCCTGGCACGTCTTCGGGGAAAACGTCCACAAAGTCACACACCACTGGTACATTCTTTACTTCGATCTGCTGGAAAACTTCTGAACTAGCCAGATACATGTATTCTCTAGTTCCTTCTTGCAAATAAACTCCAATATGTTCAGTAGAAAGATAATTGGAGACTCCAAGGTCTGGGAAAATTACGCTTTACGGCACACCAAGAGGACATGGTGGTGTGACAACCAATCCATCCCGAGGATGACATCTAAGCCCTTAAGAGGCAAACAAACCAAATTGACCACAAACTTTCTACTCTGAATAACCACTACACAATTAAGACATGCGGTGTTTGTGACTAAGGTTTTAGCATTTGGGTTGTAACTACCAATTTGAGCAGTAAAATCACAATCAAGTTCAAATGGTTCACACAATCGAGGAAATAAAGGAATGGGTTGCACGAATCAAAGAGAACGGATAAGGATTTACCCTCAATCTCACATTCACCTTGAATAAGATCATCACCGCTCGCTTCCTCACCGCTCATGCAGAAGACTACGCCTTTAGCTACCTGACGCTTCCTTTGGCCTTTGCCGCAAGCATTGCGGTTCAGCTTTAGGTGTGGGACAATCCTTGGCAAAATGCCCTGGCTTACAGCTTGAAACATACCTCCTCCTTCCGAGTGCGATCACTCGCATAATGTCCTGGCCTTCCACAACGATAGCAAGTCACCTCAGACGGCCTCGACCTCCGCTTCTCGCTCCCTGGGTCATCGGACGATATTGTCCCCTGGTGTTGTTCCCCTGAGGTCGGTTGTAAGGATTCTTCTGCAGTTGTTTCCCCTCCTGTTTAAACCTCTGCCCCGCACTCTGGGGTCTCACCGGTCCGCCTACAACAGTTTTCTTCTTGTGGCTTCTTACACCCTCTACCTCAACACAACGATCTATCAGCTCTTGTAGATTTCTGATCCTCAGTGACACCACCGACTTCTGAATGTCAAATCTTAATCCCCGTTGGAACCTCTCACTTAACCATCCTTGGTCAGCTCGATCACGAAATGGACTGAAATACCTCTCCAGTGACTCAAACTTGGTTGCATACTCGGGCACTGTCATACTGCCTTGTTGTAGTTGAAGAAACTCTTGCTCCTTCTCACCGGCAAAGATCTGGGAAGTATTTGTCCAAGAACCTTCCACGAAAAAGCTCCCAAGTTATCTCGCGATGTTCCGCTATCAGTGCTTGCTTCACTCCCTTCCACCAATACTCTGCGTCTCCTAGCAGCAAGTAGGTGGCGTAGTCTACCTTCACGTTGTTTGGGCAATGGAGTGCCTCGAAGATCTTCTCGATCTCTTGCATCCAAAGATCAGCTTTATCTGGGTTTGGCTCACCGTAAAACTTCGGTGGATCATGCTTCCTAAAGTCTACTAATCCTCTCGCCTCAGCACTCCGCTCTGCTCGCTGTTGTTGCTGTAAGTTTTGCTGGGTTAACGCTGCCGTCTGTTGAGCCATCGCGTTAGCCTGTTGAGTTGCAGCCGGTTGATTCTTGAGCCATGGCTGCCGCCATCTCGGTCCATAACTTGAATTGCTCGTTCCATGTCGACGTTCTCTGCACAAATTGCCGTCTCCCTACGAGGTGGCATTAGATTCCACAAAGTTCAAAACCTGTCAGAATCTCACAATAAGGATGTGTTAAAACACACTGCTTCAATCAAGAAACAGTTCAAACAATTTTTCAAGCAATAAGTGCTTCACTTAATCAAACAAAGAATCAAGATAGTACAACCATGTACCCGACACACATATCCCGACACGTTGACCACCCAAAATTCCTATACGGCCGGTCGAACCGAATCAAGCTCGATACCAACATTGTAACGACTGCTTCGACCGCTACCGAGCTCAACTTACCGAGCTCAACTAAACCTGTATGCGATGCGTTTTAAAACGGTACTCTTGTGCCTTTTAAAAAAATTACGGTATATTTTTTTTTTTTATCCAGCTAGTGCACATCAGAGTAATTACAACTTTTCGAAACATGGTGCAACTAAGACACAAGACTTAAATTCTAATAAAACATACATGCATAATATACATATATACCACTCGAAATGATAATGTATACAAAATACAGAGTAGTAAATGTACAAAGAGATACACCTAAGGTATGACGACTTCAAGAGAGCAATCATACCCTGGGGGTACTTCCGGCAGACTCCCACGCAGGGGGCTACTCCAAAAGTAAACCGCCAGTCTACCCTGTAATAACAAAACATAACCGGCCCAACTGGTCATAACCACTATACACAAAAACATAGACAAAGCAAATCACAACAAGTAGAGGTCGTCGCCCGGATCCTCGTCGAGATCCTCCTCGCCATCATCTGCTGTCGAGTTCCCTGCGCCCTCGACCTCGCCTGGGTAACCATCATGGATTGAAGGCACCACGGGAAAGGGTCAACTTCTCAACAAATCAAGATAATCCAGGCATAAAGAAATAAGTAAACAACAAAGTATAACATTCACCAAACGTGACTCAACTATCTCACTCTAGACTCGACTCAACTCGCTATCCATTTCCTCTCGACTCGACACTTTTTCCGGAATGCACACGCCGTACCGTATGCTGGAAAGTCTAGCCGAAGCCTTGGGATCTTCGCTCTCCCTAGGACAGTCAACTCAGGTCCCATAGCGTGGCAACGCTTAGAAGTCCCCATAAACGGAAAAGGGGACCTAGCACCCTCTCCGCTATCCGGGTCGCAACTTCAAACGCCAACGACTCGCTAAGCTCTCTCACTCAATGAACAATTCACCGCATACGATATTCAAAGAGTTATACGCAAGATATTCAACCGCATGTCAAATAAAAAGAGCAGGCTCAACATGAAGAAACGCAATTCAACAGCAATACACAATTCGTGGCATATATTCAATCATATCACAACACTTCAAGCTCGACACAAATCAAGGAATCCATACATAGGAATATAACAATAAAAATCCTAGAATGTCTAGAAGTGCCCTTACCGAACTCCAAGCTACGCGTCTACGCTGTCCTCAATCGAGCTCGACAACGACCTCGACACGTACCATCTCAATCTGGATCCCACTGCTCCCACGTCCTCGGGTTCGCTCTCCCGTACACCTCGATTCGGAAATCACACGATCTCAGGAATCAGACTTCCTAATACAAGCATAACTTAGTTCCATCTATGGGTTCTAATAGCACTTAGCTCTCATTACCCCAATCTTAACTACAACCCAAGTAAATATTAAAACTCAAGAACTTAAACAAATACAACAAGAATTCAAGCATTACAAATTAACTCCTTTTCTCTAATAATTTTTTTAAAACTTCTTTCATACATATCATCAGACAAAGCCATTTTTCCTAAGTATTAACTCAAGCTTAAAATCAAGTAGCATAAAAACTAGCTAAAATGGAGGGAAGAAGTGGCGCTAAACAGTAGCATGAAGGAAGAGAAAATTCTGTTTTTCATACCTCAAATGATGATCAAGATGATGATATATGTAGAGGAGATGATGAGGAACAAGATTGATGAAGAAGGTTTGTGCAAAGACTCAATAAAATCCAAGGTTCTTCGATGGAAGTTTGGAGAGGAAGAGGAAACTTAGAGAAGAAGAAAGAAGAAAAGAGAAAGTGAGGGTTGTGAGGGCTGATCGTGATATACAGCTGGTAAAGAAACCATTTAAATGAATTTTTCTTTTTTTTTTTAAAAACACAAATAAGTGACGTGTAACTACTGTTATGAGATGCTAATCCCATCAATCATTCTACCCATCTAATCTCTCCTCTCTCATGATTACCCTCTAATCTATAGGTTAAAGATCTAAAAACACCACGACGGGAACTGCAAACCGATAATATAAATTTATAAATATTACAAACAATATAATCATTAACGCTAAATAACGTTCGTAAAAATACGAGTGTTACAGTCTCGACACGAGGTCGATCAGGGTGCTTGTGCAAGCGCACAAGGCTCTAACACGAGTTCGTGCACGCGGCCTCCTCAGTTCGACATGCGACCTCCTCAACTCGGTACGCGACCTCATCAGCTCGACATATGACCTCGGCACGCGATCTTGGCACGGGATCTCGACACGAGGTCTTGGTACGAGGTCTCGACACGAGGTCGATCTCGTCATCAGGTGTTACATACTCGATCCAACAATTCGTATCAGAGCCAAGGTCACGTGTTCAATTCCCAGTGGGAGCAATTGCTGAAGGGGAGATTATTGTCAGGTTGTGGCATCAATTGTCCCGTGGCGAAGGCCCAGGTGGGGTCAAGTCACAGTCGACACGTGGTGCTTGGGTTATTACGGTTAAGTAGAAAGGGTTACGCCCTGACTAACAGCTATAGCTTTTTCCTTAGTGGTAAGCACTCGATCCAACAAAGAACTCTTGAAGAAGTTCAAGCTAGAGGATAGCAAGCCAATAAGCACACCGATACATCCTTCTTGTGCTCTTAGCAAAGATGAATCTAGTAAGAAAGTAGACCAAAAGGTATACAGAGGTATGATTGGATCACTCCTTTATCTCACTGCCTTAAGACCTGATATTATGTTTAGCGTATGTTTATGTGCTAGATTTCAATCTGATCCTAGAGAGTCTCATTTAACTGCTGTTAAGAGAATCTTTAGATATCTTAAAGGAACTACTAACCTTGGTTTGTTGTATAAGAAATCAAATTATTACAAGTTAGTAGGTTTCTGTGATGCTGACTTTGCTGGAAATAGAGTTGAAAGAAAAAGCACCAGTGGTGGATGTAAATTTCTTGGAGCCAACTTAATCTCATGGTCCAGTAAAAGACAGAGCACAATAGCATTATCAACAGTAGAAGCAGAGTATATATCAGCAGCAAAATGTAGTTCTCAACTTCTGTGGATGAAGTATCAGCTTGAAGACTATCAGATAAATGAGAGTAACATTCCTATCTTCTGTAATAATACATCTGCTATTTGTCTTAAAAAGAATCCCATTTTACATTCAAGAGCAAAACATACTGAAATTAAACATCATTTCATTAGAGATTATGTTCAGAAAGAGATACTTGAAATTAAATTTATCGATACTGACCATCAATGGGCAGATATCTTTACAAAACCTTTTGGTGAAGATAGATTCAACTTTATAAGGAAAATTTTGAATTATCACCTTATAAGGGAATGACTGTTTAAATTGAATATATTTGCCTCTAATATACTTGCATCTGGTGTTATCCTACCTCTGATGATATATTGCATCTGATGTTATGTTGCCTCTAATAACTTTTACCCTCTGATAACATTCACGCATCTGATATACACTGAGCATATATGCGTCTGTTGTATCTGTTATCATGTTCCCTCTGGGAATATTGTGCACACGACATTGATAGTGGTTGATATATTTGTGGCTGTGAATTACTCTTCTATTGAGTCATAATGATTTTAACTGCCCGAGGACAATTTTATTGTGCTGTGTAAATGTGTTTGACATGTTTTCTTTATGAAAAGACATATTTATTTCTTTTTGAATTATATTTACTTTGAAAACTGTTAACACTCCATTTTGTTTATTATTTTGGGGTATTTTGAGTATAAAATATTATGATTTTGTTCCTTATTAGATAAAATATGCTCACTATTTCCTTATTTATGTAGAAAAGTAATAAAGGAAATATGGAAAGCAAAATATTGAATTTTGGGAAGATTCTGACGAGTTTTGGAGTTTTTTTAGCGTTTCTGGAAAAGCGGTACGACCGGACCAAAGTCAGTATGGTCGTACACTATTGCAGTTAGGCCGCATCTAGTGTAGAAGTATTGGTCAGCGTCACAACTCAAGCCTGATACAGCCGTGTATAAATGCAGTACAGCCGTACCCAAGCCTAGAATGCACAGATTTGAAGCCAGTTGACCTAAATCAGCACTAGAGCCTATAAATAGGCAATCTCACCCCCTTTTGAGAACTAACTCACTCTTGGAGAGAACTTACTCTCTGAGTGAGGGTCTTTTGTCTTTCTTGCTTCTTGCCTCCTGTCTCTCATCTCTTATCTTTTCCCTTCTTTTATGATTTCTTGTTTGGATTGGTATTATTCTATTATGTTAAGAAACAGTAGCTAACTCCATCACTAGGGGTGATGGGGAATCTTTTAAGATGTTCTTGACATTTATTTAATTATTATTATGAACTTCTTATTATCCTTTTAAATGTATTTTTCCTAGCATGCTTAACCCCACAGGAAGTTGCTAATCCTTAATAAATCACTTAATTGACCAGCGACCGTATTGCAATTAATTGGTGGACCTATAGGATAATTGAGACTAGGATTATTGCATGACCAACCTTAATTTTAGACTTCCAATCATTCAACCTTTTTATGCTTTATGCTTTCCTTGGATTTAATTCTTTGCATGACCAAACAAGGGGTTAATTTAGGGAAAATAATATTAATCACGAATGACCAGACAAGTTAATAGTTTTAGTAAAGGGATTGGCTTTCAATGAGGAGATATGGTTCGTAATAGTAGGGTAATAAATTCAAGGACTAGTATTAGTGAACCCGGTTCCCCTAAGTTTTTCCATACTTGATCTCTTTTCTGTTCTTACGAAATTGCTTTTGTCCTACTGTCTTTTTAATTGATTGTTCTCGTTCTCATAATCACTTTCTTCGTTCGTCTAAAATAATAAAGAATCTCTATTAATTTAGTACTCGTGCATTCTCTGTGGGTTCGACATTCGGAGTCTTAAAAATACTCCACTTTATTACGAGTTACAATAAGGTGTACTTCCCTGAGCCGAAACAAGTTTTTGGCGTCGTTGCCGGGGAATATTTTAGGGATATTAAACCATCGAGTTTCTTGTTAATTTAGCCTTTTTTTAATGTGATCATCATCATCATCATCATCGTCAGTATTGTTATTTGTCTTATTAGTTATTATTACTATTTGATTTTCAAAATTAAAAAAAAAAAGTCTAAACTGCTCGTGGTTATTGTTAGTATTATTATCTTGATTTAAGAAAAAAGATTTCCTAGTTATTTGTTTATTTTAAATTTTTTTTGGTTGTTTAGATTTAAGATTTAGATTTACATTCAAAAATCCAAAAAGATTTTTCTTTTATCTCTTTATCTAGATTTTAAATTGTTGTTTGGTTGTTTTATTTTATCTCTTTATCCATTTGTCTAGATCTTATCTTATTTTATTTTATCTTATTCTATTTTGTTTTGTTTTAAATTTGATATCAAAAATCCAAAAAGATTTTCTTTTTTCTTATATAGTTATCTTGATCTTTCTTTTTCTTATCTTATTTTGAATCTGAGATTAGATATAGATAGATTTTGAATTTGAATTTGAATTTGAATTTAAGAAAAGATTTGATAAGGATTGGATTAGGATAATATTATCTTATTTTATTTTGTTTTGATTTTATTTGACTTTACTTCTATTCTATTCCAACTTTCCTTATTTTGTTTGATTTTGATTCTGTTTTATTTTAGTTTAATTCTTTCTATTTTACTTTGATCTTATATTATTTTGTGTTGATTCTATTTAACTTTACTTTGATTCTATTTTATTTTATTCTATTTTACTTAGTGTTTTGTTTTTATTTTATTTTTAGCTCTCTTAAAAAAAACTAATTTGTTTGTGCTAACGCTTTTCCAAGAGCCTATTTGGTAGTGGAGTCTGTTTTATAGGAACTAACTAAGAACCATGGAGATGGTTAAGTTCTCTCAGAATGAGCATGAATCACTGACAGAAGCTTGCAAGAGGTTTCAGGACTTGCTTAGAAGATTCCCCCATTATGGTTATCAGACGTGGCAGCTAATTCACATACTTTACAATGGGCTCTTAACTCAAGATAAGCCTCTTTTGACGCTGCCTGTGGAGGATCGATATTCTACATGGAGCCAGATGAGGTATACATTCTGATAGAGAAAATTATAGGAAATAACAACTCGCGGCAAGAACAGGAGGAGCAAGAACCAGATATTCATGATACCTTGATCAAAATTATGGAAGGGGAAAATAAGAAGTTCGAGGCTATAGAGGCTCAATTGTTAAATCTTGTCAACTCACTATCTCAAGTGCCTCAAGAAGCACCTCCTCCAAAAGCTGAACCTACCCCAAGTGAAGAAATTGAGCAATACAAGGTACTTAAGGATGATGGAGAAACTCCTACTGAAGGGAGTCAAGCTGAAACAAAGACTCCTTCTAAAGGGGGACAAACTGAAATAGAAGCTCCTACTGGAGGGAGTACTTATAAGGAGAACAATAAGGATCCTATGGTTCTTGATTTGGAGTAAAAGGAGAAAGTCCCAATTTTGGGGCAGACTCTTTTGGCCATTGGTATTACCGTAACTCCGACACAGAAAGAAAAAACAATTGCACTGGGTGGCAAGGAAGGAAGTGATTTAAAAGCTTTAATTCTTGATTATCCCTATCCTTTTATTTCTTCCTATTTCACTAATATGGTGGTTACTGGTAATTCTGAGTGTTTAAGGATGCAGGACCCTCTGGAAAAATATCTTGTTTTTCAGGATCCTGTTACAGTGATGGGTGATGAAGAAATAAAAATTCCACAATATTTTGAAGCTCGTCACTACAACATAAAATGGAATAGATAGCGCTTATTTTTTGCCTTTGCTAGCACTTAAAAGTGCTACCTATTTTCAGCCATTAGTGATCTGGGTTTTTAAAGACAGCATTTTAAAAGCGCTAGTGATAACTGGAATCGCTAGCGCTTCTTTGAGAAAGCACTATCTATGTTTGATAATAGACAGTGTTTTCTCAAGAAAGCGCTATCTATTATTAGTAGTGTAGATAGCGCTTCCTTGAAAAAGCGCTAGCTAGCGCTTTTTCAAGGAAGCGCTAGCTATTCTCTTTTTTTTCCTTTTTTTATTTTTTATTTTTTACAGTTGCAGTATTTTACAATGATGCAAACCAAAATAAACAATACAACAATGTCAACCAACAATACAACAAACAATGCCAACCAAAATTAATGCCTCACATGGGCCAACAATATACATCTAACTAATACTATAATAATGTGTATACACAATGATCATATACTTAAAACAAACTTCTCAGCCACATATTTGTACCACTCTTCCTTGAGTTGAGCAATTTGAACATCAGAATACGAATAGTATTTACATTCAGGAATATACTGCGAAATGATAAATAAATCACATTAAAGTTTAAGTACACAAATTGTCAAATAAAAGAGTAAGTATTTTATATAAATTAGAACAGAAATTACATATCTTCTTGGTTATGAACAACAATATCCTTCATAAACTTCATAATGTAATAGCCACAATCATTGGAGTTTAGTTGGCAGGGGCACTAAAAAACCAAAAATATTAGAAATAAATAATTTCAATTTTTTAAACTAAATAATTGCATAACAATTTTGATAATACCTCTATATGAATTCACTTAGTCGTTGTCTTGGATGATTTAGAAAATCGGGACTTGTGTAGTGTCCGATGTCCTTGATGAATTGTCAAAGCCCTGAGTCATAATAACACACAATTAGATATATTAATTAGTGCATAAATTTTCAACCTCAATTTCACATTCAGAACTCGTTCCAATACATGCATATATATACTTACTGATTGAACGTATCTGTCATTTCTTTGTGGTTGCTCAAAGGAGTACGCAAAGAATACAAATAGTACACCGTGTCTTCCCGGGGATTGATCGCTAACAATACCCAATGGGCCTAAAAAAATGTTGAATAAGGAAATCCTAATTAGCATGTAATCATATTTCACAAAATTTAGTATCGTTATATGTATATGTATATGTATATGTGTGTGTATATATATATATATATATGATTAAATTAAACAAATGACTCACCCTAGGTTAATCGGTGACAAAAACAAGGTGTCAACACCTGCCTTCGTCGCTTCTGCCAAGCGTTCAGATATATAGTCTATCATATTCTCAGATTTATATCGAAAATTTGTTTTCTCTGGGCATAAGAACACAAACCTCTCGGTCCGTTCTTCTGGGATCAGTATCGCATCATACAAGTAACTTGAATATAATTAAAACGTATACAAATTAATGGATTAAGAATAACTTCAATATTAGGTGAAAGAATAAAAAAAACGTATACTTTAAAGTTGGATGTTGTACCTGATATATACACTAACTACAGTTTGACTGACCCACGCTCCATCAGTAAAAACTTATGTTAGTTCATCCTTAGCACTGAGAAATAATGGAGATTCATAACCGAAAATATTTTTTCCATTGTAATTTGGATTTGTTCTTTGGTTATTGTCATCCTTGTTTCAGCATGAACTTTCAGATAATTAAAGAATTTTGCTTCAAGAGGGGAATGCAGAGATTTGTCCATAGGTTTTACTGGGGATGTAGAAGACCCAAATGTTTGCTACTTTCCCTTTCCTTTCTCCTTTTCTTTGTCATTAGCTTTGGATTTTATGGGTTTTTATATATTTTAGATGAGTTAGTGACCACATAATTTTATAAATATATTATGACTATGATAACGAATCATGTTTATTAAAAAATAGCATGTCACTTACAACGAGTATTACCGGCCATGCCACATAAGTACCTATTGTCTGTCCCACTGTCATGATATCTGCCCCCTCAAGTGGTACAGACAATGGTGCATCCTCTTCAATTTCAAAGTCAACTCTAACCTTGCAATGATGGATAGGTAATGGACGATTGTGCAATATGGCACTTAAATCAGTGAAGCAAATCCCCTTACCAACCGCTCGAGACGGGCTTGACAAATATAGCGTACACTCTTTGAAGTCCTAAATCAATGATAAACAAAATATTAATATGATAAACCATTGATGCAATACATATAAGTTACGACAATGTCTAATGATTTATTACTTCGGGTGACTTAAGAGTGCATCCATCCATGGGTAAACTAGACTCGTGCACCTCCACCGGTTCCTTAAGTAATCAAGATCCACAATAATATTAAATTAGAATATTTAAATACTTCAAATTGAATTTCTAACAAAATTTTGGCAGTCTCCCCTAAAATATGGACATTCCAAAATTTATCTAATACCTGTAACAACAAAAAATTACCATATACCAGCCAACACAAGTCACTATACAAATCACGATATACTCTAACACCAAATTATATAAGCAAAAGTTCAGCATGCATGATACAAGTTTCAATTTCAAGATATACAAATTTTCATGTAATACTAATTAACAATTCACAAATACTAATTAATCTACCAAACTCTGCCTTTGAAGTAATTTGATTTATTACCTTATGTGACTTTAGAATGCAACTATCTTTGGCGCTACCATCCTGATGCTCCCCTATCGGTCCCTTGTCCTGATGCTCCCCTACTGGTCCCTTATCCTGATGTTACCCCTTTTTCAATCCATGGACCTCCTGATAGAGTTTGGCTACCATCCGCCTCAAGTCTTCATTTTCGTCTTTTCTTGCGCGCTTCGGTGAGCCAAAGATAGCTTTTTGTGGGACCCAAAATCCCATACCCCTTACACGTCCTGGATACTCTTTAATGGGGATGACTTGGGAAAGGATGTCTATGTCACTTCCCTGTGATATACCCTCCTGTGTTAGGGCATCCTGCGACACAAATATTATTCACAAAGATTGTTAAGTATTGTCACTTTCATAAGAAAATTGCAAATGAAAATGTTATTTAATCTATCATACTTACAATTTTTTCATACACTTCCGCAGTTGGGGGGTCTTCAAACTCACCATCCTTGTTTTGGCTGGCTTCTATCCACAAGATATGGCGATCGATTGATTTTGAGGTTGCATAATCCTCTTCACCTGCTTGCTTCATCTATACATATTTAAAAAACAAGTGAATTTCATCAGTGTTAATTACGTTACTCTACAGACATGCTCAAATTCACTAGTTTTACATATAATTTAAGGTTACTCTGCATACCAGATCTTACTCAATGCCCGAATACCCCTTAACCCCTCCTTTGTATGGGTAAGGAGGATTTGATGCTCTCTGCTGATTTGCGTTACTTGTTCTCTATATAAACAAACATATAAATGTGATTAGGAACAACAACAATTAAATATACAAAGTATTGACACACATATACAGGTATACAAGTAGGGACATGTATAAGTATACCAGAAATTCAGGAACTCTGATGTGTTTTGCTACAAAATCAATCCAGACGTCCACACCTATGATTGATGCATACAATGATGGAGGATTAGGTCTAATATTCCCTTTTTCATCTCTCACCCGCTTAGACAACCATGCTCGGAAAGTCCGATGAGATTTTCCGGCAATCTTCATTATGATGTCCTTACGGGTGTCGTCAACATCAAATGTTTTCTGCAAATACATTATAAACAAAATAGTAGGGTAAGTATATTTACACAACTGAGAAGAAATACAAATGATCAATGTTAATTTATATACCTTTATCTCAGTCCAAAGCTCCTCTTTGCATCTATCCAAAACTACATTATTTTTCTGTAACCAACGACTAAACTTACATGGAATCATCATTTGCACTTGAGTTCCAATGAAACTTTTCAAATCTCTGCCACCTTTGCCTATGGGTTGACCTCTAGCATTCCATGAAACCTAAAAAAAAAATTAAGTGTACGACATCAGATAATAAATAGATAAAAACAGCTAATTATATTAATTAGTAACTATCTTACCGCTTGTATCTCTCCTCTACTCCTAGCTTGGAGGATATTCTTTTTATATGTCGGTCCACAGGGACGGCGGTTCACAGCTTGGGCCGCTGCAGCATACTCTGATGAGCATTACTATCATGTCCGGAATTAGCCATGTATCTGCAATTTTTACATATTTTATCAAACTTTTGCCATGACCTATTTGTATTTTCAATAATTACCCATTTTCCAATTGTTATATAATCAGATTCATGCATCTATGTATCACAGCAAGCTCAAAACACAGCCAAACTAGAAGAAATAGTGCATGGCAGCAGTAAGGATCTCGCAACATTTGAATAAGTTTCAGGTTTCAGCAAGATTGCTATAGGCTACAGAACAAAAACTAATATCATCTAAAAAAAGCTTAATAATTAATGGCAAAGAAAAAAAACAATTTTTTTAGGCTTAGGATGTGTGGAGAAACAGAGATGCTTGAGTTGAGACGCACTTGGTTTTTATCAACAGTATAAATGTCATCCGGTCATTCATAATGAAAATGCACAATGAAGTCAATGCACAAACCAAAACTAGGATTGAGCAACAAACCAAAACTAACAATCTAACAAGTTCTAATTAACGATCACAATCTCTGCTCAATCTAACAAGTTCTACCCCAAAACTGAAACCAAGAAAGTCAATGCACAAACTAGACTAGGAACTCAATCCCATATATGCATTAGCATTTAGGTATTTAGCATTAAAAACTGAAAACTCTGGTAGCAAAGCAAAAGAGCAAGGGAAGCAATAAAGATAGGGTAGAGAGATTAAAGTGGATAAGAGATTTACCTGAGCTGCAGCTTAACAAGGAAGAAGAGATGGGGTGCGACCACACAGTGATGACGACGAAGAAGAAGGAACGGCGTGGTGGAGAACCTTAAAGCGTCACCAGACGATGAAGAAGGAGGAATGGCGCAGTGGAGAACCTTAAAGGCAGATGAACTTGTGTGATGGCTCGAGAGGGAGAGAGCGGCTACACTGAGGGACTGAGACGGAGGTGTGACACAGCGACAGAGGATAGACAGAGATGGAGACGAGATAGAGATGACGGAGGCACTGTTCTATTCTTTAGACGAAAGAGAGGGAAGACATATCGCGCGTAAGAGAAATGAATTGTAACGGGAGGATATACAGGATTTTAATTCAGAGAATAGGTAGCCCTTTTTTTCAAAAGCGCTACACCCCACCGAGACAGGGCATTTACTTTATTCATTTAAACAATAGTAATCCATATTTGAGACAAGTACAAATTTATTTATTATTAAATTATACAAAGTTTATTACACATACAAGTATAAGTATAACTCTACAACTATGAGGGTGACAACACACACACTGGCCATGACGCGAGTATCCTTCCTCTGCCTTTAGACAGTCTTCCCATAGACTCCCCAACCTACAGGTCGTTCCTGTCCATTTGCTTTTAATATCATATAATAGATACACACCATAAAAACAAAGGGGTAAGATATTCATCAACCACCATTAGTCAGGAAAATAGCATAGTAGAATAATTGTCTTCATGCACAGCACGATATAACATTATCATTACAATTAATACCATACTCAGACTCATGAACACACAATCACAACATATTCTGATACCACAGATTGACATGCATCACTGGTCTTTTGGCTGATCATCGGCCCTGCAGACCTAACTGACACAAAATATCGAGCTTTCGGGCTGATCACTAGCCCTACTAACCCAAACCATAGATCGTTGAGTATCACGAGCCATTAACGTCCTACTCCCTAGACTGATCACCAGTCTCAGGGCACAGAAGGATAAGATAAGTTGGTTGTCCCGGGAACACATCCTGAAATGCTACCACCTCTGATCACCGAAGTGAGGTACCGTCCACATGCACAGTGGACGACATTTCTCATACGAGGAATGGCCAAGATTATTCCCCCATCAGATGTGGAGTCATGGATTCTCGTCGAATGACCGAGCCCACACTTTTGGACTGATCACCTATCCTTTGGTCCGCTCAAGGTTACTGACTATCTCCAAACTACTCCGTACCTTTGGTCTGATCACCAGTCCTGACATACACCAACCTCGGATACACCGACCCGGCCATCACCACTAACAGACAGAGTACCGATAGTAATATTTACTATTACCATCTAGGGATTCGTAAACCTCTAACTAGAGAGCGTCACCCTTGACTCTAAAACCATGCATAAGATTCACATGTATCATATACAACTAGCACATAAATATCAGACATAAAACAGAATATCATTAACCATTGTTTATTATAATTTAACAGCATATAAATTACTCCTAGCGTCGCATAAGTGACTATTTATTAACCTCATAAATTATCCAAATAGACGTAACCTATGTTGGTTGATAGGTCTACGGTGATTATCTTTAGCCTCCGCACACCACAACCCCTCTCCTGACGTGTTGCTACTATCAACCCCTAGTGGGATTAAGGTCCCCTACGCATGCTAACAGTACTCTACTACCTATTTTCCCTAGTGATTAGGGTATCTTCCCCCTTACCTGGCTTAGAAGACCACCGTCGCCCGCGTTCCGTCGCACTTCCAGAGCTCCTCCACACTCTCCCAAAGACCTTTGGAAGAAGTTGGAAAGAATGGAGGGGGTTTAGCCCTATTTATAGGCGAGATGGAGGGTTCCCCCTTTCTCCACCGCCTTTGGCCGCGTCGTGATGGCAAGGCTGTCGCGAGGAACAGTCTCCGGAACCCTCTTTTTCTCTCTTCCACTGATTTAACTATTCAATGTCCATCGCGTTGCGATGGTGTCCTTTATATTCTCCGTCGCGTCGCGATGGACCATAAAGAGAAGGGTTATGTTTTCGTCCATCTATGAGATTCTAGGGTGTTCTAAGCCTTTCTAGGGCATTCTAGGCCTTAATGAGTCATATTTAAGCCCAATTTAACTTTAACTAAGGTTTTTATTACCTGATTATTACTAAATTATTATTCTAAAAATTATTTAAGACTTATTTGAAAATCAGGATGTCACACTAGTGATGATGCAACCAAGACAGAGCTTTCTTAGGAAAGCGCTAGCGAAGAAGAAACATAGACAGCACTTTCTAAAAAAGCGCTAGCGAAGGTGCCAATCACTAGCGTTTTTCAGGAAAAGCGCTAGCTATTTAGTTGATAAAGCTAGCATTTTTCTAAAGAAGCGCTAGCGATGAGTTCTGAATTTTTTTAGGTAGCGCTTTCAGTGGATAACGCTAGTTAAGGGAGCGTCATTTTTATACAAATTTGTTGTAGTGCATCCACCACTTGGAAAAAGAAAGAACAACCAAAACCACATGGTTAAGAAGTGGAGAAGGGGCAATGCAATGAATGCAAAATTCACTCTTAGAGAGCTACCTGGTTGATCACTTTTATGCAAACCGTCATGCTCACGACGTTAAACAAGTGTTTTCCAGGAGGCAACCTATGTTATTTAATTTTATGTTATTTAATTTCTTTATATTTATTTTTTATTTTCTTAATAGTTTATTATGATTTACAGTTTCTACATGGCATTGACAAGGCAGCAGCATTAATTGAATCATTCCTCTGCAAATTGCTCCGCAAATTGCTTGTGCAATTATTCAGAGGGGAGTACCTTTCCATCTTAATTTATTTTTAGCACATATTAAATTGCATATAATTTTTATTGCTTATTTTATAACTGTTAGCAGTGAGGACACTGCTAAAAATAAGTGTGGGGAGGGAATTATAATTATGATTACTTGGCTATGCTTGTAAATATCAAATTATGGAAAATTTGAGATTTTTCTGATTTAGGGGCTATTTTAAAAAAATATTCTGACAACTTGTGATTGAAATGAGATTGTTGTTAATCTTAGAATTAGCTGATAATTAGCATTGAGGTTTTATGAGCTTTAACTTGTCTATGTAAACCACTAAATGTGATATTTGAGCTTAAATAAGAGGTCACATCATACTTTTTACGTCTTTTCTTTGTTTAAGTGATATTTTCTCATGTTGTGCATTCTAGAACTTGTGCTGAGATCATTACAAATCGAATATAAATTTACTTTCATGTGAATTTGGTCGGGGCAATTTTAGGAATTTTTCAGGCCCACTTTAATTTTGTTACAAGTATTTCCCACTATTTGCCCATCTTTGTGCTTATATTATATTTCTTTGATACCATTTTATTGTTATTGATTATTATTATTATTATTATTTTTATTGAGGTAACCTTGGAAAATACTTTTGTTATAGCAATTAGAGACAAAAAATTAAAAGGATAATGTTAGAAATCCTTCAGGAAAGCTTATGATAGGAAGGCTTAGCAAATACTTTCCCCTCCTAGAATTATTAAATTGTTTATTTGTTGCAAAAAGCATAAAAAGAGGAAACGAAAGGAATAAAAAAAGAAAAAGAAAAAGAATAGAAAAAAACGAGTTATTTCCTTCAACGAATAAAAAAAGATAAAACAAATAATGAATATCAAAGGGATTCTTACCCGCTCTTTAGATTTAAAAAGAAAAAGATTACTTGTTTTGTTGATTTATTTCTGATCCATTGCATGACATTTTCTTTCTTTATATCTCACCTAACATTATTACCTTGGCCCCATTACAACCCATGAAAGACCATTTTTCCTCTTTGCATGATAAGTGGATTTTAATAATAGAGTTTTGGTCAATGTACAAGCCTATGGTAATGTCACTTCTTTGAAAAAGTTTGAGCGTTAATGACTACATTTTTAAACACTTTAAGAGTGGTGAGAAGAGGGACTTATGAATCACAGACTTTGTGAACTTGTTGTACTTGCATCTCTAATTGGGCATTCTAATACTTAGCACTTCTTATGATATTACTTTGTCGTCTTTATCTCGTCTATGCACCTAGTCAGTAAATTCAATTTTTCTTATAATTATCCAAGCAGTTTGCTTGAGGACAAGCAAAAGCTTAAGTGTGGGGATGTGTTAACACTCCATGTTGTCTATTATTTTGAGGTATTTTGAGTATAAAATATTATGATTTTGTTTCTTATTAGATAAAATATGCTCACTATTTCCTTATTTATGCAGAAAAGTAATAAAGACAACATGAAAAGCAAAATATTGAATTTTGGGAAGATTTTCGCAAGTTTTGGAGATTTTTAGCGTTTCTAGAAAAGCGGTACGGCCGGACCAAAGTCAGTACTGCCATACACTATTGTAGTCAGGCTGCATCCAGTGCAGAAGTACGGGCCAGCATCACAACTCAAGCTCGGTACGGCCGTGTATAAACGCAGTACGGCCGTACCTAAGCCCAGAACGCACAGATTTGAAGCCAGTTGACCCAAATCCGCACTAGAGCCTATAAATAGGCATTCTCACCCCTTTTGAGAACTAACTCACTCTTGGAGAGAACTCACTCTCTGAGTGAGGGTCTTTTGTCTTTCTTGCTTCTTGCCTCCTGTCTCTCATCTCTTATCGTTTCCTTTCTTTTATGATTTCTTGTTTGGATTGGTGTTATTCTATTATGTTAAGAAACAGTAGCTAACTCCATCACTAGGGATGATGGGGCATCTTTTAAGATGTTCTTGACATTTATTTAATTATTATTATGAACTTCTTTTTATCCTTATGAATGTATTTTTCCTAGCATGCTTAACGACATAGGAAGTAGATAATCCTTAATAAATCACTTAATTGACCAACAACCGTACTGCAATTAATTGGTGGGCCTATAGGATAATTGAAACTAGGATTATTGCATGACCAACCTTAATTTTAGTCTTCCAATCATTCAACCTTTTTATGCTTTATGCTTTACTTGGATTTAATTCTTTCCTTTCTTTTGCTTAAAAAAAGATTTAATTCTTTGCATGACCAAACAAGGGGTTAAATTAGGAAAAAGAATATTAATCATGAATGACCAAACGGGTTAATAGTTTTAGTAAAGGGATTGGCTTTCAATAAGGAGATATGGTTCGTAATAGTAGGATAATAAATTTAGGGACTTGTATTAGTGAACCCGATTCCCCTAAGCTTTTCCATACTTGATCTCTTTTCTGCTCTTACGAAATTGCTTTTGTTCTATTGTATTTTTAATTGATTGTTCTCGTTCTCATAATCACTTTCTTCGTTCGTCTAAAATAATAAAGAATCTCTATTAATTTAGTACTCGCGCATTCTTTGTGGGGTCGACATTTGGAGTTTTAAAAATGCTCCACTTTATTAAGAGTTACGATCAGGTGCACTTGCCTGAGCCACAACAGAAACTACTCATAATTGTTCAAATTCAAAACCTCCCATGTTTTGACTACATTCACCCCCACTCACTCACTCCACTTCACCCACTACCCACACTCCCAGAGACTCACACTCTTAAACCCTAAACCCCCATTCACAAACTTCTCTCTTTCTCTACAATCCTTCTACAGTTGCTGAAGAACAACAACAGCAAAAACAAATCGTCCCACAAAATGTTCCAGAGCCTATTGAAAATTTTGAGCTAGACAATCTTAATGTTCTAATGGAATCAAGAGTAGATTTAAACGAGCTAGTTGAGCACGACTTTGACTTCAGAGAGAACTTCATCTTCATGGGTTGGAAGGAGTTCTTCTACGTGGAATCCAAGCACATCTACCCAGAATTAGTGAAGGAATTCTAGAAGTTTACAAGAATCGTTGCTGGGAGTATAGTTAGCTATGTTCAAGGGAAGGAGATTCTGGTGACTGAGAGTACAATCTCCGAGGCAATAAATTGTGCTGACAAAGGGCTTGAGATTATCCCAAATTAGGATGAACTATATGGGGGACACTCTATGATTTCTAGTCACATCTATAAAAGATCTGGTGCTTTCAAGGCCATAGACATGAAAAGCCACTTCAGAGTCCTCTTCAAGATTATCAAGGGAACAGTGATGCCTAAGGCGGGTTCTGTTGATACTGTAAGTCAAGACCACAAATTTGTGATGTGGCATTGCGACAATAAGAACCCTGTTATCCTCCCCAGCATCATCTTCAACTTCATGAAGAGGGCTATCACCTTCTCCAGGACTGGGAAAAACAAAAAGTACCTTATAAAAGGGTCATTTCTGCCATTCTGGAAGGGTATGACAATATAAAAGGGCTTCAAGGGCAGAACACTTTTGAATCAAGAAACTTACTCCGGTTGAGTATTGCCTTAACCTTCAACTGCAAGAACTTGAAGAAAATGGGTCTTTCAACTGAGGATATGGTTGAAAAAGCTGCCAAGGAAGAAGAAGCAGTAGCTAAGGCTGAGGAAAAGGGAAAACGAAAGAAGAAGAAGAAGAGTGTTGGTGTTGCCTCTGCCAAACCAATAAAGAGGATCACTAGAAGCTCTGGAACCTCTTCGTCATTGCAGGCTCTGCCTCCACTTCTACCTCTCCCTGCTTCCGGTACACCCTCTGGTCTTACTACAGAAGAAGAAGACAATAAGTAGCATCTGAGGGAACTATTAGAAAAGTCCAAGGCATCCAAAAGACTTCAAAAGGAAGCCTCTATAACTGTACCTCCACCCTCTGCCTCTAGTCCAAAGAAGAGAAAGTTGGTCAAGGCTAGTGAAGCATCCCCAAAGAAGTCTAAGGTACTTGACCATGCCATTTCTCTATTTGAGTCAATGTATAGTAACCCTGCTGGCGCTTCTCGTGTCATCAAGACCCCACCAACCACCTCTACCCAACATAACCCAACACCATCTGTCACATTCTCTGATGACTCAGAGGATGAGATCCCTCTGATACAAAGGAAGAGAACTTCTTCCTCTGTTCCTACTCCCGAGTTAACTAATGTTGCACTCAAACCTCCTACCTTCATTTACCCTCCACCACAACAAGAACCTACCCTTTAACCACAACCATAACTTACCCTTCAAACACTACCAGAACCCACACCTGTCACCCAGGGGATTCGAACCCATGAACTTGGCTCTGAAACTATACCAGAACCTGAACCTCACACACTAATAGAACCAACACCATAATCCCCCTCACACAAACACCACTCTGGACCGAAATAACAATAGATCCAATTGTAGAAGATGAAATCATAATCACTTCTAAAATTGTATCTGAAGTTATTGAACAAGTTATATCTGAACCCAACTCACCTGAATCAGACCATAACCAAACACTTCACTCTAGCCCCATCATTTCTTAACCCTCTACACCTCCTTTGCCTCTGGCGATTCCTTCTTCATCTACTTTGAAATTAGCATTTCCTACACTTTACCCTACCCTTGAGAAGCACATCAAACAACAGGTTGAGCTGATTGGGATAGAGAAACACAGAGAAATGGATCTTGCTATTTTTGCTTACACCTAGATTGTAATGGAAGAATTCTGCATTGATTGGCACAAATTGCATTTGGAGCATGAGGAAAGAATTGCAATGTTGGCTTTGAAGAAAGCAAGACGCATTGCGCAAGCTAAAGCTGCTTAGTTTGAAAGTCATAAGATGAAGCAACAACAGCTGAACAAGAGACTCTTGGCCGCCTCTGCATGAAAAATGTCTGCTCCTCCACCTCCTGCTACTTGGGAACAAGAACCTACCCCTGCTGTTATGGAAATAGATTCTCCTGCACCTATTCATCCTGTATCTGCTATGGTTGCATACTCTCCTGGCTCTGCTCAATTAAGTTAGTCAGACTGTATTGAGGTTTCAAAGGATGCCTTTGAGAAGCTGGTTGAGGACAATAGAGAATTCAAGTAATTCATGGTATCCAAGCAAGCGACAAGATGAATTTGTTGAATCTCAGAAGAACATTGAGGCTATGCTGAAGTTACTCATTGACAAAGTGTCAAAGCCTTAGGAAGCCTTAGGATTTCACCCTTTATTGCCCTTTCTTTTTCTTTTCTTCTGGTTGAAAAACACTTTTTCTGTGTATTTTGTCACTTTTCTGATTAAAAGACAAAGTTACTTTGTGCTTATTCAATATTATGTTTTAACATTTATATTTCTTTACTCTGTTTTGACTATGATGTTCTATTTTCTTTAACCTTTTTATCTGATGACAAAAGGGGAAGAAGAATATGGAGAAGAACATAGAGTAATTAATGAACACAATATATCAATCACATGCTAAAAAGGGAAAATGAACATCATGCATTTGCATTTGCACTCTGATAATTCATAACTGTGATTGAATATGAACATGCATCTGATGATTTGTTGGTATTAGAAAATATTTTATGCACTTAATTCAAGGGGAGTCCCTTGACAACTTTTATAAAAATATTTTTCTAAAAGGAAAATTGTTCATCAATCCATGTGTTTGTCATCATCAAAAAGAGGAAGATTGTTAGAACCAAGTTGATTCAGAAACAATGACCCTTAATTGTTTTGATGGTAACAAATAATGTATAAGAACAATTTATCCTCTGAAGTATTCTAGTGTGCAGAATCTAGTGAGAATCATCCACTACTCATCAGAAGGATCCGTCTTAGAGAGATATGGCTCTGTGCGCTACTCACCCTGTGGTATGATCAAGCTGATTCTGTTGTAGATCCTCTGGTAAGAACAAGATGATGTCAGCATCAAATGTCTTGATAGAATCATGCCTCTAGTAGAACCTTGCCTATGTTATGTCAACTATGCATCTGATAAAAAGAGTATCCCTATTGTCAAAGAGCCTCTGGTACAAGTGTGCCTCTGGTATATCATCAGACGGAACGAAATCCCTTAAAGTCTATTTCAAGCATTTAATGATCATCATTTAATGTTCTTTAATGTACGAGGAATCAAAGACAGAAAAGAATGTCAACTGATATTTATTCACGCTGTCTTGCCCTAAAAGGATCTCGATTTTCAAAAAAAGGATCACAAAAGGACATATTTATCATTTACAGCTGTGACAGTGTACGAAATGGAAAGATAAGGACGACACGTCGCACAAAAAGCCACAAAAAGCGGATCTAATTTTTTAACCGCTGGTGAAGGACCTGCCGATGTCACAACGGCTTTATTGGAGTATCTCACTATATATATCATCTCTCAACAGTGAAGAACGGGAGAGAAGTGAACAACCAAGAATTCAACCCTAACTTTCTGAAATCCAAATAACTGTGCTTCACAAGTTTTATTCTTTCGTTAAGGAAGTTTTTTTGTGCTTAAGCTTTTATTCTTATCCCCTCGTGTTGAGAGCTTGTTAAGATCATTTCAAAATCGTTTTGAATATTCTTAAGCCCAGCAGTGGCTATATTTCCTCAGAGACTTGACCGTACTAAGTCGTTTTGAGAAGTTGAAAGTATAGCCAAGTTTTGGCAGTAGTATACTCTAAGTTTGTAATCAGTTGATTATAGTGGAAAAATCTTTCAGAGTAGTGAATGGACTAGACGTAGCTACCAGGTGGTAGTGAACTAGTATAAATCGCTATGTGTTGATTCTTCTCTTATCCTTATTGCCTATTAAAGTTATTTCTATTTAAAACTTGTTTTGAAAAAGGTTTTCAAAATCACAAGTATTCGAAAAAGATTTCTAAAACCCAATTTAAACCCCATTTCTTGTGTTTTTTATCACGTTTAACTCCTTGTAACAAGGTCGAGAAATGACCCCTAGAGCGAAGATAATGCCTGCCCCGCGTATCTTGGAAGAGACGCTCCCATCCTCGATGAATGGAAGTCCCATGATCTACGGAAGGAGCGTGCCCTCAACCCCCATTTACCTCCCTGCTCCACCACTAGGCAAGGAATTCGGCCAGATGGTTACTGCAACTCGGAAAAGATGGTACGCCCCGGGCCAACAACGGCCCTGAGAAGTTAGTTACCTAGATAGTTGGATGACGGCCAGTATAAATAGAGGCCCTCAGAAGAGCAAAGACACTTCACTATCACCACTGTTAGACTAGCAAACAAATACCATTGTATATTTTTGGCTTTCTGAATTCGAGTGTATTGTAATTGGTCATAGTCCCCCATTTTTAGTGCAATAACAGTATCTAAGCGAACCCTTCGACCCTCCAACCACAAAGATCACCAAGCCACCACAAAGTATCACAAAGACCACCAAGATTGGAGAGGGATGCTGGGGAGTGAGACCGAGAGAAAGAGATAGGGTGGACCTATTTGTAATTTTCAAAATTTTGTGATATCACTCATTAAATGAAATGATAATGTATCTTACTGTTAAAAATAGTGGTGCACATGCTCCACTTGCACGAAGAAGCCGTCTTCATTTCAACGGAAACACTGTCGCACACAGTTAAGAGATATTGATCGTTAGATGAAAAAAAGACGACCCACATTTCTCCACCAAATCGATTTAAAATACAACTTGAAATATATCATCTTATTTTCATCTAACCGCCGAGAAAATGGACACTATCAAACTAAAGAAAATCTGAAAGCGAAGGCGTATAATCCATTGGCTGGCACTAACCTCACCCCCTTAATCCTAGTTACACCCCCTGACACTCTTTAATTTTTTAAGATACAAAAAATACCCTTAACTTATATTTATATTTATTTCTGACAGCCACACCCACCCACCACCCTCTCAACCCCACTCTTCTCCACTCTTTCACCCCTCTCTTCTCCACTCTCTCTATCTCATGAATGTTGGGAAAAGTGACCAAAAAGCTTCCCTTACACTTCCATTAGCATTAGTAAGTGTCCATTTTACTGTGTCATTCGCGTTAATTTTTTTTTTTTTTTTTGCGTTTACGGATCGTACATGAACTTAATTCACGACGTTACTATTTTGATTTCAGTACGTACGTGATTTGAATTCGCGTAGCGCCTGTAATCTGTAAGTTCATACAACGTACGTGAAGTTAATTCACGTACGTTGTATGAATTTGCAGATTATAGGTGCTACGTTAATTCAAATCACGTAAGTGTACGTGAACTCAGTTCACGTACGTATACGTCAGGGTCGTCTTAAACATTTTTGGGGCCCTGTTCTAATCTAAAAAATTGGGCCCTTAATAAAAAAAACAATTTTAATAATTAAATATTATTTCAAAATATTATTTAAAAAAAAAAGACAATCTTAAATATTATTTCAAAAAGGGTAATTGTTCTAATAAATGCAAAGAAGATTATTAAAATCCTACCAATACAACTTGAAGCTAATATCAACCTTCTAGCTATTTAAAAAGAGCCATCCTTCTAACACTTTTTGAAGCAAATTCATCAACCAAGTCTTCATATTGTATTGTCTCCAAAAGATCATTCTCAACTGCTATCAATGCTAATCCATTAAGCCTTTCTTGTAACATGGTAGACCGCAAGTAAGACTTCAACAACTTCAATTTTGAAAAACTTCTTTCTGCAGAAGCAACTGTCACCGGAATAGTCAATAAAATTCTATATGCAATAATTGTATTAGGAAAACAATCTAAGCCTTTTAAAAATCTTAATATATCAATAGGTCCTATTTTTTCTGAAGGAAAGATTTCTCTTAGTAACTTTAACTCCACAAATAATTCATTCCCATCAATATCAGATTGCTCATTATGTTTCAATGCCTGTTCAAAATGACTACAACAAGACATCAAAGTTGCATTGTCCAATGATTGTAACTTGTGAGAAGTAAACAAGAAACCAAAAATACTTTCATACTCTTGGTATTGCTCAAATCTCTTATTAAGAGAAACAACAGCTTGATCAACAAGGTAAAGAAAATAATTAACCCTAAAAGATTCCTCTCCAGATAGCTCAACTGATGGGGTATTCAAATTCTCATCAAATTGTCTTTTTCTTCTAATTATACGCTTTTGGGGAAATACTGGGTCGATATTCAATTCAATAGCAATTTCTTTAGCATTATCCAAGGCATTATAAAAACCAGTTTCTCTATATCCCTCAAAAAATGAAATCAACCCCTTTATTTTTTCCATAGCAACATCAATAAGCATATCCTTTGATTGTAAAAGCTTGCTAACCAAATTAATTGCGGATAATATTTCAAACCAGATAATTATAGCCATTAAAAACTCAAAATCACTAAGCTCATTTGTTGCTAAGGATTTAGCTTCACTTCTTATTTTAGAATCGAGATCCTTTTCCGACACTTCAAGTAAAGCTTCTCTAAAATCTGACATTTGAGCTCTTATAGCTTTGACACTATCTACACGACTCTCCCAACGAGTGGATGACAATGATTTTGGAGTCAACCCTTTTACGTTATCTTTCAAAATTTGCCATCTCTTAGTAGAATTGGCAAAAATTGTATAAATGTGTTGAACAACTCCAAAAAAATCTTGTGCTTTAATACAAGAGTTAGCCATATCACACAATGCCAAATTAAGACTATGACAACCACAAGGAGTATAAAAGGCTCTCGGATTTATGTCTAAAAATTTCTTTTGTACACCTTGATGTTTTCCTTTCATATTTGACCCATTATCATAACCATGTCCTCGCACATCAAATAAGTCAAAATCAAGATTTTTCAATTCATTTTGTAAAACATCAAAAAGCCCTTGGCCAGTTGTATCATTCACATTCAAAAATCCTAAAAAAGATTCCTCAATGCTAACAGAATTTGAAGAAACATCCACATATCTTATTATCAAAGACATTTGCTCTTGGTGAGTAACATCGTGAGTACAATCAAGTATCACCGAGAAATACTTTGTTTGTTTGATTTTTCTAATGATTTCGCTTTTAATTAAGCAAGCAAAAGTATTAACTCATTTTGGATGTTATGCCCAAGATAATGAATGTGAATATTATCATTTGTAATACGTCTAATATGTTCTTGGACAATTGGGTCAAATTCTGCTAACATTTCAATTAAGCCCAAAAAATTGCCATTGCTATTTTGGTACAATCTCTCATTAGAACCACGAAAGGCTAAACTTTGTTTAGCAAGGAATTTCACTATTGAAATAATTCTTTTTAAAACATTTTTCCAGTGATCTTTTTCTTTCTCAATTAGTCTTTGATTCATTTTATCAATAGTCTGATTCTTTTGCAGCCTTTGACGCAACTCATACCAAGTAGTCGTATTCTTAACATGTTCCATGCCTGTCTCATGCTCTCTATGTCTTTCACCAATATGTGCCGAATCACTAAAACCCTCATTTGTTAATTGGCCTCTACCAATCCCTATTTTAAAAACTTTACAACAAAAACAAAATACTCTATCAAGCTCTTTCGAATAAACAAGCCAATCTCTATCACACTTCTCTCCATTTGATAAAACTCTAGTATACAAATTAGCCATAAAGCGTCTAGAAAACTTATCTTTAGGACCATTCACAACGGACAAATCTCTTTTAGGACCTTTTGTAACTAATAAATCAATCATTTTAGAATTAAGAGCATCCCAATTTCTTAGATCAAATATATCAAAAGAATGTTCAAATGGATTTGCTTGCTCTAATGGATTATTATCTTCATTATCACGTGAATTATTCAAATTAACACCATCACCATTTTCAGCATCAACATTTTGATTATTCAAATTATCATTTTCAATGGGCACTTCACCTCTATTTTCCGGATCAACACTTTCATTCTCCATATTATTATTCTCAGTAGTAACTACAGTTTCAAGAATTTCAACATCAACATTATCAACATTCTGATTTTCAACAGGAATTTGTGGTTCTTTTCTAAAAAAATTATCAAGAGCTCATCTTTGAGATTGAGTTAACTCTTCAAGTCTTTTCTTTTTTTTACGCTTCTCATATCCAGATTCATATAGGAGGCATAGTAAAAAAGACTAAGGTAAAGAAAGAAATAACCTGGATTTAAAAGAGGCGGTGCCTGTGCCACCGTACCCGATAATGGTTTTCTTCCACGATTCCACCTTGTTGTTTTGGTTAAAAGTGATCAAAATATGCAGAAAGTCAGATAATGTGAGTCAAAGATAATACAGATGCCATATGGTCATATTTAAGAAAGTCAAAAAATAATAAAATAATATGAATCTTAAAATAGTCATTTTTTCAACACAGTATTCCAATTATTTTAATCAATTTTATCTTTTCAAACTACACACTTTACTGACTAAAAAAACTAAGACATGACACAAACTGACAAATCCCTTCGCTTCATTCATCTATATTTCTTTTTTTTCTTATTGTGCGTTGTGCCAATGTGCCATTACCATACTGCCATTTCTTTATTTTTTTTTTCATTTTGTATTATCTATTTATCTTTTCCTTTTCATTTTATTTTCCCTATGTTATGTTCACAATCACGCTTCAGTTTCACGCTTCAGTCACACGCTTCACTCTGTCCAATAAAAGAAGTAGTCGAGTCTCGAATCTTCCACACAGTTCCACGGCCAAGCTTTTCATTTCAATTTCTGCTTCTAGCCTTCTAAGTCTAACATTTGCTCAGCGTCCATCTTCCACCGCGCAATGCTTTGTTCCTTCATCCTTCTCCTTCAGTCCTTCTTTCCTCAATTCCTCACTTCACTCGAATTGAATCACTCATTCACTCCCTCTTCTTCTCTCAATCTCACTTGTCTCGTGCTCACCACCACCACACATGAACTTTCAGTCTTTCACACAAAAAAGAAGACAATGAAAGAAAGAAAAAATGTTGAAACAAAGAGTTCGCACTTTCAGTCTTACCACTCGCTGGCTCGCGCTGAAGACTTGGAGCTGGAAACCAGAGGAATCGGTGCTGCTGCTGCTTTAGCCTGGAGAAAGAAGGTCAAACCTGAAACGCAGAGTAGCTCGAAGACTCGAAATGGAGAGTGGAGACGAAGCGGCGCCGCGACGCGGCGGAATCAACAGAAGAAGAAGAAGAGGAATCAAGAGAAAGAGAATTTCAGAGGGAGAGGATTCGGTTAGGGTTAGGGTTACAGACATTTAAACTTGCAATTCGAATCGAATCCCTAATTTTTCGAGCTCCTCAATTAATTCAGTTCAAGCGATTTCAAGCGATTTGTGCGGCGATTCTTCTGATCTGTGTTTTTTGGTTGATCAATTCTTTCTTCTGAATCACTGAAAGGGAAACTGAATCCCTATCCCCCATTTTTTTGTCATAATAAATTTTGGGCCCCAAATTTTGGGCCAAAATAGGGCCAAATTTGAGGCCCTGTGCTGTAGCACTGTTTGCACAGCCACAGGGCCGACCCTGGTATACGTGAACTCAGTTCACGTACAATTACGTTATTTGAATTCATGTACTTAATTGGAAAACAGGTTTTTGCCATGAGTTTCCTAATTTTTTCTGATGCAATTTTGTAAATGTTTAATCCGCAATAAATGGACTTTGAGCAACAATATGGTGACGCACAGAGCGACGACGTAGAATCTAAAAGCACGCAATTGGTGGATTGTACTGATGTATTTACCACTAAAAAGGTAATAAATTTGAGAAATAAAATATCTATAAGTTGTTAACCTATTATTTTTTACAGGTTTGTGGTTTGTGTTTCTCTTTGTGTTTCCCAAATCGATTTAAAATACAACTTGGAATACGTCATCTTATCTTCATCTAACCGCCGAGAAAATGGACACTATCAAACCAAAGAAAATCTGAAAGTGAAGGCGTATAATCCATTTCCCGTTCAAACTTTCGTCACATCACTACAAACACCAAACCTGTACCTCTGGTCAATTTCAGTCCACTGTATCACCACTCGCATAACAAAGAATACTCATTCTTTGCCCTTTCCCGAAACTCTGCGTTTCACTAAACCGCCCCTTTTGATGGAGAAAGCCTCAGACTCTGCCGTCGAGTTCTCCCCGGACGCGACCCCCGGAAGAATGGCCGAGAGCGACGGAGTTGGTGGGCCCACGATCAAGATTAACGTTTCTTATGGTTCCTCTCTTCACGAGATCCACCTCCCAGCCCAATCAACTTTCGGTGAGGTTTCTTCTCTTTCAATTCCCGAAATCCTCTTCGATTATCGGCGAATTCGTTTGTTTTAAACTTTGGTTTCCGTTGTATTATTGTATTGGACTTTAAAAGGGTTGTTCGTTCTCGTGCTCTTGTGTGCGTTTGCCTGAAAATTAAAAAAAGATTAGAAATTACTGGAATTGAGGTTGATGTCGTATTATTTGGCAAAATCATGAGTTGGAAATTCAAGTGATATGTGTTAAAATGATATTGGTAAAACCAATGCCTGTAGGCGCCGAGAGAGATTTACCCTTTTATATAGTTGGGATGCAATGCCAGTTCAGGATATTGAGAGACTAGACCAAAAATAGATATTGGTAGAGATTAGAAAATTTGACTATTAATGATAAAATATCTTGGGTGTTTGAGTTCAAATTATATGAAGTTGCTTGTATTTGAATAAAAGTATCATATTTGGTTCAAATTTTGAAGATGCTGATCTTTGTTGCACATTGACATAGCTAGAGCGCTAGAAATTGCTTTCCTTTTTTTTGAGGTGTTCCAAATGTTCAGCTGATAGGTTCAAAATCCTACTTAATAAAAACTTAAACTTTATTGCGGAAAAAGCGACGATCCTACATGTCAGTTAATAAAAGTTAGTCAGTGCATATATGCTCCTTTCATGTCATGATTTCAAGAAGTGTGCTGGACCTATTTCAGCTTTTACTTGAAAAGATGTTCAATAGTATAGTTACTTTAGTTATATTCTATTTATCGTTTTCTATTAAAACAATTATTTATTTGTGTAAGAATCTTGTTATTGAATGCTGTGGTGAGATAGTAGATGAGAAGTTGTGGAGTTCTAACATCGTTAGCTTTTGAAAAGTGCATGTAACTGGTGAGATTTACGATGCTGAAATGAATATTCCAACCAACGAATAGTGAACTTCGATAACTCCTCCCAAGAAAGAGTAAGAAACTGACTATTATAAAATGACTTGCTTCTGTAAATTTGGTGGCATGTTTTGGTTTTTAAAAAGAGAATGGATTAAAGGCGTTTAGTGGGAAAATGCTTTCGTTGTTGCTGTTGTAGTAGTGGATTAAATGCATTCCTTATAACAAGTTTCAGTTAAAAGATTTATGAGGTATAAACTAATTTATGCATACTTGTGCACATAATTTTATTTTCTCAGTAACAAGATCAGCAGCTATGAAAAGATTTACTTCTAGGTAAACAACTTCAGTTTTTATAGTTTTCCTTTGATTTCAAGGAAAACTTAGGTCAAACCATTAAGAGAGATTAAAAGGTAAATAGTCTATCTATGAACTTGATACACGACTAGGAATTATGCCATTGATTGATTTATGTAGCCGAGTCCCACTCGTGGGAAAAGGCTTGATTATTGTTGTTATAGTTTTCATTTGATTTCAAATTGGTCCCTGAACTTCAATTGTCTAAAGTTATTTGTTGTGTTTTATCCCATGAACACAATACACAGTAATTTACTTGCTGGTTGCCATTTCTCACTTGTTGAAATTAAGCTAAATGTTTGTATTTATAGCTATTACTATATTTGGTCCCTGGGTCGGATATTCCTTGGGAAGATGAATTTGAAACAAATTTGCAGATGGTACGTAATACTTCTTAGGGAATGGATTTATTGAAAGTTCGGGGACCTAAAGCAAACTACATCGACTAAACTAGTAGTCTGGCCTGGCTTATTGACATACTATGTTCGTACCAGGTTAAAGGTTTGAGGAAATTGGTGCATGATTTAGAAGTGGCATATACTTGTATAGAATATTCAAAGGAACCTAAGTATTTTGGTTACACAAAAGTGTCAATAATTCCCCATTGGAAAGAAATCCTCAAAAGGAAATTTGTTTCTAAAGCGAGCAAATAAGGGTGTTCTTACCCTTGAATTTTACTGAGTTGAGATCACAAATTCAGGGGGGCATATAGGCCAGGCCAACTCTCATCTAAAATGAGGCTCGGCTATTTTCCAAACCTAAGGCCTAAGTTTGACCTATTTATTAATATAGGCCTCTTTTTAAGGTCCGGCCTAATATTTTTAAGAGTTTGGTATAGTCTCAAAGCTTGTTTATAGGCTTACTCTATTGTGAGGCCTCTAAGTAGGCTAACAAGTTTACCTCTAAACAGGGTAACATGCCTAACCCTTTATGTAAGCCAATGGACCTAATCCTTTAAATAGGCCATCAAGCTATGAAGCACGGACACATACACGGACACCGGACACGATACGGACACGTAGACACCGCTAATGTCCAAAGTATAGGACACCGAGACCGATATATATATAAAATAAAATATGAGTATCATTTATAAAAGATCTAAATTGATAATCAAGGTTGAAGTAGAGACTGGAGCGGAGAACCAAAAGCGGACTTCGATTGCGATGGGAGCGGAGACATCGACGAGATGGAGCGAAGATGTCACCGCGGACAAAGCATTGATAAGGAGGGGGACGTCTACCGTGAACGAATAAGCTGAACATGTGTTTTGACTTGCGTATGTGAGAAAACTTGATTATGCAGGTGTCCCTTCCCACCAAAAAGGTGTCTCATCCGTGTCAGAGAGGTGTTACTACGAAAAAAATATAATTTTTTTGATTGGAAACCTAAATGAGGTGTCGGAGACGTGTCGTACGGGTGTCATACGGGTGTTGGTGTCTGAAACGTATCGGACACGGGACACGCCTAAAACTAGAGGTGTCCGGGCTTCATTACAATAAAAATCGAATACAATAATAACAACACCATAATAATAATATTTTATTATTCATATTTACTTAATTAAGCCAACCCTTTAAGCCTAATAGACCTTTTATGGACGGCCTAAAAGTATTTTTTTCCCCCTCAAAATAGGATTTTAAAAAATTTTGACCTAGTTAAGTTAGTGAATAGGCCTTGGTCTAATAGGGGTCAGTCCTTAAGCCTTTTTTGGGCTGTGTGGCCTATTTTTATCCGTAATCACAATTTAGTTTAGAGTCAAACTCACTTTATAGGAGGCCTATCCTTCCTAATTACAGAAACAAATTCATTGAAATAGACTCTCCCTCACTCCCAATAAACAAAAAGCTAATGGATGCATTCAATATATAAAAGAAGAAAAGATAGCACTGATCAATTCACGACACATAAACTCCAATGCAATCCCACACTCAGTTTTTGCTTGTTCCTTTCATCATCCCTTCTTTTTTATCCCACTTATTATAATTAACTGAGTCTGTTGCCCTGCCCAACTTGCAATGTGAGTAGGTTGTTACAACGTGAATCCACACCATACTTATCACACTCCTTTCCCCGTCCTCAATCATTTGAGGGTTCCTGACAAATATATTCTGTTTTCAGTGTTGTATGTATTATCTTAATTGTGCCCTCAATAAAGAGTGTTAAGAAATTTCTTTGCTCATGAAAACTGTTTTGGCGCCTGAAGAGCATTGACCATTTTCAAAGTCGAAGAAATTGAAGGAAAATATTCAGGTTTTCTTTTTTACCTGAGTAATGCAAATGCATATAACTTTTAAGATTACTCATGTAAGTGCTGTTTTCAAATTATTTACTGGGTTAGTGTAACTTTTTAGAAGTAATGTTTTGAGACTACAAGAAGCGTCTTGTTTGAAGGATCATATTTCAAAGTGACAAAATATCTGCATTGTGATTTTTAACATTTTTAACAAAGTTGCATCTTATTGCCACATTTAATTTTTTTTAACAAAGTCACATCTTGTCATTTATTTATGCGTTTATCTTGATTGTGTTTTCAATAACAGGAGATATAAAGAAATTGCTTGTACATAAAACTGGTTTAGAGCCTGAAGAGCAACGACTTTTCTTCAGAGGGATAGAAAAGGATGATAAACAGATATTGCTGCTAGAAGGTGTGAAGGACAAGTCAAAGATTTTGCTTTTGGAGGTCGCTGCTAGCAAAGAGAAGAAACTTGAGGAAACCAGAAAACTCAATGAGATGTTTAAAGCTTCTGAAGCTATTACTGGGATCAGAGCTGAGGTGGACAAGCTCTCTAATAGGGTGAGCATGTTTTTGAAATATAACTATTCTACTCATAATAGAAAGTAGAAACATATTAATTGGAGAATGATCATATTAATATTAATTATTGTAATTTGTCAGGTGACGGCCTTGGAAGTGTCTATCAATGCAGGGAACAAAGTTTCTGAAAAAGAGTTTCTTGTGTTGACAGAGTTGCTTATGAGTCAGTTGCTGAAACTGGATGGTATTGAGGCGGAAGGTGAAGCGAAGTTGCAGAGAAAAGCTGAGGTAGTATTATGACATTAAAGTTGCTCAGTTCTATTGAAATGCTCATTATTTGTTTATTATTGTTGTTGTGGTTTTTGTTCTTTGTTTTTCTTTTTCATTTCGTGCAATCACTTATGTTGGTTAGTATGGCCACTAACTCATCTTTATTTTATTGCGGTTTTCCTAAGATGCATTGCACTTCACGGTTTCCCTTGACATTAATTTTCATTGAAAACAAAATGTATTTGATAAAATAAGAGTTTAGAGCCCCTTAACTAATGACACTATAGTATTTGTGAAATGTTGTATTGTAATGTTGTGTGTCTTGTGGAAGTTTAAAAGACGAGGGTTAGAGAAAACATGTACAGATGATTTTTATACCAGTTTGACCTCCAATGTGAAGTTTAGATCCAGTCCCACCCAAGATAAGATTTTCTGCTATCAAACCCAAGTCTTCTTTGATCTATCGAACCTCTCCGAGCTAGTTGCAAGTAGTTTTCTTCAGCTCGAGCCTTTCCAAGCTGGAATAACAACACTCAGACAGTGATGTTACAAATAACAAAATCTAAACTCTCTCTATACATAGAATGGATAAGCCAATGTAAGCAAAACTCGAGTACAAGAGAATACTCCATAAAAGCAGAAATAACTCTCGTTTTGTTCTAATTTTATTCAGCAAGATGGAGAGTATCCTGAACTATCACTGTTGGGCCAGCCATCCAATGCCTTATTCTTTTGCTTCTTCTAAAATGTTGAAGCACAAATTTTGGCATCACAAATTTCTACTAGTTTCTGGAACATTATGCTGAGATATTTTGCATCAGCTCATTTTGAGCACCAACTCATTGAGCAATTGACGTCTTTAATTTTGGGCTTCCTAAGCAGCTCATTGATGGATTACTTTGCAAAATCATTTGTTTTACATGAGACCGTCTGGTCTCACAGATTAAACTTCTTTATGAATCTTCAAATCCCTTCTCAAGTCCATTGTGCATTTTTAATCATCTTGTTGACGTTCATATTTGTTCTTCCAACCCAACAACATTCATATATTATAATTCATTGATAATCTAGCAAAAAGAATTCTTGGTACAGATCAAGTATAGTTGTAAAAGTCATTAAGTAAAATATGTATTGTCATCATCACAAAGCATAAACATAGTGAGAAACCAAGGCTAATAAAATGGCTCAATATTGCTTGCTGATCAAAATTTTCTTCATTTCTTTTATTCTTTATGAATTTCTCGGCATCTATGTGTGTGAGGCTTTCTTTCTTTAACATAGAAAACGATATGTATGTTTTGCAAACAATGAGTATCATGTTGGCAAGGACTATATGCAAATGTTTCATATATATTAGATGTAGGCCTGGTCACAAGCGTTCAACCTAATCCGAAACCAAATAACCTGGAAGGAGATCTGGAAGAACGGGCGGGTCCGGGTGGTTTTGCGGGTTTTTGGGTGAGACATGCAGTCTCACATGGTTAAGCACAGGCGCGTTCGAGTCCCAAGAAAAAAAAAAACACCGACTGTCCCCGAACCCGACTGCACACATTAACGCAATATTCGTTTTTATACCTAATGCCTTGAACTACATCGTTTTGATGAGAGGCTTGAGCATTAAAAGGTTTAGGTAAGGGTTATGGGAATGTGAGAGACTAATTTCGCAAGTGTTTGCAAAATTTTAACCCTAGCAGAGACAGCGCTGCTCTGCCTCTCAAGACTCAATCTCCGCATCGTTCTAGCTCTTCTCCGGCGTGGTTGAAAAATATGGGGTTTCTGAGCCTTGCGAAGGAGGGTTTTCACGGAGTTGGGGAACGTTGATGGTGACAGGTTTCGACGGTGGTAAGAATTTGTGCTTTGATTTTTTTGGTTTAGGGTTTTCGTTTTCGAAATCCAGATCTGACTAACACACTTCACTACTTGTTTTTTTTCATTTGAGCTGTTGTAAACCATCACAAAAAAATTATTTTATTTTTTTCATTTCAAAGAATTTATGTGATACATTAGAAATCTAGGATTTAATGCTAACCATTCCGGATAACGCTTGCATCCTCTGTCTTACCGCGACTGCTGGCACAGAGTTAGCCGATGCTTATTAAATTATTTAATTAATTATTTAATTTAATAATATAAATTAATAATATAAATTAATTTTCGAAAGTATTTAAATAATAATTACAACACTTCAAATGAGAAAAACAAGTCTTGAAGTGTGTTAGTCAGATCTGGATTTTGAAAATGAAAACCCTAAACCAAAAAAAAATCAAAGCACAAATTCTTACCGCCGGCGAAACCTGTCACCGTCAACGTTCCCCAACTCCGTGAAAGCCCTCCATCACAAGGCTCAGAAACCCCATATTTTTCAACCACGCCGGAGAAGAGCTAGAACGATGCAGAGATTGAGTCTTGAGAGAAACACAGTGGAAGACGAACGAAGAACGGGAGAGAGACGGAAGAGGCAGAGCGGCGCTATCTCTGCTAGGGTTACAATTTTGCAAACACTTGCCAAATGAGTTTCTCACATTCCCATAACCCTAGCCTAACCCTTTTAATGCTCAAGTCACTCATCAAAACGACGTAGTTTAAGGCATTATGTATAAAAAAACGAATTTTGCGTTAATGTGTGCAATCGGATTTAGGTATAGTCGGTGTTTTTCTTTCGGACCCGCACCCACCCATGCTTAACCATGTGAGACTGCATGTCTCACCCGGAAACCCGCGGAACTGCCGGGACCTGCCGATTCTTCCAGATCCCCTTCCGAGTTATTCGGATCGGGTCGAATGCTTGTGACCAGGCCTAGTTGAAACATGAAATATGTTACTTGTCAGACAGTGTTAGTTTCTTTATCATATACTTTCTTACTTGGTGCTATAGAGCTCTTGCCAGAACAGAATCCGGGGAAGGATCCGATCCATTGTGTGTTGAAAGAGAGAAAATAGGGACAAGAGATGTGGAAACCGTTTGTGTCTAAATCAGACCACACTCACCTCTATTTATAATAGCATGTACAGTAAATGCTAATCGATATGGTTTGTTAATTCTGGTCTATGATTTTGTACAACTAATGACTGATTATAATCCTAATAATAAATACGTGGATTTGATTATTTGATTCTAACAGTGTATATATTGTAGACAGCTTTGAGAAACTCATTTTTGTTTTTTATTTCATTTGTGTGGGGTGAAAGGATCTAGTGCTTTACTGCTAAAGCATTGTCCACGGGTGTGGACTTACCATTTTGGTAATCATCTGTAGTAAATAACTGCATCATCTCTTCAGATACTGCTTCTTATAATTCTAAATTTGTAGCAAGTTTTATGGAGAAGATGCAATATGGAGATTGAAATATTGCATCTGCATCGCAATTATTGCTTTTGAACACAAGTTTTTCCATCCTTCTACAGGTGCGTCGAGTGCAGAGCTTAGTGGATGCGTTAGATTCTCTAAAGACTAGAAACTCCAACCCTTTTAGCCACAGTGACAGTGCTGTCACAGTAACAACCCAATGGGAAACCTTTGACACTGGAACGGAAGGCTCGAACGACCCATCCACAACATCATCATCGACTAAAATATCTCAAGATTGGGAGCGGTTTGATTAGGTTAGAAATTGCTGTGAAATACTAAATTAGAAAGCTACCATATTGAGCCTTCATATTTTGTCCAAGATTTAGTGCATGTTTGTTTAAGAATTAAGATTAAAAAAAGGTGATTTTTACCCAAAATAAGATTTATATGTAAAGTCGAAGATAATTTGTATTTTGTATTTTTTTACAATCATAAAAATAACTTTTTTTAATATTATCTTTCTTCTGTTATCAAAATTATATTAGTCCTCCGACGAATGGGGAGGAGAAGGATGGTGGTGGTGGTTGTTTGAGGTTAATGTTAGTATAAGAGTTGGTTGAAGGTGGAGTGGATCGTGGTTTGGGAGAAACTGGTGCTGATTCACCGTGGTTGAGTCTTGGTTTGCTGGGGTGATTGATAATGTTGGTATGCTATGGCCTTTTGGTGGGTGAAGGTGTGATTTTAGGGGGTTGGAGTGTGACACTGGGTGAAAACAAGGGGCTTAGCGAGAGGATGGTTATTGAGAACAATGATGGTGGAGATTGCTGAGATGATGGCGAGAGGCTGAGATCTTTGAGGGATGTGAGCATGGGTTTTTTTTTGGTCAAGCTTGGTTTTGAAAGTGGATGGGTTTGATAGTTGATTCCAATTTTGTATTGCTCTCTTTAAGAGCGATTCGAATGAGAGTTCTTGGGAGTTCTTAGAATGTTCACCATTGAGTGCTCCACATAGGTTCTTGTATAAGCACTTGATTCTTAGGCATATTTAGAAATAAAAATAATTTGATAGAGAAAGTAGTAGTGGAACTCAGTTGAAAAATAAATTTTTAGGTGAAAGATGAATCACCTAAAAGGTATTCTCATGCGGACATCTTGAGCGTAATCCTTCCCAAGATATAGAGATCACCGAAATGGGCTTAGTCTATCCTAGTAAGACATTTTTCATAAACACAATTGGGATCGAACCAGAACAACATGCTAAAGAAGCTCAACTATTAACTATCTTCCAATTGTGGCAAATCTTAGTGGTAATAAATTAATTATCTAAAACCTAACATGTTGATTTGAAACAAAATTAAAGAGTTACTCAATTCCTCTCATTGATCAAATCTTGAAATTTTCATTTGCAAAATAAAAACTCTAACATATATATATACAAAAACCATATAATAGTTGACAATAATATTAAAATCTCTAACTTTTAGACATGCATGTATATTCCATTTCCATTGCACTCTTAACACTAGCATTCCTCCTACTATATACCAAACTATCTCTCTGTGACTCATAAATTTACTGTTACACCCCTTGCTCCAATAACATACGGTGATGTTGCAATTTCATCCACTTTTGAAGATCCATGCTTGGTTGGCTCATACTTTTCTCCATCACCCCAAAGGGCATAAGCTTCCTCGCCATGGACGGCATCATCGCCGGTCTCGAGCTGTTCGTCCGGCATCCTCAAGGGTATGAACAATCGTATGGCAAGAAGAATGAGCGTGGTGGAGACCAAGTTCCATCCGGTGACAAAGAGTGCTGCCACCAATTGCTTCAAGAACTGCACGCCGCCACTGCCACCGTAGAAGGCGCCCCTCGAATTGGTCACCGGCAATACGAGTCTGCAAAGATCTGGTTCTGCTAAGAGACCTGTGAGGAGGCCCCCCAAAAGGCCAGCCACAGCATGTGTGTGAAATACTCCAAGGGTGTCATCTACCTGTATATAGTATAATAAATTCATATAACGCTAAAAAATAACTGCCTTGCTAAAAATGCAGGGAAAGTTCAGAAACCAAGCATAAAAATAAAGAATACATAAAAATAAGGGTCCACTTGTGTGACGTGCGTCGCGGTGTTATTTTGATTAAATGAAACATGGTCCAAGTTTGGGTTGTTACTCGTGTTGTTTATTGAACAAGTGTATATAATTTAATAGCTCTAATTTTTATGGACCATATAAAATATAGTTGTAGTTATATTCAAGTAAAAGGACGAAAATATTAATAATTAATAACTAGAAAGATATGCTTATATGTGTGTATAGTTGAAAATTTCATGGTATGGCTTCGATCTCCTAGGACTAATTGTTTAGCTTCATTAGCTAGATTATATGATAATAATGCTAAAGACAAAATGCCATCTCACCAAGATAGCAAGGGGATGAAAACTATTTATAAATGATTGTATATAAAAATGTTTGAAGATATTTTGTTCAAGAGAAGAGAAAAATGTACCATTATCAATCAAAACCTTGAATTCTAGTACCTTAAAATGTTAGGTATACTTTTCAAACGGAATCCAAAAACCTACGTACGAGAATTAATATTCATATGTTCCTTTATGTCACACCCAACTTACTTTTAACATTAGTGGGGGAAAAGATTGCTAACCAACGGATAACATGTGATTTTGTTCATTTTCTAATTTCCTAATACTATTGAATAAATGTTTACCAAAAAAAAAATACTACTGAATAAATGAATTAATGAAACGAGCGTAAGAAAAGCGACTCAAGTGAAGAGTCTGTTCAGTTTGTTCATGTGATTTTGTTCATTTTCTAATTTTCTTATTTGAAAAGTGCTAACCAAAACCTTTGGCGAATATTCAATTTCAGTCCCTAAAATTTTAAGAGTATGTTTTTTGTCCTCAATTTTCTGATATGTATCACAATTGGTTCTCTTTGTTTTATTTTAGTCCCTATAATATAACTTTTTTCTCATTTTAGTCTCTGAAATATTTTTTCTTTTTTTCTTTTGGTCTCCTTCAAACAAGGATTACAAAGACTAAAACAAGAAGAAGAAAAAAATTGATATTATAAGGACTAAAACAAAACAACGAGAATCAATTACAACACATTTCATAAAATTCGGGACGAAAAAGATACTTTTTAAACTTTAGAGACTAAAACCGAATGTTTGCTAATTTTTTGGGACAAAAAACATAATTAACCTTATTTTAAATTATAAACTTTATTCTTGTTTTTTAACTGTTCTGTCTTGCTTTTACTTTATGTTCTGTCTTTATTTTTTTACCAGTTTTTTTTATAAATCTTTAAAAATAAGAAACCAAGAAAAACTAAGGTGAAAATTCTATAACTAAAATTAAAATAGAAAATAAAAAAATTTATTTTCTGAAACCAAACATAATGCTCACTTTTCAATGGATATGGATTCCGTACCTTTTGTAGAAGACTTGATTTCTTGTGGAGGATCATCATGGAGACCCATGGAATGCTCCCAGATAGTATTCCCATCACTATAGCCGCCCACGATTGCACAAGCCCTGCCAGTTACAAACCCACCCTCGTATTAAATGTCAACAACAACTACACCTATATAGTACAGGTAACAATAAAAGTGATAATAACTACTCTTTCTCATGCATAAATATCATGCTCCAAAAAGATCAACTTTTACCTATAGACAATTTAATTAGTTACTTCAAGAGTTTAAATGCTATCACATAGAATAGAAATAGACACAATACATTAATTAGTTGGAGAGAAATGAAATTGAATACTTATTTTTCCTTTTTAAATTAAGAAAATTATAAAATGTTTCTAAAAATGATTAAATGGTGATTGAAATGTTATATCATCATTTATCATGTTATTCTTTTAAAAAAAAATTAAATCTCAAATATCGACATATAAACTTAGCCCGCTAAAACCCTACATCCAAACATATCCTAAGTGACATTATTATAATTTTTTTAGTTTCATTATCAGTGTTTTATATTGTTGTCAACGTCTATCACTTCCCACTCTCCCTTTGAAGGCCATAAAATTAGTCAAATGTTACAATTTTAGAAATTACATTGTGTCACCTAATGAGTGTGGCTTAGTTGATAACACGTGATGAGCTTGTGAGTGGAAAGACCAAAGTTCGAGCTCCACCTATTGAGGGTGGCTCAGTTGGCAACACACTCTTGGAGAGTGGCAAGAAACTTTAAGTGTGACAAAGTTTCAAACCGATGATTAATTTTATAATCGGCCCAAAGGATTAAAGCCGTGAGGACACCTCAAAATGTCACTGGGGTCAAAGGCCCTAATTATAGTTAATTAATGTTTCATCCATTTCAAGAATTAATTAATATAACAAAAACCGCAATCTTGACCACAATTTAAAAACTTATTCATGTATCATAATTAATCTTTGATTATAAGAACTGAATTGATTTTCAGAAATTAATATGCAAACCTGCTCCAGGGGTGATGCAAACAAGTCCAGTCATCATACCCTGAACAGCTCCAATCACAGAAGGCTTGCCAAAGAAGACAACATCAAGAGAGGTCCATACAAGGAGACTAGTGGCAGCACATATGTTAGTGTTCAACACAGCAACAGAAGAGTCAATGTTTGCTGCATATGGTGCTCCACCATTGAACCCTGACCACCCCATCCACAACAACCCAGCACCTGCAAGCATTAGCAGCACATTGTTTGGTGGAAACCTCTCCCTGTCACTCTTCAACCTTGGCCCAACCTAATACCAAAGTTTATATATAGATAGGTTTCAAGATTTTTAGACAAATTCTGATAAGGGAAGTGCTATATATGCCTAAAAAAACAATAAAAGCAAATAAATTGAAACATTTCAGTAAGTAAGCTAACACATTTTTTTACAAAAATTAAGACAAGGTAATGCTAGTCAAGGTTTTAAAAAACTGACCATAAGTGCGATGTTTTTTATGTCTCTGCAATAGGAATTGTGGACAATTAACCACAACTTCGCACAATTAACCACAATTTCGAACCAAATTATGTTAAGGAAGCGATTTCAGCTGCAACATCAAGGTTCTTAATTTTTTGCGACTGAATCGCGACCACAATTGGGATTTAGATTGCCAGCAATAGAAAAGGATGAAGTTTTACGTAGTCACGCATCCCGGGCCATTCGATCAAGATGGGACGGCTCATGTCAACTGCGTATTTAAAACCGATTTGCTGGAGATTGAACGTGAACCACGAGATGCCCAACGGCGTGAAACTTCGGCCTTTTCTACGATACGAAATCCAGATCCCTACAATTGAAGCCGTATTTGACTACAATTTTTTTACAATAATATCAAGGATCCTGACACAATTGCAACCACGATTTAATACGTTGAGTATGCCAAAAAAATACTAAAAAAAAAAAGGAAAAAAAAATTGACAATGTAATTCTGGTTGATAAAGTGAACTGTGAAGAAAAAGGGGTTTTATGTATGCAGTGTTATAAAGTGTGGTCTTGCAACAACAAAAGCAAAAGCATTTGAGAATTTTGCAATTACATTACAACCACAATTGTGATTTGTCACCACAATTTTCTATAATTATATGTTACCTACCCAGTAAGCAGCAGTGAACCCAGCAATTCCAGAGGAAAGATGAATGACATAGCCACCAGAGAAATCAATAACACCCCAATGGTAAAGAAAGCCACCACCCCAAATACTAAAAGCACCAACGGTATAAGAAAAAATCAGCCAAAGAGGAACAAAAGCCATCCAAGCCTTAATGTTCATTCTACCAAGAACAGATCCAGCCAACAAAATGAGTGTGATAGCAGCAAAATTGAATTGAAAATAAACAAGTGAAGCCATGGGATAAAAGGGTTGTGTAGTTGGACTCTCAACAGTACCATTGTTATAAAAATGTGTGCTTTCAGGTACTTTTGCTTGGTTTATAAGAAACTTTTGGCCTAGTGCTGGTGCACCTTTGCCCCAAAATGGAAGGAGTTTGTCCCCAAATGCCATACGGTAACACACAAGTACCCAACATATTAACACAGCTGCAAAGGCATAAAGAGCCATGAAAGCTGAGTTCACTGCCCATTTTTTTTTCACCATGCTTGCATAGAGGATTACTAGGCCTGGCATGCTTTGTAGACCTACTAGTGTTGCTGCTGTCATTTGCCATGCGTTGTCTCCTTTGTTTAGCCATTGAGGAGATGCTGGAAGGTGCTCTTGGTATGCTGTTGGAAGAGCCATGTTGTTGTTGCCTCTAGATAGCTCAAGTTCTGAATTTTTAGTTTTGAACCTTCAGATTCTGTGTTGGATTTATGTGAATTGTAACCAAGGCTGTGTGATTCTTTTGGTCTTGGTCTCCCTTTTGGTTTGGTGGGTTGGGGCGTGGGTGTGTGTGTGTGTGTGTGTGTATATATATCTTCAAAAGGATTTGAAAATTAACTCAGTACTTGACTTGAATCTTTCATTTGATGCTCTCGTGTGAGCCATTGAATTTTTACATGTATTAGTCAACGATAATAAAATATAAATATAACAGTATACTTGCTATACACTTGATGGTATAACTAGATTTTATATAGATTTTTTTGGGTACTTTTCTGATTGGTGCGAAGCATTTATTGTCGTTAACAGAGACTAATTTTTGTTGGGGAACATGAAAATATACAAGGTGAGTAGTCTCTTTCTAATCAATTTTATTCCTTTCACAAGAATAAGGATTCGAACCCTGATCACTTAAGAGGCTCGAGCCCATACGACTTAGACGAATCTAAATATATTGTATTTTAAATAGATGTCATGTAGTAAAATGATTAAATATATATATATATGACTTAACATATGTATAAAACTTGTTTATTAGATGTATAAAATCAAGTTTACTTGGAAAAAAAATTGTTTTCTAGATGAAAATGATGTCTTTGGCATAATTAACAAAATGGTTTTGATTATCAGGAGGACTACGGAAAGATAGTTACAAGACTGCTTTAGAATTCAAAGCGTACAAATGTGAGGATGTTGCTGTGATTGGTAGAGACATATGCTTAGCTAATGCATCAGATATTATATTAATACTCTGACTAACATTTATTACATATTTTTATCCGTACAAGAAGTAGCTGAAAACGAAATTATTAGCGATGCATAGTTTATTTTTCAGTACTCCCTCCGGACTCAATATAGTCAATTTATTATTCTAAAAATATTTTTAGTTTAATTCATTAATGTTACGAGGAAATGATCATTATAATTAATAGTAGTTTAGTAAATATATTTTTTTTAAATAAAATTAAGAAAATTAAATATACTTAAGTGTAAAAATATGTATTTTTGCTTATAATTAAATCAAGAGAGAGTACGGTGCATAAGTAGTTTATTCAACAACAAAACAACATAGTTTATCCGTACAAATGGCAACTTGATAATGAATGACTTTTACATGTGCATACACACAATTAATAAAATATTTAATTTAATATTAAAATGATTTTAATATAAATTTTAATGTTTTTTTATTATTTTAGTGTATTTTGAGCTATTTATTGGTTATTATGACCACTAGACAATGAACTTGTTGTGAGAATCCAACCAACTATTGCAAAATACAAATACGAAAGTGCAAACGAGAAGAACAAAAAATTGCATAACCATAGAAACAATGCAAAAGTTTAAAAAGAAACAAAACAAGAAAGCACAAGAGCATAACAAAATTTAGCGTGGTTCACCTAGTGTGGGTTGATGTAAGCAAGGTTGGAATCTTCAGAAATAAGGGGGTGATTACATGTAAGGACTCTGACACTCAAGCCAGTGCGTGTAAAATACTAGAGAGTCTAGAGAATGAAAACCTACTTGGATTCCAGGTGAATCCAACATATAAAAGAGTTAATTGATAAGACTAAGACAATTGGTCGCTATTTATGTTAGGATTTGGTCGTTATTCATAGCGATGTGTTTAGGCTTTGCTACTAGACCAATTGCCCACTGGGCTGAGTGTTCGAGATGTTGACCCAGAACAGTTTCCCCCGAGTTGGCTGTCTACGAGATCGCATGCAACTTATACTGGTGTAGTTCCGTTGAACTGTTTGACTCGATTCATGTCAAAGGCAGCAGTCAACTGTATTGTTTCTTGGGCCAACCTTAAACCCTAGCGATCGTTATTGGGCCTCGGGTTTAGAGGCCCATGACCTTCGGGTGGCTAATGTCAGTAACGGTCACGTCAATGTGTGTCGTGTCTTTAGTGAGAGTAGTGAGAGTGCGTTCTACTCTTTTGCAAAGTTACCATCGATTCTTATTGTTGTTCATTCAGCTTCAACGTTCGAGCTCCCTTTTTCCACCGAGTTCTCAACTTCCCAATCAAAGCCAAGGTATTTGACATTTTCATTATTGTTTCCTTTAAGTAAGGGCTCTCTCGGGGGAACTCTGACTATGAAAAGGGGAGCTTGCGGTTCACGAGGACTTGTCATCCTCTGCACATAGAAGTCCTAGATCGCATCACCGCTACACAATCTTTCACTCTCCTAGATCGTCATCTGTGCCTAACAGAGTGGCTATTGGGGGAACTGTGATATTCACTACCCCATAGCTTAGAAAATATATTAAAAGCATACAAAGAAGTAATAAAAACATAATTTATATACTTTAATTTAAAGGTAAGATGTCACGCCAACAAAAATCAAAATGTCATTTACGAAATAATTAAAAACTAATTAAAATAAAGTCAAGGAAAATGAAAACCCAAAATCCCTGATGTCACATGTCTCAGAGCTTATACCCTTAATCTTTACATTGGAAAAATAAACAAAACTTCAATAATCAATAATCCAATGATAGAATCGTAAATCCTAAACTAAACAACATCGTGTAAACTACTCCTTAGCTTCTACGTCCATGTCATCACCTGCAGTTTTATCATCTACTTGTACATAGGGTGTACAAGTAGCCACAACGACAGAAGGGGTGAGGAATCATATTCAACATGAAAAGTATACATGGCATGGGAATCAATATAACATGAAGTGCAAACTCAAAAGCAACAATCATATTACAAATCCATAATCACAGCATAACTGTATGCAAATCACAATCCTACATCAATAACCTGCTAATGCAAGACTCGAGCAAACAACTACTCCGTCTAACCATGTGGATCCTTCCAACTCCGGGTAAGCAAATGAGAGTGTCCTCAACATCTAAGGATGCAAATTGGGTCTAGTTAGGGTGGTATGGGACACCCCTGCCTTTATGTAAGACCCCCTACTGGATTCTACCCTTAAGGCCGAGCAGAGCTCCTCGTGGCCGTCTCCGAATTGTTCCAAAGTCATTTGCTCACCACCCCAATGGCACTACTTCTATGATGCATGGCAACCAGCCTAAGTGTCAATCAAATCGTTTATGATTCAACCGAAATCACTAAACTATCACATTTTTGTGATAAGTCATTCACGAGGGACTATACATCAAAAACGTCAACGAGTTTCCCATAATGAATCAATCCAACAACCTGTCGGATATAAATCAAATCAAAATCTTAATCACAGTCAATCACACATTGATCACAATTATGTGACTAATAAACAAGTTTGAGGATAATACATCGTTACCCTCTTAATCAATATTAAACAATGGGTACGTTAAAGACATAAGTGATTACTACCCTTAACCAACCCCTTAAAAACCATTTAAAAAGGTTTAGAAACACAAAACAGGAGTATGAATCGATTCGTGACCCCTGTGAATCAATTCAGGATTAAAAACTCATTATATGAATCGAATTGAGCAGTCATGAATCAATTCATGATTTCGATTCATGAAATCAGAACTGCAGGCATGAATCGATTCACAGATCTGCAGAAGTGCATTATATGCTGTTTTTCAGCACTTTCAAGAATTGAGGACCTCTCCTAAGCGATCTCACTTCTAAGCCAACATTTTAGAAATTATCTAAGCATTCCTAAAGTCTCCAAATCATCCATTACATTCTTTAACCTCTAATCCAATCCTTAACATCAATGCTTAACAATAAACATATAATTTCTCAACTCTTTTTCTTATTCTTATATTACCTTTCATTAACCCTTGCCTAAAATTCTACATAGAGACATCCTACTTATTTTTAAATCATTCCACACACTTGTAATCACTATTTCAATCAAACATGATAGCAACACAACAAATAGAAACACATGACCACATGAATATTTCTCAAACCATGGATTAGGACCATATATTGATGATAAACATAGTTACAATCATTTATATAACATCAAATAGGCATCAATCATGAATTAAACAACATAATCATACCAAATATTGACTCTGAGGACTCCTTGCCCCTACAAGGGTCAAAAAACTATTGAAAACAAAAACACATAATCTAATACCATTGCTCCTACAATGGTTTCTAATCACAAATCTCGTGGCTATTAAGTCTCAACATGATCTGAAGCGAAACGGACCGAAACAGGGCAACCCAATATATAAAAAAAAATAGTCTACAGTTGTGAGTCGATTCACGCACAGGGTGGATCGATTCATAGACTGTGATTTTGCTAAAAATGTGATTTTTCCCCTTGGTAAGTTCATGTAACCCTTTCTAATGATATTCCTTCCCAATAAGACACTTAGACATCATGGAAAACACATCTAATACACATGAAATCATAGAATTCCTACCTTAGCATATTAAACACACAAGCATGATTTTTAGGGTGTTACAGAAACACCCTATAGATATGTCTTTGGGTCATCGGGAGATGAATTCTCTAACGCTCAGGTGGCGACTGTTGCAACAATGTTGCACTATCTTTATGATCAAGCCCTCAGTCATCATGACGTGGTTCAGATTATGAGGATGGTTAGGGATTTCCCCCAGTCGTGTGAGTCTTATCTTGATAAGAGTTCTTATTTAGTAGATGTTGAATCTGGGAGTCGTCAGTGGAGGATCTTACTCTCCCCCCCAGATGTAGACTGATACCCTTGGGTGGACGTGGAATCCTAAACACTGTAAGTGTCCTAGGCTATGATGAAGACGTTATTCAGATTACCAAATCCATGAGGCTTGCTCATTTGTGTGAGGGAGGTGCTAGTTGGAAGATAGAGTTTCTCGGGAAGGTCAAGAGAGTCCATTCTCAAGTGGAAGATAAAAAAACATTTTTCTCCCAATGTACGAGGCTCTTATTACTAAAATTGTTGTGCGCTTTCCTTTCTTGGAATTCAAAGTGGAGATGTTGCGACATCTTCAAGTAGGAGTGACGCAACTATATACCAACCAGTGGGGCTTCATTCAAGCATTCAAACTTTTTTGCAGATCTCAGGACTTGACTTGTTCTGTCAAGGCATTCTTCCATTTGTTTCAGCCCTATCCAACAAAGGATAAGGAGACAGGGTGTAAGGGGTGGCATTCCCTTAGTGCAAAAGGAGTGAAGCTTTTTCAGACCTTTCTATATTCCTTCAAGGATTTTAAAAATAAGTACTTATTTTTATTCCCGTGGGTAGTAACTGGGGGGAGTTGATGGATGATGATGGGAAAAAGAAGTTTCCTTTATATTGGATTGAGGACGACTTTGCCCATGAGACGTAGTGGTTCTATTTTTCTTGTGAGGCCTTGTCTACGGCCGAGAAGAAAATGATAGACATTGTAATGGCTCGGACTGCTACTAGGACTGCCGATTATCCCCACAAACCAATACAAGTCTTTTCAGCGTGCTTTGTCCTCACTCACACGCTTTCTAGTAAACTTCTCGGAAGGTCACCCATCCCACGTGTTCTCCAAGTCAAGCACACTTAATTATGGAGTTCTTATGTTTTGGGCACCGAAAAGACACTACAATTTTTGATTTTTCAGGGGCTTGGGGCGTAGGAAAAAATATCGACAATTAGCGGGCACGTGGCCCACTGGTAATTGCCGTTCCCGCCCCCATTAAGCGAGGGCACATGGCCCACGGTACCCACCCATAGATTTCTGCCTATTAGCGAGGGCCTGGGCCCACGATCTGCAACCGTTTTCTCCGCCAATTAGCGATGGCGAGGCCCAGTAATCCCAGATTTTTAGCTAGGGCCAAGGCCCGCGGTAGAAAGTGATTTAAAATGCGACAGGGCCTCCCATTTTCATTTTCAGACTCTCTCATTAATATCTCTCAATATCTCTCACTCTCTCAATATCTCAGTCTGGCTCTCATTCACTTTCCAAAATTCTATTTTTATCTTCAACCCCTTCCCCCTCGCTTTATCTGCTCCTCTATCCTCACTTTCTTATATGCATTTCCTGCAGTCTTGCACCTCCCATTTTGCTCTCTTCTCGGTCTTATTATTCACTCTTCATTCTCTAATTCACCCCTCCATCAAATATCATCTTCAACATCTCCATCTCCATCCCTCACAGAAAAAAAAAGTTGAGTTTTATTTTTTCTGTTTCTTCCACCTCTCAGATTTATAAATTCAAACCAATATTTATTTTTACTTCCATCTCCATATTTATTTTTTCTGTTTGTTAATGAGGGTTATATTTGGAACAATCTTTCAAAATATCTTTAGCATAATAGCCTTTTATTTAGTATAGTAGTATTTTATTTTTGTCTTTCATGAGAAAAATTGTTCAATTTATGAGATTATGTTTGAAGTTCTGGGTAGCATTTTTTGTTCACATTTTGCAGAAACGTTTCGTCCTTGGTCGTCCCCGGTTCTGCATTCGCGCTATATTTTTTTTTTAATTGCTTAGATTACCAAGGGCCAAAGGCCCACTCGATAAAAATAATCGGGATGTACTACTGCTGACCAAAGGCCCACGGTAACTACCCAGTATTAAAATATCTTCTCTGTTTACCTACGGCCTGGCCCTCGCTAACTGCGCTAATTTACCTGCGGCCATAGGCCCTCGCTAACTGCGCTATGTTACCTACGGCCAAAGGCCCTCAGTAATTACCCGCGGCCTTTTTGAAAAAACCCTTGGTATCAGTTACCGATGGGCGATTAACCTATGGACAGTGGGCCCTCAGTAAAACCACCGTAAGCGAGGGTTTTTCAGTGTTAGCAAGGGCTTTTGGCCCCCGATAATGGTTGCAATTCTTGTAGTGAGAAGATGCATCTTGTTGGTATAGGTAGTACCGATCAATTCTTTTAAGCCTTTCTTCCACTATGATGTCTCATACATGCACAGCCTCAAGATCTCTATCATTCCGGTGTGAATTCAGTTCATTCACGTGTCATCTAGCCTAGAAGCTTCCAGGAGCCTCTCTTTGTCCATGTCTAATGCACCGGCAATCATTCCCCGCCCCCGTTAGCCTCAGGCCTCACATTGTGCTATAGTCCAGTGTCCAAATTTCATTGCCGAATAGGACCAATGTTATCATCGGGCATTGCTCGCATCCATCTTCATACATGAATAATTAAATAGATAACAACAAAAGCAGATAAGTAAGAGCACAACTACTTGATAATAGGTGATATATATACAGCAACAAAAAAGTCCCACAAACAATTATAATAAATCATAGTAATCCACCAAATAATAATAATAATAATAATAATAATAATAATAATAATAATAATAATATAACACATACAATATGAAATATAATGCAATGTAGATCAATGCTACTCATTGTGACTCAATGCATGTCCACCCATGGGGTCCATATCTACTCCATGGAGAGATCATATCAATTAGAGAAGCGATCAGGAGGACGTGTTTCGTATTTACTAGTCGACATAATATCCATAGTGCCATATCTCATATCGCAATGTGCACATTATTCGACTGTATTGGAACACTCTACAACCGAGTGGTTCAGTGTCTAGTCAAGCTCGTCACTGCTAGGTACTTATTACCACGACATAGGGGAGTGACCTCGTGGCCCCTTGTGGGATCTTGCGCTGTGACGCACCCAATGTCATCTCAACCTTCACCCGCACACTCTCGTTGACACTAAAACGTGGCTCACTCTGTGGTCTGGTATCAATAGCCAAATGCTTATGCCATTCATGCATATATGCCAATGCTATGCATTAATCCATATTTATGATCCACTAAAATTGATCCCAAGTTCTCTTTCATTTTATAGTCAGATTTAATGATGAGTTTGCTATCTTTTCTTTCGCTTTGGTTTTAACTATTTTAAGTTCATAACTCATTCCATAAAATGATTTTTCTTTTCCAAACATACTTAATTTCCATCTTGTTATAATTATCTAAAATTAAATTAAGTCTAAAATTTAATTATTGATTCTTGTAGCGACCGAAAAATCCGGAGGGATTGTTCGAGGTTAATGGAGCCGCCACCAATGATTTATTGATTAGGGAAAAATTTTGGAAAACCCTTTTTTTAAAGAAAAATGTCTTTGAGACCAGATTTGGGTTCGGGGGTCGATTATGCATAGGGAAGATATTAGCACCCTACGACATCCTTTCGAAAAAGGTTACCTCTAATTAATTGTGCAAAATCTACTAACTTCTAAAAAATATCTATTTCCCTTTTTGTTAAAAAGATAAGAATTAATAATAAAAAAACTTAATACAAGTTATTTATTTTTGCACTTGACAGGAGTGGGCTCCTGTTCTTACGTATCTCCGGGTGCAGTGAAAAAATCAAAGGCTATGTAGTTCTTGAGTAGAAAATGGTTGTGTATTGGTTGATTTTAATTAATAACCTGTAATTTTATGGTTTGCATAATGACTAAACCAAAAGTGGATTTGGCGTAATCACTACTAATATTTTAATATTTTTATTAAGATTTTTGTGATGACCAAACTAAAAGAGGATTTGGAGTAGTCATTGATTTTAAGTTTTTGAATTCGGAAGAAAAAGTTTGCATAATGACTAAACCAAAAGTGGATTTAGTGTAATCACTACTGGTATTTATATTTTAAAAGGATTGAAAAATTTTAAAGTAAAAAATGTGGTTAATTAATTTTAAAAAAACATTAGTAAATATTGGGCTTAATAGTTGGTATAAAAAGGAGAGAAAAAGAATGGGCTGAAACCCAAGGTCCCAACGGGGGACCAAAAACAAAAGAGGGGGTCTTAATAGCATAGCAATACTAATAATATAATAATTGATGGATTTTAAAAAGAAATAAATAATAATAAAAGATAAATTGATGAATTAAAAGGGGAAGGGGTTATCTCACGGAGTCACGGGTTTCATTTGGAAACCCAAAAATTGGGACAAACCAAAGGCTTCTGAGCAGCTAAAGGGGAAGAACGAGGGGTTGAGGCGGTGAGAGGAGAGGTTGGGGAGAGAACACCGGTAGCGCCAGTCCTTGGCCAGCCTTGTGATATGAATGAGCGGCCGGTCGAGAGGAGAAAGGGGAGAGGCGCGAGAAGGAGAGATCAGGGAAATGGGTGGTGCGCGAATGGAAGGAGATGGCGCGCAGCCATGACTAATCGCGATGGTTCCGGCTAGGACATCTAGCCACAGTTACGGGGAAAGCGAATCAGAGACGAAGGTCGCGGAATGAGGAAACAGGAGCGATGGCAGCGAACGGCGGTTCGTGGCGGTGGGTGACCAAAGAGGGTCGTGCGCACGGTGGTGGTCGCCCACCGGCACGGCGACAGGGGTGACCCAATCTTCTACTCTTTCCTTTTTTATCAGGTCCCTTTCTAGTTTTTCTGATTCACCATTTTTACTCTCTAATTTATATTTCTGATATCATTTTCCCTTATTCCTTTCTATTATTTATTCTCTTTCTGATCCCCATCATATATATGATTTCAGCATAATATTTAGAAATTGGGAAAACCACTGTATCAACGTGTATCCTAAAGGGTTACCTGGACTCCAAGCTCTATGAAGGATGAAGGATTGTGGCTTTAGCAGGCAACAATTCTGAACTTCTATTTTCTTTCTCAGTTGTTTTTGCTCTGCATCGTTCTCTACTTCTGCTGCCAAATATCAATCTCATTCTCTTCTCTTTTTTTTTTTTTAATTTCTTCTGCTTTCTTATTTTTCTCTCTATGTTTGAGTCAGTGAATTAGGACTCCGATGTGAAGTCTCTAATTCTTCTCTAATTCTTTGATTGGTGGTAGAAATCTCCAAAATCATTCCCCGCTTCTCTGTTATTATGTTATTGTATTTATAGAAGCATTTGATGGTGCAGGTGGAATGCTTAGGTGGAATGCTTGGAGCAGGGGAAAAAGGCCAGAATTGATTGCCCGATGATGAAGAAATGCAAACAAAAATCAACCAGCTTAATGGCCGATTGATCCTACTACCTATTCCCTTGCATTTTCTATTTCTGGATGATTAATCTTTCTTTTTTGGGTCGATTTTCCTCTAATCAGCTTAATGACTGATTTTTGTTCCATTCTTAGAAAAAGTTGTCAGCAGCTGCTAGGCTTGTGCGCAGCTTTGTTGCTGCTGTTTCTTCTTTTTCTTTCTATTTTTGTAATTTTTTTTATTTTATTCTTGATTTTATAATTTTTGGACTTGTAATGGACTTTGGCTTGTATTTTGGGCTTGTGCTTTGTAATGGTAAGTTATAACACTTTCTAAAAAAAGGGGCCAGCTATTTGCACCTAAATTGGGCTGAAATTGGCACAAAAGAAATAACACAAAAAATGAACCCAACAATTATCTCTGTTTTTAGCCTGTTTTATATTAAAATAAAATAAAATAAAAACAAAAATAGAAATAAATTAAAAGAGGTGAGTGGACAAAATTGGGGTATATATAACAATTCTTAATCTGAAATATCTAACTTTTCTACCCTCTAATTATATTAAAAATATTATAATTAGTTATTTCCAGAATTTACTATTTCTAGTATATTATTATTATTATTATTATTATTATTATTATTAGATGAGATATTCAATAAATATGGTTGGCTTTTACGATGCTGAATCCATCAGGAAGTACGGGATAATTTGAAATACTAATTGATGTGTATAATTAGAGTTGTGATATTTCGACAACTATAATTTCGACAACATAGTCGACACTGTATCGACACAAGAGAGACAGTAGATTTCGGAAACTGTGGTGTCCGACAACTTTTTAGTTGTCGGAATATCTTTTTTTTTAATGAAATAAAAGTTTAGATTGGGAGAGGCTCACCCACGTGCAGGGCCAGGGAGAACCACCAACTTGAGTCAGGATTTACAGTGGGATTTACGTATCGCCCACCAACGTAGCCACCTGGAATCGAACCTAAGTCGCAGTGTGTGCGAGCGAAAGGCCGAACCAGTTGAGCCAAGCTACATTGGCGGAATATCTTTTCTCTATAATTAAACTGTGACACAATAATAATATTAAAAAATAAATATAGCATTAATGAGGCTCTTTTTCTCGAGAAGCAAAACGATCATGGAGGGGGAATGATTGACATAAGAAATAAAATAGGGAGACCTACATGACTTACTCTTCAACTAGTTGTCTATCCATGCGCTGCATGAGGCAATTGTATGTCCAAATCACCATACTTTTAATGGAAAACACTACAACAGGAATGTTGTTCAACTTGTCTTTTCGTTGCGAACAATTTCGTAAATTACTGATATAAATTTGACATTGTATGCCATATTAACATAACAAATTAATTATTATGCCACATAATCCTCAAACAAACTGCATAATCGTCGTATTTGTTGTCGTCTTCACAGCACGTATCCCAAGGCATTCAATTTGTGTAACGTTAAATTATCACTACATCAGCCTATGACTAAATCATTGCTCCATGGTAATCCAACACAAAGTGATAGCATATATAATAAGCATATAAAATATGTCTGTAACTACTGGCAGACTTCAAATTACACCACATATTGTTTGTCATGTCAAAACCAAAACATAGTAGTCGAATATGTACTGAAAGTTATTGTTGCGGTTCCAAAACGACAAAATACGCAAAAGATAACCATTTTTGCAGTTGTGGAAGTTGGTTAATCATTACATCGAGCTGAAAAAACACACCCATCAATTGTCGAGCATCTTGACAGCCACGATATTGTTTTGAGTTGGGTACACAAACTTAAAAATCAGCTTCTTCCCAGCCACAAACTGATTTTTTCTTCAATCCTTTACCAATTTTGACGCTCTTTTTTGTTGGGTTACCGAACAATAAGTTGCAACTGACATGACCAAGAACTGGTCCAGCCATATATAGAAAAGTGTATTCGATCTCCCCGAGAAAACCTGCAAAATCTTGGGGAAGATCCTATACCAATAGTAATAATGAGTAACAGCTTATGAGTATTTTTACATTATAAATATTCACAAATGTAATTAATAATAAACCATTTACAAACTTACCAAATGATTCCCAGTTGATGAATATTTGGAAAGTGTTACTTCAAAGGATAGTGGTTCATTTCGAGCACTAAGACTATGGAATCTTGGAAATTTAGTTGGTTCGACTGTTGGTTGGGCGAATATAATGTGGAGCACTCTGTCTCCCAAATATCTCATGTATACATTGTGATCACCAATCATGCCGTAGAATGGTCGTAATTGTTCTCACCCATTAGTAATCCTTGGTTCTTCAAGACTTTTGTTATAACCGACCTCATGAACATTTAAGGTATCATCAATGAGATACCATATGCTGGGTAGTTCATGAAACCAATCACGGTTAAAGTTCGGCTCAACCTCTCCAAATTGCTGTTACAAAACAAATAATATATAGTTATAGTGCTTATGATATGAATTGGTCTCAATAAACCCAAATATATTTTACCAGAAAACACGAAGTGTAACAATTATTCAAATCCATAATAAAGACTTTCGGTTATGATCATCAGCATAATAATGAAACCCGTAATCAGTAAATTGTCATTTTACAAAATATATGAAATGTAAGGTAAAGACATAGGAGTAAATAGTTTATGCTCACATGCAACAGTGTTACATATGGTTCCAAATGTAGACCAGCTTAAGGAATACAAATCTGACAAAAAACCTATCAAACATCAAAGTAACATATAAATTATTAATAAAGTATAATATAATAGAATTTTAGATCGACTCCTAAAGGAGTAGTTGCATGATTACAATGTCAGTTTATGTAAATGCAAGACAGTAAACTACGTAACTCTAATTACATATTCCTGTGGTCCCATCATGTTGATGTCATTACAAATATGTTATGATATATTCTACATGAGGCTTACAATTGACGTTGAATGACAGAAAATGTCAAATTCATAAAAGTACCTTGGTCTTCAATATATAAAAAACTATTAAAATCCAGTTCCTATAAAAGTACCATACTAATAAAGATGCAAGTGCCAGACAAAACAACTTTTTCAACCAACTAAAAAAATACAAATTAACTTTTCCTCAGGTTTGAAAGGGACCATGTATGCATCCCAGACAATGACTTAACCATTGAAATATAGTTTTCCAAATTTAGAAGTATACATGTTTCCTGACATGCACGGTGAGGAAACATCCCTTTGTCTTTTTGAAAAAGTAGCCTGCTTTTCTGTCCGTGGAATAACTCGTTTGGGTTCATCTTCACTTAGTTTGGTTTTCTATATAATGCAAACTACATCATAATGAAGTTAACAACTTGTCATATGTACACCAATTATATGATAGGAGCATGACTATTTTAAAAAATAAGAACAAAAGGCCGGCGAGGATATTTGAACAACTGGGTCTACGCAACTAGTTGGCTTGTTAAGCCTGTATTAGGTACAATGCATAAGATGTTTAAAGTGGTTTCTTGTTAGGAAAACCCAAGATACGACAACACACTTTTGTTACTTCAAGTCGATGTCTTTTAACAGTATGAAAAGTAAATAAGGTTGAATCTTTATCAATATATGGTTTTCATTTTCCAGATTTCCCACAAAAACAAAATCAAAACCACTTTAAATTGGACATTTGTGCCCACGTAACTGTGTTGTTTGTTGCAGCAAAGAAAAACAAACAAAGAAAACATTGATATTTACCTGGCTTTCCCACACTAATTTGCACAACCAAGGGTTCGTAGCTCCAAAGAGAGCTAGTATTTTGTCCAGTTTTACGACAGAGTAACTAACGACCTGGTTGAGCTCATTCTGCTTCCAGAATGTGGCTCCGCGACATTGTCTGAATAACATGACTCAAAGGGTTGTCTGAAGAACAAAATCTTTGAAAGAGAATTGCAAATATCTGAGGGTTCTAAATGATGCAACTGTGCATGTGGTCCACATAGCCAGTACAATTGTGTCGTTCGCTGCACGTGAGAACACAAATGGTCGGGCCTTGTTTTTTAATTTTTTTTGGTCAATTGGTCGGGCCTTTGAGTGGTGTTATGAAATAATCAAATGAGCCTTCATGTTATGATGTTGCAGTTTTTCAGGGATCCCTTTTGCATGGTCTTATCCCAAGAGGCATAATTTTTTTTGGGTTTACATATTGGGCCTTGGTGTTATGTTTTTAACAATGTTAACAATACGGGTTCAGTTACAAATCTGTGAAACAACAAAATAATATCTCTTCCTGAAATTAAAAAAAAAACAAAATAATATTTCTATTTCTTTTGTGCTTGTCTATTTTGTGTTATCTGAAATGTATTAAAAAAATTAGTTGTTCGAAAAATTAGCATATCATAAACCGAAATGCATGTCAATCCAACATTAACTATTAAAGATGTTGGAAGACTTCTTTATAGACTATATTTGACGTTACGTTTGTGACAACACATTCGTCATTAGTGACTAAGATTTTCAAACCTTCCCTAGATGTAACTCTTGAAATAGCGACATATAGTTGTCCATGTGAAAAAAAACAGACTGCAGAAGGTAGACTCCAACATGCTTCAAAGATTGGCCATGACTTTTGTTGATAGTCATTGCAAATGAAGTTGTTATTGGAAACTGCCTTCGCTGAAATTTGAAAGGAATTCTCACGTCTGAAGGAGTAAGTGATAACCTTGGTAGATAAACTTTCTCACCAATATTACTTCCTGATATAACCTTTGCTTCAATTACATACTTCCCCATATTGGTAATGATCATTCGAGTACCATTACACAATCTTGAACTTTGATCAATGTTCCTCAATAATGTCACCGAGATTTGGTTTCATACAATTTACACCGAGTGATCTGAGTAATTAAGTAGATCCTCTGTTGTGTCTAATCGCATTTGTTACTTCCAGATTGCTATCTTAAAGCATCCATTAGTTTCTGCCAAGCCAGGCTTCATTACTTCGCTTGTTCAATCTATTTCATAAATGAGTACAAATATATTTAGCCTTGTATGTAAGATGTATGTGTGCTATTAATGGCAATATTTAGGAAAGATTTGATGTGATCCGATTTGCTCACATATAGATCATGTGCCATTTACTTCCAGATTGCTATCTCCAACCATTTCCATTAGTTTCTGCCACCTGTAGGCATCTATCATTACTTTTATTGTTTGATCTCATTCATAAATGCGTAGAAATATATGTTGCCTTGTATGTAAGATGTATGTGTGCTATTAATGGCAATATTTAGGAAAGATTCGGTTTCAACCCTATCATTTACTACGAATATAGATCATGTGTCATTACTGACTTGCATATTGCTATCGTTAAGCATCCATTAGATTCTGCCACTTAAGGCTTCATTACTTCTATTGTTGGATGTCTTTCAGAAATGCGTATAACTATATTTAGCCTTGTATGTAAGATGTATGTGTGCTATTAATGGCAATATTTAGGAAAGATTCGGTTTCAACCCTATCATTTACTACGAATATAGATCCTGTGTCATTACTGACTTGCAGATTGCTATCGTTAAGCATCCATTAGATTCTGCCACTTAAGGCTACATTACTTCTATTGTTGGATGTCTTTCATAAATGCGTATAACTATATTTAGCCTTGTATGTAAGATGTATGTGTGCTATTAATGGCAATATTTAGCAAAGATTTGCTGTGATCCGATTTGTTACGAATATAGATCTTGTGCCATTGATCCAAATAAAGATCTTGTGTTTTGTCTAATCAAATTTGTTACTTGCTTAATGCGATGTTACCTTATGGGTTGTTAATCATTTAATGCATAATTAACATGGAGGAGGTTTCATTCCGAATTACTTCAAGGTGCATTTATGCTTAGCAACATGTTGATTAACTTGAAATAAATACACTCCAGTAAGCCTATGTTAATCATTATCTAAAAGTGATATCAGGTGTATAAGTGATATTAAGTCTATGAAGTCTACAGATACAATCGAACGTCTGCTAAATATATTATCATAGTCTATCAAGTCTACAGATACACTCCACTAAGGATACATTGATCATTATTTATAAGTGATAATCAAGTCTAATCACATTATATTATTCTGTTTTCCTAAAACAATTTCATGATTCAACTTATGATTTAAAACAAATTAGCAAATTATATTCATATCTCAGTTTGATGGAAAAAAGTTAACATCAGACCATTTAGTAACCATACATTTCTAATTAATAAAATGTGAAGTCAAGACTACTCGCATGTTATTGCAACGTAACAACACCGCATATCTGCAGGAATATAGTCTAAAGAACCATGTTGTGCCCATCCCATTTATGATTGCTATAATCTTGGAAGAAATTGAACCTCAAATAGTAAGGCATTGTTCATTTAATATGACCATTATTTGATATGATGCTTAACATATCAGTATGACATTAGCTGCAATTGAATGACTAGGTGTGGTTGTGAAAAATTTCATTGGATTAAAAGTCAGTTCATAGAAGATTTCATTTTCCGAACGTATATAGCAATTTGAGAAATGGTAATTTTGGCACACTAAACAAATGTAAACATCATTGATAGCCAAATAGTATACCACTGATAATGTGTGGGTCTTGTTATTTGTAAGCTGGTTGAACATGTTTGTATCTGATGTGCCTTGCGAGTTGTCATCAAATAATGCAAATGTTACTCTGTAACATTATCAACAACATATGTTTGATTAGGAAGATTGGTGAACATAAAATTCGTAAGTGTTGATGTTAATATTCCCAACTTGTACAAAAAAGTTGAAAAAACAGTATAGAAACTAAAGTTGGTGAAGGTGACATGGTGTTCTGATCTGGTTCTAAAATGAATAAATAAAATAGAGAAACATTTAGAATTCACTTTTAAATGTTTGCAAAATAAGAAAATATTGATTAACATTTTAAAAGGTCATCGATTACATTGGCAGATATGACCTTGGCATATATTACATTGACATTGGTTAGCCAAAAAAAGATTACATGGGCAGTGAAGATCAACTTGTGATTTTGCAAAAAAACATTTGTGCTTGGTTGGTCTTGTTCGAAACATTGGGCCTACTTATAGAACAAACACTACATGTTACTAAGCAAATTTGAAGTAAATGTGATCAGCAGCCTCCATTGGCAGCCCCAGACAGATCTCTGCTCCTTCAGACCACGACCCTTACAGAATTTGAGCCAACCTGCTGTCAACTTGCACTTGGATCCATCATTTTTGTCCCACTTGAGCTTGGCTGGCCAAAGGTTTCCAGAATCATCAACAATATGGATCTTAGTAATTGTGCGGTTAAGTGCCATTTGAACAAAACCACCTGACAAATTCTGTTTGGATGCACACAATATTAACAATAATATAGACACAAATATATCAACTGAACGTCTGATATTCGGTTCAGATTATAATTAAGCTGGAATACAGATACATTAATGATAGGATCTTTCACCTTGCCTACATGTATGCGATTATTTTGAATTCAGGGTGGGTGATATAACAGAATCAGGTGCTTACTAAGTGACTAATATATATTTCGAAAATGTCATCAAAGTAAACCTTTTTAGAAAACTTCACTTTGACCTACCAACTCATCATTGCTAACATCTATAACAGTCAAATTCTTGATCAACGAATGATGAAAGGAACCTTCAGGTACTTTTATAATGGGATGGGGAGGATGAGTAACCCTATCATTATCAAGATTAATTGGGTTACTACTATCTCCAATATAAAAGGACCTTATTGGAGTAGGATAGACAACCTGTTCATGAAGTCTATCCCTCACTCCCATGACCATTATTTTGTCATTTATGTAGATAAAAGTTAACCAACCACCATTATAAAGCCTATAATACTGTCCAATACGTTATGTACCTTGGGTGAGTAAAACTCGGGTTTTCTGCTTTTCAACTAACATTTCAAACTGATTTCCAACTGAGTCGATAAGGGTGACAGTTTTTGCTATGTTATCATATACATCAATGCTGAATAGCATAGGTAGCACAACCTTTGATTGCATTCACAAAACGAAAGTGTCAACATAACATATCAACTATAGTTTACAACAGTGATGTAAAGTAAAAGAAAGACTATACCGGTTCATATACATGGACAAACTCGTAGTGGTATGATTGGAGCTTCAATCGAATAGCATGAACAAATGGGTCATGTACCAGTGCGGTATGATTGGGATACTAAGAACGTGCAAGAAAATGAAAATTGTGTCACACATAAGGATGTTGACAATAATATGCAGAAAAATAGGAGATTATGAGTTTTGTTGTTTTCTTGTGTAAGTAATGCAGATTTTAACGTACATTATCCATTGAGAGGTTGAGTCGCATCACGTTTTACAGACCGGTTACATATAAAGTCACGATCAACAACCTAAAGAATAAATAAGAGAGCCAAAACATGTGTTACAAACAATGAAAGAAGGATGGAAATATATGGAATAGCTAGAAAAAACGTTTGCCCATATCTGGAAACAAAGATAGTGACTGACTTAAGAGGAAGTGGGAGTAGTGTGGACAGCGTTGACATACACGAAGCTGGGAAGTGGTTGACTTATATAATGGTGAAGAAGTTGTCTCTCTGCTGGCATAATAAATGAAATATGCTAGTAGGTATAGTACAGATTAAGTGGACTTTTGGCAGCTGGGGAAGGATTTTGGGCGGGAGAATTCTATGTACAGACCTTCTAGGATTATAAGATTAAAGATTTTCTTCACCAAAAGTGTGACAGTTGGCCCATTTAATTACCACACACCTACAATTTTTTTAACCCTTCTACAAGTAAAGAGAACACTCTACCCCAAAGGTGATATTTTTTCTTACTCCTCAACTTTTCACATTACCAAGGGACAATTAAATCTCTATTAAATAGATCCTCTATTCCTAAAAATTTACCCCATCACTGTATTCACTTCCCACAAACATTCACAACTTCTCACCATGAACACATTACCCTAGCCTCTCAATTCTAAAACCTCTTGACTGTCATTTTCGCCCCATACCTCTGATTTTCAACTTTCACCAGTCACATTCCAAGGTCTCTATGTGAGACAGACGAGATTGTTGAAGAGAGGTGGTATTCATTTTCCCTTTTTCATAGTTTCTTCTTCCATGGAGATTCTCTCTCTTTTCTTCTTCCATTTTTCATTCTGTCTTTTAAAAAAGGCTCATTTGTGTAAGTTTTGGTTGTTGTAGCTTGTTTGGAGGAGAAAGGAGACACCTTTAAGCTTGAAGAATTTACTGTTTCTGAAGGTGGGGGAGGTACGAGTCTTTAACATGGTGGTGGAGTAGAAATAGTCTCTTAGTTTGTGAGGGCGGCCCCAGCTCTCTGCATATTCCCGTTTCTCTTCCATTTTATACACTAATTTTCGGATTAGTGTGGGAAAAAATATGGGGTTTTGCATATTTTCTTTTGCTCTGTTGTTACAACTTCCATTCTTTTCTTGACTTCTATTCTTTTGCTTTGTGGCTACGATTCATTTTAAATTATGGTCCTTTCTTTTGTTGTTGATTGCTTTGTATGTTGGGCTTTGTTTATACTGGATGGATGTTCATGTTTTAAAATTAGTTGTGGGTTTATTGTGAAAATCAAGGGAGTGGGTCGAGAAAAATGGAATCATCAAGTGTTGGTATCTTTCGGAAGTGTGTGGATAGATTCTCGTTGTGTTAGATAGGTTTCTTCCATAGTCATTTACTCTGTCTTTGAACTTGTTGGTTGCTAACCCTTTTGCATCTTTTGTAGAAGAGACGAGGATCGTCACCGAGAGACTCACCGTAGCGGCTCGTCGTAGGAGTCATTCAACTAAGGAGGCCCTTGTGGCTGAGATTTCGTGACCCACAAGGCCGTCTCGTGTTCCTGCCGACATTTCCCCTTCGATGAAGAAGTATGATGCACCACAGGTTATGTCAGACTGTCCTTTTACCTTCGAATCGGTAAAACATCAGCAGGTGTCGGACCCTTCTATTTGTGAGTCTATCGCCAAAATAGTATCAGCCACCAAGCCCAAGGATGTCCCCTCTACTTTTGTGGGCCTAGCTTGAATGAGAACATGCAGAAGTTGCTTCGTTCTTCTGATGATGAAAGGAAGATATCTGAGATGGGTCCCGATGAATTGGATCGCATTCTGATTTCTGTGGCAACCCGGCGTGCTCGGGGGGTAGATTTGCTTTGTTCTTTAGGGAACATATAGGCAAGTAAGGTCATTTGCAGGGGCTAGAGGATGTTAACAAGAGTCCGCAGGCACAAGTCGCTAACTTGACCTTAGGGTCAAGAAGGTCACTTTAACCCTTCTAGCATTGGAGAATGAAAGGCTGAGCCAGAAGCTGAAAGAGAAGGAAAATGCTTTTACTAGTATACTGAGAAAGGGCATAGTTTCCAAATTTGAAACTGACTTGGTGGCTGTCCAAATGGCGAACGAGGACATGGAGGTCGAATTTTCCAAGTATAAGGAGCTTATTAGGCATAAGACGACAAAGGGTTTGAAGGCCTAATTGGATGCGGATACCGGACTTATTGCCAGTTAAGGGATGTCAATTTGGCAATGCATTGGAACAAGTCTAGTTTTTGAATATTGGTATTGTGTTGAAGACTAAAGGGTTAAATCCTAACGGGATTGTGTAGGACGATACAATAGTGTATTGTTCCACAGAGACTAAAGTTGCCTTTAAAAGTGGTCGGGACACTCAAAACACCGCTTTTGAGTAGAGCTGTCAGTTAGGCCCCCAACCCATGAGTTGCCCATTTATCACCCTCTATAGACCCTAACCCACTTAGCCCCCTTACTCATGGGGCTTATAAAGTCTCTAACCCACATAGTCCACACACCGAAGGTGCTGGGGCCAGGGTTGGAAGGGGCCAGCCCACAAATTGGAAGATCACGTTTGTGTTTTATTAGTTTCACTGACTTGTCTGTTGTCTTCACTTACTACGATTAACTGTTTTCCACTGTTACGAGAGTTTTCCTTTTAGACGAGTTATGACCTTTTTTTTTTGTTTACAAAATGGGAGTTATGACTTCAGAGATTTTTTTTGAGAGGGATTTCAGAGAATTTATGTTGAAAGGATACTCTGTTTATATCAATATAAATAAACAAAAGCTTTCATGACTTTTATATAGGCAGATGTGAAGTTATTAAAATAACCCATAATTTTAATACAAAAAAAAACCGATAATTATCTTTCCACATTCTAAATGTATTTTTTGTCCAAAAAAATTCTAAGTATGTGTTTGGAAACATTTGTTTTAACGGTGTCATCGCACATCCAACCAGAAGCTCCAACTACTAGCTTTACACCCACCGCACGCTGTTCCAAGCTATTCGCACCGCATTTCCAAACACACTATAAATGTACTTAATGTTCACAACTTCGAATTTTAAAACCCGGAATCATTTTCTTTCAACTGAATTTTTTATGGTATTCTTTCAATTAATTTTTTTATGGAAATTTATTCTAATTTTTTCTTTCAATTAAATTTTATTGTCCATAATTTTTCAAGTAAATTTCACGTATGCATCAAGTAATTTTTTGTGTGTCTTTCGTGAGTTATATACATGAGATTTGGGGTTTACTTTAAAAGCTAAGAATTAATTATGAGTTAAAATATTAATAATTTAAATTTAAATAAGTGTAAACACACACATATTTGATAATATTAGGGTAACTTTAGCACTGGTAACTAAAATTTAAGAGAACGCAATTGGTCCAGGTGTGCAACAAGTGGACTACAAATAAAGTAACCGTTCTTTTAATTTCTCTCTCCGTCAACAAATAAAACAACCGTTTAGCAAAATAAGAGAACGCACGTGCACTACAAATGACATAAAACAATGCCCAACTCTTATTGTCCTTGATGGGCCCACTTAAGCAACGCGTTAAAGTTCTCCGCATTAATACTGTTCTTATGAGTTATAGCTAATTTTGTTTTTGACAAGACCAAGGTGAATAAGCGATGGGATATGAATAGGTTCTGTATTAATTAATTAAATTTACAGAATAATATTTAAAAGAAATAGAAATATACTAAAAGTAAATTGTATAAAAAATGGAGAATAAAAAGCAGTTAAATAAAATCAAGAATAAAAAGAAATTAAATAAAATCAAATTTAATACGTAAAAAAATAGTATAAAAAAGTATTAAAAAAACCCCGATATATCAAGAATGAAAAGGAATTAAATAAAATCAAATTTAATATATAAAATAATAGAACCGAATGAACTTATAATTTTCAAATAAAAGCATTTAATAAATTTCCTGATTTTTACATAAAATTCAATTTTTTTTAAATCAGAGACTTTTTAGAAAACTATTATGGATAATAACATGATTAGATATGTTTTTCATAAACAAAATTTAACCGCAAAATAAAATTACTTCTTTTTAAGATAAAATTTTAAAAAATAATTTAACATAGAGTTAACCCTCAATTTAGTCCCTTAAGTATCACTCTCTCTCCTATTTAGTCCCTAAAGTATGTAAAAAAATTAAATAGTCTCTAACATTGTTCCCCATCCATCAAGTTAGTCCCTCTGTTAGTGTGAGCCCATTTGTATGTTGTTAAGTGTTATATTGGTTATTTTCTCTCTCCTATGTGTATTCTAAATAGTTCCTAAAGTCCCTAAAATACATCATTTTAGTCCCTTGGTCAGTCCTTTTCTATCCTATGTGCAAACAAGTCATGCCCTAAACTCCATTACATGTTACTTTCATCTCTACCACTCACTTAGAGGCGAGCTCCCCCTCCTTGTTCATCTCCTCATTTTTATTCGTTATTCAGGTTTTGATTTTCATCCCTAATTTTGATAACATCGATTCCGAAATTGATTTCGACATTTAACCTTAAACCATAAATAATTTAGCAATTGTTTTTATTAGAGGGGTTAGGTGTCATTTAATTGTCCTTTCTAAGCCATGTGTTGTGGTATATAGGTACGGATATGATGTATTTTAGAGACTTGAAGGATTATTCAATATCTATTTTAGGGACTTTAAAGATCAAATAGATGTATTTATTTGGTCTCTCTATTTTTAAATATTGTAGGGATTGATATGACGTATTTTAGGGACTATTTAGGACACACTTAGGAGAGAGAAATGACCAATACGACACAATAACATTCAAATATGTTCACACTAACAGATGAACTAACTTGATGGATGGGAGAAAATATTTGGGACTATTTAATATTTTTACATACCTTAGGGACCAAATAAGAGAGAAGGTGATACTTTAGGGACAAAATTGGAGGGTTTAACTCTTTAACATATGTTAATCACCGCATGACATGGTATCAAGCAACATTTAAAAAAAAATGCCTAGAGAATCAGGGGATTCCAATCCTCTTTCATCAAATAGTAAAACCCCCCACTGTTTCAACGTTGAAACTCCACCGTTTCACGAACACGACAAATTATTGCCTCAGATGATGAATGGAAGAAGCTATGTGAGGTGTGTTATAATTTGATATTTACATATTTGTGGTATGTTATGATTTTACAAAATACTAATAATTCAAATATGATCTTGCAGAAGTATAAGTCTGCAAAGCAATTTAAGAAGAAATGATATTTTCATTATGATAAACTTTGCATCATTTTTTGGAACACAACTGCCTCTGGTGCAAATCAGCACCCTTCTACCAAAAGTCCTTCGATAAGTAATGATGACAGTGAAGGAGAAAATGATTTTGATCGGGAGGAACATAGCTATCAAACGAAAAAGAAAGCAAAAGTTGGTTCTGACTCCAAAAACAAAAAGGAAAGCATGTTTTCCTCTTCTCAAAGAAATGTTGCCATATGCCTTGAAAAGGCAAAAATATATACTACTTGCGTGTTGTGTTATTAATAATTTTATTAAAATGGAGATGCAAAATGATCCTCAATTTTAATGTTTTTATTATTTAATCATGTGTAATTTTTGCTCAATAGGAACTAAACACAAACTATATAAGCATTATAATTATTTTTATTAATATTGTTGTTATCGTGGTTGGTCCTACTACTTTATGATTAGCATTTTTATTATTTTTATAATTTTATAATATTTATTTTTGTTGTCAAAATTTATATTATTTTCTTAATTTATTAAGTATTTTTATTTTTTTCCAGACTTAATTATTTTATTGTCATTTTAATTATTTTTATGTGTCAATGATTTTTTATATTGGGTGAAGTCATAGTGGCTTGACTCAAAAAAAAAAAAAAAACTAAAACTCAAAATTCAGAACTGAAGCTCAAAACTGAAACTAGATTTGGTTTTTGAAATTTTCAAAACATAAAACCAAAAACCATCTCGAACGGGGCCTTAGCTTTTGTTCTAGTTTTTAATTTAGTCCCTTTCGTATTATTTGTTCCGTTTTAGTCCCTTAAGTTAATAACATTATACCACGTTGGTCCTTCTGTCACTAACACTGTTAATGTTAGCTCACGTGTCATTAATCAATGATCTAGCAGCTGTGTCAACACATGATGGGACCACAATGACTCCAAATAACAAGTTAAGGACTGAATTGAGTTCTTTCTCCTTCTTCCCCAAATTGATAACCTAGGGTTTTTTGGGTTTTTCTTTCGCAAATTGGATGATTTTTCTGGTTTTAACTATCCCCAATGTTCAATAAAATGCCAATATATCATCGTTTATGTTAGCAATCTTGCACAAGAGGCAAGGATTAGTATTGTTTTCTGACGATTTTTACATTACTAGTCCTTCATATCTATTTGGGAGTATTTTTTCTGTCTATTTAAATATGTATAATATCAACTACTCTTACAGTTGTGCATCGATGGAAAGTTCTTCAATTCTATGTTAGGCAATTAGGTTGGCAAGCTCTATAAATATATGTATAGGGAAGTCCTCTAAATTCAGTTTGCTCTAAAACTGCTTTGTAGTTCTTATGGTTTGTAAAATTGCAGGTTACTTTTGTTGATCTCCTTCATCATTTCGATGTCCTCGGTGTTAGAACTATTGAAGATGTTAGGGTGCAACGAGACAAAGGTTTTTGGGTTTGTGAGATACAGTACCCATGGTGAAGCAGCTCTTGCTATTCAGATGGGTAATGCTCGGTTTCTGTTTGGCAAACCTATCAAGGTAAATGGATAATTGGCAGGATATTTATCTGTTGATAATTCTTTTATTTTGTATATCCTATTGTTATGTTATATCTATCATTTATGTCTTTTTGTTTAAGAGACATATTACTAGAAAAAATGTGTCATTTCAAGGATTCATTATTATGCTGGATTTTGCTGTCATCTGGATTTTTTTTAAAGAAAATTTCAAGTAAAACGCTAACTATTTTTCATAATCTTTCGTTCACAAAGATCTTACATCATGAGTTTTTAACTTGCATCATTAACGACCTTAGTGACAGCAAGGATCAACGTGATATAACGTTATTAAATTAAGAGACTAAAACGAAACAAATAATACATAAGAGACGAAATTGAAAACTAAAATAAAATTAAAGGACTAAAGTGTAATTTAATCTAAAATTTTTATTTTTGAAAATAAATTTGTTAATTTTATTATTTATGGAAATAATAAACGTCGGCCAATCAGCAAATGGAGTGGGCTAGTCCAATTTATTTAATAGAAAAAGTTTTTCTAAATTTAAGACCCATGGGTTGGTTCTAACCAATAGGGCTTTGTGGGTTTTTGATCCTACGGGCTTTTATATGAGTGGACTTTTTGGCCCTGGGTTGGCTGGATGGGCCTAATTAACAGATATATTCTGAGGCAAACATGGATGTGGATGCAACCTCTTTTATTTAGGCCATTATTAAAGACACCCCCCCACCTGGTAGGTACACCCCCCCATTTTGCATATTTCCCAAAATACCCCTCGTATAAAATCATCAAAAATCCTTTTTTTAATTAGAACATGTTACGGCAATTGCAATTTCGGTATACAAATTGTATACGGAAATTACAATTTCCTAACATTGTGTGTAAAATTTATCGGAAATTGCAATTTCCAGATATACAATTTGTATACTGAAATTGCAATTTCGGTAACAAATTTGCTAATTTCCCATAATGCCCTTAATAACTTAACAAAACTAAACCTTTCCGATCCACTCACACTCACGCCTGAAATTCTAAATCCTCAAAACGCCTGTTTCTACCGGAAATTCCAAATCTTGACGCTTTTTTTGTTATGCAATCATAGTTAGAAATTGCAATTTCAGATACAAATTGTATACCGGAAATTGCAATTTCCGGTGATTTACAAAACATAGTTCCGGAAATTGCAATTTTTGGTATACAATTTGTATACCGGAAATTGCAATTTCCGGAACAGAAATATAAAGCACCGGAAATTGCAATTTCCGGTATACAAATTGTATACCGGAAATTGCAATTTCCGGTGATTTACAAAACATAGTTCCGGAAATTGCAATTTCCGGTATACAAAATGTATAACGGAAATTGGAATTTCTCAGATAGAAATATAGCATCGAAATTGCAATTTCAGACACAGTTGTGTACCGGAAATTGCAATTTCGGTGTAAAAATCGGAAATTGCAATTTCCGATTTACAATTTGTAAACCGGAAATTGCAATTTCCGGTACACAACTTGTGTACCGGAAATTACAATTTTCGGTGCTTTGCATTTCTATACCGAAAATTGCAATTTCCGGTATACAAAATGTATACCGGAAATTGCAATTTCCGGTACAGAATTTATTTTATTACATTTGAATATAATTGATTTATTTGTCTTTCAGATATGCCTAAGTCGAGAGGGAGAGGAGTAGCTTCCACTCCTGGTAGTGCGCCCCCACGTAGACCACGCATACTGCGGACTGCCTCGAGGCCGAGGCGTATTGCTAGCAGTGCCGCACGAGGATGTAGTTGGCCACTGGATCCCCATTTTGTATACGAGGATCCAGAGGATATAGCCGAGGAGAGACCATGGTATAGTTGGAGACCAGGCTCCCTTTCCTGGAGGACCTTACGATGGGTCGTTGCTTACAGATTATCAGCATCACGTTGCCTATCAGATATGGCAGGGGCAGGTATATATCTGGTTGTTATTTGATCAAATGTTTATTATTTTTATATGATCGATGATGTTTATTTGTGTGCAGGATCGTGATGCGCTGAAGGTGGCCTCTCACGGCCTGAAGTTGCAAAAATGGTTAAGTGGAAGAGTACCACCGCCTCCTCATGTAAATGAGCATCTCTCGAGGCCGCCTATCCTCCTTGTTATATCGCAGCCAGGATGGTTGATGAGCCTCATCGCCTCTTTGTAGAGAGATGGCATCGGAGACGAGCAGCTTCCATCCGCCTCTTCGAGAGACGACAACACGCTTGATGATGTGTCTGTCCTCCTAGGCCTTAAAGTGAGCGGCTCTTTTTATGTACCCCCAGTGATGGATCCAGACATTTCCATATCTTATTTACAGACATTGCTGGGGTGTACATATGAAGAGGCAAACAAGGAGACGACAACTATGAGAGGCGCTCATATGAGTATTGACTTCTTGATGAAGACATATGACCAGCGCATTTACGATGGTCAGTGGGACTATGCAGCCAGGGCCATGATAATGTTGTTGTTGGCCTGTACCATTTTGGCAGACAAGAGCCATATATACATTGACATTAAGTACCTGGACCTGGTACGTGACTTGGGGGCGATTGGTAGTGTGTCATGGGCTAGTGCTGCACTAGCCTTCTTGTACGGATATCTGGGAGACGCTAGCCTACATGACACTAAGCAGATTGGCGGATACATGACACTTCTTCAGGTACGCAACCTATTTTTGTAAACAATTATTTATTTAAAGTACATTGTATGGCGTGTTGATTCATTATTGTTGTCACAGGCATGGATATATGAGTATTTCCCTCGTCTCTGCAAGAGGAAGGATAACGGCATCACCCCGGGCATGATACGAGCCATGAGGTGGTCGCCGGTTAAGGGTGACGGCCAGGTGGAGCCCTTCAGGAGAGCGCCGATGCGCTGACAATCGATGACGTTGTTTGGAGACCGTGGGAGGCATTAGGGCGAAGTTGTTATCCGGCGTGTCTGCTGGGTACATCCGGTGTGCCTCATTTATTGTGCCGCATCGCCTGAGAGGGTAGTCGAGCGATTCGGCTACATCCAGGACATTCCTCGCCACCACCACCGCTGGGCCCCACACCGCAGAGATGATGGATGCATGGATACGCTTTCCTATGCACTCTATCATGTCGACCGCCCCGATTTATACCTGGCCTCAGATTCAGCAGAGTGCACCGACGGGTACATGGAGTGGTATCGCAGATGTCGATCCACTCTCGATCAATCCGGTGCTCCTCAGCCGCGCTACTCCCGATTGTGTAAGTGTTTAGATATACATTATGTATTTTTGTGTTTGTTTATTATCTCTTATGGCTCTCGATGTCTTGTTATAATTTGCACCGCATTGTGATGATATGGCCGAGAGGTGGCCTCGATCACCAAAGATTCTCCGCATGACCTCCGAGACCGACTATGAGATGATGGACCCCGCTCGCTTGCCGAGTATATTTCCTGTGCACTACAGATAGCGCAGGTGGGACTGAGGCGACCACATCTAAAGTAAGCATCGACAAAAGAAGATAGGGTTTTTTTTTATGTTTATTATCTTTTTTTGTTATATTTGGACATCTTTTGTTGTTATATTTACATTTTGTTATATTTGCGGCTTTTTTTTTTCCTCTGTACCATAGGTTTTTTTTTTATTTACCGATCTAGCATACTTTTTCTTTTAAGTACGATCTACCATACTTCCACAGCAGTAGCGTGCGAGCGAGATCACAATCGCACGATGTCCTTACGACTGAGGTAAGATTCGAACTTCTCGAATTTCTTTCAACTAATTTCATTAGGTCGAGGAACATCGAAATCATTCTACATCACAAGGGAATGACGACCTCATCCATCAACTCGGCCTACATATCGAGCTCACCTTACAAGTGACCCCGAAGTCAATCTGCACCGAGGTGCATTCTACATCACCAAGCAAGGGCAGGCATATGTAGATTTGTCACGAGTTCAATCTTGCATGAAGGACAGTGATTTCAGTTCACGCTCACATCGCCGGCAATACGCTCGACATCTCTAGTTCAAACACACCGACAAGCAGAGGTCGTTGATTACCTCGGATCTCGACATCTCTAGTTCGAAACACCGAGCTCGACAAGCTCACCACATGCAGAACTCCTGATCTCGACATCTCTAGTTGTCTAGCTACACGACGCCGATGTCATAAGGCAAAGGCATTCCGAACTTCTTGAATCCGATGTCGAGCAATGAGAACGATACCTGTTACACCCAAAAGCAGAGGTCTTTGATGTCGCCCACTAGTTCTTGACCTCGAGCAAACACTTCGCCTCGACTTGGTGATGATTTATAACATCAGCATCCTGTATCATGATTACCTCGGATCCCGGATCTCGACATCACACCAACATCCGGCGGTCTGCTCGTAACAATTACTTAACCTCCGTTGACCGCAAATTCAACACTAAAAACTAACGCCACATTACATTACATTGCATAACCAACAACATAATTGATCTGCCGTCAAACCCACATTTAAAAACAATAAAGTGTACTACATATCACTACAATGTAGTCAATCGTCATTCAATCGTACATGGTCATCCGGTGCTGTCATGTAGTATGACGCAACGGCAGAAATAATGTAAACCATTCTTGCAATCGAGCAGCATACAGTGTTTGCCCATGAGTGAGCCTCCGGATAAGCATATTGACGCCAACTGGGAGCGACGTTAGGCAATGGACATCCGGCTTAAGAAATACCTGAAAACTTATTGCAGATTAATTAAACACATTGTTTAATTTTACATTAAAAAAAAGATAAATTTAAGTTAAAACACATTGCTGTAAAAAAAAATTTACCTGTACCCAGTGATTTTTGTTGACAAACCCAATACAAATTATGGCGTTGTTTGGCTGGGTTGGGTGACACATGCCCCTAAGAGGGAAAAATGTCCAACACGTTCGACTGCACTCATTCAAAGAGACTAGAACCAATTTATATTTGGTTGCTATTACGTAACCCATGTCTGGTAAGGTCATCCACTTGTCACGAAACAGTACGATTACACCTATCAATGACTCCCTCAATGCTTGATATTGATCTCCAAAAAGCCAGCCATATAAATCATAATGCATTCTGATCTCTTTTTTCAAGTCTTGCCGGACTATAGGCCATCCGTCCTCAGATTTACCAAGTAATGCTGCAATGGAACGATATCCGCAGTTTCCATCATCTTCGACATCCACTATTTGCTCAATATATCGATGAAACTGTGGAGGAAATTGGCTCAGGTAAGGCGTTTGATGTACATAAGATGGCACATCAGATCGTTTCTTTTTCCTTGTAGGCACATTAGATGGTAGATTAGATGCCTTTGATGTATTCCCAGATGGTACGTCAGAATACATGTTGCCCACATGCTCAGAATACATGTTGTCCACATGCTCAAAATATGATGGGTCGCGCCTAACATCATATCCATCCATTGCTGGGGCCTTACCTTTACCCTTTTTCGGTGCTCCCTTGGTCTTCACCTTTTGAGGAGGTGGACACATTGAAGTTGTGTCTGGAAATACAAGTTCACGCACTTTGGCAAACAGTGTCCTCTTGCCAATAACATTAAGTGATCGAAATCGATTTACCAATGCATCCCACTGAAGCGCAAGCTCTTCCTCTGACACCTCGCCTTCTGTCTCAACTTTGTGTTGTTGCGATTGGTATTCACCAAAATGTAAACTCCTCTAGTGCAAGTGAACTGCCTCCAATGGAATAGGTGCAAACAGTCTTATGTAACCCGCCAACTCACAAGCACAAGGTAACCCATGTGTCGTTCTGATTAGGCAACGACAAGTAGATTTATCGATACCCACATAATTCACTCTGCCACACTCGTCGGCAATAAGTTGCGATCGATCCTTGATACAAATCCATGCAATCGATAAACAAACGGTTGTTGTGCCTGTGCTCCACTACGTTTATGCTTCTTTCGACTGATGCTTTTATCTCGGTGTGTTGCAAAGGCAATCATATTGTTCATAGTTTCCCAACAATGACATAGGTCACCCCTCATCGCTTTGTAGATTCCTCTTCAATGTCCAATGTGCACTCAAATTCTAATAACAAACAAAAATTAAACCACATCAAATACCAATGACACCATTTAAAAAACAAAATTATCAACATAATTTTATCTACTGGTTTAAGCATACCTATTTGTTGTTGTATTTCAAGTGCATGACTTGGTTGGTCCATGCCGCAACAAACTTTTCCTTAAAGGGGTTCAACCATGTATTCTTGACATATTCAACAAAAATAGGAAATTACGAACATACACACTCAAAAGTCATCAACCGCTGTCGATACTCAAACTCGTCGATTGCATCAACAACACCATCCCATGCATTCTTCATCGCCTCATGTTTGTCTTCATGAAACACCAACTTCTTGCATTTCGCATAGACATTCTTACCTATGTGCCATTGACACAAAGAAATTGGCCAAGTTGGAAAACAGACGCAATTGCATTCATCGAGCAAGATCTCTATCAAGAAGAATAACTTGAGGAAATGATTCTCGCCGCACAAATGCACCTTTTAACTTTAAGAGTGCCCATTCAAAGTTATCCCGCTGCTCGAGAATCCAAATAGGCAAATGCCACGGTTGTATGTAAGGGATGTCTTTGGTAACACCAACAATTTCAAACAAAGGGCACCGATATCCGTTGGTTTTGTAGGTGCCGTCCATGAACAAGACAACGTGAAATGTATTCAATAAATTGACGGCATCTGGATGTGTCCAAAAAATATCTCTAACAACGTCAGAACCTTCATGTCTTCTATACCAGGACACATATCGATCACGTTGGATTAAGTTCAACAAGTGTTGCATTTCAGTTCTTGGACCTTTCTGTGTTGATCGAAACTTACGCCGCTCATTATATACTTGACTGATGGTAGTGAGATTGGCCACATTGCGACTTTTCAGTGTCAATAGAATGCTTCCCGGCCTTACGTTGTTCTTTGTCATATCATGAACAATTTCTTTCTCATTTTGATTTAAACGACCAACAAATGGATGACCCATCATGCTTTCAGGTATCCGATGGTTGTGAATTCCACAGAGGACCTTAAGTATCCAGCCTTCACCCATTGACAAGGGTCTTCCTTTAAGCGCGAACGGACACTCACACTTATGAGATCCAGTTGACTTTGAAGAACTTGATGACTTTGATCTATACTTTCCACCCCTTTCACAACCCAGAATGACTTTTGTTTTTCTTCCTCTTTGTCCTGTTTCTGTGTCTGATCGTACAATGACAACAACTATATTGTTTTCCTTCCCAACCTCTCGAGCCCAATACAAAAGGTCATCTCGTAGGAAATATCTACAAAAAGTATTAATCTTAATGTTTTGCAAAAAAATACGACATATTCACAATATCAAACAATAATTAAATTATTCGCATAGTAGTGAATACATCACTACAATCGAAATGTTGGGAAACGTCGATTTACTTGGCCGTCGAAATTGAAGCCACTAAAATCATCCATTTCCAATGAAACTAAAATGAAACAAACAATAGATTATTACGTAGGGAAAAAAAGTTTGGAAAAAAAAAAACGTACCGAAAATTTGCAATTTCCGGAAAAAGATTAAAAATATAACGTCTGAAATTCAAAATTTCAGACACAATATTTTTATCTTTTCCGAAATTGCAAATTTCCGCACGCTTTGTATACCGGAAATTGCAATTTCGTAATTTCGCACGTTATTTTTAGATACCGGAAATTGCAATTTCAGATATTAATTTGTATACCGAAATTGCAATTTCTAACAAAATTCAAAACGAAACAAAGTACGTACCGAAAATTCGTATTTCCGGTACGATGAGAGCGTTCTACACCAAGTCTGCGTGCAAAAGCATAAACAATGAGTGTTTGACTACAAAATTCTTTAATGTATACCGGTAACATTGTGTGCAAAATTTGTTACCGGAAATTGCAATTTCCGGTATACAATTTGTTACCGGAAATTGCAATTTTCGGTAACAAATTTTACACACAATGTTACTGGAAATTGTAATTTCCGGTATACAATTTGTATACCGGAAATTGCAATTGCCGGTAACATGTTCGGAATTAAAAAAAAAGGATTTTTGATGATTTTATACGAGGGGTATTTTGGGAAATATGCAAAATGGGGGGGTGTACCTACCAGGTGGGGGGTGTCTTTAATAATGGCCTTTATTTATCATGCTTCCACATATAACTACATCATCTTTAAAAAACACAACCTCCACATGAGTATGCAAATTCAAATTGTCGTTTATCCTTGAATGTCCGCATTTTTATTTCAGATCTAAACAAATTTTGTATATGCCATACTTATATTCAGATTATTCCTAATTTTAACTAATTATTTCATAATATCTACATATTGAATTCAAATTGAATTTCTGTTTCCAACTATTTTTCCTCTAATATCTACAATCAAATTAAATATTTAATTCAAAATAATTTTTTTTTGGCACAATTCAAAATAATTATTTTCTAATATTCATGTGCATCATTCAAATTATCAACCACTATATATTAAATTTGGAATCCATAAATTCAAGTCTTCATTCTTGTAGTCAGTTAGTTATCCTAATACTATTTTTTCTCTCAATACACCACACACCTTCTTCTACAACAAGGATTTCATTTTTTTTTTACTTATTTGTTTTTGTTTTATTCCTCTTGAATTCTATTATTTAAACTTAGTAATTTTCATAATTATATAATTTTAAATATTATATCTCTTTGAAATATTTTTCATTTAAAAATTTAAAAATATTGTGAAGTGCATGGGAAAATTACTATTGTGACAACAAAGTTGGATAATAAATATGATTAAAGAGACTCGTAGTGGCTTGGGTTCGATTTTCATATTTTCCCCATTAGTAGGTGATATATAAATTCCATCCTAAATTCTTGCGGATATCAGTAAGTAGTCTTCCCTAACCTTGCATGGAGGTACACCTTCTAATCTAAACATGTTAAATATAAAATAAATATGATCAATGACAGTAGGTAAAGATGTTAAAACAAAATATGGTGAGACAAAAATAGAGGATAAATTTAAGTACTAAAGTCTGAATTAATAAAATTGAAAACTTGGGGTTTGTTTGTTTGTGAAAATATTTTTAATTTTTTAATTATGAAACTCTATTTTTTTGGTACAATAAAAATATATTTTATTTTTACTTTGTTTCGCATTTTCAAAGTTTTATATAAAATATAGTGAAAATAATTTTTTTTTGTTTTCTATGCAAAACTTTGAAAATAGAAGATAAAGTGTAAATTAAGTAAATTTTTTTTTGTAATTAAAATTGAAAATAGGGAACAAAAACCATTCAAGAATTAAAATTGAAAATAGAAAATAGGAAATAGGAAATTCTTAAGTTAATTTAGCTTGAATTGTCAAGTTCATTAGGCCAATCAACATTTCTTATACAAAAATTCAACCTATCATGTTAAAGAATTTCCCTCATTCATCTAAGATAAATTTTTAATTAAAAAATTATGAGAATTATTTGTAAAATAAGGCAAAATTGCGTTCTAGGTCTTTTAAGTTATTTTAAAGCTTCACATTGGTCCTTTAAGTTTTTTTTTTGTCAATTAGGTCCCATAAGTTAGGTTTGAATGACAAAATAAGCATTTATTTACTATGTCTCCATCTCCTCTCCTATGTATCACTCCTAACCTATGTGGCACTGGTGAGGTGTTAATAAATATAATAAAAATATTTTATTTAATTAAAATAAAAAAACAAAAAAACAAAATCTGGTTCATCCATCTTCATCTTCAACCTCCAGCTTCTTCTTCCTCCCTGATATGCCGCAGCTACTTCTTCCTCCCTCCCCCATCTTCAACTTCATCTTCAACCTCCACTTCCAGATCATCACCGCCACCACTCCCATTTGTTTCAGAAAACATAAACCCTAATTTGAATTTGGGGCTTCTACACATCGGTTCAGAAGGGCTTCTACAAAATCTGATTTCTACAGTTTTGCAAAATGAAATCAGAAATTCATGGAGGGCTTCTACAGATCGGTTCATCATGATCATGACCCAAATTCTGTGGCTTGATTTCCGCCGTCTCCAACCTCTCCCTCCCTCCTAGCAGCGTCGCGACTGCTTCTTCTCCCTTCTCCACCTACGATTCTCATCCTCAACATCAGAGACAATTTTTGTTGTGTTTCTCCTGAGTTCCTGAGTTTCTCTGTGTTTCAAAGATTCGGGGTCCATGTTTACTTTCAGGTTCAAGTGGGTTTTTGCATCTTTGATTCAAGTGGGTTCTTGCATCTCTGGTTCAACTGGGTCTTTGTTTTCTGGATTTGTGAGTTTCTGAGCTCTTCGATTCTCGGCCTCTGAATCTGAGAACACACATTTTTTCTTTCCCTTCCTTTTTTCTCGTTCTAATATCGTGACGGTGGGGTTCAGGAGGCCAAAGGTGGGGGGGGGAATGTGGGTGGGGTTAGGAGGGGAGCACGAAGGTGGGGTGGCCTATAGGGAGGGGGAGAGGGAGAGAGTGGACAACCGATAGTGGCGGTGGGAGACAGAGGGAACAATTGGTGGTGATGGGGTGGAGGGAATGGTGGTGGTGGGAGGCAGTCTTGCAAATCCCCAGATCTGGAAGAGGAGAAGATGATTTAGTTTTTTTTTAATTTTAATTAAATAAGTTTAATTAAATAACATATTTTTTATTATATTTATTGACACCTCAGCAGTGCCACATAGGTTAGGAGTGACACATAAGAGAAGAGATGGAGGAATGGTAAAAAAAAAAGCTTATTTTGTCATCTAAACCTAATTTATGGGACCTAATTGACACATAAAAACTTAAAAGACCAATATAAAACTTTAAAATAACTTAAAGAACCCAAAACTCAATTTTGCAATAATTAAAAAAACATCATTCATTCTTATTTTTATTCTTTGAGATTTACAAGGTAGATTTTTCTTTGAGATATACACAGATTTTTATTTTTATAAATAAACAACAAAACACAGACACAACAAGAGAGGGAGAGAGAGAGAGTGTGTTTGTGTTTCGGAAAATGAATACTTCCCTCTCCAGTTTTCCATCTCCTGCAACCTTTTCTTCTCCCAAGTTGTCCAAAGCCTATGCCTTCTCTTCCAACATCCTAGTTCCTTGTCCTTCCCTTCAACTTCCCTTCAAAAGGGGTTCTCAGACCTCTGGAGTTCGCAGCAAATGTTGCCTCTGGCCTGGTGGCCCTTCCTCTGGTACAAGATTTTATTTTATTTTTGTATTTGAAGTTCTTTTTCTTTTTTTCTTCTCTTGTGTGGTTTTTAATGTTAATGATGATGCGTTCTTGAATGGCACGAAGAAGATTTCTAGAATCAATTTCTGTGTCCATGGGTTGCTGTTGATTGAATTTTTTTTTCCGCTTCTTACTGTAGTTTCTTATTCTTAAATTGTTATCAGGTTCTTTTTTTTTTCCTTCCCCTTTTTTGTTTTCCTATTGTAGCATGTTTTGGGGCTGCTGGGAGTGATTAGATTATTTTTTGAGGAGGGTAGTGATTAGATTATTTCACATTTACAGAATTGTCTGTTATTTCATTTTGCTGCACTCCTTTCCTAATGGTGAGTTCGGTTTTTTCACAGTTTACTGATAATCCTTCGTTAAGGATTTATTTTGTCAAATTTGTAATCACTTACCCACAAGCCAGTATTATAAGAAACAAAATTCCTCCATTCCTTATTATAAGAAACAAAAAAAATCCAATTTTTTGATCTTATTTATAAGAAACATTGACCCATTTTCAAAAATATTAAATGCTAAGTTCCATTTATTCTCTTATTTATTGTGAGATAGTACAGTGGCTTGGAATTATAAGTAATTAAGATAGTGGAATTAGGAGAAATTAATATGGGGGCATTTGTGGAATAAAATTTAAATTTATTGGAGTATTAATTAAAATCAACGGATTTCATTACTTTTCTTTGGTCTTGATAAATTAGGGTTTTGTTTCTCACAATGAGGACTAGAGAGAGTAGTTTACAGGGACCAAATTAGTGGCTATCCTTAGATTTTTTTTTTTTTTTCTGGTACTTGAATATGTAGTTTATTTTAAGCAAGTGAATCATGCAGGCGATGCTGATAGCAGCAGCAAAAGTGTTTTGGATGCATTTTTCTTGGGGAAAGCTGTGGCTGAAGCTCTAAATGAGCGCATTGAGTCCACAGTTGGTGAGTTTTTGAGTGAAATTGGAAGACTGCAAGCTGAACAACAAAGACAAGTACAGGACTTTCAGGTAAGGAGGCATTGTGTTGTGCTGGGTTTATTGTATAAAGCAGCATTCTACAGTTTGTTGTCTCATATGGGTTTGCTTCAGGACTACATAAACAATATTGTTGCCCATTACTTGATAATTGATATCTAATTCTATCTATTATCTATATAAGAAACTTAACTACACTAAGGACACGTGTCAAAAGTTAATTCATCCATTTTTCTGCCAAAAACTATTTTTCCACCAAAAACTTAACTACACTAAAAAAATTTAACTACAACACAGGTTTCGATTTTCTTTGTCACCCTGGGTTCTCTCAACTAGTTAATTGGAAAACTATGATCTGCTTATAGATTTTTATTATTATTGGGCCTTAAAATTAGATTGATGCTGGTGACCTAAGAGTTTAATGATAGCAGGGGTCTGATGACATTGGTTCAAATACATTACTAACCGGAGTTGAGGAAATGAGTTGGAAAGTGAGAACCAATTGTGGTGCACATAAACATATTATTATTTAGTATAACTAGAAAATAGTTGACTAAAGAAGTTGGAATCATAGGAAAAGATAGACTGTCCTTCTCCTTTCTTCAATTGCCAACCAATGTTGATATCCCTGTATGATGTCTTACAGTGCAAGTTTTAAAACAATGAAATATTGATGGTCTGAAATTATTGAAGAGGGTTCCAGAATCTAGGTGGCTTCATCATAAAAGGAACTTATCGATATGGATTGGAGTGGATTTTTGTGAGGAATCAATTCCGAATGCTTCAAATATAATGACTAATAAGTTTTCAATTTGATTATTGATCACGAACACTTAAATGTCACAATAGCTTATGTGAATAAGAAATAAGGATTAACGAAGTTTGTATATAGTAGATTTATTTATAGATATATTCGGCCCAGGCCCGTTAGGTTTACATACAGAATAGCCTATTTAAACTCATTAGTGTTTGTACTCAAGATACAATTAATAAAACGGAACTACAGCTGCTCTGTAGTCGCAGACGTAGGCAAAGATTGGCCGAACTGCGTGACCAATATTGCGTTTCATTCTTACTGACATGGTATCAGACTAGTTACCTGGGATTCTGCTTCTATGTTCTTGGCCTGGCGTTCGTGACCTAGTTCTGCTCCTCGGCTTCTCCTCTGGTTCTCTGCTTGAGACGTGATTTCGTCTCTGTCTTGTTCCTCCAAATGACATCTTCCTTCGGTGCGACGCCTTCCTTGGTCGCTCTTGCCTTGCTCTCCTTTGTTCCTTCTGGTTCTCGCGTTTTGCTGAGTTTCGTTTTTGGTTCGTGGGTTTTTGGTCGGTCTTGCTTTCCGCCAACGGGATCTGCTGCTCGGTTTGCGCTTCCATTGACGACGCTGGCCACGACATCGACGCCGCTTTCTTTATTCTGGCCGTCGTGATTCTGGTTTGTGATTGCGTTCCCTCTTGATCTCGGTCGGATTCTCCGTGGGTTTCTTCGTTGTTGGTGCGGGTTGTTTGGCTGGCTGTGCTCTTGACATTTGCTTGACTAATTTTAAGCTGTGTTATTTCTTACTTTTAATTTTTGAAATGGCTTCAGAGAAAGAAAGGGATATTTTTTGTGTTCGTTTTACCGGTAAGAATTATGCTGCTTGGGAATTTCAATTTAAGATGTATGTCAAAGGAAAAGGATTATGGAATCACCTTGATGGAGTTTCTAAGGTGCCAACAGATAAAATTGCCTTAGATGCGTGGGAAGTCAAAGATGCTCAAATTATTTCTTGGATCCTCAGTACTATTGATCCTCAGATGATCAATAATTTGGCAGCATTTTCAACCGCCAAGAAATGTGGGATTACCTGGCGTATTTACAATCGTGGATAATACGCCAAGCGCTTCAGCTGAGTCGAGATCGCCAATTATAAACAAGGTAATTTGTCAATTCAAGATTATTATTCGGTTTTACAATTTGTGACGTAACACTCGATATTATATATGCCGCCGTTCCCAAACCATCACTTTCTACCGTCCGAGATGTTTATGATACTAGTAAACGTGATCAATTTCTCATGAAACTTCGTCCGAATTTGAGGTTTGTCGGTGCTTTCCGAATAGGAACCTGCTCCTTCCTTGATACGTGTGTTGGTGAGCGCTCGGGGAAGAACAACGTCTTCATACTCAAGGAACCATGTCTCATGATCCTGTCCCTCCGAACCTGCGTGATAGCTGCATATGTCGCAAGAAAATAAAGGCCAAGGCCGTGATATGCGCCAGACTCAATGCTTCTCTTGCAAACAATTTGGACATGTTGCTCGTAGTTGTCCTAAGAAATTTTGCAATTACCGCAAAGCAGGTCATATCATCTCTGGCCGTCCCACGCGCCCTCCACGATCGACTAAGCGTCCGGCAGGCATTCCATGCCACCATCGCTCTGCAAATGCTCCTTCCACGGTGGTGCATCCGAGGTGGTGCTCTTCACCGAATTGATTCAACAAATGGTACTTTCGCTCTTTCACCTTGGGCATTACCGTAAGTCCTCTTTCATTTCTCGTCCATGGTTACTTGACTCGTGCATCGAATCACATGACGGGTTCTCTCGAACACTTGCACAATTTAAATCCTTATAATGGCAATCATAAAATTCAAATTGCTGACGGGAGTACCATTCCTATAACTCATGTTGGTGACATCAACTCTAAGTTTCGAAATGTGCTTGTAGCACCTGGACTTGCTTCCAATTTATTGTCTGCTGGACAATTAGTGGATGACGGCTGTGATGTTAATCTTTCTCGTGCTGGTTGTTTTGTGCAGGAACAGGTGTCGGGGAAGGTGATCGCGAAGGGGCCTAAAGTGGGAAGATTTTTTCCGCTCCAGTCTATTTCTAGTCATTTATCTTTTTCCTGTAATACTATTTTGAATCCATGTGAGGATTGGCATAGGAAATTGGGCCATCCAAATTCTGTTGTTTTGTCTCACTTGTTTAAGACTGGCTTGTTAGGTACTAAACCTATGGATTCTAGTGCCTGTATTTCATGTTCTGTTTGCAAATTAGCTAAAAGCAAAACACTTCCTTTTCCGTCTGGTGCTCATCGTGCTTCTACTTGTTTTGAGATAATTCATAGTGATGTTTGGGGAATCTCACCTGTAGCTTCTCATGCTCACTATAAATATTTTGTCACCTTTATCGATGATTATAGTCGTTTTACTTGGATTTATTTTCTTAAATCTAAATCTGAAGTGTTTTCTATGTTTAAGAAATTTCGATGTATGTTGAAAATCAATTTCAAACCAAGTATTAAAATTCGCTGGCCTGATTCTCGTGGTGAGTATATGTCTCATGAGTTTCGTGAGTTCTTACAAAGAAAAAGGTGTATTGTCTCAACGATCTTGTCCCAATACCCTCAAAGAAATGGTGTTGCAGAACGTAAGAATCGCCACTTGGTGGATGTGACACGTACCTTACTTCTCCAGGCTTCTATTCCATCCAGATGTTGGGGAGAGGCTCTTTCCACAGCTTTTTTTTGATCAACCGTCTTCCTTCCACGGTGATTGAGTTTGATTCTCCTTACTTTCGCCTTTTTAAAACACAGCCTGATTATCGTAGTTTACATACTTTTGGGTGTGTTTGTTTTGTTCACCTGCCATCCACTGAAAGACATAAGCTTGGGGCACAATCTGTCCAATGTGCATTTATGGGGTATAGTCATTCTCATAAAGGTTTTGTGTGTTATGATGTCTCTAACCATCGTTTTCGCATTTCTAGGAATGTGACATTTTTTGATCATCAGTTTATGTTTCCTTGCTCTTCTCCTGGTCTGACTGATATTGCTATCCTTCCCCATTTTTCTACTTTGTCTCCATCTATACAACGTTTCAAACCAGGACTTGTATATGCCAGACAACGCGATAGACAGGTTCCCACTTGCCCTTCCGATGCTGACCCGCCACCTGATCCTGATCCTGTACCGGTTGCACCACTGTTCTAGTAGAACGTCTCGAGCACTGATAGATATTCACCAGCATGCTTGATTCCTCACATACCGCTTTAATCGCTTTTCTATCCGCACATCTATTCCTACTTGTTACTCGCAGGCTGTTAAGGATGTGTGTTGGGTAAATGCTCTGAATGAGGAACTTCAGCTCCTTCAAGACAATTTTCCTTGGGATATTGTTCCTTGCCCTCCTGATATCACACCTTTAGGCTGTAAATGGGTGTATTCTGTGAAACTGAATTCTGATGGATCTCTCAATCTGCATAAGGCTCGCTTGGTTGCTTTAGGCAATAAGCGTGAATATGGCATTGATTATGATGAGACATTTGCACCGGCTTGCTAAAATGACTACCGTTAGAATGGTGCTCTATACCGCTTCTCATGGGTGGTCTCTCCACCAAATGGACGTGAAGAATGCATTTCTTCATGGCGAATCGATCAAGATATTTATATGACTCCTCAGGGCTTATTCTCTTCATCTGCGGTGTGCAAGCTCAAACGCTCCCTATACGGGCTTGAAACAGCACCTAGAGCATGGTATGCGAAATTTCGTTCCACTCTACTTGGGTTCTCTTTTACTCAAAGCCGATGATTCGCCTTTATTCATTCACCGCACATCTACGGCATTGTTCGCTTCTTCTTTATGTTGATGATATGATCATTACCGGTTACGATGCAAAGATCTATACAGAAGTTAAACAAAAGCTTCAAGCCTCATTTCAAATGAAAGACCTTGGTCTTTTACATTATTTTCTTGGACTCGAGGTTCATTCTACCCTAAGGGTATATTTCTCCATCAAAGCATAAGTATGCCACAGATCTTATTGCTATGGCCGGCCTCCAATCCGCTAATCCCGTGGATACTCCTCTTGAAGTTAATGTTAAATACCACCGTGACGCAGGTGAACTTTTGACCGATCCTTTATTATATCGACACTCGTGGGTAGTCTTAACTACTTGACCATTACACGACCCGACATTTCGTTTCTTTGCTCAGCCAAGTAAGTCGATTCATGCATTCTCCTCGTCATCTTCACTTGGCGCGGTTCGTCGTATAATTCGCTACTTGAAAGGTACCTCTCAATCCGGGCTTATTCTTTCCTAGTGGGACCCTCTTAAGTTGATTGCCTACGTTGATGCCGATTGGTGGGTGTCCCGACACTCGCCGCTCACATCCGGTTGGTGCATGTTTCTTGGTTCTTCGTTGATCTCATGGAAAAGTAAGAAGCAAGTAAGAGTCTCTAAGTCCTCGATCAATCGGAGTATCGTGCTATGTCTACAAAGATGCTCAGAAATACTTTGGCTTCGTGGTCTTTTGGGTGAACTTGGATTTCCTCAAACCGAACCGACAGCTCTCTATGCTGACAATACAAGTGCCATTCAGATTGTTGCAAATCCGGTTTTTCACGAGCGTACTAAGCATATTGAAGTTGATTGTCATGCTATTCGTGAAGCCTATGATAATCATGTTATATCCCTCCCTTATATCAATACTCAATTTCAAGTTGCAGATATTTTTACCAAAGGTGTTCCTCGTCCACGCCATCAGTTTCTTGTTAGCAAATTGATGCTCCTTGATGACCGGCATCAATTTGAGGGGGGATGTGAATAAGAAATAAGGATTAACGAAGTTTGTATATAGTAGATTTATTTATAGATATATTCGGCCCAGACCCGTTAGGTTTACATACAGAATAGCCTATTTAAACTCATTAGTGTTTGTACTCAAGATACAATTAATAAAATGGAACTACAGCTGCTCTGTAGTCGCAGACGTAGGCAAAGATTGGCCGAACTGCGTGACCAATATTGCGTTTCATTCTTACTGACAGCTTATACATGGCAATCTGTGAGTTGGGAATGAATAGAATGTTAAAAGTTTTTTTAACGCTTAAATATGTTTAGTTCCTCAAAATATACCTTCATTTGATTTTACTATTTTAGTCCCCAAAATGATTTTTTAAGTTTTTATCCCCACTTATTCAACATCAAGAGTATTAATCCCTGCCATTAGATGTGATGTGTTAAGTGATTTAGCAAACCTGATTTAACAAGAAGGATGAGAACTACTGACATTGGAATTTGGAATAGGTTGGGATGAAAAACTGGGAAAAAAAAAACCATATAAAGGTGTATTTTGATGGACTAAAAACATGTTTAAAGCTTCTTTTACTCCATTGGAATTATCATTTGGTCTTAGAAAATAACCTAAAGTTGGGCACATTCATAAAAATTTATAATTTAAAGTTGATCAATGTTTTTGGATCCCACTTTCTAGGTTCTACCTTTTATGGACTGTACTTACAGTGCATCAACTAAAAATGAGTCCAACGGTGCACCATATGCTGTTTTTATACCAATCTAACGACTGTAACATATGGTGCACTGATGCACCATTTAAAAATGGATGCACCGTAAGTATCCCTCCATTTATGGGGTTATTTTTAGATTTAGATGTCTGCCTTTTACATGTTTGGAAGTATAATTTTTATACAGGAAGATGTATTGGAAAGAGCCAAAAAAGCAAAGGAAAAAGCAGCGCGTGAAGCTATGGAGGCACAAGGACTCGTTTCGAAGTCTGCAGCTGAGACAGAAGTCGCAGATTCAGCTACTTCAGGAACTTCAAATTCTTCAACCGATCCAGTTACTTTGGTCCAGTCTACTGATGCATCTGAAACATACAGCGAAGCTGCCAAAGGGGAAGATCCCAGCAGTGAACCTACCAGTGGGGAAGATCCTGCGTTAAGTTCATAAGTGATGATTGGTACATGGCGCGTGTACTGTATGTTATGTATCGACTTCCCACTGATTTATGCTAAATGTGCTTAGTGCCTTATGTTTACCCAATCTTAGTTATCAAGTTCAATAGACATGCCATGACCTTTTTCAAAGTTCCATCCTTTCTGGTAGATATTTCTTGTCAAGAGATAAATAATTCAAATTCTCAAACAGATTATCTTTATTTCTTCCTTTCATGCATCAAAATATCATTTGACTTTGCATGTATTTGGAAGTCTCGTTAACATATACCGCAACTATTTCAGTGTCCACGCTTCATAAAATTGGAATTTGAATATACCTTAATGAATTGATTAGTCTTGTACCTTACGTTAGTTGTTGGCAAGATATTAAATGAAAATGTAATAACAAGATGAAAGCAAGATTATGACAAGATACAAACACCATGAATGTAAAGATACAAGATAGTGCAAGAAACAAAATTAAATTGCTTAGCTTTGAATAGAGTAGGAAAGAAAAAAAATCACAGACCGAGATTTATCCCAAACAAAGAAAATTGTAAACCAATAGACAGCCTTGCTTAAGGTAGTCTATAAGGATAGCAAGAGCTATCAAAGGTTTCTCTCTTATGGGAAAAGGTGTTATTTTGCTTCTGGGAAAATAAAATTCAGACTACCTTGGCTTTTCCTGGTTGAGAAGAGAGCTTGCTGTTTTTCTCTATAATCTAGGGGAGAAAAGGGGACAGAGATTGAATAGAGAAAGCTGAAATGTAGGAGGAAGACATGAGCAAGAGTACTTCAGGTTGCACTCATAACTATCTTATAAATCTTTTTTTCCTTCTTTTCTGTATTCATCAAGGTTTAGTCTGTTGGTCCTGTAACTTTCTGTGAATGTTGTCTGTACTTCTGGTTTCTATGGATAGGTAATTCCTCTTTGATCTGTATCTTTACCTAGTGCATTTGCATTCCAACTGTTTGATCAGAGTTTGGTTGAGAATGTGTTAGATGGTGTGATATTGATATGTATTGATAGGCCTACTATTAATGATAGGCCCATTAGTAATGTGTGGGGTGAAATAGCAAGAGAGAGAGAGAGAGAGAGAAGGGGATGGGTATATAGGAAGAGAGTAACCGAATGAGAGGGACATGAAAAGTGTGAGGTCAGAGAAAGGGACTGAGCAGTGAGATCTCTCTCACGTCAGTAGTAGGGGGTATTCCTCTTTTGGAATTACCATAGTTTCTTTGTTATTTTCCATTTCCTCCAAGGAGAATTCTCTCCATCCATAGTTTGTATTGTTCCATTGCTTGTATTGGTGAATCATTTCCCTGTTTTCAGTGATTAATACAAGTTTTATTTCATTTTTCCTAAACTTTAGTTCAGTTCCTAACAAATTGGTATCAAAGCTCAGATCCTTGGAGCTCTTGGTATCAACAAAAAAATGGAGCCATGGATGAGATGACTGGAAGAGATGAGAGTAAGTAGTAGTCCGAGAAAACTGATTCCAAGATTTGATGGGAGAGAGGCTTATTGGTGGCTGATCCAGCTTTATCAGTATTTTGAAAACAACAAAATAGTTGAGGAGATGAAGGTAATGTGGGTTACGGTGTTTGCTTTGAGTGGAGAAGCTTTTGTATGGTGGTCTTCATGGAAGCAAAGCAATCAGAAGACACCTTGGAAATTTTTTGAGAAGGTCGTGATCAAGAAATTCGAACCAGATCTATGGGCTTGCTTTCTGGATTCAAAAAATGAAGAGCATGAAAACAGAGGCAGAAATGAAATTCAAGAGAAGAAGCGAGAACTAGTGGATGAAGAGAAGGGGCGCAAGGAAGAAGACAACCCAGTGGATGCAGAAGCGGACATTGAAGCGGATGAGGTGAAAAACACAGATCTAGTAAAGACAGCAACAACAGCGAAGATCCAGAGCAATGAAAAAGATCAAGACTCAAAACTCATAAGCACAAAGGAAACTGTAAAGATGGAGAAGAAAAGAGCGAGCACGATGGATTATTGGGGTGTTGAAGGTCACAACTCAGGGCTTAAAGGAAAGGCGAAAAGTGAACAGAAATTGGAAGACCTTGAGGACCCCCCACTGCCAGATGCCGTCATAGGTGCGGCAGCTGAAGAGAAAGTCGAAGGAACCCATTTGGCGACTAAGATCAGTAGTGACGGGAATAAGAAGAAAGAAGAGCTTTGTGTTTCTAGAATTCCGGCCAAGCTTCCACCGCCGGAGCCGCGAATCTGAATGCGTTCGCGGAGGAGGGTCAATCATCGTCTGGCTTGGTCAAGCTGTCGCCATTCGAGCCGTCAAAGCCTCCGAAACTGACGGACCCAAAGTCGTCCATGAGAGCACTCCAGATCTCATACATGTTGGTCAGAATTCCACCATTGAATCTGACGGAACCATCGAACCTCGATGTTGGTATGATGGCTGCTGCTGCAGATGCGGTTGAGGTGCAGGTGGAAATGGCTGCTGCACCAAGTTCTCACACCAGATACATCGTGGTTGGGGTGGGAAGAGAAAGCTGGGCAGAATTGAACGTGGGTTATTTTCTTAACCTAATGGGCCTGACCCAATTCACTAATAATGGGAAAGAAGTCCACAAGGAATGCAAAATGGAGTTAGTGTTGTTTGGGCTACAACCTAGTTTTTTAATTGAAGTGGTGTTAGAGAATGGGCCAAGGTCCCTTGCAAGTGCTATAAGGAGTTCTTATGAGCCCAGGGGACAAATAATAGTTAGCCCACCAAATGCTTGTGCTTTGGAGTACAAAAGCTATGTGGGTGGTCATCCAAAGAATTGTGTGCTCTCAAAGTTGTTGGATACCAAAATGTCTACAAGACAGATTTCTGAGTTAGTCCCTAGGAATGTCATTTGGCCCAAACATTGGATGATGACACCATGCATTGGAGCAAGGACATTGTTTTCATATAGCGATAATGGAGCAGCCATCATACTCTGTTTTTTGGTCGAAAATGACACCAAGAACAGAGCATTTGACCTCGAAGGAAGTTCTTCAATGTCAGGCATAACTTGGTCATTATACTTCAAGTTATGGGATCCCGGTGGAATTTTTTTTTTCTCATAGTTGTAATTCTTTCACCTTGAGGACAAGGTGAATCTTTTGGGGGGAGTATTGTTAGACGATGTGATATCGATATGTATTGATAGGCCCACTATTAATGATAGACTCATTAGTAATGTGTGGGGTGAAATAGCAAGAGAGAGAGAGAGAGAGAGAGAAGGGCATGGGTATATAAGAAGAGAGTAGCCGAAGGAGAGGGGCATGAAAAGTGTGAGGTCGGGAGAAAGTGGATCGAGCGGTGAGATCTCTCTCACGTCGATGCGGGGGTATTCCTCTTTTGGAATTACCATAGTTTCTTTGTTATTTTCCATTTCATCGAAGGAGAATTCTCTCCATCCATAGTTTGTACTGTTCCATTGCTTGTATTGGTGAATCATTTCCCTGTTTTCGGTGATTAATACAAGTTTTATTTCATTTTTCCTAAACTTTAGTTCAATTCCTAACAAATTGGTATCAAAGTTCAGATCCTTGGAGCTCTTGGTATCAACAAAAAAATGGAGCCATGGATGAGATGACTGGAAGAGATGAGAGTAAGTAGTAGTCTGAGAAAACCGATTCCAAGATTTGATGGGAGAGAGGCTTATTGGTGGCTGATCCAGCTTTATCAGTATTTTGAAAACAACAAAATACTTGAGGAAATGAAGGTAATGTGGGTTACGATGTTTGCTTTGAGTGGAGAAGCTTTTGTATGGTGGTCTTCATGGAAGCAAAGCAATCAGAAGACACCTTGGAAATTTTTTGAGAAGGTCGTGATCAAGAAATTCAAACCAGATCTATGGGCTTGCTTTCTGGATTCAAAAAATGAAGAGCATCAAAACAGAGGCAGAAATGAAATTCAAGAGAAGAAGCGAGAACTAGTGGATGAAGAGTAGGGGCGCAAGGAAGAAGACAACCCAGTGGATGCAGAAGCGGACATTGAAGCGGGTGAGGTGAAAAACACAGATCTAGTAAAGACAGCAACAACAGCGAAGATCCAGAGCAATGAAAAAGATCAAGACTAAAAACTCATAAGCACAAAGGAAACTGTAAAGATGGAGAAGAAAAGAGCGAGCACGATGGATTATTGGGGTGTTGAAGGTCACAACTCAGGGCTGAAAGGAAAGGCGAAAAGTGAACAGAAATTGGAAGACCTTGAGGACCCCCCACTGCCAGATGCCGTCATAGGTGCGGCAGCTGAAGAGAAAGTCGAAGGAACCCATTCGGCGACTAAGATCAGTAGTGATGGGAATAAGAAGAAAGAAGAGCTTTGTGTTTCTAGAATTCCGGCCAAGCTTCCACCGCCGGAGCCGCGAATCTAAATGCGTCCGCGGAGGAGGGTCAATCATCATCTGGCTTGGTCAAGCTGTCGCCGTTCGGGCCACCGAAGCCTCCGAAACTGCCGGACCCAAACACGTCCATGAGAGCACTCCAGATCTCATACATGTTGGTTAGAATTCCACCATTGAATCCGACGGAACCACTGAACCTCGATGTTGGTATGATGGCTGCTGCTGCAGATGCGGTTGAGGTGCAGGTGGAAATGGCTGCTGCACCATGTTCTCACACCAGATACGTCATGGTTGGGGTGGGAAGAGAAAGCTGGGCAGAATTGAACGTGGGTTATTTTCTTAACCTAATGGGCCTGACCCAATTCACTAATAATGGGAAAGAAGTCCACAAGGAATGCAAAATGGGGTTAGTGTTGTTTGGGCTACAACCTAGTTTTTTAATTGAAGCGGTGTTAGAGAATGGGCCAAGGTCCCTTGCAAGTGCTATAAGGAGTTCTTATGAGCCCAGGGGACAAATAATAGTTAGCCCACCAAATGCTTGTGCTTTGGGGTACAAAAGCTATGTGGGTGGTCATCCAAAGAATTGTGTGCTCTCAAAGTTGTTGGATACCAAAGGGTCTACAAGACAGATTTCTGAGTTAGTCCCTAGGAATGTCATTTGGCCCAAACATTGGTTGATGACACCATGCATTGGAGCAAGGACATTGTTTTCATATAGCGATAATGGAGCAGCCATAATACTCTATTTTTTGGTCGAAAATGACACCAAGAACAGAGCATTTGACCTCGAAGGAAGTTCTTCAATGTCAGGCATAACTTGGTCATTATACTTCAAGTTATGGGATCCCGGTGGAATTTTTTTTTTCTGCAGTGCAATTCTTTCACCTTGAGGACAAGGTGAATCTTTTGGGGGGAGTATTGTTAGACGATGTGATATCGATATGTATTGATAGGCCCACTATTAATGATAGACTCATTAGTAATGTGTGGGGTGAAATAGCAAGAGAGAGAGAGAGAGAGAGAAGGACATGGGTATATAAGAAGAGAGTAGCCGAAGGAGAGGGGCATGAAAAGTGTGAGGTCAGAGAAAGGGACTGAGCAGTGAGATCTCTCTCACGTCAGTAGCAGGGGGTATTCCTCTTTTGGAATTACCATAGTTTCTTTGTTATTTTCCATTTCATCGAAGGAGAATTCTCTCCATCCATAGTTTGTACTGTTCCATTGCTTGTATTGGTGAATCATTTCCCTGTTTTCAGTGATTAATACAAGTTTTATTTCATTTTTTCCTAAACTTTAGTTCAGTTCCTAACAAATTGGTATCAAAGCTCAGATCCTTGGAGCTCTTGGTATCAACAAAAAAATAGAGCCATGGATGAGATGACTGGAAGAGATGAGAGTAAGTAGTAGTCCGAGAAAACCGATTCCAAGATTTGATGGGAGAGAGGCTTATTGGTGGCTAATCCAGCTTTATCAGTATTTCGAAAACAACAAAATACTTGAGGAGATGAAGGTAATGTGGGTTACGATGTTTGCTTTGAGTGGAGAAGCTTTTGTATGGTGGTCTTCATGGAAGCAAAGCAATCAGAAGACACCTTGGAAATTTTTTGAGAAGGCCGTGATCAAGAAATTCGAACCAGATCTATGGGCTTGCTTTCTGGATTCAAAAAATGAAGAGCATCAAAACAGAGGCAGAAATGAAATTCAAGAGAAGAAGCGAGAACTAGTGGATGAAGAGAAGGGGCGCAAGGAAGAAGACAACCCAGTGGATGCAGAAGCGGACATTGAAGCGGATGAGGTGAAAAACACAGATCTAGTAAAGACAGCAACAACAGCGAAGATCCAGAGCAATGAAAAAGATCAAGACTCAAAACTCATAAGCACAAAGGAAACTATAAAGATGGAGAAGAAAAGAGCGAGCACGATGGATTATTGGGGTGTTGAAGGTCACAACTCAGGGCTGAAAGGACAAGCGAAAAGTGAACAGAAATTGGAAGACCTTGAGGACCCCCCACTGCCAGATGCCGTCATAGGTGCGGCAGCTGAAGAGAAAGTCGAAGGAACCCATTCGGCGACTAAGATCAGTAGTGACGGGAATAAGAAGAAAAAAGAGCTTTGTGTTTCTAGAATTCCGGCCAAGCTTCCACCGCCGGAGCCACGAATCTGAATGCGTCCGCAGAGGAGGGTCAATCATCATCTGACTTGGTCAAGCTGTCGCCGTTCGAGCCGCCGAAGCCTCTGAAACTGCCGGACCCAAACACGTCCATGAGAGCACTCCAGATCTCATACATGTTGGTCAGAATTCCACCATTGAATCCGACGGAACCACCGAACCTCGATGTTGGTATGATGGCTGCTGCTGCAGATGCGGTTAAGGTGCAGGTGGAAATGGCTGCTGCACCATGTTCTCACACCAGATACGACGTGGTCAGCGGGAAGAGAAAGGCTGAAGCGAGAATTGAACGTGGGTTATTTTCTTAACCTAATGGGCCTGACCCAATTCACTAATAATGGGAAAGAAGTCCACAAGGAATGCAAAATGGAGTTAGTGTTGTTTGGGCTACAACCTAGTTTTTTAATTGAAGCGGTGTTAGAGAATGGGCCAAGGTCCCTTGCAAGTGCTATAAGGAGTTCTTATGAGCCCAGGGGACAAATAATAGTTAGCCCACCAAATGCTTGTGCTTTGGAGTACAAAAGCTTTGTGGGTGGTCATCCAAAGAATTGTGTGCTCTCAAAGTTGTTGGATACCAAAGGGTCTACAAGACAGATTTCTGAGTTAGTCCCTAGGAATGTCATTTGGCCCAAACATTGGTTGATGACACCATGCATTGGAGCAAGGACATTGTTTTCATATAGCGATAATGGAGCAGCCATCATACTCTGTTTTTTGGTCGAAAATGACACCAAGAACAGAGCATTTGACCCCGAAGGAAGTTCTTCAATGTCAGGCATAACTTGGTCATTATACTTCAAGTTATGGGATCCCGGTGGAATTTTTTTTTTCTGCAGTGCAATTCTTTCACCTTGAGGACAAGGTGAATCTTTTGGGGGGAGTATTGTTAGACGGTGTGATATCGATATGTATTGATAGGCCCACTATTAAAGATAGACTCATTAGTAATGTGTGGGGTGAAATAGCAAGAGAGAGAGAGAGAGAAGGGCATGGGTATATAAGAAGAGAGTAACCGAAGGAGAGGGGCATGAAAAGTGTGAGGTCAGAGAAAGGGACTGAGCAGTGAGATCTCTCTCATGTTAGTAACGGGGGGTATTCCTCTTTTGGAATTATCATAGTTTCTTCGTTATTTTCCATTTCCTCCAAGGAGAATTCTCTCCGTCCATAGTTTGTACTGTTCCATTGCTTGTATTGGTGAATCATTTCCCTGTTTTCAGTGATTAATACAAGTTTTATTTCATTTTTCCTAAACTTTAGTTCAGTTCCTAACTGAATGTCTTTTGGATTGATCCTATTATCTTCTCTGCAAGCCTTTACTGCAATTTGAAATCTGTGTTCTGTTCAATCGTATGGCACTGGATATATGTGACACTTGGTTATCCAATATGCTAGATATTATGTGTCAGTCTTTGGATTTGTGCTTGAATGATTATCAGCATTATATGATATCATCCTCAGAGTTATTGACATAGGTATTCACATATTGGGTGAGTAGAGTAGATTGTCTTCTGTCCATAATCTTTTGGGTGATTTGTGTTGGGTAAATCTCTTTTTTCAGCCGTTGATATATTTGTAGTAGTAGGTGATTGAGGATAATTGCACTCTATTACAAAGCTTCCATGCATCTTATTTTTACGGTTCTCCTTGGTGGTCCGAATTTTGGAAATGATTGATGTAAAATTCTAAACGATTGATGGATCTTACCACTTTTTTGAGTATATGATAGTTGTTACCACTATCGATCGCTTTTAAAATATAAAATAAAATAAAAATAAAAATAAAAATAAAGTATATGATAGTTGTTCTTCCATTCGGACTCAATTATAAGCAAAAATACCTACTTTTACACTTATTAAAAATGATAGTTAAATGCATTTAATTTTCTTGATTTCATGTAAAAAAAAAATACATTTATTAAACTACCCTTAATCATAATGATCTCTCCTCACAACATTAATGAATTAAATTAAGGGCATTGTTGGAATAATAGCATTAAATATGAGTAGATTTATTGACATTTGTTTATATTTGAGTCCACAAAACTTTGACATTTTTTTGCTTATAATTGAATCTAGAGGTAGTATTAGATTTCAGAGAACTCATAGAATGAGAGAATTTGAAGAAATGTATTAACTGTTTTCTTGAGTCTCTGAGAAACAGAGATCAAGTATTTATACAATCACAAATACAATCACAAGGTCAGTTAGAGATAACTAACTTTGACAGCTAAGCAAAACAGAATACTTGAGCTAAGCAAAACAGAATACTTGACACAATTAAAACAGTAAGCTATATCCTCTATTAGTCCCCCTCAAACTCAGAGCAGCTGAGAGCAACTCAGAACTCTAAGTTTGTCTCTAAGAGCAGAAAATGACAGCTTGGGCAGAGGCTTGGTAAGAATGTCTGCCACTTGTTCTTGAGCAAGAACATGAGCCTCAATTAGAGACTTATTGAGAACCTTTTCTCTTACAAAGAAGAGGTCCAACTCAATATGTTTTGTTCTTGAGTGCAAAACAGGATTGTGGCTAAGAGCAACTGTACTTTGGTTATCACAAAAGATAACAGGAGTGGAGGTTGGGACTTTGAGCTCATGAAGAAGTTGATCAGATCCACAGAACCTCGTGAGGCAAAGAATAGCTAAGCTTCAGATTCTCGTACGCTATAGATCTAGCAACCAGAGGCTGTTTCTTAGACCACCATGAAATAAGATTTGGACCAAGGAATAAGCATGCACCTGAAGTGGACCTTTTGTCATCAATATCTGATGCCCAATCAGCATCACAGAAAGCCTGTAAACTTAGAGGAGTCAGGGCAGAAGCAAGGCTCAAAGCAAGACACAAATCGATAGTACCCTTTAAGTACCTTAAGATCCTTTTCACTGCAGTCCAGTGACAGTCCAGTGGCTGTGACATAAACTGGCACACTTTATTTATTGCATAGCCTATCTCAGGCCGAGTAATAGTCACATATTGAAGAGCACCCATAATAGATCTATAAGTGGTAGGATCTTGATGATAATCTGAGCCATACCTAGACAATTTAATGTTACCAGGCAGTGGAGTGGAAATTCCTGATGCAGTAAACATGTTTACTTTTTACAGTAAGTCACGAATGTACTTAGATTGTGTGAGAAGAAGTGAACCCGAAGCTGCATGTTTGACCTCAACACCCAGAAAATATTCAAGATCACCCAGTTGCTTCAAGGCAAAGACAGTATTCAGCTGATTTATCAGTTTTTGAATTGAGTCTCCTGAAGTTCCTGTGATTATGATGTCATCCACATAGATAAGAACATATAAACACAGGCCATTTCTGCTGAAAACTAGTAGGGAAAGATCACACCTGCTGTGAGTAAAACCAAAAGCCAGAAAGGTCTTGGTTAACCTCTCATACCAAGCCCTTGGTGCTTGTTTTAGACCATATATAGCCTTTTGCAACTTGCAAACCAAGGATTTGTCACCATGTTCAAACCCTTGAGGCTGTTTCATATATACATCTTCCTCAAGAAGGCCATGTAGGAAGGAATTGTTGATATCTATTTGTTTAATTTGCCATTTGTGTGTAAGGGCCAAAGTGAGAATAATTCTGACTGTGACTGGCTTTATAACAGGAGAAAAGGTTTCAAAATAATCACACCCGAACCTTTGATTGAAACCTTTTGCAACCAATCGAGCCTTGTACTTGTTTACAGTACCATCCGGGTTTTCTTTAATTCTAAAAACCCACTTACAGCCAATAGCAAACCTGCCAGGGGGTAACTGAACAAGAGACCAGGTCTGATTGTGCATTAGGGCATCATATTCTGCTTGCATAGCAGTTTTCCATTCAGGAGAGGTCAAGGCCTGCTGAATTGAGCACGACTCAGCCACAGTAAGAAGCAGAGTAGGCTGCAACCTTGGTTTGATGATACCACTTTTAGATCTAGTTTGCATAGGATGGACATTTTTAACAATAGGTGCTGCAGCAGTAGAGGAAGAGGACTCTGCAGTAGGCACTGCAGAAACATGGTTATTATATGTAGGAGAGGGGCTTGAAACAGATGAATCTGGATTTATAGTGTTTGAGGCAGTAGAGGGAATCGAAATTGGAGAAGAAGACTCAAAAACTGGGACAAATGACTGAGAAGGAGGAGAAAATCTGTGTGTTCCAGAGGAGGAGGCATCAGGGGAAGACAAATCTGCTCTAGGTGTTTGAGCAGTTGGTGAAACACTAAGAGGAATGGAGCCATTAGAGATTAGAGTAGGAGACATGGGAGAAGATTGTGAAACAGATTTAGGAAATCTATGTTCATTAAAAATGACATCCTTAGATATGAACTCGGCCATACTCATCCAAACATTTGTAACCTTTATGATTGGGTGAATACCCCATAAAAATACATTCTGCAGACCTGTATTGCAGTTTGTTTTTGTTGTATGGCCTTAGTAAGGGATAGCAAGCACAACCAAAGACTCTAAGGAAAGTATAGTCAGGTTGTTTTTGAAAAATGAGTTGATAAGAAATGGCATTATGATGATAGGCCGAAGGTAATCTGTTTATGAGATAAACAACTGTGTGAAAAGCATGATCCCAAAAGGAAATGGGAAGTGAGGCTTGAGACAAGAGAGTAAGTCCTAGCTCCACAATATGCCTATGTTTCCTTTCCACTACACCATTTTGATGGTGTGTATGTGGACAAATTAGTCTATGAGCAATTCCAAGACTGCTAAGATAATTTGTGAAAGGTCTAAACTCCCCTCCCCAATCCGATTGAATTGATTTTATTTTTCTGTTCAACTGAAGTTCAACTAAGGCCTGAAATTGTTTGAAAATGGACAAGGTTTCAGACTTTGTTTTGATAAAATAAATCCACGTATACCTGCTGTAGGCATCAACAAAGGAAACATAGTAGGTAAATCCCATAGATGAAGACATAGGGGCAGGTCCCCATAAGTCACAGAACACAAGTTCTAAGGGTTCATTATACACGGTAGTAGATAAATGGGAGGGAAGTTTATGGGCTTTACCCATGCAACAAGCTACACAAAAGTCATGAACATCTTTATTTGATATAGAAACTTTACATAGTTTCATTACATTGTGGAGCACTTGATTGTGTGGATGACCTAGCCTATTATGCCATAAGGAATAAGAGGTGGAAGTGTGTGAAGATACAGTGTTGGAGGAAGCAGGGAAGGGATTACAAACAGTAGACAAGGCTGAAACAGGGGATAAAGCTGAAGAAATAAACTACACTTGTGGAACACTTGAGCTAGAGCCAGTGACTGGAATTGGAAGAGAATACAAGCCATCAGGACCTAATTGACCATGGAGAAGAGGCTTATGATCAACCTGTGATTTTACAACACAAAAGGAAGGATGAAATTCAAAATAGGCATTATTATCTTTTGCAAACTGACTTACACTAAGCAGATTTTTAGTAATTTTAGGAACAAGCAGTAGATTATTTAGATGCAAAGTGATAGAGTTATTATCTGGTGAAAGAAAAGAAGTGGAACCAACAGATTTAATAGCCAGACCTTGACCATTCCCAAGGAAAACATGCTCCTGTGAAGCAAGTGGAGCAGAAGTAGCCATGTTGCAAGGACTTGCTGTGACATGGTGTGAAGCACCGGAATCCACAAACCAGTTCTGAGATTGCTGTTGAGGTACAGCAGTAGCCACAAAGGCCTGAGGAGGAACTGTGGTGGTTGTAGCTTGCTGAGTTGCTATGACAGGGGAGGGTACAGGCATTTGAGGTGTCCAAACCATAGCATTTTGTGGAGGAAACATAGGTCTGATATACTGATAGGGATTTCCATACTGAGAGGGATAGGGACTCTGTTGTAGTGGTGGCTGGAAGTTAGTGTTAAACCGATGATAGCAGATGGAAGCATCATGCCCAAACTTATAGCACACCTGACATTGTATGTTTCCACGGCCTCCACGAAAACCACGAGATCCACCACGAAAACCAGTAAATCCACCAGAACCTTGAGGCTGAGCAGTGGTATTTTGAGAATCAGAAGCAGTTACATTAACCTGAGACGCAGGTACAGAGGGAGTAGATCCAGGAGTTGTAGTTTGAGTGAGATTTAAAGTTGCAACAGAGGTTAGAAGTTCCTTCTGTTTATTGACGCGATTCTCATGCGCAAGTAACAGAGATTCAATTTCACTATACTCAAACCATTCAGACTTGCTATTGATTAACGTAACAAGCGATTCAAACTCAGACGGTCAACCGTCAAGGATAACATCTAGTTGCTCTTGAATCGAAACAGTTTCTCCAATGGACAACAGTGAATCAGTAATAGACTTAATCGCACTGAGAAACGAAGAAATTGACTGATCTCCTTTCTTCGTATTGCTTAGATCGGCGCGAAGTTGTCTAGCTTGTGCCTTCGTTTTGGACTGACAGTGATGATGAATCTTATCCCAGAGCTGCCACGAGTATCGACAGCCAATAACCTTTGCCATCAGAGAAGTCAAAAGTGAAGCCTGAAGCCACGCGAGGAGCAGTTGGTCTTGAACCTCCCACGCAGCATACGCAGGATTCTCGATTCCTGCAATACGATCCGCTTCTGAAAGAAACTGAGTCGGAATTTGAGGAGACACGCAGAAGCGATGAAGATGATGAGCACGCAACACTGGATCGATCTGTTGAAGCCAGAGAAGATAATTCTCTTCGCCTAATTTCTCTGTAATTTTGTACGAGTAGGTCGAAAACGCAGGATCTTGCTGCGAACCAGAAAATGAATTGTAAGGCGGTGTCGCCATGAACGATGGATTGAACGGCGGAGGCGGTGGCGCTGAAGGAGGTTGATTGAAAGCCGAGTGCGGCGGCGGTCGCGACGAGACCGAATCAGGTCGAATCGGAATAAAAGTTGAAGATGAGCGCAGCGGCGGTCGCGACGACGCCGGATCAGGACGAATCGGAATCGGAATAGCGGAAAACTGAGAACCAGAATCAAAAGCCATGGAAATGGCGAAAAAGCTCTATGATACCATATTAGATTTCAGAGAACTCATAGAATGAGAGAATTTGAAGAAATGTATTAACTGTTTTCTTGAGTCTCTGAGAAACAGAGATCAAGTATTTATACAATCACAAATACAATCACAAGGTCAGTTAGAGATAACTAACTTTGACAGCTAAGCAAAACAGAATACTTGACACAATTAAAACAGTAAGCTATATCCTCTATTAGGTAGTAACTGATTAAAAGAAGAAAGTCTCTGTCAAGGTTGTGGATAAGGAAGTCATTTATTGAATTGGCAACTGTGATGTGGAATCCCCATCAAAATCATGATGCTGAGTTATTACTTCATGTCTAATACATACTTGGCGATTTTCTTCTCTACGTGCTTTGTTCCAAAACGCTTGCTGCTGCTTTATTCTGTTGATATGTTTTGAGTTCAAATTAGAAGTCATTCTTAAGACACTTTGGTCATATACAGTTCAGGCTTGTAGTTGTTATCCCCCCTTGTGTTCCAATTTCATATGCAGCCCAAAATCCAATTGATTTCACATTAATTTGACAACTTTCCGGTGTTTTGAAGATCTTCTTGTAGTCATTTTGAAATGGCATAAAGGTTGTGCAAGAATCTAAATTCCGAGTTCATTTATTTAGACTTAAAAATATGGATTCTCTTCATTTTCTTACATCTGATAAATGTGAATGGTTTAGTTTGTCATAAGAGTGATTAGTTTGTGCCAAATGTATATCTTTAATCTTGCAGAGCTGTTATTTGAACACACCAATGGACACACATACTCTCCCTACTGTACGGACACGTGTCCGTACAGTACGGACACCACTTTTTTTTTTGTAAAAAAAAAAATTTCAAATTTTTTTTATCTAGTTAACGGAGTTCATTTATCTGGTTAATGATTCACATTATCTGGTGAATGTCAACCCTGAAACTTAACACATTCCATTTTATTTATCTGGTTAACGCAGTTCACTTATCTGGTTAATGGTTCACATTATCTGGTGAATGCCAACCCCGAAACTTAACACATTCCATTTTATTTATCGGTTAACTTGATTCACTTATCTGGTTAATGGTTCACATTATCTGGTGAATGTCAAACTCACATTTCATTATTTATCTGGTTAACGAAGTTCATTTATCTGGTTAATGCAGTTTATTATCTGGTTAATGGCAAATATTTTTTTAACCAGTTAAAAAAAATCTAAAAAAAATAATAAAAAAAAATTGTGTCCGTACTGTACGGACCGTATGTCCGTACAGTACGGGCCGTATACGTATTGTGTTTGTGTCATTTTTTGTGTTCAAAAAATTATTGTTAATCTTGTAACACATTATCTGATTTTTTTCTTTTTTGTTGTTTCTTTAGAACGGCATTATCGAGGTCTTTGTTCTTTTTGTTATGCTCATCGATTACAAATTCCTGTTCAATGCAAATATTGTTGAACCTAACCTGTTGGATAAAGTCTTATTTGAAGCTAGAGACATGGTCAATCATCTATTAGTTGTTTTGGGATTGCGACCACTTGGAGGGCCTTCATAACCTTCTTACTTGAATTTGAAATTTGTTAAATAGATAATAAGAAACCTATAATTAAAGAGTAGATAAGCAAATAGAGGAACTGACTTTTTCTTTTTTGGAGTCAAAGCACTTGAGTTTTTCAAGAAATGCCATAACTTTGATACTGATATTAAGCTTTGAAAAAAAACGTTGTCTTTTTCATTTACATGATTTGAGTCTAATTGGAAAGCTCGAACGGGTCTTATCTTCATACAACACTCATTCCCACTTAGCAATGCTAATTATAATTAAGCATTCAATGTTCACTTAGCATATTCTGATAGTAAGTAGTACTGTAGTAAACATGTCAATTTGTTTCTTGTCCATGTTTCTGTATGCACTTTCTACATTTATTTCTTTTACATAATGATGTTAGCTGATAATAAGGGGAAAAATAAGAAATAAAATGGTGCGCGCATTATTTTATGCCATGTCAATGAACTTGTTAAAAGATGATATCGGTTTTATTATATAAATAAATAAATATAGTCATATTATTTTATTTTTAATCAGAATAATAGAGGTGGCTTAGGCAACCCATTCCCATGGAGTGGGTTTGGTATTGTCATTTCCAGGAATTTAGTCCCCTCCCCACCCCCCAATATATATATATATATATATATATATATATATATATATATATATATATATATATATATATATATTTCTTTATTGTCTTTTACGGTACACAGAGTGTTTTTATGTACTAGTGCACAACTGGCTAAAAACGAAGACTAGGTTAGTGGGTGGGGTGAAAAAAGTCTATTCAATCGACCTCGGGGTGGGGCAGTCAAGAGTGGTGCTGATCGGAGGATGGTGGCCAAGATGGATTTAGGTGGGGTAGGGGAGGTTACAAGGGAAACAAGCAGGGGCAGACCTAGTTGGTCTTACTTGAATGTACACCCTGAAATTTTAAAAGTAACTAGCGTAATTACCCGTGCCTTGCACGAGACTTAATTAAATAGTTACATATATTTGATATTTAATTCATCATACCTTTTACAAATGTGTTTTTATATTATTTTTTTGACTTTACCATATATATATATGTTTATAGACGTGAATATAAATACCTGCACATATATTTTTTTATTCAATATTTGCACATATTTTTGTACATACTTATAGGTATCAATATATATTTAAATAGTTTGAAATGCATATGTATTATTGCAGTTGTTATAATTCTTTTACAAAAAATTAATTAGAAAAAGTAAATTTATTAGTTTATAAATATATTCATATACATACATATATAATAGATATGCAAACACTTAATCTACTCATATATGCAGAAATTACATTAGCTATCTTTCAACTTCCATGGTTTAGTAAAAAATGTTAAATTTTATAATTATAATTAGATCTTGTCAATATGCATAGGAAAATAAAAAAATTTAATAGAAACATATCGTCCATTAAAACCATTTAAGTGAACAAATGAACTTGTCTGAATATTATACAAATCTTATCATTCATTAAAACCATTTTTATTAATTCTGGTTCTTGCTGTTGTTTAAAATTCCCAAATCGTCACAGCCTTATTATTCTTACCCGCAACTTCCATATTTTGCTAGTGTATTTGTTGTTAATGTCTGCAATGGCATCAAAAGTGGCAGACATGTTTTGCATTGTTATTATGTATTTTTGCAATGAATAAACGCATCATGATATTGAAATGTCTTAGATTTATAGTTGACATAGTGATGATGTTAAAATAGTAATGTATCAGATTAGATATTTTAAATCCAACCAAAATATTTTGAAATCTGTGTCTCATCCATCCGAATGTTTATGTCTTATATTTGGTGTATACTAATTTTGAATATGGATTAAAATCTTACCTTTGACCAATTTAAATCTACGTAATTAATAATTTGATCTGTTTACAATTAATTTTATATTTGGTTGAAATCTTGTCATAAAAAAATATTTTGTTGAAATTGTCAAAAAATATTATAATAAGCTGATTTTTTTTTATTCTATTTTGGTTTCATGTTCAAGAGAAATTTAGAGGAGGAGAATTAAATATGTTTTCTTTTTTTTTTTTGTTGGATTACATTTGTAGGCTTTTATATAATTGTTCTTTATGAACAATTTGTAATAGGGTATTTGAGAATCAAATATGTTTTCTATTTTTTTTAATATATTTATAGGCTTTTATATAATTTTTTTATGAATAATTTGTAATAGGATATTGGAGAATTCAATCGATGGAATATATCCGGTCAAAAAAAATATCGATGGAATATGCAATATGTGATCAATGAAATTAATAAATCAATCCAGTCAAAAAAAATCAATGGAATATATAAATTAAATAAAAAAACGATGAAATTAATTTATGGATCAAATCAAAATAGGATCACAAATCTGATTTATTGGTTCATTCTAATTAGTAATTAATGAATCAATCAAAAAATATAAATTAAATTAAAATTAAATTAAAATTATTGTTGCAGTTTAGCGAAAATTGGAATGATAAGGTTTTAACACGTGACATGGGCCTGCGTGGCAAAACTCCTCTTTATATAATATAGTTGATACTTATCACCTTATATAGTTTTTATTTTGGCCTCTCTCACTCTAATATTTTGCACCCACTGTTTGGACTTGTTATCTCATCCTGAGGTGGATCTACTTGTTGGCTAGGGTGTGCATTTGCACCCTCTAAAAAAATTAAAAATACTACTTACCCTTTATAAAATTAAAATTAAACCAAACACAAAGTTATGCTACTTAACTCTTTCCCGAATCCGAATCCGATTTCAATTTTGATATTAAGATAATAGCCAAAGGGACTGTTATTACAATCCATTGTTGTTACTAGACAAAATTGAACCTAATCAAGGGATACGCCTGTGTCAAACTTTATAAAGGAAACAATGGGTTTTGAAAACAATCTCATCTCCAAGCATGTTCATAATAATATTTGGAGAGAATTACATGGAAACAGCATGCAATCCTACAAAATAGATCGCAATTGTAAGAAGCTAGTATATATGACATATTCTAATTTATTTTACTTTCACTTTTCTCCCTCGAAAAAATGTTTGACTACATCCCAGTTAGTAAAATGAAGAGGAGTATTTCATATATAGGGGCCTTTATTTTCTACAATTTCAACTGCATTTGCAGTTGCAACAGGTCCCTAGAGAAAGTACTCCATGTGATTGATTGAGCTCAGGATGATTCTAAACTTCTGACGAACTTTTTAGTCTGTCATGAGAAGAAAAAATACGAGTGAGAAAGCAAAAACAGATCAATTGTTAAAAATTATTGGTTTAAAAAAAAAAAAAAACACTTCCAGGTTTTAATTTTAGTTACAAAACTGACAACTTGATTTCATTTTATTTCCTGTTTTCAAAGATTTGTAGTGTAAACAATGGAGAAAAACTTTTTTGTTTTTTGTTTTCATTGTTTACTCTACAAATCTTCAAAAACAGAAATAACGTGAAAACAATGTGTCAATTTCGTAATTAAAAATAAAAAGAAATAAAGACAGAAAACATTTTCTCAAACCAAAGGCATTTTTGGGAATCTATGCCAGAAAAGAAACAATCAATGACCATGCTTGATTTATTTTAATGTGGGTTCTGGGAAGGGTTTCATCTCAGATGTTGCCAAAATGGTACTCAACCAGCTTTTACCATTAGCATTATTAATATCTCAGCTTGTTGACATTAAATAGAGAAATACTGCTTTAGCAAATATGAGTTTTTCTCATCTCTACCAAAACAAACATGCAGGCAATAAAAATAAATTAGGACTCAATGACAGAGGATTGCCACAGAAAGGAAAAAGAGAGGAAAAAAAAAAAAGCGGAGAATGGAAATGTAGTACAGAGTATTCAAATTGTACCTGTTCTAGGGTTAGAAACATGATCACGTTCCAAGATCCTAGCCGTCCAAAATTCGGGAGGAATCCTTTATAAAAGGCCAAGAGTCCCTGAGAAACATCAGATTACACAGCCAATCAGTTTTGTAAGTTAGTTCATCCGGTTATGCTTATGTATCATAGCCACCACTCACAATTAGATATGATAAAATACTCAAAAGAATTGTATGCACCCATCTCAACAGGAAAGGATCCACATACAACTAATGGTTGGAGCTAAAGAAAAATGGTGGGAAATGTTATTAAGAGAGCAAAATAGTAAGAGTGGAAGGGAACATACATCATTCTTTAAGGTTTTGACAAAACAATCAAGGGTGCTTTTGTAACTAGAATCTCCCATCATTCTCGACTTGACCTGCATATTCAACAGAAGGAAGATAGAAAACAACAGAATTAGCGGAATGGTAAGACTGCACAAGTGAGAAGCTCACTTCATCTCTTGCAACCAAATGAAAAATGTAACAGAGAAAAAAAAAATCTTATACACATCCACCCCTCAAATGGACCATAAAAAGATCAGCTGTTGCCTATGACAAATTCTTAATAAGTTATAAAAGGTTACTGATCCTACCATTTTCTAATCATTCTGGGATTCTTAGCTTATCATGGTTCAAAAAGGAAGAAAAAAGAGCAAAATTCATATCGAATAGTAAAACTAATAAATGTTGCGGCAATAATTTTTTTTTTTAAAAACCCAAATCAAATAAATACTGAAAAATTACCACATCAACTGGGGAGCCAATACAGACAGCAAAAAACCCTGCTCCAAGACCAGCAAGGAGATGAGTTACAACATTGTCAGTGAATCCTGGAATTTTCAAAATAGTCTGCATTAAAAAAATTAGTTAGTTATTTAAAAGCATAGAGGAAGAAAAAAGAAAAGTTTGCTCCAGTAACAGTAAAATTACCTGTTTCACTTGATCATAGCTGGCTAGTTCAGCAGCGTTGATGATGCCATTTCTAGCTATATTGGGGCCAAGGCCAGTCCAAAGAGCTCCAACTCCTTCCTGTGTGTTAGATGCGGTTTTTTTTAAACAAAAATAATTACAAACAAAACTAAACCAAATACATATTTCTCTCCCATGAATCATATCGAGTTAAATGTATAGACCTGTCTCACAATTGTTGAATAAGCATTTAAAGATCCAGAGTAGCGCCTGGGAACACCAGGAGGTAACTTTCCTTCTGCTTGAAGTCTGACTTTGACAAGATCAGTTGGATTTGCCACTGTAATTGCCACAGCACCTGTTGACAAAACAAATTGAAGAGTTGTATTGTATGCAATGAGTATCTAGGTAGAGGTAACACAAATTCCTGCTAGGAAAAAGTAAATAATCCAAACATTTGAAAATAAATTCATGTATAGCACATAGACAAATTATTCCCACAACTTCCAGCAATGAGCTTTACCAGTTGTAAATGCAGCTAGAATTTTCTTTGACAATGGAACATCGCCAACATGGTCACTTCCCGTATAGAAAGTCTTAACCTGTTAAAACCCCATGCTATTTACAGCATCAGATAAATAATCAAAAAATACAGATGAACTAAAATAAGTGAACAAAGAAGTTTCTGCAACAAGATCCAAATCTCACAGGCTCATATAACCCAATTCTTAAACCTCCATACAAACATTGGCGATGTAGTCCTGGCACAATGCCCTTCCAGAGTGCTGCAAGACCTTCTTCCCTGGCAATGGTTGAAACTGTTCCCAGCATACCCTTATATTTAGGTAAGGAGACTACATCGCCAGCTACAGCTTGTTTTTGAAGCTGAAGCCTGACTTTGGCAGTGTCCAAAGGTATGGTACACACCTATTTCAAATACAAGAACTTCAGAGCAAGAAATTCAAATACAGCTACAATTCAGTACTTATAAAAGCAGTATATGAGGACTAAATGAGAAATGCAATAAGTAATCATTAATAAACAAGTGACTAGCAAAATCAATATCATTGATAGCAACTCGGAACAAAATCCACATATTTAAGGAATACTGTTGCTAAATAAACCTTCAATAATGCAAAAGCTGTTTCACATATAGGAGATAATTTGGAAGATTATTTAATTTTTTAGGTAAGTAATTCTTTACGCCAACAAAGTTCAATTGCTGGATCTGGATACTGTATTTGGATGATAGGAAATGAGGGGAACAGAAAGGGAATGAAGGGAAAAGGAGCAAATTCCTTGTTTGTGAGTTTAGGGAAACTCAAGGGATGGAATGGAGGAAACTCAAGGTTAATGGAGTTCCATTCCATTCCTCTGATAATCTTCCAACCAATGGGAATGATATCTTTGCCCCAATCCTTCCCTTTCATTTTCTGTCGCTTTCCCACTTGTTCCTTTCCGTTCCATTCCCCAAAAAACATCCAAGAGTTTTCTCATCCATAAAGATCATTACAATTTTCAAGTCAAGCATTTTGTCCCCGCAATTTAATTCCAAAATGCACAAATCAACGAGGGAAAAGAAAACTCCGCATCCAACTTAATCCTTGATAAAAAGGGAACAGCTCGGAGTGATAAAGCACGTCTTTCATCACAACAGAGCAGTCAAAATCCATTGTTTTTTTTTTTCTTCATAGGCAGTCAAAATCCATTGTGACTGACCACCATTGACTAATGAAGACTATTCACAGAAAGAGACAAAATAAACCAAAGGCAAAGAAGAATGGAGTTCTGTGACTTTTTCAGGGTCTAAATTTTATGAATTAAAGAGAGAGCTTATTTTACATGCCTTCACACAAAAACACTATAAAAACGATAACACATAAATATAGTTAAAGATTTACAGACCCCAGAAGACTAACAGAAGCATCTCTTATGTCTAACAAAGACTAGAACACTTGGTAGGCACAAATTGAAGCCAACCTTTTGGAATCAACACAACCCCGTCAACACAAACATTATTCAATTCAACATTCATTTGATCATCCAATTTTGTGCTCAACAAATAGTAATACCACAATGCATTGTTTATTACACAACAAAAGAAGTAGCACTTAGAATCAGTAATTCCATCCACCAAAGAACAAGTCAGATCCATTACTACCATAACCACCCAAAACTAACATAAATGATGGGCCTTAAACATGATCATTATTATATTATTATTACCCACAAAACAAAAGGATAATGTAATCTAATCACCAGAGAAAATAAAAGAAAAAGAGAGCATTTTGTGAAGAAGTGGATAACCTCAGCGAAACATGCGGAGAAAGCACTGCTGGCGAAGGTTCCAGCGAAGGAAATGTCGGATTTGGAGTTGGAACCTGCCACCATGGCAACAATTCAGAGAAAGGAACCAAAGGTTGCGTTGCGTTGCGTTGCGTTTGCGAATTTGGGTTCTTCTTTTCCGTTTGACCCCTTTTTGAAAGGCTCGAGGCTTGAGCGGTGACTGTCTGTAGTATTATGTAATTTGGCTTCTGAAGCTGAATCAACCGTCATCATTTATTGTTTGGAAATCTTTCTTTTGCAAGCAAGGCATTTCCCATTGGGCGCCGTCCAATTAAAGTTAGCACATTTTTTTTTTCTAGTACTAGTATACTCCCTCCTGAACCATTTATAAGACAAAAAGTCATTTCCAGATTCGATAAAAAATATATGTATCTGGTCTAATTTTTGGACCAGATACATATATTTTTTAACGAATCTGGAAATGACTTTTTGCCTTATAAATGGTTCCAGAGGGAGTATTGCCTAAGGAATCAATAAAAAAAATTATCTTAAAAATATAAATTAAACGTTTTTTAATATAATAAATACGCTATTTTTAATGTAAGGATACCTGTTACCATTCTTTCTTTTTTTTTATAAAAGCAATTTTTTAATACAACAAAACTTGTATCAACGCTTGCTACTAAACTTTTTAGAAAGAGCAACTTAAAGAGATACACGCTGATTCAAATGTCAACTAGACGAAAGAACCCGAATTAAAACAGGTTACTAAGAAAGATGGAACATATAGTGTAATTAAATTTTTAATGGAAAAATAATTTTTTATAGAAAAATAGATGAATGAGTTTTTGTTACATATTTAATATGTAGTTAAGTTTTTTAAATCTTATCTATAAAAGTTGGTAAACAATAGAGAGTTTTCCCTCCAATCTGTTCGTCAAAATTGAGGGTATGATAGTCTATTAGACACTTTAAACTTTGATGAGAAAAACAAATCCCACTTAAATGTCTGCATTTAATGTACTTCTTAGTGTTATTATGTCAGTCATTATTATACCACCTCAATTAAAAATAAAAAAAGAAATTATAAATATATTTTCTTTCAATAATTTTTTTTATTTTATATGTGTATACATTTCAACATTCTTTAAATATCATATCAAATCTTGACATTTATCAAATCATTACTATCTCGGCCTAAATAAAATCAAATCATTATTATTATTATCTTATCTATAAAAGTTGGTAAATTATGGAGAGGTTTTTCCTCTTAACATATATATGTCCAAAATAAAAAAATATCTTGGATAAATAAATTGGTTTCATGTTAAAATATAATTCTTTTATTTCATTGATAGATCTTATTGAGTTTCAACTTAAGTTTTCGATACTATATCTTTATGTTTAAATAATCTTCATAATGGATGTATCCATATAATTAAGTAGGCATATAAAGAAATTTTACTTTTCAATACTGTATCTTTAAATTAAAATTTTTACTTTTAAAAATTCTTAGTACACCAATACAAAATAAAATTAAGCGTATTAATTTCCATGCACAGGTCTACTCACTAAAATATATAAATAGACTATTACTTAACAACTTGTTTATAAGTGAATATATAAATAGATATTATTTTCAATACTTGCTTCAATAATAACGAAACTAATGAATTGTAAACAATTTTATTTTTTCATCATTTTTATGTTTTAAATATAATCTTATCTGCTAAAATATGGCCCAATATATTACCTCACAAATATAATTTGTCCGTGCATCACATGGATATACGCACTAGTAGATAATAATAGAAAGGGAGTTGTCAAATGTTACTCCTTCCATTTCATATTGAGTGATGTTTAAGGTTTTTTCACAAAAATTAAAAAAAATAATAAATAGTTTAATGAGTAGAATAATTTTACTAAATTATCCCTATTAACTATTGGAATATTAATCATTATCGTAAATATATAGTGGAGTATATTGACTTGGGAGTAATGTACACACTATTTATTTGGAGGAAAAATTGCAAAAAAATAATAATTAATGCTGCATTGAAAATATAAAATGACACTTAATCAACTATATTATATAAAATAGAGTTTTACCACATAAGACTATGCCACGTGTCAAAACTACATTATTTCAACTCCCGCCTAATAAATGTAGTCATTATAAGGGTATCTTAATAAATGTGGTTAATATATCAATTGAAATTTTCAATTATGGTCACATTGATCAATCAACAATAAATGATAAAATTTCAATCAATATGGTAATCTTCCTAATGCAATTCATAATTTTAAATTTTAAATAAATCAACAATAAATGACAAATTTTTTTATTAGTATTATATCAATAAATAACAAGCCTAAAATGAAAAAAAAATGATTTCAAATTTCAAACTTTAAATTAGGTTAATTTATTCATGGAGGTTGCATATTTCAAATTCTACTCATTCATTTGTTTCTTTTCTTTTTATCTTATACTTTTCTTTTCTTCTCTTGATTTTATTATTCTCTTCTTCTTTTTCTTCTTCTTCTTCTTCTTCTTCTTCTTCTTTAATGTTAGTTTTTGTTTTGTTTTGTCTCTTTGATTCTTTCACCCTCATTTTGATGCACGTCTTTCTTCTCTTCAACTTTTATTTGTTCTCTCATCCTTTAGCTTTTTTTTCTTTCAGTTATTCATTTTTCTTTTGGAGATATAAATAATAAGGTATTCCATCATTTTTTGTTCCATATGCTCCTATTTCCGATACATGAATAAGAAAAATAGAAAAAAATGATAAATCATCAAACACAAGGATGTTAAAGTGAGAAGGTGGTTTTTTTCATTTTTATATTTTATTGATTTTAATATTTAATTGCATGTTTTTGTTTGGTTTTTCTTTTTTGTTAATTGAAAATTCTGGTGTAGATTTTAGTTTTATTTTAAGTTCGAATGTCAGGATAGATTCAAAAAGAAGGTTTATCATGTAATATGGTGAAATTTCAGACAATAATACAAAAGACAATTAAGGCTCAACTAGCATTTTTGCTCCGGATGGAATTAAATGTTGTGTATGCATTTCGGAATACTATTCATCTACGTATTTGATTGCACTGTCATTTAATAGTTTTCTACTATTTTTTTCAAATTGGACAATTTCTTTTGATTATTGGAATTTTGTGCCCATATTAAGTTTATATATGATAACAAGGGAGCTTTAGTTCTCAAGATAATATTTTATTCTGTGTTGTTCTTTTTTTGTGTGTAAAAAAATCTCAAATAATATTATCCTAGAAAAAAAAAGTTTGTGGAACTAGATCTTTAGTCGTGCATATTTGAAACTATTTAGATATTAGGCAAGTTATTTTCACGTTTTAGATTCCAGCATTATTAGTGCTTTGAAAGAGCTTACCGTGGTTAAATTTTGTAAACTCAATGCTAGCATGGTGACTCAATTGTAACAAAACTGTATATAGCGAGAAAGCTTTGAGATTATTGGAGAGAAATAAATTCTCGGCGAAACTGAGTTCCTTCCATCACGTACCAAACAAAGCATTCACCTTTGTGAATTTCTATCCATATTAAAACCATGCATTTCTCCTTTCTAATTTATTCATTTACCTAAATGTGATTCTTCAATTTTTGCATGTTTATCATTTTATGTGTTGAGCCTGAAAAGTTGTATATAAAACTGTACATTTCAATTGAGTTCTTTTTATTTTTAATGACTTCTTTAATAAACTTCTTCTATATTTGTTTTTATCCATTTAACTATTTTGAGAAATTCATTATTTTTCTTATCTTTTATTAATATAACAAATTCTTTAAAATTTATGTCATCTAAGCAAAATAAATTATTGAAAATATAATTCTTTAAGATGTATTATGATATTTCGTCAAAAAAAGATGTACTATGATATTATGATATTATTGACAATTTTTTTTCCATTTTTTACAATAAATTATATATAACATAAGAAACTAAATTTACAAATTGTGCGTCTACTCAACCATGTACAATTCTATCACATGTCAACTACAGGGTCATTAGATTTACTGAAACCATTTTTTAAATTTTTAAGCAGCCTTAATTCAAATATTTCATTAAATGTTAATTGAAACAAATTGCGATATTATTAATAAATAGTTGACTTAAATCAAATTAATATTTAACTAAAATTAAATCATATCTACAAATTATCAAATCATTTCTCAATCACATGATTGTTTATGTTTAACTATAATTAATTAATTATTATAATTATAATAAATGCTAAATATGCACGTATGTATTTTTATTTTTTCTTTCTTAAAACTCTGATATTATATACGAGAAAAACTAAAATTTATTCTAGGTTTAATTTGTTGTCCAACCTTGACAATTCTTTTTAATATAAGAGGAAGAGAACTAAGAACTAGACACAGAAGAACTTGCTCCTCACGAGTCTTCAGCTAACATAATGCCTAGCAAAGGAAAAAGACTATCCATAATAATCCAACATTGATAATTTATTATCTATTTTTCATGTTACTTAATTTGAATTTATCATACTATAATTTAGATAAATTATTTCATTTTATGTTTTATATTTTTTGTTGAAACTCATAGCTGAAAAACCACTTCTAAATATAAGAAAAATAGAACTTATATTTTCTGTATTATTTTTTTATAATTTAAAATTAGAGTCAACATGTATAAGTACACATATTATTATCTTCATTATGAATTATCTATAATATTTTTCTGAAAAATTCAAATCTACTAATGTTTTTTTTAAAAAAGAACTCCAAACTTATTATTGTAAGTTAGATATGTTTAAATACGATACAGTTAACCTGTGCGAGTGCGGATAAATACACTAGTTTTTTTTCAAAGGGGCAGTCAATTTGAGACGGAAGGAGTAATTAACAACGCATCAGCATATCATGATGCCAAACAATCCAACATGCCCTCAATTGTTGCGCAAATTTATAAAGATCATGATAATGATAATGATAAGGCAGACGTAGATTTGGTGCAGTCGCTTGTGTCTATATCTCTCTTCTTACATTTTTTTCTTTGTTTTTCTAGACAAAATAAACTAAGGTTGGGATTGCTTAAAAATAGATCTAAGGGCTGAGATTGGCTTAACTACAGTGACTATACCCAGCAGTGACTGCAGCCAATATAGGACTGGATAAGGCTTCTTCTAAAATTAAATTAAATTTTGTAAATAAAATTATCTTTGCTAAAGTAATTTTCTTATGCGGCTTAGAGGTGTTTTCACTGAAATTACTCATCTTGACCTAATATGTGTGCTCTTGGAACATTTTCGATGAGTCCAATTTAAGTAATTTAATTTGAGTTCTTTATCTCCCTCACAATGTCATATCATATTGAAGCAATCCATACATATTTTATTCCAATATAATTTTTAAACAACACTTAAACAACTCATACTTTTATAATTTTTTATTTGCACTAAACTTAAAATAATAATTCAATATAATTTTTAAACAACACTTAAACAACTCACACTTTTATATTTTTTTATTTGCACTAAACTTAAAATAATAATTCATTTAAAAAGTTAAATTTAATAATTTTCTAGCACGATTACTTAAAAATAAATAATTCTTTATTTGAATAGGTTTAATGAAGGACAACACAGAGGAATTTTGCGTGAGGCTCTGCTAGGGTTTCTTAGTACGCAAGGTTTAGCTGTACTCGTGCCGGAGCTACCGTGGAGCTGCCTTGCTCCGCCGTCCGCTCAGCATTCTCCTTCTCAATTGGTTCACAATGGGCAAACTGCAAAGTAGGGTGCAAGTCTTTCCAATGCTCAGGGAGACATCCCGAAGAAACTTTCTTATGCACAAGCCATGAAGGGCAAGGTTTGTGACATCCCTCCAAGCCAACTTCCAAAACCATGCGTCAAGGGTGATCAAATTTCAATCAAGATTCCAGAAGAGGATTATAGAATTGGATTAGAGAAATGCAAGAACAATTTGCATGGGAGATTAATCCTCATAAAAGGTAATTTGGCTCCTAAGATTCAAGACTTGCGTTCTAAGCTATCTATGGCCTGGAAACCGATTGGAAAGTGGGGGATTATTTCACTTGGCAAAGGTTTCTATGAATTTACCTTCTCCAACATAGATGATTTGTCCAGGATAAGAGCCTCTCCTTCATGGAATTTAAAGCCAGGTATGCTTTGTTTGTTTACGTGGACTCCGGATTTCAATCCATATACTCAGAAGCAAACCAATACTCAATGTTGGATTCGTATATTTGGTCTTGCTCAAGAATATTGGCAGCCAAAGATTATCTATTCAATTGCGGGCAGTCTAGGTGCTCCACTTTGTCTTGATGAAACTACAAGCAAGTGTATGGAGGATCGATCATTTGGGCATTTTGCTAGAGTACTGGTGGATGTTGATCAAAGTGGACAATTCTTTAAGCAAGTGCTAGTAGAGAGGGAGAATTTTGAATTCTTTGTTGCTATAGAGTATGAAAATCTCCCTGAATTTTCCTCATCATGTCAAATGATTGGACATTCAATTTCTAATTGTAGAAGGATCACTGGTGTTAATCAGAGGAAAGAGGCTACGCGGGGCAAAGATCAACTGATAGCAAAGGAAATTTGGGTGATAAAGGCAAAGTTACTCAAAGGAAAGAATCAGTGAAATATGTGCCGAAGCAGAAAGGTGTTGTTAACATAGATAATGAGGAGAAGCAAGGCACTTCGAATGAAGACAATCATGGTACTGCTAATGCAATTCTGATAGAAAATGTAGCTAAGGCAAAAGGTAAGGTTGTCGCTATTGAAGTAGTTGCTGTTGAGGATCCTTGAAGGTTCAAAGGAGTGAACAGTGTTTCATTTTCAGATGATGATTATCCCCATGGGTTTAACCCTCTGTTGGGATTTGAGAAGGAAGTGAATACAACAAATGCTGATGGTGAGCATAAGTCAACTAATAATGAGCAATCTACTCCAGTTCACCAAGCATTTGTGAAGGAAATGGCTTTAACAACTGCTGATGGTGAGCATAGTTCTACTAATTCTGAGCAATCTACACCAGTTCACCAATCATCAGTAGATGACATTATTGTACCTCAGCCAGAGGCAGCTAATGTAGTACAGGTTCTTGATAATTCTATTAGAGAAATAAATCCTGCAATGACCATATTTTCAAATGAGAAAAACATCAATCTGATGGTAATGCATGACATGGCAATTGTGGGGAGGTTGTGGAATGATCATGTAGATAGTGAAGAGGAAGATGAGGGAGAAGTTAATTCTTCTCAGCTTCAAACACAGGTGAGGGATTTCACCCCAGTTCTTTCCAACTCACAGAAGAACAAGTTAAAGCAAAAACAGAAATTGGTTAAAACCAATCAGTATAGAACCCGTTCGAGGGTTGCTTCCACCTATTCTCAATGAGAATACTATACTAGAATGCTAGAGGATTAGCAAATCCTGCTACTACATTAGTCATCAAGAGATTAGTGATTGCTAACAAACCAGATTTCTTTTTTCTTGCTGAACCGTGGATCACAATTAACCAATTTCCTAGCAGAATTTGGGCAAATCTGGGTTTTTAAATCTTTGCTATGACTGATAGGAATAATAGGATTCCAAGTTTGTGGTGTTTGTGTAAGTCTTCCATCACTCCAAATATCATTCAAGCCTCAAGTCAACATGTTTCTTTCTCTGTTGGATGGAATAATCAAATTATCTTCCTGTCTGCTATCTATGCTTCAACGGGTTATTTGACTAGAAGGTCTCTATGGCAAGAGTTGAATATGCTGCAAGCTAACAATATTGGTCCTTAGTGCTTCATAGGTGACTTCAACTCAGTTTTAGCAGCTCATGAGCAAAGAGGACATGGTACTCCTTCTCAGATTGCTTGCAGGAAATTCAATTCTTGGACAGACAGCTGCAACATTACTCATATAGAAACAAGAGGATCTTTTTACACTTGGGCTAATGGTCGCAGAGGATTAGCTTTAATTGAGAAGAGATTATATAGAGCCTGCTGCAATGATAATTGGATGGATTTCTGGTCAAGTGTCACTTGATGCACATTGACTAGAGACAATTCGGATCATTTTCCTCTTCTTTTATCACTTCAAAAAGATGATGAGTCTCACCCTTCTTCTTTCAAATTCCTTCGGATGTGGGCAGGTCATGAAGATTGTCATAGAATTGCTGCTGAAACTTGGGAGCAGGAGGTTTTAGGTTGTCCCATGTTCATACTTTCACAGAAATTGAAGTTGCTGAAAGCTAAATTGAAGATTTGGAATAAAAATCAGTTTGGAAATGCTCAGTCAGTGGACATAATTTAGAAGCAAATCAATGATTTTGGCTACAATGTTGATCTCCTAGCGCAAGAGAAACAAGCTCAATTTAACTTGAATCAGGCTTTGCTTTTCCAAGAAGAGTTTTGGAAAGAAAAATCCAGAATTGATTGGCATACATCAGGGGACTGAAACACAGCTTTTTTCACAGGGTAACTAAAATTAGGAATACCATGAATTATCTTCACATGTTAAGGAAGGAGAATGGTTCTGTTATTAGCAATTCGGCTGATATAGAATCCCATGTTTTGGATTTCTATTCTTCTTTATTTGCTTCAAAAAATACTTGCTCAGATAATGATTTAATTGACATAGTCATCAATGCTTCTGTTAGTAGAGAAGATAATTTAATGCTCACTAATCTTCCTTCGTTGGAGGAAATCAAGAATGCAGTTTTTTCCATGAATGCTAATGGTGCTTCGGGACCAGATGGTTTTGGGGGATTCTTTTTTTACAAATATTGGGATATCGTCAGTAGAGATGTGTCTAATGCAGTGCTTCAATTTTTCAAGTAAGGTTGGTTGTTTCCTAATTTGAACTCTAATTTGGTGGTGCTGGTTCTAAAGTTTCCTGGAGCCGATTCTATAGGTCATTTCAGGCCTATTGCTCTTGCTAATTATAAGTTTAAGATTATTTCAAAAGTTCTCGCAGACAGATTGGCTTTAATTGCTCCAAAAATAATCTCTCACCAGCATTAGTGATTGCATTGGTGTGGCTTCTGAAGCTATAAACCTCTTAGATAAAAGGTCTTTTGGAGGGAACATTGCTCTTAAGATTGATATTAAGAAGGCCTTTGATACCATGGATTGGAAATTTTTGCTCAAAGTTCTTTCCAAGTTTGGTTTTTATCCTACCTTTTGTAATTGGGTCAAGGTCATCCTGGAATCTGCCAGACTTTCAATCTCTGTTAATGGCAAGGCTTGTGGTTACTTTGCTTGTCAAAGGGGAGTGAGACAAGGTGACACCTTATCACCCCTCCTATTTTGTTTGGCTGAAGATGTGTTAAGTAGGGGCATATCTCAACTTGTTTCTCAAAATAAGCTTCTTCCTATGTCCAGCCCTCGTGGTTATGCTGTGCCTAGCCATGTTCTTTATGCAGATGACATTCTTATCTTTTGTAGAGGTACTAAAAAGAACTTGGATAAGTTAAAGGATCTTTTTCAGAAGTGTAGCACTGCTTTAATTTAGGACAGATTGTCAGCTGCGAGAAATCAAAGTACTATGTTAGAGCAATTCCTTTAAATAGGCTATCCAGTATCACCAATAATTTGGGCTTTCGTGCTGGTCGGCTTCCTTTCGTTTATCTGGGGGTTCCTCTTTTTAAAGGAAAGCCTAAAAAATGTCATCTCCTTCCTATTGCGCACAGAATCAAAGCCAAGCTCGCAGCTTGGAAAGGTAGCTTATTATCCATTATGGGGAGAGTTCAACTTGTCAAATCTGTCATCTATGGTATGCTCATATACTCTTTCCACATTTATGCTTGGCCTATCTCTTTACCGAATCTCATTGACACTTGGGTGAGGAATTTTATTTGGTCTGGCGACACTGAGGCTAGGAAAATTGTTAATTGCGGATCATCATTAGGCAGTTAGTTGGTTATGCTTGTTATAAGATGAGTGATAGCTTACTGTTTTATTCCCTTGTATTCAGTTAGTTGTGTTAGTTGGTAATTGGTTGTAACTAACATAACAGAATCAGGTTTAGGGAATGAGAGTGGCTATATAAGTCTTTGCTTGTTGGAGAAGTAATCTCCATGTAATTCGATACAATTGGTGAGGTGTTGAGATCTCTGTGAGGGAGTGAGTGAAATACTTTGTAATCCTTCTGTGAAGATCAATAATACCAGAAACGTGCCTTGAAGAGTGGATGTAGGAGTGATACCCTGTCACTACCGAACTACTATAATCTCTTGAGTGTTCTTTCTTTCTTCTGCTTCTTAATTCTATTTTCTAATTTTCTGTGTGATTCTTTTCTGCTTGCTGCTCACTGGTGTGTGTTTATCACCATCATTGATTAGCAATTTCATAACAACTGGTATCTAGAGATGTGGTTTCGGGAAAGGGACCAAGAAAAGGATCAAGAAAGGTGTATTTGCTCTAATTGTTAACCATGGGAGGAGCAAAGTTCGACATTGAGAAGTTTACTAGGGATAATGACTTCGGGCTGTGGAGGATCAAGATGAGGGCTTTACTGGTTCATCAAGGGTTGGAGGAGGCTTTGGCTGGTGGAGGATGCCAGCAACTCTAACTATAAAGATAAGAAAGACAAGATCAGCAAAGCTCACAACACTATTATTCTTTCTCTTGGTGATGAGGTCTTGAGGGAGGTCGCGGGAATTGACAATGTTGCAGAACTTTGGTTAAAGCTGGAAAGTCTTTAGTGCCAACATAGTTGGGATCTCCTGCAACATAGTGATGCTTCTGCACACCATTTGTATAAAATAAAAAAAAACTAATTCTTTAAGAGTCATTTTTATATGGATCCTATGAAAAGGGCTCCAAAGATGAACCCTATGTCTACAACCAGATATGACAAGTTTGCCATTATTTTTTATTTTTATTTTCAGCATTCTCCCACGTAGCAGTCCTGTTTTTCTATTCAATCCATCGTGAGATTAACCTCCCTCATGTGCTTCTCTCCCCCAGCCTTCCCCCATAACCATAGCATAGAGAACCTCCTGATCCCTCGCCATCTAGTGTCGTTGTTCCGTCATCGGCAATTGACTGAAGCGATTCGCCGCCACTTACGGGTCGAGTTGATCATGATTCAGCTCAAGCTGATATTCTCCTCGAGGTGCTTAAGCCACCCCCGACGTTGTCGTTTTGTACGAACTTCACAATAGTGTGGACCAACTCGTTGGGGTCGAGAAAGTCCTCACAAATTCTGTTGACATCTCCAAAAATAAAGAACTACAAACAAACTCAAGATTGATCTTTTAATATTGCAAATAACCTTAAACATAAAACTTATAATCATTGACCATTGTCTGGTTTCAATGGTTTCGCTTCGTCTCCACAAAGTAATCAGTTTTATTTTTTAAAAAGGAAAAAAAAATTAACTCAACCGGTGATAACGTAAATTACACGAAGGCAAATAATGAAAACTTGATTTTTTTTGTGCCCACTGCCATAATGTGATGGCAAAGCAAAATTGTTCAAGTCCTTTAGCTTTCAACTAATTTGAGAAAGCAAAACATAAGAACTTTCTTTCATGATATGATTCTTGATGGATGCATATAGTTTTTAAGGAACATCTTTGAGTTAATTTCTTGTTGTTAATGAATTAAATAAGACAAAGGAATGAACTTTAAGCAATATTTCTTTAATCCTTGTAGTTGGCACACATTTTATTGAATTTGAATGAGCATAGGTGCAAGCTTTAAGCTTAAATGAGCACAAGTAAGGAACACTACAACATTTTGTACATAAGGCAACATCTTTGTTTTTACCAGCATAAAAACCGTTGTAGTAGAGTGCAATAGGCTACATATATGTATTGTGTTGGCTTAACGATAGATATTTCATGTACTTTATACACAACACTTCAAAAATGTTCCGAGAAATGAATAGAGAACGTTTTTTATTCACTATTTTTTTTTTATTGTTCAAGCAACAATGTCGAAACCCAAATATATAAGCTTCAGGGGTAAGCGCATAAATTAACAAGACATGAAAAAGATAAAGAACAAAATAAAAATATGGATAAGAAAAGAAATGGAACGAAGACACCACACTCTTAGAGATTGATATATAAGTCTAACGAAGATTTGCCATATAAGTAAGGATACATTTGATAAGAACCCAAAGATGGTTCAGCCAAAAACCTCAAGAGAACTAAACTCTCAAAAACTCAAAGAGTATTTCTATTCCTCAAATCGAAAGTGTCAAATGTAGGAGAACACAAGTCAATTTATAGGCATTAATTAGGAGCATAACTCTCCATCTTTTTCATAATAAGAGCACACAATTATGACTAGGTTATGACTAGTTTATGAAGTAAATCAAGCAAAACACAAGAAGGGGTTGAATTATGTTTTAGAAAATTTTTTCGAAAACAAAGAAATTTCAGTTTCAAAACAGGTTTCAAACACACGTTTGCTGTATAAAATCAGACAGGTGATTAGAAAGCAAACGGGTAAAGAGCAGAGATAAAGAAAACTATTTATCCTGGTTCACTATCAACCAGATAGCTACGTCCAGTCCCTTCGTTACTGAAAAATTTTCCATTATAATCAAACAGATTACAAAAGCACGTGAGAGTATAACACTGCCAAACCATGGCTATACTCACAACTTCTCAAAACAACTCAATACGTTCGAGCCTTTGAGAAACAAACCTTCTCCTGGATTTTACAAACTTTGATGAAGAAGTTTTGAAATCAAGGATAACTCTCACGCAAAAGAGGATTTACAAATAAGCACAAAGAATAACTTTCAAACAGAAATAATTTTACAATAGTAGATCGCTTAGAATTTCAGAAGACAGAGCTTTGACACTTGATTGAACGGGTCTCTATCTTTTGTCTTCAGGTCTTGGGGTATTTATAGCTTTCACTGAGATAAGATTGTTGAGACTCAGCTATAATACCGTTATGTGATACAAGCTTGAAAAATTTGAATTTGTCTGTTGCCTTTGTCTTCTTCTGAGTAATGGTGACAATTTTTGTACGTAGATCCTACCTTTTAGAAAAAGTAGTTATCCTTTTTGTACGATTTACTTTTATGTCTCCAACGGTTTTCCATTTGATGCCAACTGGCTAAATTTGAATTAAATACTGTTTGACCTCCCCTTGTATATTCTCTTCAGACTTCGAGGTTGATTGTATAAAAAAATATTCCTCGTACTGAGTAAGACAGAGTAAATGCAGTGCTTGTCTTACTTGGAATCAGCCACTATGATTTAAACGAAGCAAACACCTACTCAAAAGATTCCTTGTGCAGATTCTCTTGAAAGCGGACATGTAATGATCTTCACAAAACATGTAGCGAGACATATAGTTTCACTTAACGTGTCTAATTTTAGTTGATCACAACTTGAGAGGTTCTCTTTAATTTCCAACTTCAGACATGTGTAGTGTGGCATCTTTGCATTGATTGTCTACTAATTTAAAGAATACTGAGATTCTTTTTAGACCATTAGACAATGTATCAATACAGTGTTAATACATTCTGCACACTTCAAAACACATATTAGATACCTTAAGATAAATTGTTCACTCAGACAGTATTTGTTATAATCAAAACTATTGAGGGTCAAGACTTATCACTCGTCTTGGTCCCAACATTTTAACACGTCCAAAATCTAGTTTTTGTACACGTTCGGAAACTAGATTCTAGATAGCCTGTAAGCGCAGAAAAATGGGGTTTTCGTGTGTTCGCTAGAAAGGTTAGGGGTGGGAGAGAAGGTCGCGACTCAAATGAAACTTGGTTGGGGTGGGGTTGGGGGGGCACCTGAGGTGGGGGCGGGGAATGGTGGGGAGGGATGGGGGTGGTCGGGTGGGGGTGGGGAATAGTGGACGTGGTGGTGGAGAGGGAAGGGAGATAGTTTGGGTTATTTGTAGGCGTAGGGGTATTTTAGGCATTTTAGGTAGGGAAGGGGAGATGAGAAAATTAAATGGGAAGGTGGGAGAATTTGTAGGGGTAGGGGTGTTTTTTGTTGTTGATGGATATGTGTCCATTAACTTAGCACTTGACATATATTATTTCGGGCTCTTATGTCAACTAAATCATCATTTTGTGCTAATATCAATAAGGATAGGGACGGGCCTAGAGGAGGGCAACCGTGGGCTATAGCCCCACCTTCTCTTTCATTATTGGGGTGGAAGGGGTTTGCTAAGGGCACCCAGCAATTTGTTGGGGCCACCCTACATTTAGGAGTTTTGACTAAAATACCCCCAGGTAAAAATATCAAAATAATTTTTTTTTCATTCGTCTCACTCACAAATATGCTATTTTCGAGTGTACAATTTCTTTGTACACTCAAAAATAGCATATTTGCGAGTATTTTTTTTGCTCGCAAATATGCTATTTGCGAGTGTGCAATTTTTTAAAAATTGCACACTCGTAAAGAAATTGTACACTCGGAAATAGCATATTTGCAAGTGGTCATTAGACACGCAAATAAGCTATTTGCGCGTGTACTTTTTTCCTTTATGTTAAAAAATATCAACGGGCTAGATGCGACGAACACACTTTTAACGGTTCAGATTGTATCAAGCGTTTTATAAATAGAACCGTTTTCACACGCCCAATTTCACATAAACCCCAAATCAATTTCATCATCCCTTAGCCCGCTCGGGAGCCATGTCACTCACTCAGTCAACCCAGTTCTCGATGGATTCGAGCTTGACCGTTGTCTATCACGGTTTCAGAATCACAACAAGTGTTGATGGCGTGGTTTTTGATTGCGATGTTCCAAAAATATTTAGGATTAAGACATCCATCACCATTGAAAAACTGAAGCAAAAGATACGGCGAAAGCTCGGAGCTGGATCACGAATAGTGTCAGAGATCTACTATCGATGCCCTGTTTTGGTAGGTAGTGGGCGTGGTCAGTGTATGAATATGACACTTCTAAACAACGATGACATAAAAAGTATGTGGGAAGCATTCGGTGATCATTCTAGCCATGACCCAATAGAGTCGTATGTTGTGCTTCGAAGATCGATTGACGAGATCATTGCAGCATGCCGTGCACCAAGAATAGTTGACGAGATCCTTGCAGCATGTCGTCAACCATAGCCAAGGATAAGCACCGGTGACTAGGTCATGTAATGTTTGTGTTGTGTTGTTGTTGAACGAGTAGTTGCATTTAATAGATCGTTGGGTTTGGTTTTTTTAATGTTGTAGGTCGGTGTTGTAGTTGCATTCGGTGATCATGTAATGTTGTTTTGTTGTTGTTGAATGAGTAGTTGCGTTTAATAAATAGTCACGTTTAAGTTTATTTTTATTATTTTGTAATTCTAAACTCACTAATAATAATAATAATAATAATAATAATAATAATAATAATAATAATAATAATAATAATAATAATAATATTTACATAAAAAAACAAGTGTTCGCTTAAAAAAAACATAAAAACACAACTATTCAGCGACCCTTCGCTATCCGAAGCACATCCCGAAGGTAGTCACACATCTCATCTCCCTCCTGTACATAATCAACGACCTGATGCAGCATGGAGGCAACTCTATCCAACCTACATATCGCATTAACATAATTCGCCTACAAATGACATAAATACATTATAACAAAAAATTAGATAATATTACGAATAGACATAATATATACAGTGCAAGAACTTATTATTCCTTACTCGAGGGACAACATCATCATGTGGATCATGTGCATTATGTAGATCATGTGGAGCCCGTGGAGGTGGAGCTTGTGGAGGTATCAGCAGTGGATGCGAGACTCTGTAGTACCAATCCATGTATCACTCGACGCACTCAGCTGGATGAGCGGCCTGCTTCAACTGAAACCTATATCTAATAGAGTACAGGTGAGATGACATCCAGTTAAGACTAATATCCTCAGTCGAGGGACGTCATTGTGTCTCTTGAGGAATCTCCTACCTGTACCCAAACTGTCACAGTACCCTCTCCGGCAGGTACGACACTATGGTGTTCCCACACCGAAGGTACCCCGAAAAGAATGTCACGTCAGCGAGTGGGCAATGCTGCCTATGGGTGGCCCACGGTGTCCAACAGATGACATCAGTGCATCCAGTGCTTACCTATATGGAAGCACCCTCCCATGACCCTTCTTAGGTCTCCAGCAGTTAGCGCGTACACGCTCACTGTCATAACCCTCAACAAGCCTCCAATCTACTATAGAAGTAGGAAAATACTCGTAGATCCATGCTTGTCACAAATAACGAATTAGTTACTAAATCTTGTCAGAGTTAAAACAATTGTAAATTTAATTTTCTTATTTAATAACACAGTGGTACTTGAAAAAAGTGTCATGTAGCCCGCTAACCCACGACACTCGAACCTGCTGGCGTCGCTAAGATAACCGTACAACTGGCATACGACTAAAGCTCCCCATGACCACTGTCCAACCTGACCCAAGTGATGCAGCAACTCGATATATCTACAGTCAATATGGGTGCTAGTCTTGCCTATCAGAATAGTCATCCTGAGTAGCACCAGTATGAACGCCCTCATTGCCTTGTCCATCTGACCCTCATCCCTCTGTCTATCATAAAGGTCATGTAGCCAAGATAAACTGACAACAGCCCACCCATGGCCCGTAACCTCCGCCTGGGCCTCCGCATAAGCTACCCCCAACAATGACTGTAGAACAGATATAGCAATATCAGTGTCCATCTCAGGGGGTATGAACAAGGCATCTCTGACCGGTATGCCCAAAATGCATGACACATCATCCAGCGTGATGGTCATCTCTCCGACTAGAAGTGGAATGAGCTAGTCTCTCGGTGCCACTCTCAAAAAACGCAGTCAGCAACGAGTTGTAAATCATCTTGTAGTTGCAATACATCAGAGTCGAGAGACCAGCTCGATCAACATGCTCCTGTACTGAATGTGGTAGTGGCTGACGTTCGCCAAACCACTTTTGCCATTTTTTGCCGTGAGCAAAAACCCTAAGAGGTTCCTTCCGGTCCTACACACATAAAAATAAAAGCCTTGTCATGAATTACACAATAAAAAAGAAAACCCTTAAATGTTTTAAAACATTAAACAATAATTACCTCTCCGCTCCACAAGTGGTAAGCGATGCGGTCCCTGAATGAAGTCAGCAGTGATGTATCGGAAGGTCCTCAAGAAAATGGTCCTTCCTCTGCCTGTGCATCTATATGCATCTCAACTGGTTCCTCGTGAGGAACCTCATGCTGATATCCATCGTGCTGATATCCCTCGTCCTGATGTCCCTCGTCCTGATGTACCTCGTACTGAGGTTGCTGTCTACGTCGTCCCTGTCTGCCAAGTCTCCGACAGTGTGATGCAGTCATGGCCTCCCGATGCTCTCGACGCTGTCGCTGAACCTCTCTCACACGCTCAACCGCCTGAGCATTAGCCTCCATCTCAGCCTCCCTACCAGCCGTCCAGCCTGCTCCCCTCATGCGTGGCATAACTGAAAACAAAAAAAATAAAATTAAAATCACAAATTTAAAAAAAAAACCCCTCGCAAATATGGTATTTGCGAGTGGCAGTGGGACTCGCAAATACCTAAATTGCGAGTGTGACTGATATTTGCGAAATTCTCCTTCAAATTTGCGAGTGGGCAGAGAAAAAAATCAAGCCTCTGAAATTAGAAAATTGCGAGGAAAAGAATGAAGGGAAATTTTTTTCACTTTTGATATTTTTAATAGGGATATTTTAGTCAAAACCTAAATGATTTGCTGGGGCCCTTAGCAAACCCCTCATTATTTCTAAATTTCTAAATACATGCCAAGCCCATATGACTATTGCAATCTACATCTTCATCCGAATGTGTCTTTGAACAATTGGTTTTGTGATCCACTTTATGAGAACCACCCCTCTCTTTCGTTTGTTTATTATTATTATTATTATTATTATTTGTATTCTTTTCTTCTTTATACTAGTATTCTGCCTTTCAAATTTGACGGGTTCATGCCATGTGTATTTGTTCTAGCTGTAATGTTAGCAGGATGGATAAAATAACATTCAAGAAAAAATAAAAGGCTTTTAGAGTGTCTATCTCTAACTTTTAAAAAGTATTTTTTTAAAAATAAATAGAAATTGTTTGAGTAAAATTTCTATGTTTGTTTATTCTTTAAAGTGTTATTGTTTTACATATTACAAAGAAATAGTCTAACCTTATATTTATTCTAATTTTTTATTTTCTTATATTTTTATATGTTATCACACACTTGTATTTTCTTATTATTTTCTATCATTGCTTATCATATTTAATATTAAAAAAATTTAGCCCCCGTTTACTATTTTTCTGGATGCATCTCTCAATCGGGATTTTCATTTTGATTATTTGGGGATATAATCTCATAAATTAATGGAGGTAATGGATGACAGAAAGCATCTACAAATCTGTGAATAGGCACCACGGGCTATATGATTTTTTGCTTAAAGATAATCTTTTTTTAATAAAAAATGACGTTTTGTTTTTATTGCAAAAAGTTTAGATTGGGGGACTCACCCCGTGCAGGGCCACGGAGAACCACCAATCTGAGCCAGGATTTACGGTGAAATTTATGTATCACCCACCAATGCAATCACCTGAAATCGAACCCAAGTCGCAACGTGTACAAACGGAAAGCCGAACCAGTTGAGCCAAGCTACGTTGGCGACATTGTTTCTTTTGTAAGTACATAGATTTTCACAAATAATAGTTCGACTTGTTCTAATGACCACTCAAGCTGAATTATTGAATTTTTTTTTCTTATGATGAAGAGGCAGTTGAAGCTATTGAAAAAAGGAAAGCAAACTGAAAATGACTACCTAGGCAATAGCAATGAAGTTCAAGTCCACATCAAAAGGTTTATAGGGAATGTGCCTACTCCCACAATGCTTGGAAAGGATGAATTCGATCTGTTTGTTTTAGATTGTAATAAAATTGATTTCATAAGAATTGATTTAAAAAATTTAGTATAAAAAAATTGATTTGTGTTTGATAATAATATTTTAAAAGTAGATCCAGAACAATTGATTTCGTTTAGATGATAAAAGTAACGATTTTTCTAACGCGTACAACCTTGCATGCGTTAAGATGCATTAAATATCTAAATTTGCAATTAATGTAGTATAATTAATTAATTGTGATTCCTTAAAAAATATGATTATATCTCTCATATTAATTATGTGGATTTTTCTCCCTATAATATCTCTTTTTCTACCAAAAAATAACTATTTGATTTTTGTTTTTTAATATTTGTACCCTCTCTCTTTCAAGACCCCTATTTCTTTTCTATGGTTTTTTTTTTTACTTCTTATATGGAAGTCTTTACTTGAACATGTTTGTGCAACTTTCACACCGTCATTGAAAACACATAGTTTTTTTTTGTTGGTGAAGTACACAAAGAAAAGAAGAAAATCCTAGGGCCTAACCCTAGGACATCTTGTAATAACAAGGAGCCCAATCCACTAGAAGGAGTGGCCCAAACGGAGTAGGGAACTCCAGCCTGCACCCCTTCTCGAGCCAAATGATCAGCACAAATGTTCGCCTCTCTAAAAACATGGCTAAGCATAGAACCACTTTCCGCATCCAACAAGCCCCTGATCTGAGCAAGAATGTTGGCATGGGGTTGGAACTCAAAACACGTAGGTAATTGATCTTATTTTTTTTTTACTTGATATTAGTCTTTTTTTTTGTACAAATAATATAGTATTTCTTAAAGTAATAAACTAGTATTTCTGTATTTCTAACGTGATCCATAAAACAAGTTAGTATTATTTGCATAAAAAAAAATATAGGAGAAGGAGAAAAAATATAGAAAAAGCCATAGAAAATAAAGAGGGGTCTTGAATGAGAGATGTTGCAGACAATAAAAAATAAAATCAAATAGTTATTATTTTTTGGTAGAAAGAGAGATATTATAGGGGAGAAAAATCCACAAATTTAATATGAGAGATATAATCATATTTTTGAAGGGATCACAAGTAATTAACTATACTACATTAATTGAAAATTTAATATAGTATAGTCCATCTCTTTTTACTTGATATTAGTCTTTTTTTTGTACAAATAATATAGTATTTCTTAAAGTAGTAAACTAGTATTTCTGTATTTCTAACGTGATCCATAAATCAAGTTAGTATTATTTTCATAAAAATAAAAAAAAATATAAGAGAAGGAGAAAAAATATAGAAAAAGCCATAGAAAAGAAATAGGGGTCTTGAAAGAGAGAGGATGCAAATAATAAAAAAGAAGAATCAAATAGTTACTTTTTGGTAGAAAGAGAGATATTATAGGGAGAAAAATCCACATAATTAATATGAGAGATATAATCATATTTTTGAAGGAATCACAATTAATTAACTATACTACATTAATTAAAAATTTAGATATTTAATGCACCTTAACGTGTGCAAGGTTGCACACGTTAGAAAAATCGTTATGAAAATAATACTAACTTGTTTTATGGATCACGTTAGAAATAAAGAAATACCAGTTTACTACTTTAAAAAATACTATATTATTTGTCTAAAAAAAGACTAATATCAAGTAAAAAAATAATATCAATTACCTACGTGTTTTGAGTTCCAACCCCATGCTGCCATTCTTGCTCAGATCAGGGGCTTGTTGGATGCGGAAAGTGGTTCCATGCTTAGCCATGTTTTTAGAGAGGCGAACATTTGTGCTGATCATTTGGCTTGAGAACGGGTGCAGGTTGGAGTTCCCTACTCCGTTTGGGCCACTCCTCCTAGTGGATTGGGCTCCTTGTTATTACAAGATGTCCTAGGTGTTAGGCCCTAGGATTTTCTTCTTTTCTTTAAGTACTTCACAAAAAAAAAAAACTACGTGTTTTCAATGACGGTGTGAAAGTTGCACAAACATGATCAAGTAGAGACTTCCATGTAAGAAATAGAAAAAAAACCATAGAAAAGAAATATGGGTCTTGAAAGAGAGAGGATGCAAATAATAAAAAACAAGAATCAAATAATTATTTTTTGGTAGAAAGAGAGATATTATAGGGAGAAAAATCCACATAATTAATATGAGAGATATAATCATATTTTTTAAGGAGTCACAATTAAGGAGTCACAATTAATTAACTACACCACATTAATTGAAAATTTAGATATTTAATTTGCACGCGTTAAAAAATTCGTAAAAGTAAAACCACTTTTGATGTGTAAATATAAAGAATTTTGTGGGTCTCACACTTAGAATTGATTTTATTCAACGCAAAAGCTAGATCATGTGTTTGATTCTGCGGTGATGAAAATTGATTTTGATACAATTGATTTTGTAGAACTGATTTTGATTAAAAATGAGTTGAACGTAACGTGATTTCTGTTTGGATACATTTACAGAAAAAGTGATTTTTATCAATTCTTGTTGTTTGGATAGGTTGAATCAAAATTGTTTTTTGGTGTGCAATTACCAAAATAGGTCCTACCTTAAAATTATATTAGAAACTTCAAATAGACAACATAAATACTAAATTAGCATAATATTATGTTAGTATAATTTATTTAAAGAGACTCTTTAATTTTTTAAAAATAACGATTTTTTAATTTGTTTTGAAAATGTTATGTTATAATAGTTTTTAAATAATAAATACCGACATTAATAAAGACGTAACTTAAATTTAGAAAAAAATTGACATATTGCTGCACTGATCAGCTAAGCACCGCCATATTGTTATCAAATAGAAAAGCACACCACGTTTAAAAAAAAATATTCAATCAAGTGAAAAAAAAATTCAAAAAAAAATAACAAGGGCAATTGTGGAATAGCCTACATGCAATAGGCAGAATCAATTTACAGTGACCGTGAAAGCTACTATTTGTTGCTTCAAGTAGAATCAATTTTGAACACCAAAATTGATTTCTCTATAAAAGACCTAAACACATTTTTATCATACCTAAATGGCTTTTTGCCCTGGCACCGTGCGTTTAAGATATGTCAACGTGAAACCAAACAGAGGCGAGCTAAAAACTTCTTGTTTCTATTAAAATCAATTTTATCAATCCTAGAATCAATTTTATCCACCGAGATTTTATCACTGAAACACAAGAATGTGATTTTCAATTATATTGAACTTGTTTTTCTCCAAGAGTTGATTATGGGCTGCTGAAAATCTAAAACAAACAATCACGAAATAGGTGAGGAAAAAATCATTTTTCCAAGTGAAATACCTTGTTGCTGCAAACTCATTAAACTTGTTGATCCTCTGGATGTAGTAAATAACAGAATCCGCTTTGATTGCAATCTTGTTAATTTTACTAGTTTAGTGAGAGTGTAGTATGGTCCAAATGAATTTCAGTTCACGATGAACCAATTTGTAATAATCACTTACATATTATATAATAACTAATTAATGATTATGATTTTATAATACTTTAATGATTATTAGATATTGGTCCATCCTAGACCAAAACTCATTTAGACCATTCTATACACATCCGTAATTTCAAGTATAACTCTTCTTGGTTTCACTATACAATATAACTCCAATGACAGTGAGTGCATAGCCAAGCATTCCTATCATTGAAATAGGATTTTTAAATACCAAAATTGAAACCACCACAGCAACTGCCCCCTTTGCATTTCCTAACACCTGGAAAGATTTGACAAATTTCATTCAGATTCAATTTAGAGCACACATATCAAGTTGTTCATCCAAACACCAAGAAATCATCTATTCTCTGGATGGTGTCCCAGGTAGGTGGCTCAGTGGTTGAGCCAAGGGACATAAAGGAGTTGCAAGTAGGAGCTGTAGGGCTCAGATCATTGTCAATAACAAAATCCCCTTTCCCTCTAACCAAAACTAACCACTAATATTTGCTTATAAAAAAAAATCTATTCTCTGGATGGTAAAAACATACATCCATCATTAAAACATCTTCATAAGAATGCACACAAGGGTTTACATGATTTAGTTTTGCCTCCCTTAGAATTGAGTATATGCGTTATGCTATGCATGAAATACATTAAAATAAATGGTTATAATTAGTCAAATTATTCTAACCAAGATTTTAAATAAGGTCCGCGACTGCGATCTGGCCTGCGACAATAAGGTTTTTGGTGTCTCCGAAACCGCAACGCAACTGTGAATCAGGCCACATTTGACCACAATTGTTTGCAATATCAAGGATCGCGACACAACTGCAACCGTACCGCGACCACCATTTAAAATCTTGATTTTCATATACAATGTATACGTGATAAAAAATGGCTAATGGATATTAGTTTGCATTGAACATGAATTTGGACCTATGAAATTACACCCTCTGTCTCATTTTAGTAGTCTCTTTTGCTTTTTCACGATTCTTAAGAAAATGATTATATTTACCGATTTTTATAATAAAATGACACAATTGGACTAAAATACCCCTATTTAAATTGGACAGCTGCAATTACTCACCAACAACTCATTACTAGAGGTTGGTTGAGATAAAGTGTATATTTGGGAAAAAAAGGCTAAATAGCACTTTTGGTCTCTTAACTTTATTTTAGTTTTCGTTTTGGTCCCTTAGCTATTATATTTTTCATTTTGGTCCCTTAAGTTACAAAAATATGCCGCTTTCGTCCTTTCTGTCTGTAATCCCTTTATTTTGTGTGTATAGGTCATTGAAACTCTTTTTTTTGCTCCATTATCTTTTATCATGTTACTTCATTAACAAGAATTCTGATAGGAGCATGATTTTGACTTTATTGTTTAAAAAGATTACAGATGGAAGGGACGAATTTGACGTAACTTTCGTAACTGAAGGGACGAATGTGACGTATTTTCGTAACTTAAGGGACGTAAATGAAAAATATAATAGTTAAGGGATCAAAATGAAAACTAAAATAAAGTTAAGGAACCAAAAGTGCTATTTAGCCCAAAAAAAAAGTAATTAATACTCAATGATTTTCTAAAGAGACAAGTAATTTGAGACCATGAAATATTTTAAACAGGGTAAGTAAAATGAGACGGAGGGAGTAAGACATACCTGGAGGGTAAGTGCGCTTGTATATTTGGTCACCAAAAAATTAGTCAGGTTCACAAAATATGCAAGAGATGAACTGAAAAGCAGATACCACATAATTCTGATATCTTCTCTAGCAAGATCTATTGTGATCTGAATCACGTTTCCCTCCATCAACAATGTTGCGGGGAGTAGGACCAACATTGCTATAGGTGCCATATAAAGCAGCAAGTTCATAGAATTCAACTTTTCTCTGAAAGTCATCAAAATTACTTTAAGTTGGTTAACAAAGGAAGTAGATGACAGTAGCATTTATAGACAACAAAGTCGTTTATTTCAAATATCTTGCTATAATAATTAATAAGGACAAAAAAATAGAATCCTTACCCCTCTGAGGACAACAAAATAGCTTGAAGCACTGATTTAAATGCTCTGGCAGCCGTGGATGAAACACAGATTACAAATCCAAACAAATGAAAACTTGGTTCACCCTACAACAAAAATGTTGCATGCATGTGAGATTGAGGAAATACAATATGATTCTTGAAGAGATTAGAAAATAAGTAATGCTAGCAATTTTTTTTATAGGATGGTTTTAAAGAACATTAGAATATTGGAGATTAAGAAATCATAAGAAACAGTTGGACCTGTGATGAAGTAAGAAAGAAAGTGAAAATGTTTGTGGGTTGTCACATATAGCATAAGTTGTATTGTTCTTATCCTAAAATGAGCACGAGATGTATTGTTCTTATTTTGATCACTCTGGTCATGCATATGAATAAACCATGTAGTGAAATAACTATGAATATCTTGACTTATCAAAACAAAACAAAGTCAAGAATTAATATCACATTGTAGCATGTATTGATGATGCAAAATGATACTGGCAAATGTAATAAAACCTTTTGGGAGTCCCGAGACAAATTGAAAGGAAATGGTATAAAAAAACATAGATAAACCCAAAAGCATAGAAAACTTCATTTCTTTTGGTTCCAATCTAAGTGCTTGTTTGGATGAGATTGATCTCACCGTAGAATTGGAAATTTAGCATCCCAAGACATAATTTTGGATTCTTTTTGAAGCTGGGCACCATTAGATTCAATCTAACACCATTTTTCAACGGGATTTTAGGAGTGACAATCTTAAACAAACAGAGCTCTAGGGTGTGTTTGATTCCATGACAGAAACTATGAGAATTGATTTTGTTTCTATCAAATGTAATTTTGATAAAAATAGACATATTTAATTACTATAAGCTAAAATCGATTTTACTTTCAAACTTTAGTTTGACTAGGAATGATAAAAAGTTTGACCGGAAGTGATAAAATGTAACTTCTGTGTTAGGTTGAAAAAGTTATACCAATTTTTATATTAAACTTGCTTTTAGAGTATAAATCATTCAAATATAAAAAATTTCACTTCAATCTTAATTTTATACGAATCAATTTTACAAAATCAAGTTGAAAAGGCTCACCCAAACAAGTTCAAGCTATAGCATGGACAAAAATAGAGCCTTTTTCTCGGATCACGTTTCCCTGCAGATACCCTCAACTGCAGGGTCCTAAATTTAGGCAAATTTAGGATTTTTGGGAAAAAAATTAGAAACCAATAATAATAAAAAAATGTACGGTTGCTCAATTATCACTAACTGCTGGATTCAGCTCCAGTGAATCCTGTTCCCTTTTTCTCCCCTACTGGAATTGAAGTTTTCATCATCCAGAGCAATTCAAAATCCAAAAAGAAAAAAGAAAAAGAAAAATCTTGAATGTTATAGATTGAAGATTGAAGTTGGAAATTACTTACCCCACCAGCTACGATGACACCTGCAACAACAGGCAAAAGGGTAGCGTAGGTAATCCAAGCCTCTCTTTTTCTGCACACAGCATAAGCAAAAACGGCAGTGAAAAAAGGAGTAGTGGCTCCAATAGCCTGATTAAACGACACCGGAATGTAGTTGAGCGACATGTTTCCGCAAACGACAGAGAAACAAAAAACGACGCTGAGAGCACAGATTTTGCATAACTGATTCTTGGACTGCACACTCTGCAAAGGGACAATTTCCATAACCGAAATACCAACGTAGCTGAAAACAGAACACAACATCATGTGACACGTGGTGAGGAAAACAGGGTACTTGAACCCATAGTTGCTTAGCAAGTACTTGTTCATAAGAAGAACCCCAATGTTGGAACTGTACCAAGCAATCACAACAATAATTGTTGGCCATGGAATTGGGTTCATCACCATCAGGGTCTCAATGGGTTTACACAAAGTTCTTTTTTTAAATTTTTTTTCTTTCTTTCTTTTGGGTCTCAATAGAAGCTTTGCAAAAGGTATTGGTTAGGAGAAAGATCATTAAAGTGATTGTAGGAGGAAGATAGATACAATAAACCCTTCATCCCAAATGCATGCAGAGAAGGGAATCAATCCAATTCAATGGTGATTTGTGGGTCCAAAGTCATTTTCAGAGCTCGGAAACTGAAAACTGAACTCAACATTTTGGTGCGGGTGCAAGTTTGTGTAAGAAGCTTCCAAAAGTTTGACACTTCTAAAAATGATTGAGTTAATCCTCAAAATATCCAAGTAACCATAATTTATTTCAAAAACCCCGTCCCTGTTATAAATAAAGAAACTCATTTCAAAATATATTAATTGCTAAATTTTTTTTATACCCCTATTTAATATGAGATATATATTTATTAGAAACTTTCATGGTAAGTATAACACATTTAATGCAACAGGTATATTTGGAATACGATTTTAATTTTATAGTATTAAATAGTCTTCATTGGTCTTAGTGATTTTTGTTTTTTCTTCTTATATTCGGAATAAAAAATAGTACATTATAGTGTAATTTTAAAATTACACTCTTTTTATGATATATAAACATGTATTATCCACAAATAAACATGTATAAGACTTTATTTTATTTTAAAATAAAAAAAATTATTGATATTTTTTCATTACTTGTGATTTTTTAAGTTAAAACTACTTATAAAACAGAAAAGATATTCCGATAACATTTTGTTGTCGGACACCATATATTGATACGGTTTTTTGCTTTTTTAATATTTTTTTCTCACGAAAACTGACCTATCTCTCGTGGGATACATTGTTGGGGTACGATGTCTGAAAATTTAGTGTCGACCTATCATTGCTCCTTATAAAATAACCTAAATTTATATAAGTAATTTATGTTACCAGCCCCGAGCAAATTAATTTTTTTTATATAAAATGGACTCAATAGGAAAAAAAAAATTAATTTTGAAATTTACCAAATTTAAGATTATATTAAAAATTCCGTCAAAAAAAAGATTATATTCAAAATCGGACAGTTATTATTATGTTTTAAGTTATTTTTTTGGTTACAACAGAAAAAAATATATTAAACTAAAAAACGTTTATGTTTCTTTTATTTTTTCCACTAAACTAAAATTAAAAATGATATAGAGTTTTCTCCACATATATTAAACTATTAAATTAAAATTTTAATTTCAGAGGCGATGTTCGAGAGGCACAGGAGCATCTTGGATATTACCACAGTTCCAATTAGAAACTGACAAGTAATTGATGCCCAAATAAATTGCCGGCCTTAGGTTAATCACAAGAAAATTTGGCTTAATATATTAACACTTGCAGGGTTTTAGCTTTAATTTATATTTCACGTACCCAGAATTCATTGTTTGCCGGAGTTGGTTGTCTTTTTTTTTGTTGTTGATGAAAGTGGCTTGCTTATCTTTTTCTTTCTTTCTTTATTTTTTTTCATTTTCACATGAAATTGCTGAAATAACTTTCAGTGAACCATAATGGTTATGTAAAATATTTCCCGAATGGTATAAAATTAGAACTCTTAATAAGTTAATATTATGAGAAAAAATATTCAAAATCATAGTTAACTACCAATTTGAGCATATCAGTGATTCGTGCTCATCCAGACCATATTTGGACTTTCTTATGAAGAGATTAGAGATGAAGAATTTGCTTGTCGAGTTGAATATACTTAGCCAAATTCAAAAGTTAATATATGTTAAAATTTAATGATTAATATAATTTAATAGTACAAAAAGTTGTTAGGATGAAAACTCTCTTAATAATTGGTTTTAATGAGAAATTTTTTTGACAACAGAAGTAAACTTTTGAATGCATGTCAGTAATGCAATTAATTGAGCATATGTCAGAAATGATAGACATGTTTATCTCAAGCAAACAACAACATTGAAAGAGCCAAAATTTTGATTCAGAAGATGAGTACAAAAGGTTCTAATCCATCAAAAGATCACTGCATAGAAGATCAATACTTCGAAGAGTGATGCAAAACTAGAACACGGTGGAAATCTATCTATTATCTAATTAAAAAACTTAACTACACTAAAGACATGTGATAAAAGCTCATTCATCCGTTTTCCAGCCAAAAACTATTTTCCCACTAAAAACTTGACTACTGGTGACGGTACATTTCATTTTTCTTTGTCACCCGTGATCAGCACAGGTTCTCTCGGCTAGTATCTTTTGAAGGGCTACAAATATCAAGATCAGAGCAAAGAAGTTTCTAATTACAAGATACAAGATCAGAAGATGTGTTCAGTGCATCAGAAGACTGATCCAAGTCATCAGAAGCTCAATGTTGTGCTCAAAAGATTGTATCAAAAGACATTCCTTTGCATGACTTCACAGAATCTAATCTATTAAATTCTCAGACAAAAAATGATCAAAGAAGTCCCTAATAGAAGCCCGAAGCATCTAAAAAACGGATAAAATCAAAGAAAGCTTAAAGCATCTATTAAACAAAGAAGGCAAGGTTGAATCAAGTGCTTCCTATTAAAAAGAAGCTTCTATACATATCAAGAGATCTGTAAAACATTTCCTTATACAGAAGCATTTAAACTCTTGAAGAAGAAATCTCACGTTACAGAGTGTTGTCAATAACAAGATTGACTTCAAAACAAGATATCAGAAGCCACCATCAGAAGACTTTATCACAATGTTATTGATTGCAGATGGTAGACCATAGTAAAAGGCCAAAATTCCGCTATTTTAAGCCGTTAATTCCGCCATACAATGCCATGGCGGCGGCGTCCTTCACAAATTGGCCATAGCGGTCGGCAAAAAAAATTGCCACCGCAATCTGCCATGGTGCCATCATGGCCGCTATTTGATAACACTGCTTTATCAAAAGCAACATTAGAAGATATCATCAGAAGGTCTCAGTCAAAAGACAAACCATTTAAATTTAAATTCTTTAATTTTTTTACCTATAGTTTTTTTGTTTTTTTCTTTCGTGGTTTTCACTCTACCTCTGTCTATTGAATTACCTTATATCTGATCTACTCTTTATTGCTTCTTTAACAAGTCCTTTCCATACATACCCAAACCATAAAGAGTTAGTTAACAGTTGATATGCCACTCAAACACCAAATGCACCATCAACTTCTTTTCCATTTTGCCTCGAACTAAACTGTTGTTCCATATAGCTTAAAGAAATGGAGAGAGGCAAGACACCTTTACCTTGCTTCAACTTGTTTGTCCCAACATGGATAACCAAATCTTATCAGGAATTTTAAATGTGTTAAAATATTGGAAAATATCAAGGTATTAAAAACCGGACCGGGCATTGAACCGGAGAGGGCCTGGGTTCAGGGTTTTTGGGTTCGATCGGGGTTAGACCGGGGTCGAACCGGGTTCGATTAAATATTATTAAAAAAATATTTAATACAATATATAAATAAATAATAAACAAAAAATAAACTGATATTCATAACTTTACATCATAAAAATTATTCTTCACTTACTATTTTCTTAATAAGTCGACATATAACAAAAAATCACACATTCATCCATCTCAAATATAACATAACTATTACGTTCAATAACACAAAATATGAAAAATGGCGCAGGTAGTCGAGTTTGAGAAGCAAAATAGCGCAGGAAAAAAAACAGTAAAAATATAAAATGTAAAAAAAAAAAAAAAAAAATTGCGAACCGGCCGGTTCTGGCAAAAAAACCCGGTTTTTACCGGTTTTTACCCGGTCCGGTCCGGTTCTTAACCGGTTCTTCAACAGAACCCCCCGGTTCTCTGGCAACCGGTTTTTAAGGGTGAATCGGACCGGACCATGGCCCGGTTCCCGGTTCAACCGGCCGGTCCGGTCCGGTTTTTAAAACCTTGGAAAATATAAAGACAATAAACGGCAAAACTAATTTGGAAGTTTTGTTGTATACAAACCCACTTGGGTGCAGGTATTGCCAAGCTAAATATTCTATTTTCCCCCATGTTTCAATCCTTTTCTTGATAGTTGGTGCATAAAACACATTGACATTTGTACATAACAGAATTGGAATTTTTTGTGAAAAATACAGAAAAGTGAACCAACTTAGAAGCAAAAAGAAGAAATTAAATTGAGTGCATTAAAGGTGATAACACAATATTGAAACCACCCAGTACATTTGAAGTCATGAACAGCTGCGCTTATCTCATCCTACCATAGTTGTCACCACTATGGGGATCAAAAAGAGCATTGCACAAGTGGCTAGCTCAAAGCTAATGCAAACAAAGGACCGTATATCAATCAAAGTACTTCAATCCAACAATAACCTCGGACTCCTATAATCCCATGTCTAAATACCATTTGTGAATTATTTTAAGTCCAACCTTAGGATCAAGAGCCGCAAGTTTTGCAAATAATCAACTCCTGATCTTGGAACCATGAACAGCCACATTTGAACTTCACTGTTATTGAATCACAATAATGTCTTACAAAATGGGGCAACCTGGTGCATTGAAACGACCGTCATAGCAGGGTCCAGAAAAGAGTAGGACCCACTGTGGGTCTATTGTAAGCAATCTTGTCTTGCATTTGCAAGAGGTTGATTCCACAACTCAAACCTGTGACTTTTAGTCACATGATAACAGCTCTAACCGTTGCGCCAAGACTTTTCTTTCACAATAATGTCTTTAAGCCAACAAGAAATTATTTTCTAAAGTGAAATTCATAAAATCCAATCAATCAACCACAGCAGTATCTTAATATATCTCTGTTTTTCTATTAAGTGCACAATAGTTATAGTATAAAACAAAGACGATATTAGGTAAATAATGAAAAGTCAAAACTTGAAGATAAGTCTATTTCACAGGGCAGGAGCTAATGCTTAATATATACTATATAACTACAACACAGAAGCTACTGCTACATGCGGAAAATCTAATTAAGAGTAGCCTAAAGCTATTTGTACAGGGCCGAGAGAGAAAACCAATTCTTCAAGTATTCTCATTTCTCAGAGTAAAGAAATAGATTTCAGACAAGCATTAATCAGTCTCCAAGCAATCAAACTTGGCAATAGCATAATCTTAAGCCAAATGAAATTGAAATTGCAAAGAAAAAGTTATCAATATCAGAGAAGCAAAATAAGAAAAAACGAAAGATGAAACCCGTGGGGGAAAAAACTTCCAGTTACACTGGAGATGAAACATTGAAGGTGACACCAAGTTGAGAACTTTGGAGGAGCAAGAGAAAGCATGTTGAGAAGAGACAGTTTTCACAGTCTTCTACTCTTAATCCCCTCTCCTTACAAGGATGCATTATTTGTTGTTATAGCTGCAAGGGTAATCTAGGAGTTTCGGTTGTATTAAATTATGTTAAATGCATTGACATGACTACCTTATGAACTGATCTAGGAATGATTGTGCATAAGTACTATGTTGGGCATATATGTCTCAAAGCCGGACTAATCTTTATCACCTCCTAACTTCCTTCATAAAATCTAATCCTAAAGGACAACCCTAACATGGGCATGAAACAAACAAGTATACCCAGTTAAGTGAGAAAAGGCATTCTGGGAAGAAATGATGCAGAAAAGGGAATTGCAGAGAAAATTATATCTATGTACTGGAAGGCCATTGAGCATGTCATTCATGATAAAGAAATGCTTGCTCTGCTTTTTCTTGGCTAAGTTGATTAGTTCTAAAAGAAAAATATGGATTCTTTAGGAACCAAACATTAGGATGGTACTTTGGACATCCAGGGGTGAAGCTAGCCTAATTTTAATGAGGGGACCAAATATAAAGAGTAATTTTTTTATAGGCGAAATAAACTTCATTAAAATAAAAGAACAACAAAAGTGTTAAGAGTTTATATACAAATAGTAATTAAGAAAAAATAATAAACTCCCTATTTTAACAAAACTAGCAGCTCAACTCAATTTACTAATTACAAGACTTAATAAAATTTTATCACTAGCATTTAGACCCTGCAACTTTTCAAATCCAGAGATCATATTATGATTTGAGACTCATCCCTTAGCCAAAGTTTGTATTTATGCTCTGTAATATATTTCTGGGGGGGGCTAAAATAACTTATTTATATACCTAATCTATAAAATTTTATTTTTTTGGGGTAGCCATGGCTACCTCATGGCTCCAAGAGGAGCCGCCCCTGTGGACATCAAAATTGTAACCCTAGTTAGTGGTACTCCTACCCAATAGCCAATATGATCGAGCATTAAATTCAAATGTTCATTAGAAATCTATGGGACATTCTTGTTTATAACCGGTTGCTCACTTCCCTAAAAGTGAAGAGCCAGTGAATATTAGAAACAACTAAAAGCAAATAAAATGTACCAGGCACATACAGAATATTCTCAACCACAAATATAAATATAGATAAATACATTTGTCCGATGTAAGAATAAATTGAGAATCATTACCTTTTTTAGCATTTAATCAAATAATTAAACAACTTATGCCAAATGAAAAAAGAGTCAAGAGTTTATATGTGTATGCCACTCAAACACCAAATGCACTATTAACTTCTTTTCCATTTTGCCTCGAGCTAAATTGAGGTTCCATATAGCTGAGAGAGAGAGAGAGAGAGACACCTTTACCTTGCTTCAATTTGTTTGTCTCAACTTGGATAACTAGTATTTATCAGGAATTTTAAATGTGTTTAAATATTGGAAAATATAAAGACAAGAAACTGTAAAACTAATTTGAAAGTTTTGTCGCATATATACAAACTCATTTGAGTGTAGGTGTTGTCAAGCTAAAAATTCTACTTTTTCCCCATGTTTCAATCCTTTTCTTGATAGTTGGTGCATACAACTACAACACATTGACATTTGTACATAACTGAATTCTAATTTGTTATGATAGTTGTCACCACTATGGGGATCAAAAAGAGCATTGCACAAGTGGCTAGCTCAAAGCCAACCGTACATCTGTCAAAGTACTTCAATCCAAGAATAACCTCGGACTCCTATACTCCCTTGTCTAAATACCATTTGTGAATTATTTTAAGTCCAACCTAAGGATCAAAAGCTGCAAATTTTGCAAATAATCAACTCCTGATCTTGGAACCATGAACAGCCACATTTAAACTTCCCGATTTTTGGATCACAGTAATGTCTTAAAAAAAGGGGTAACCCGGTGCTTTAAAACACCCATCATGGCAGGGTCCAGGAAAGAGTCAAACCCATTTTGGGTCTATTGTAAGCAGTATTGTCTTGCATTTGCAAGAAGTTGATTCCACAACTCAAACCAGTGACCATTAGTCACATGACAACAGCTCCAACTGTTGCGGCATGACTTTTTTTCACAATAATGTCTTTAGGCCAACAACAAATTATTTTCTAAAGCAAAATTCATAAAATCCAATCAATCAGCCACAGCAGTATTTTAATATATCTCTGTTTTTCTATTAAGTGCACAATAGTTATGGTCTAAAACAAAGAAGATATTATCCAAATAAATCATAAGTCAAAGCTTAAAGATAAGTATATTTCAGAGAGCAGGAGCTAGTGCTAACTATATATAACTACATCACAGAAGCTACTGCTAACTACAGCAAATCTAATTAAGAGTAGCCTAAAGCTATTTGTACGGAGAAAACCAATTCTTTAAGTATTCTCATTTCTCAGAGTAAAGACACAGATTTCAGACAAGCATTAATCAATCTCAAGCAATCAAACTTGGCAATAACATAATCTTAAGCCAAATGAAATTGAAATCGAAAACCAAAAGACACCAATATCTAAGAGTCAAAATGAAAAGAAAAAAAAATGAAAACCACAGGGGCAAAAACTTCCAGTTAGACTGGAGATGAAACATTGAAGGTGACATCAGAGTGAGAGCATTGGAGGAGCAAGAGAAAGCATGTTGAGAAGAGAAAGCTTTTCACAATCTTCTACTCTCAATCCCCTCTTCTTACAAAAGCCGCATCATTTGTTCTTATAGCTGCATGGGAAATCTAGGAGTTTCGGTTGTATTAAAATATGTAAAATGCATTGACATGATCATCTTATGAACTTATCAAGGATTGTTGTGTATAAGTACCAAGTTTGGCATGTCCAAAAGCTGGACCATTCTTTATCACTTCCTAACTTCCTTCATAAAATCTAATTCTGAAGGACAGCCCTAAAATGGGCATGAAACAAGTATACTCAGTTAAGTGTAAAAAGGCGTTCTGGGAAGAAATGATGCAGAAAAGGGGATTGCAGAGCAAATTATATCTATGTACTGGAAGGCCATTGAGCACGGTCATTCATTGTAAAAGTAAAACCAAGCTTGCTCTGCTTTTCTCCGCTAAGTTGATTAGTTTTGAAAGAAAAACATGATTTCTTTAGGAACTAAACATTAGGATAGTACTCTGGACATCAAAATTGCAACCCTAGTTAGTGGTACTCCTACCCAATAGCCAATATGATCGAGCATTAAATTCTGTATCCAGATTCATCTAACATACAAACTGGTCAAGGGTGCCACTAAACACTGGCAGGAATCAAGGATTTTCCTTGAAGAAAATAAGAATTGTCATATCTCTACCACATAAATATACACTCATGCATGGATATGGTTCATAAATACAATCATGTGAGTAAGCATTTTAGATCCCTGGTAAGAAAAACAGACTCAGAGAAACACATGATTGGAGAGAGAATAATATAACGATCCTTCAACAGTATCAAGAGCAAGAAGAAAAAAAAAACAAACACACTTAAGAATTGAAATATAAAATGATTCAGTAAAAAAGATTAAAAGTAAAATGACCAAATTGAGAAACGATTTATCTATCAAATATTTAAATAATAGTTTTTACTTAAACATAACAGCCACTATAAAGTAAATAAAATGCTGCATACTGGAATGCTGATGAACTTGACATTCCTGGAAATAGCATTCGTAAAAGAATAATGGAATGACAGTTATAAAAAAAAAATTGATAATATTAAATTGGATACCTGTGAAACATACATTTCAAAGGAAATATGGAAATTTTCCTACATGAAAATAATTTCAATTCCCATCCCTTGATTTATTAACCTCATTATCACCATTTTGGGTCTCTGAATTGACTTGCATTTCAAGCAACTTCACTTGTTCCTCCTCACTTTCCTGTTCAGTTGCTTGTTTCGCAGCTTTCGGTTTACTTGTTGATTGCTGATACATAATCCCACCAAGCATACAAATCAAGAGTCCCATTGTACCCACCCATGTCGAGTGCTTGTCCCATACCACCAAATTAATCACAACCGTCAACAACTTGTTCACTATCCCAAGAACAGTAAATCCAGTCGCGGAAATAGCCCTGCGGCATGAAAATCCAAAGAAAGAGATCGATAGACCGAACAAACACGACAACGCCACGGGCAAAACTACTTCGAACGAGTGCCAATCAGACTCATCAGAGATCTCATGCTTGATCTTCTTCAGCTCACCCATTATCAGCAGTTCCAACGGAAAAAGCAAAAGAGCCTCAAGATTATTGTACAACACAAGACCCCAAGTGTTCAATCCAATGGTCATAACCACATGTTTTATGTAAACAAAATCTATAGTCATGCTGACCAAGTAAGCCACTGCCCAGCTGTAAGCCGCGAATGTGAACTGATAATCAGTGGTAACATAAAGCACACTTCCGGCAAAAATAGTGGCCAGGGAGCCCCATGTTTTCGCAGACGGCCACGGCTGGTGTAGGAACAGCGTCTCCCCTACCGCGACGAAAATGGGAACGGCAGATCGGAACACAATGAAGGTGTCCACATTGGCATGTAGCAGGAGTTCACTGTTGGTGAAAAGGGACAGGTAAAAGATCACAGCTGCGGGTAGGAACCGCCACATAGTTAACAGATCAAGGGAGTCGTGCTCCACGAGGCTTAGTCGGCCGCAGAGGAAGACCCCGGCGGCACTGGTGAAGTACTGCAGGGCAGTTAGTGCTCCGGGGTAAGGGAATTTCATTACAGCCCATTTGTTGATTATGGAGAGTAATGAAGCTGATAAACAGTACCCAGCAGCAACACCATACACTGAAATTTGCTTCACAACTGAATTGTACCAACTTCCATCAACATTATTCACATTCACATTCACATTCGAATCCGAATTCGAATTCATATTCACATTAACCCCTTTCTCTGCAATGTTGCTAAAATCAATCGCGAGTCAACGCGTAAGATCTCCGGCCGCCTGAAGGATCGTCGTCACTCCATTTCGATTTTGAGAAGGAGACGTATCCGAGTCGAATTTTGCGACCCGGTTCAGAAAAAAAGTAACCTAACCTTACCTAACAGAAGTTCCTCTCTCTCTCTGTGCAACCTCCGTCGCTCTAAATCTCGCTCTCTACTCCCTCTCTGTGCGAAAATGCGAAGTCTCGCTGCAGTGGATACGGTTCCCAGGGGAGACACTTGAAGATCAAGTTTGTGATAGTGGGCCGGATCCGTCAAACAACAACAGGCCCAAGTGGGTTAAAAGAACCCAATTGGTTAGATGAGTTTATTTCTAAATAAAGAGAGATACTTTCAGCTGTCTCAAGAGGCACGTTGTTTATACGTTTGTTACAAATTTTATTTACAATTTTATGACTCATCACATTATTATCATTGTGCATTGTGCATACAGATGGCACATGGTATTAAATATTACGATCTAGATTTATTTTTTTTAGTCCGAAGATCTAGATATCTCTATTAATACAATAGTGACTCATAAATAAAACATTGAATATTGAAAACCTAAAAACTTTGTCTCAGTCTCTAATTACTTTGAAGTCCCCAGTACTTGAAATCTAGAAATTCTCGTTGCCCATCATCTCTTCCATTATCACCAAATTTAGCTTGCATCAACCTCCATTTCTCTTCTATCTGCTGTGACTCTGTCTCATTCTCTCTATTGTGTGTGCGTTTCAGTGTATATCATTCTTCTCTCTGTATCTTTTCTTTGCACTTTCCATGGAATACCATTTTTTTCTTTACGTTTCCGTAAAATATATTTAAGGCTCTAAACTTTTCGCTAACAAACAAAAAACACTGTCACGCCTTTTCACTTTTCAACATTCCCATAAAATATCTTTGATAAAATATTGTATTTTGCTCTCAAACAAAACACAAGTTTCTTTCTTTCTTTTTGATAATTGATTATGATAATAAGTAAGTTTCTTTTTTAATTTATTTAAGGGTTTTTATTTTATTTAAACACACACATTTATTATGTGTACTAGAACGTAACCCGTGCGATGCATAGATGTTATGTGTTTTCTTTTAAAAAATAGTAAGTTACATGTAATCAAACAAAAAAATTAGTAAGTTACGATTGTAGTTATATTATTGACCAAATTTGTTTTACGAGAATTATTGACCTAATTTAAAAAGTTTTAGTATCGTATTTTAAATATAATTGACTTATTTAGTTGTTTTTTAAAAGTGATGGTTTTCATATAGGAGGTTAAATTTTAGATGTGACCCATAATTTGGCAAGACTTTTACATAAAACTTATGCTACTAAAGAGTAAACATGATAGGTGAATTGGTAGATCATTTCTTAAAAGTGAATACTTTTGTAGAAGTGAAATTGTAAAATAATTGATTGGAACATAATTTATTGTAATGCATATTGCAGGGAAGTAGATTGAAACAACATGTTCATATTGATCAACTGAAATCTTTCATTGAGTTATACCACAAAGATTGAAGCATATCGGAAGATAGTTGCTCATAAATACGTTCTACGAACTTTAAGTTACAATCTTACGATTGAGTCATGTTATGATTGAGAAAATTTTTGAGAACTTTGATATGTTTTAAAGTTAAAATCTTACGATTTTTTGTTACGATCCTAGTCCAAGTTACGATCTTTCACCTCCTTCTTATGATCTTAAACTAAGTTACGTGTTTGACAACATTGACTTTCTGAACATTCAGGTTATTAGTTGTTGAGTATGGCTCATATGATTCAGTATCAAAAAAGGCTGGGGGCGGGGGAGCTGAGCTAGCGGAGCGTAATGAAGCTCCGCCTTCCCCAGCCCATGGGCTTAGCCCAAATCATTTGGGGCACAGGGGGGTGTAGGAGCGAAGCCAGTCTGATCAGGGTATTGTTGTAATCCGTTGCGTAATATTATATATACTGCTTGTAACACTGAACCCTAATCTTCACTGAGAAATAAAACGGAACTACAGCTGCTCTGTAGTCGCTGACGTAGGAAACCATTGGCCGAACAGCGTGACCAAATATCGTGTCCCTTTTGCGTTTTTCGTTTCCTTATTTCTTCTATACTGTTGCTGTTATAACAATTGGTATCAGATGACGTTTAACTCGGGTGCAAAATTCGATGTGGCAAGGTTCGACGGGACGGGCAACTTCAGATTATGGCAAAGAAGGGTTAAGGATTTGTTGGCTCAACAAAGTTTACAGAAGGCGCTGCGTGAGACGAAACCGGCAGATTTGGCGAACATCGATTGGGTTGAGATGAAGGAGAAGGCCGCAGGATTGATACGTCTATGTGTTTCAGACGAGGTGATGTATCATATCCTGGACCTAACGACTCCGAATGAGGTTTAGGATAAATTGGAGAGTCAAGATCGCCAAAGACGCCGATGAACAAATTAGCAAAGCAACATCAGACAAATTTTAGATGCGTGAAGGATCCGATTTGGTAACAAAGACGTCAATACCTTCAACACCATAATCACTGATCCGCGAAGCTTGGGGTTAAGGTAGATGACGAAGACAAGGAAATCATTCTTCTGCGCTCGTTACGATTCGCTCGATCACTTAGTGACTACTCTACCTACGGGAAAGACACTATTGGCCTAGATGATATTATCGCTGCACTTCGTGTCTCATTCTCAAAGGAGACAGAGCGCAGAGGAAGGAAGTCAAGGAGGCGAGGGTCCGTATGTGAATGGGGGTCAAGATCGTGGCGAACAGGGTAAAGGAGGTTCTGGAAAGAAGAGGTATAAATCCAAGAACAAGAAAACAGAGTGTTACATTTGCAAACAGACTGGGCATTGGAAGCGGGACTGTCCAAACAGAAAGCAGGGCTCATCCAGTTCTGCAAATGTGGTCCAAACCGATGATTCTGACAGTGAAGGAGATATGCTTTGCGTTTCAGATAGCAAGTGCACAGAGGCGTGAATTCTTGATTCTGGTTGTTCTTACCACATGACACCGCACCGGGAATGGTTCACTACATTCAGGTCAGGCAGTTTTGGGTTTGTTTATTTGGGTAATGATAAAGCTTGTGCTATCCAAGGAATGGGACAAATCAAAATTGTTATGGACGATGGTGGCGTGCGAACGTTGAATGATGTCAGATATATTCTAGAATTGAAAAAGAATCTGATTTCCTTAGGTACTCTACAGGCAAATGGTTTTTCCTACAGGTCTGATGGAGATAGGGACATCATGAAGGTCGTGGTGCCTCGACAATGATGAGAGCAAAGAGGGTGCAGTAACATCTATAAAGCTGTTGGCGCTCTGATTGTAGGTGATGTTGCGTCGGTTGAGTCAGATAACGATGCAACTAAGCTCTGGCATATGCGTCTGGGTCATCTCAGTGAGCGTGGGATGATGGAACTTCATAAGAGAAATCTGTTAAAAGGCGTTCGCACTTGCAAGATGGATCTGTGGGAGTATTGTGTACTCGGGAAACAATGTCGTGTTCGGTTCCAGACCGGGAAGCACAAAACAGAGGGAATCCTAGACTATGTCCATTCGGATGTGTGGGGGCCTACCAAACAACCCTCCATGGGTGGTTCCAGGTATTTTGTGACTTTCATTGATGATTTTTCTCGTAAGGTTTGGGTGTATTTTTTGCAGCATAAATCTGAAGTCTTTACAAAGTTCAAGCTGTGGAAAGCTGAAGTAGAGAATCAAACGGGCATCAAGTATTTGCGGTCAGATAATGGGACAGAGTACACTAATTCGAATTTCAAGAAATTCTGTGAAGAACATGGTATTCAGAGGCATTTTTCAGTTCGCAAGACACCACAACAAAATGGTGTGGCAGAGAGAATGAACAGGTCTCTAATTGAAACGGCAAGATGTCTCCGGTTGAATGCTGGATTGTCAAAGGGTTTCTGGGAAGAGACAATTAACATGGCATTCTATCTCCACAACAGGTCACCGCGGGCTTCTCTGGAGGGGAAAGTTGCAGAGGAGGTATGGACAGGCAATCCCATTGATCTTACCAATTTAAGGATTTTTGGGTGTCCAGCTTATGTGCATATATCCAGTGAAGATTGATCCAAACTTGATCCAAAGTCGAAGAAGTGTGTCTTCGTAGGATACTCAAAAGGTGTAAAGGGGTTCAAGTTATGGGATCCAGTTTCAAAGAAGGTGGTTACTAGCAGAGATGTTGTTTTTGATGAGCAGTTCATGTTGAAAAAGTCAGTTGCAACAGATGCGATACGAAGGGAAAACTTCCAACAATGAGGTGATTCAGTGCATATCGAGCCGTCCCGGTGAGCAATGTGCGCATGTAACGTAAACACTAGACTAATCAGGCTCTCCCGAGCCATACCATGGACTGAAGATTCAGGTGAAGTACATGACTATTCTACCGACACGTGATGCAGAGCGACAGATCAAGCCACCAGAGAGATATGGGTTTGAAAACTTGGCGATATGCACTTCTTACTAGTTCGAGATCCGTCCCACTTTTCGAGAGGCTATAGCTAGCCGGTAGAAAGATAAGTAGATGGGTGCTATGGTGGAGGAAATGGAGTCCTTGCAAAAAATGAGACATGGGAGCTTGTTCACTTCCTAAGGGCAAAAGTGGCTATCGGTTGCAAGTGGGTGTACGAAAACCAAAGATAAAAAAGAAGGGGAAAAGTTCAAGGCTCGTCTTGTAGCAAAGGGGTACTCACAACAGAAGAGGATTGACTATGATGAGATTTTCTCTGGCCGTCCGACATACCTCTATCGTAAGTGTTAGCCTTGGTAGCGGTCGAGACATGCATTTAGAGCGAGATGGATGTGAAGACATCATTTCTTCACTGGTAATCTAGATGAGCAAATTTACATGCACCAGAGGGTTTCAAATGACATCGGCAAGGCGACTTGTTTGCAAATTGAAGAGGTCTTTGTATGGTTTAAAGCAGTCTCCAAGGCAGTGGTACAAGCGCTTTGATTCATACATTCTTCAGATTGGCTACAGAAGGTGTGAGTATGATTGTTGTGTTTATGTTAGGAGCCTTGATGATGGCTCTTTTATTTTCTTGTTACTATATGTGGATGACATGTTGATCGCTGCTAATCATCTACATGATGTAAATGATCTGAAAATCATGTTGGGTAAGGAGTTTGACATGAAGGACTTAGGGGCTGCTAAGAAGATTCTTTGGATGGAAATTCACAGGGATAGAAGTGCTAGAAAATTATGGCTCTCTCAGAAAAGTTATGTTGAAAAGGTGCTAGACAGATTTGACATGAGTAATTCGAAGGCTGTGAGTACTCCATTGGCGAATCACTTTAAGCTCTCGTTAGATCAGTGTCCAAAGACAGATGCAGAAGCTGAGTATATGTCAAAGGTTCCTTATGCCAGTGTTGTTGGTTGTTTAATGTATGCTATGGTCTGCACAAGGCCGGATTTGGCACAAGCTATAAGTCAAGTTTGCAAGTTTATGTCCAAACCAGGGAAGCATCATTGGGAAGCAGTCAAGTGGATTTTGAGGTACTTAAGAGGTACATCAGGTCATGGTATCATGTTTGGCAGTGAAAAGGGTGATCCTACAGTTGTAGGATATGTTGATTCAGACTATGTGGGTGATATGGATGATAGGAGGTCTACAACGGGATATGTCTATACTCTTGCAGGGGGACCCATTTGTTGGAAGTCATCAGTTCAACCCATAGTGGCCATGTCGACAACTGATGCAGAGTACATGGCAGTAGCAGAAGCTGTAAAAGAAGCCTTATGGCTTATGGGATTAGTGAAGGAATTGGGTGTTGAGCAAGGTAGAGTCCGGTTGCATTGTGATAGTCAGAGTGCCATTTACTTGGCAAAGAATCAGGTGTATCGATCATGCTAGGACCAAGCATATTGATGTGAGATTTCACAAGATTAGAGAGCTACTTGCATCTGGACAGATACAACTTGAGAAGATTCATACTTCAGAGAATGCAGCTGATATGTTGACCAAGTCAGTCACCAGTGACAAGTTCAAGCATTGCTTGAACTTGTTACACATTACTCAGTGATCAAGCAGGAGCTCTACCCCCCAGTGCCAAGGATGTGATCGTCATGCAGTGAATCGTCATAAGGGTTTGATATTCGCCAATGTGGATATTGTTGGGTATGACTCATATGATGCAGTATCAAAAAAGGCTGGGGGCGGGGCAGCTGAGCTAGTGGAGCGTAGCGAAGCTCCTTTCGTCCCCCGAGTCCATGGGGCTCGACCCAATTCTGTTTCGGGGGCGCACTGGGGGTGCGGGCGGTACGGTTTAGGGGTATTGTTGTAATCCGTTGCGTAATATTATATATACTGCTTGTAACACTGAACCCTAATCTTCACTGAGAAATAAAACGGAACTACAGCTGCTCTGTAGTCGCTGACGTAGGCAACCATTGGCCGAACAACGTGACCCAATATCGTGTCCCTTTTGCGTTTTTCGTTTCCTTATTTCTTCTATACTGTTTCTGTTCTAACATTAGTAGGGTTTTTTTCACGTCATTGTCTTTAAACATCTGATCACAACACAACATAAAATTCCTCACTGTTAATATCAGTCTAAAATCTTCTATCTATGCATAAAAAAAAGATCTATTTTTTGTTTTTAATTTTTTCTTTTGTGAGTGTGGTGTGAAGCAGATGCATTTTTGTATTGAAGAAATGAATAGAGCAAGCGAAGAGAGAAGAGAAAGGAAGTAACTAATTAGAATGGAATGGAAGAGAGCTCTGTCGTACACCACCAGCGGAAGCGAATCTCTTTGCTTCATGCTTCAAGTTCAACTCCGAATCTTTTTTCATTTGATTTATTATTGGGTTTTGTTCTTTTATGTCTAGTTGCCTTACCGTGTCTTCCAGGTTGTTGATATTAAAATATTAAGACAAAAAAATTAAAACTTTATGTAGGTAATTAAAAAATATATTGCTTGTAAATGAAGTGATTATCATATAAATCTCATTAATTTTTTATTCTATAATGTTTAGAATTTTCAGTTTTATATCTCTCATACTGTTTAAGTTTAATATTTTATTCACTTTAAAAAAAAAATCTTAAATGTTAAAGAAATGACAATGCTAAATTATACTTTTGGTCCTTGTATTTATTTTAGGTTTTAGTTTGGCCTCTTATGCTTTAAAAGTTCTAAATTGGTCTATTATGTGTAACATTTATACGAACGTGGTCCCTTATTTTTTTATTCCGAACTGATTCCTTATGCTACAAAAGTTATACTAATGTGACTCTTTTTATGTTCCATAATGACCCTTATTTTGCAAAAAATAAAAAAATAAACTCATTGTTATGATTTTTGTAATATAAGGAACCACTTCGGAACAAGAAAAACAAGAGGGATTATATTGGTATAACTTTTACACATAAGAGGCCAATTCAGGACTCTTAATACACAAGGGAGCAAACCAAAATCTAAAATAAATATAAGAGATCAAATATATAATTTAGCCTTAAGTAAATTAGGTTAAAAGGAGCTTTTGTAAATTTCATACATTACTTGAGGTTTTTATTTTTATTTTTATAAACTGGGTATCCGCACGCAGAATTGTGGATACTAATCATTCGAGTCATGTAGGATCACATGAATGGCAAACTCTTTCTCAAGAGTTTTAACGTTGGCACATTCCCAATTCGAGAATTCGAACTCGAAACCACTGATTAAGTTAGAAGAGAGTTATATTATCTCATCCAAGTGCTATTGGGTATAGATTACTTGATATTTGCAAGTATATATAATATTTCATTTCAAAACGTTGACAAGATTTTGACCAAAAAGAATATTTTTGTTTAATTGACTGAGTTAGACATATTAGTTTATTTTTCACATTACAAATCAACTTTTATATTTATTACAAAAACCCTTTTTACACGGTCAAGGATACCACATCATAAATCATGTGTGAACTCCAAATCTCAAGTGATTTAAATATTTGACTCTCAAATGGCCTTACTTTCGAAATAAAATATCACATGATCTCATAAATATCACATGATGATCTCATAATTTTCAAAAACTAAGTGTGAAGACAGCAATAAATATGATAACCTTTCTCGATGTCACATGATCAAAGTTGAAACCCTTCTACTCAAAACATCAAAAATAACAATCATAATACTCAAATGAGATCCTAACTACTAGTAGAGTGATCTCTGTAGTAATCATCCTTCCGCTGCAGGCCTGTCCTCTGCATGATCCTCCTCCTCTACTGATAACAATCATATACAAGAAGACACAACAAATAAAGGGGGTGAGAAATCATACTCTTCAATATATATATATCTGGAAATGGAATAGAAGTCAAGATGAGTGCACTATTTGAAAATGGAACATAAGTCAAGATCATAGCGTGATTAGATCATAGCATGTCAAAAAATGCATGCACTTCAATGTAATACAACCTGCAACTACTCTCTGTGCATGTGAATCCAACTAACTCAGGAAAATCGATTAGGAAGACATATTTGGTTAACAACATGGAAGGCTCATCATCAACGATGACCTCCACCAAATACTCTCACCAACTATGAGAACGTACCATGGCTCGTTAGGGTAGTCAGTTTTGGCTGTATAGACCATGGATTGCAAGTCTGTGCCTTAGTGGAACACCCATCGTGGCCTCCACTGTCACATTCTGTCGTTTGCTTCCCTAACAACAATAACAACAACATATGATACATGTAATGCGTACATCAAGACAATCATATGTTTAACCATCCATCAACATGATCAATAATGTTGTACCTTAATTTTTTCCGGCCAATTAAAAAATACTAAAAAAAATAGATTTATTTCATCATGTTTAGTCCTACCAAAAGTTTTCAGAATGATAAAAAAAAAAGTTGAAATAAAATTAATTTTCATTCATTATTTTTTTAGTTACACTAGATATATAAAAAAAATACAAAAAGATGATTACTAAAATACAAATTTTTCTATTTCTTGATCAGCCTTTAATTACAACCAAAACCAAAATAAAAAAAATTCAAAAAAGCAAAACTAAAAATATATGAGGTGACAAAAGTCAAGATTTTTATTCCTGTATCTTCACCCTCATACAAAGTCTTCTCCATATCTCCTCAGCCATACTCTACAACTCTGTTTTACAGCTACATGTCCCCATAGCCACTTGCTTCCCTTCATCTGCCAACTAGAATCAATAAATGTCATGAGTCTATATAAACCAATGCAAAGGTTTGATAAAAGAGGGGAGGGAGACAGTGAGCAAAAAAATAGAGAAACAGCATTGATTAGGGGAATTTCTGAGTTCATTTTACCGCTAAACAGAGAATTAGAGACTCCACAGTGGGTCCTAATTCAATTGAGTTTTAAACACAAAAAGCTTGAGTATTAAGAACAACAACGAGACAATAGCCGGAAAAAAAAAGGAATCGCAGCAGCAGAGGAGAAAGAACTAGTGTCATTACCTCCTGCTTGGAATCCAGGTAGGTCCGTTTGAATATTTTGAGATTGTTGTGAAAATAGAGTTATCCTGCAAGCTGATATAAGGTAAGTTATTAGACCAAGAGAACAAAACAAAGGAAATTAAATCAGAATAATCAGAAATAGAATGAGCAGAAATATAAAATCAGAAGTAAAAAAATTGATAAAAAAACAAAAAGTGATTGGCTGAATAAAGAAAAAAAATGAAATTGGCAGAGATAAAAAAGAAGCAGAACCTGTACCTTCGAGCACCGCCAATGCTTCCATTCCCCTCACCGTGCCGGAAACACTCCACCGCGGCTGCCTTTCAGGCACCACCGCAACCCTCCTCCACTGCAGCACCACCATCATAGGCGGACCCATGTACATTTGAGGGTGTGCATTTTTAAAATTTTCACTTACACCTTTATAAAAATTTATTTTGACCCCACTCCATTTAAATTTTTGCACACCCTGTGTAACGCCCCAAATTCTCTAAAGCTAAGTTGAGAATAAGTTGTGAGAAGTTGTGTGATTGTATTCAAGCTTAAATTGGGTTCAAATTGAGTAAATATGATTATACAAAATTTTAATGGGTAAGTTGTTGATTTTGAGTTAAGAAATAAGTCGGATTTAATCCTAAGATGATTGGAAGTGTTAATTAGGAGTTAATTGATGAAGATTTGATGTTAAAAGATGATTTTTCACATTTTAGTACAATGTGAATCGATTCACACAAGTCTGAATCGATTCACAACTCTGTTCCAGACCACTGAGATGATGCTATGAATCGAATTGGGAGTCTGTGAATCGATTCACAGATTTGATTCACGAATGTGCTGGTGCAGTTTTAAGTAGATGAATCGATTCACAGTCTGTTGTGAATCGATTCACACACTATAAAATGCTTAAAAACACTGCAGAACGAGCAGAAACGCGAAAAAGGAAGGAAATGAAAGAAAAAGGGCGAAAATGAGAGATAGAAATGGAGGAAAAACACTAGGGTTTCACGATTTGAGAAGGATTGAAGAGATTCATGTTGGATTTCTTCAATCCCTTGCTTGAATATGTTGGAACCTAAACGATTGAGAAGTTTAGACCCTCATTGATTTTGATGATAACAAAGTATTTTTCAAGAGAACAATTTATCTTTTAACATATCTTTGAGTGTACAGGTATCAAAACTTCATATATATGTACGAAACACTCAAGGAAGAAGAAATCTACAAAAGAATTGAATACAATCCATTAGTGTCAGCATCCGAACTCACTCCAGCCTTGCTAACAAAGAAGCGCCCAAAGAGTGTTACTCCTTGACAAGTGGAATACTCAATTGCTACAAGCGTCCGTCCTCTGTTCTGAGCGAGCGTCTGATCTCTTTAATGAAGCATGTGATGATCATGTTTTTGCTCTTAGCCTCAGACTGTTGTGGAACTAATTGAATTTGATTTCATGCGCTCATTTTGATGTACGGGGAAGCAAATGTGACACCTTTAGCATAAGACAAAAATCGTATAAGGCAATTGCAAATTACAGATAGTACGAAAACGGTAATGTGTACTATTCTAATATTCTCTAGAAAGGAAGAAAAGGACTACATTTCAAATTACCTCACTCAATGGAAAAGAGATATTTTTACTGCAACGGTAATACCCTTGAAGACTCCTATAAATACCCCAAGGTATTCATTGAAGAGAAGTTGGAAAAAACTAGCGAAGAAACTTCATTCTGAAAGCAAAATTACTCAAGTGAGCAATCAAGTTTCGTGCCAAGTTTCTGGTCTACACAGAACTGAACTCAGCGTCTTATACCCTCTTTGAGAAAGCTATTCTGTTTTGAGCTTAATCTTTTCATCCTCTCTGTGAGAGATATTTTGATTGTATTCAAAAGTATAATCTCTTTTGTAAACTGTATTTAGCCTAGTTAAGGCTTTGTTCCTCAAAGGCTCGACCAGACCGAGTCGTTTGAGAAGTTGAGAGTATTGTCAAGTTTGTGATGTAAGAATACTCTTGAGGAAAATTGTAATCAGTTGATTATAGTGAAAAATCCTTCAGGAACGAAGGGACTAGACGTAGCTACCAGTTGGTGGTGAACTAGTATAAATCTCTGCGTCTCATCCTTTACTGCTTTACATTTATCTTTACCTTGCTCAGTAAAACAAGTTTTCATAAGCTGTTTAATTTCTGCATCCGGTTTAATTCTCTGCATCTGATATACAAACAGTTTTGAAAAACCTATGTTGAAGTGTTTTTTACGTATAGTTTGTGAAAAGTTTTTAACACAATTCAACCCCCCTTCTTGTGTTCACGTTCAGTTGGTACCAGAGCTCGGCCTCTTGGTTGAGCACTTAACAGTGTTAAGAGAAAAGATCCTATACTGTGAACATGTCTACTGAAGGTGGTCATATGAACCGTCCTCCTCTATTAGATGGAGAAAAATTTGATTACTGGAAAGATAAGATAAAAGCTTTCTTTGAGACACAACAACTTGAGTTGTGGGATATAGTTCAAAGTGGTTACATTCCTCCCACTAATCCTCGTGGTGTTGCTATAGCCAGAGAAGATTGGAATGATGAGTAGAAAAAGAGATATCAAATCAATCAAAAGGCTAGATTCATTCTTATCTGTGCTATGACAGAAAAAGAATATGATAAATGTGGCAAATTTGATATTGCCAAAGAAATCTGGGACTCACTCGTTTTATCTTACGAAGGCTCTGCCCAAGTAAGAGAAACCAAAGCTAGCATGTTGGTTCGCCAATACGAGTTGTTCAAAATGGAAGATGGTGAAAGCATTGAAACTATGTTTGGAAGATTCCAAACATTGTTCATGGGTTACAGGCCCTTGGAAAAATTTACACTACACCTGACCATGTTAGAAAGATCTTAAGAAGCTTGACTAAGCAGTGGAGACCCAAGGTCACTGCTATTCAGGAAGCAAAAGATCTAAATGTCCTACGACTTGAAGATCTTATGAGTTCGCTGAAAGCTCATGAACTTGAGCTAAATGAAGAAGATCCTGTCAAAAAGGGCAAGTCTATTGCTTTGAAAGTCACTCAACATAAAGCTAGTTCTTCCAAAGCCCTTCAGGATGAATGTAACACCCCGTTTTCGGAGCGTTATTAGGCGCATGTTCTGACAAAAGATAACATATTTCCGAAAGGCGAAATACTCTACTTTGCACTTTTTCCCAAAAATGTGGTCCTATTTTTTTTTTAAAACTTCTTTCTAAAATAACTGCCAGAGTATCACAGCGACCTTTAGAAACATGGCGGAAAATAATTTAAGACATCACCTAACCACATTCAATTAATCCATCAATTCATGTTTAACAATACATGTCTTGAAACATAACAGATATTTATTACAATACTGAAATAGACGACAAATATCCTATAGTTGGTCGACATAACACGCTCCTCACTAGTCTACTAGTAGGGTCCACAACCATAGCACCAGTAGAAAGCTGGAAGACTACTCTCTTCGCTTCTCCCTCTAGTAGTTCCAAACACTCCGTGCGCTTCGCCATCTGGGTTACATTCATTGAATTGAAAGAACCACTGGCAAGGGTCAACTTCTTAAAAATAAAGAGGCAGATACACATATTCGATAACACACTCGACAATAAAACATGTAATAACACAACATATTACGAAAATAATAAATCATGACAATAGGCAAACAACAGTATGCACAGTTCTCAAGACGCAACTCAAAACCCTCGCTCAAGACTCGACTTAAGACTCATTTTCTCTCGACTCGACAATTTTTCCGGAAAGCAGACGCCGATCCATCCACTGAATACCAGCCGTAGCTTTGGGATCTTCGCTCTCCCTAGGACATTCAGCTCCGGTTCCTTAACGCTGCGACGCCTAGCTAATCCACCATGAACGAAGGGGACCAAGCACCCTCAGTTGTCCGGCTCACAGCTCAAAAACGTCTCGACGACTCGACAAAGCTCTCAGACTCGATGAACAATTCGCCGTATACGATATTCAAAGAGTGGTTCGCAAGATTATTCGACCGCATATCAAATAATAAGAGTATGCTTAATATGAAGAAACGCAATTCAACAACTTAAGCAATAAAAGCAGTTTGCATGAAGAAACTCAATCCAACAAGCAATACGCAATTCGCAGTATGCATTCAAATCCCATATTAAATAATTGCACAGCTCAACAACAACAGTCGACAATCAAATCATAGAATCCATCCCTCTGCAACTCGATGGAGTTCACAAAGAGGAACAAACAAGTGTGGGGGGGGTTGGGGACAGCTGCCAACCATTTGCAGACAAGCCCACTAAATAATCAGTATATCAAAAAAAATAAAGCGAAGGGGTACAAGACCCTCAGTTTGAACCCTGAGGTTCTCAGACTTCTTCGCATAAACTCTTGAATTAAATTCCTATCGTATCTAAAGTTGCCCTTACACAAGGACATACAACAATAAAAGCCTACAATGTCTAGAAGTGCCCTTACCGAACTCCAAGTGCGATATTCCCCGTATTCCACACCGCACGGTCTCGAATTTACTCAAAGCCTAACACAACAATTCTAAAGGCCTAATTCTATAACCCCTAGTCTCTCAACCCTAACCCTTTTCTAACCAAGTATTCATTCAAGCATTTAAATACTAGCTACTAGAAAAGAAACAAGGTTTTTGAACTAAAACACTTCTTAAAAAAAGTAACACATAACACTTACTTTCGAAAATGCTAACTTATTTGAAAAGAATGAAGTTTTGAAACTAAAATCTTTCTTGAAACTTCAAAATAAACAATCATGTAATTAGCCACTTTCATAAATTTCAAGGCCTAAAACACATACTAATGCAAGCATTTAGACAAGTTTACAAACAAAATTCCCCTTCCAATACCTCCTAGGGCCTCTCGGCCATAACCTCTTTTTTTTTTCAAAAAGAATTTGCAAAACTTCCTTTCATGATCTACAAACCACAAATCACTTCCAAGTCATTTTCAATTATACTACAAGGCAATAAACATCAAGTTAACACAAGACATGATTCAAGCACATTCAAAGATATGTTTCTAAAACCTTTTCCAAAAACAAGAGTTTCAAGAGTTCTTTCAATCAACCAAATACTTTTTACTTAAAAACTAGTTTGAAATACTAAGTCACATACTTGAAGTATTTGTGTAAAGAATCATCTATTGAGAACTAAAACACAACACACAATTTAAAGGCTAGCTTTTGAAGAATTATTTTTGTACATTTCTAAAATCCTAATTACCACACCTCTAAGCAAATGGTTCCCACAAATCAGTTACCAACTCAAGCTTACAATAAAATGCACAATTTCCTTTCTGTTGGCAAGTCATGTTTAAAACCAAAATTACTAAGTTTCATACTCTTTCACCAAAAACAATTTCAAAGTAAAATTTCCAAAGCATTTTCCAAACAATCAAGCTAGTGCCATTTTCCAATCTTTTCAATCACACTTCAAAGCAACAAAACAACAAACCATAACCAAAACATAGTTCAAGCATATTCTAAAACATTTTCCAAAATAAAAGTTTCAAGAGACTTTCCAAATTCTTTTGGGTTCCAAAACATTTTTATCATGGCCATAATCATGCTAATTAATCAAAGGACAAGTCAAACAATTTTCACATGCCATTCTAGTCCTTCAAAAATCGATTTTTCTCAAAACATACACTAACTCTTTTACTAGCTCATGTATAACAATCCCAATAGCATTTAAACTACCTAAAACATATCATTTAACAATTAAATAATGATTCAACAATAAAAACCCATTTTTCCCCAATTTAAAGAATCAAGGGTTTTCACAAGAGTTACTCAATCCAAGTTTTAAATCAAAACTAGTGACTAGAATGACAACAACAACATTTAGTAAGCATGAAACAACAACTAATTGCAAGATTCACTTGAAGATCACATAAATCCCTCTTTCCCTTAGGTTAGGGTTTTAAGAATATGGGGATGAGATGTTCATCTCTTCTTTTGATCATAATCAAGCAACAAACTAGCATAAATTAAACACAAACCAAAGAAGAAAAGGAAAAAACCACTGCCAAACTCCTCCTTGCACTCTCGGCCTTGGGGCTGTTTGGAGAAGAAGATGATGCTTTCAAATAACTTGGATGAAGAGGTAAATGATGATGGAAAGTAGAAGAAGTAAGTAGTAAGAAGTATGGAGGTTTAGAAGTGGAAAACTCATGAAGCAAGGTGAAGGAATGTTTCCATGGAAGAGCTTCTCTCTCAAAAACTTGGAGAAGAAGAAGATGAGGGTAGAGAGAAGGGGAGGTCACGCTGATATGGGCTGATGGGAGGGGTTCCATCCCTTTTATTTGCTTAAAATAATATTAACCAACATAAATTCATAAACAAGTGTTATTTCTTTAATTAGGAAATAAATAATTAAAGAATAAGTGAGCAAATAAGAGTGTGAGGGTGGTAAAAATGGGAGGTCACGCTGATTCTTGGGCAAAAAGGAGAGGGTTACAAATTTAATTAATCATTAAAACACTAGGCTAAAAACTAGTCTAATAAAGTGCTAAAAACTAATCACCCAAATTATGACACCTATTAATAAAGCAAATATGCTAATCACATCATCTAGTCTATCCCATCAAATCTCACATCCCTCATAATTACCCTCTAATTTTAGAGTCTAAGCGTGTTCAAAACACGGCGTCGAATAACCGCGTTACCGATTAATTCTCTCGCCGATAAATTCGCGAAGATTAATTTACTGAGAAATTAATTCACCGCGTGATAAAATATTATCATAAGTATTAAAACAATCTAAGACACTCAAAACCATCAAAATAAGTTACATTTCGATTTTCATCGAAATCGGAGTTCGTTTTAAATTTTAATGAGGGTAAAATCTACCCGGCGATTCGAAACGCGACGAAACTTCGTTAGAGTTTTCCGACGATTTTTGAACCATGAATAAATATTAAATATTAACTCTTAAATTTAATTTTATCTTGATTTAATTCAATCAATTTCTTGGTCAACAAAAATATGCGCTACCACGTCACGCAGAAAACTTATAATATGCATAATTGATGAATTCTCTTTTAAAAACAGCATACGTCTATGCTGTCAATTAATTCGAATTGACATCATGAATAATTATTATTTATGATAAATAAACTATTCAAAATAACTCAAAATAATTTCCCGTACTCTCAGTAAATTATTGAGGTGATCAATCTCTATGACTTATTTTTCGAGTATCCAGGATTTTATTGCGAAAATCACTTTTCTTAAAAATTGGGATGTTACAATACCACCCCCTTTAAAATAGTTTCGTCCTCAAAACTACACGGATAGTAAAATACGGAAAAATTATTTTACTCAAATCTATAAAAGTAGTTTGCACACTCAAGCATTCACGATATATATTAATATAAGTAGTACTATAATATTTATAGCTACATAGTATAGCAGGCAATAATAACAATCACAAAGCATATACCTACGGTACACCGTAACGTAAACGTAGTTAGTGGACGGAAAAAAAAAATCCTTAAGATGGACCGACGCTTCCTTCCGGAGTTACGACCGCTGCTTATCCATGATCACGAACCCGAACACGAACACGACTCGACTGTAGTTACGCGCCATTACTACAAAAATAATACTAACCTATTCGCACGCAACCACGGTTACTTATGTCAGAATTACAAAAATCACTTAAAACTTTGAAAAGATTAAAATTCTCTTTTCCAATCAAACATTTTTCTAAGAGAAAATATCAATTTCATAGGAATACACCAATACAAGGAACTAATAAAATGCAATTTTGTTTTCTCAAGACTCAATCATTCTCATGGACACTAAAGTTCCTTTGAGATTAGGTTTTCATTGTCTCAAATCATTACACACACTTTAGTTCAAAGGTAAAAACCAAATTAACAACTCACTTATCTTTTAAATCCCTTTTAAATCAAAGTTTTTCCTAAAGAAAATTCCACACACCAATGACTACGTACTCGAAACTCGAAATTATTTTTTTTCTCTTCTCAGAGCACTATAAAAATTACACACTTGCCCAAGAATTTAAGAACTAATCTTTTAACTTTAAAACACTAGAAAATCATTTTTCTTTCGGAACCAAGCTTTTATGAAACTTTTAAAATAGCTAATTAATAAGCTCTAGCACATCAAGCAAGCAAAACTTAGATCAACAATTCAAATTACTAATCACCCTCACGGGTTTAATAAAGCTAATACACAAATAAAGGTTTTACACCCAAATTTTTCAAATCTTTTCTTAGCAACAACACCCACCCAAAAATCTTTTTCAGGGCTCCACCTTGTCCAAGAACCGCAAGGATTCCTTTAAACATTGGGTGTTTCATGGCCTTTAAACACAAACCAACTAAGCAACAATATATTAAAACCTTTAAATCACTAGCCCAAACTTTAAGTCTTAAAATTATTTTCCCATCATAACCTGATTCAAGTTCAAGGATTACGAAATCAACTCTTTCCTAAATCGAACATGAGATAACAATACTACATCAAATACTCTTTGATACTAAATGGTCGAGACTCCACTTTAGGTTAGGAATACAAAGATTCTGTTCAACCTTAGTGTTTCATTGTCTTGAAATAATAAGATAACAATTTACAAAATTCTAACTCAATCAAATTTTTCAAACTCGTAAACTGTGACACTAACTAAACTATGAAAGAAGCAAGTTGGAAATCACAATTTTTTTTTCTAAACTCTTCTCCAAAAACCTTTCTCAAAACCATTCTTACTCATACATGGACTTTTGAACACACCAAAACTATTATCTTTTACACAAGAGAAAACAAAACCATTTTCAAGCTTTTACTACTAAATCATGGTTTAACAGAATCATCTAAAACTTGAAACTTTTTCAACAAAATCCATAACAACCAATACAAGATAAAAGTAAAATAATAATTTAACAAAAATCATATTAAAAACTTAAAACTATCGTCAACAAGATCGTTAACAAGGATACAAGCATTGAAAACAAAAGAACTAGGACACTCACTTAAACTCTTCCCAGGACCCGCGGTCTGAAAACAAGAAGAGACAGAAGGATTGCTATGATCACCAACCATAAAATCGCCCACAGCATCACCCAAGGGTACAGAGGATATAAAGAACAGTCCTCACTCGACATCTCTCAAAGTTTCAGCTTAACCAAGAGAATGAAAGGAAACAAATTCCAAATTTCTCACACACTTCAAACGCCACACGGTCTAGCAATACTTGAGGGAATGGTTGGATAACATATGGAGTCTCTTAATGCAATTTGTCCAAAGCGCATATGAGGAAAAAAAGGAAAGAATTCAGGGTTGTCACTTTCTCTCTAAATTTTGTAAGATCTCCCCCACTTCTGACCACTTCACGACTTATCTAGGGGAAGGATTGGACAAGAATGAGAATCCCCTGAGTAAGAATGGCGCATGGCGCATAAGGGAAGGAAAAAGGAAGAGAATTAGGTTCTCTCACCACACCACTAAAGCTAATAATGCAACTAACTATTCTCTCACACTTTCTTTTTGAGGTGATCGGCCAAAGAGAAGGAAAGGAGGGCATTGATTCCTCCAAGTTTTGTTTGGCTAGTTTCAATTCAAGGAAAAAGGTTATTCCTTAAGGTAAGGTGAAGATAAGACTTAGTGAAATTTGAGGTACTACCCCATAATAGTTAGACAACTCGCTTCGCTAAACCACACTAAAATTAATGCAATATTCTTTTCCCCACCTATTGTCATTGTGAACAAGCAACCGGTCAATTAAAGGAGGAAGGGTGGAAAATGTATCATCCCACTATACTTGGTTCTTACCTAAAGGGAATCTCCTAAGATATGAAAAATCAGGACAAAGTTTGGAACAAGGATTTTGGGTACTACCCAACGCTAGCTACATAACTTGCCACGTACTAAAACTATTATCCGCGAATCCCACTAAACCTTTAGAGTCCATTCAACGGAATCAAATGGACCTCGCATAAATTAAATTGTCACGTGACATTTAATTAACGCTTGCTAGAACTAATCGTGTATGATATTTTCATTGGAAAAATATGAATACGCTCATAATAAATAAACATTCACGCAATCAATCAAATATAATCACAGAAGTGCAAAAATAGACTACTGTGAAAACACAAATGTTAGTGGCAAACACGTCACAAAATCATAAAATAATTTTGATTTTCCAATAAGATATCTATCAAAATACTTCGTACGTCAATCATTTACGTGATCTATATCTAGGATCACTAATACACCAAAGATCAAGTTAAACAATAATAATAATAATAATAATAATAATAATAATAATAATAATAATAATAATAATAATAATAGTAACAGCGTCACTTGCAACCAATCCCGGAATCTCACCTCTTATTTCCTGAAGGACTTAAGAGTCCCATAGTGACAAAAGGTCAACCAATCCTTTAATCTCTGCAACTTGGCCATCTCCTGGCGGTCTTAGCAGTTCACGTTGATTATCCATAGCAGTTTGTTGAGCAACAACACCTACTATCCCTGCCTCAGCTTGGCTATCCGAAGTCTTTAGTCCATTTCTTGAACTATCTGATTTGGTAGGAAGAATCGCTCGTCTCAAAGGTATTGGATTCCCACAAGGTTTTACAACCTCATTAGAACCCCACAACAATTTCGTGTGTCTCAGAACACATTGCTCCAATTAAGAACAATCCAAACAATTACAAGTAGAGTTAATCCACTTGAGGAACAATCACACAAGCATAGTTCGACTCACAACAAAACACATCTTGACTCCCAACAGGCTAACTTCTATCCTCCCGATAGTTGACCAGCTATAGTTTACCCAACTCACAGTCCGGTTAGAACCGAACCGCTCTGATACCACCATTGTAACACCCCATTTTCGGAGCGTTATTAGGCGCATGTTCTGACAAAAGATAACATATTTCCGAAAGGCGAAATACTCTGCTTTGCACTTTTTCCCAAAAATGTGGTCCTATTTTTTTTTTTAAAACTTCTTTCTAAAATAACAGCCAGAGTATCACAGCGACTTTTAGAAACATGGCGGAAAATAATTTAAGACATCACCTAACCACATTCAATTAATCCATCAATTCACGTTTAACAATACATGTCTTGAAACATAACAGATATTTATTACAATACTGAAATAGACGACAAATATCCTATAGTTGGTCGATAGAACACGCTCCTCACTAGTCTACTAGTAGGGTCCACAACCATAGCACCAGTAGAAAGCTGGACGACTACTCTCTCCGCTGCTCCCTCTAGTAGTTCCAAACACTCCATGCGCTTCGCCATCTGGGTTACATTCATTGAATTGAAAGTACCACTGGCAAGGGTCAACTTCTTAAAAATAAAGAGGCAGATACACATATTCGACAACACAATCAACAATAAAACATGTAATAGCACAACATATTACGGAAAATAATAAATCATGACAATAGGCAAACAACAGTATGCACAGTTCTCAAGACGCAACACAAGACCCTCGCTCAAGACTCGACTTACGACTCATTTTCTCTCGACTCGACAATTTTTCCGGAAAGCAGACGCCGATCCATCCAATCGAATACGGTAGTAGCTTTGGGATCTTCGCTCTCCCTAGGACATTCAGCTCTGGTTCCTTAACGCTGCGACGCCTAGGTAATCCACCATGAACGAAGGGGGCCTAGCACCCTCAGGTGGCCGGCTCACAGCTCAAAAATGGCTCGGCGACTCGACAAAGCTCTCAGACTCGATGAACACCACGCATACGATATTCAAAGAGTGGTTCGCAAGATTATTCGACCGCATATCAAATAATAAGAGTATGCTTAATATGAAGAAACGCAATTCAACAACTTAAGCAATAAAAGCAGTTTGCATGAAGAAACGCAATCCAACAAGCAATACGCAATTCGCAGCATGCATTCAAATCCCATATTAAATAATTGCACATCTCAACAACAACAGTAGACAATCAAATCATAGAATCCATCCCTCTGCAACTCGATGGAGTTCACAGAGAGGAACAAACAAGTGTGGGGGGGGTTGGGGACAGCTGCCAACCATTTGCAGACAAGCCCACTAAATAATCAGTATATCAAAAAAAAACAAAGCGAAGGGGTACAAGACCCTCACTTTGAACCCTGAGGTTCTCAGACTTCTTCGCATAAACTCTTGAATTAAATTCCTATCGTATCTAAAGTTGCCCTTACACAAGGACATACAACAATAAAAGCCTACAATGTCTAGAAGTGCCCTTACCGAACTCCAAGCTGCGCATATTCCCGTATTCCACACCGCACGGTCTCGAATTTACTCAAAGCCTAACACAACAATTCTAAAGGCCTAATTCTATAACCCCTAGTCTCTCAACCCTAACCCTTTTCTAACCAAGTATTCATTCAAGCATTTAAATACTAGCTACTAGAAAAGAAACAAGGTTTTTGAACTAAAACACTTCTTAAAAAAAGTAACACATAACACTTACTTTCGAAAATGCTAACTTATTTGAAAAGAATGAAATTTTGAAACTAAAATCTTTTCTTGAAACTTCAAAATAAACAATCATGCAATTAGCCACTTTCATAAATTTCAAGGCCTAAAACACATACTAATGCAAGCATTTAGACAAGTTTACAAACAAAATTCCCCTTCCAATACCTCCTAGGGCCTCTCGGCCATAACCTATTTTTTTTTTCAAAAAGAATTTGCAAAACTTCCTTTCATGATCTACAAACCACAAATCACTTCCAAGTCATTTTCAATTATACTACAAGGCAATAAACATCAAGTTAACACAAGACATGATTCAAGCACATTCAAAGATATGTTTCTAAAACCTTTTCCAAAAACAAGAGTTTCAAGAGTTCTTTCAATCAACCAAACACTTTTTACTTAAAAACTAGTTTGAAATACTAAGTCACATACTTGAAGTATTTGTGTAAAGAATCATCTCTTGAGAACTAAAACACAACACACAATTTAAAGGCTAGCTTTTGAAGAATTATTTTTGTACATTTCTAAAATCCTAATTACCACACCTCTAAGCAAATGGTTCCCACAAATCAAATACCAACTCAAGCTTACAATAAAATGCACAATTTCCTTTCAATTGGCAAGTCATGTTTAAAACCAAAATTACTAAGTTTCATACTCTTTCACCAAAAACAATTTCAAAGTAAAATTTCCAAAGCATTTTCCAAACAATCAAGTTAGTGCCATTTTCCAATCTTTTCAATCACACTTCAAAGCAACAAAACAACAAACCATAACCAAAACATAGTTCAAGCATATTCTAAAACATTTTCCAAAATAAAAGTTTCAAGAGACTTTCCAAATTCTTTTGGGTTCCAAAAACATTTTTATCATGGTCATAATCATGCTAATTAATCAAAGGACAAGTCAAACAATTTTCACATGCCATTCTAGTCCTTCAAAAATCGATTTTTCTCAAAACATACACTAACTCTTTTACTAGCTCATGTATAACAATCCCAATAGCATTTAAACTACCTAAAACATATCATTTAACAATTAAATACACGATTCAACAACAAAAACCCATTTTTCCCCAATTTAAAGAATCAAGGGTTTTCACAAGAGTTACTCAATCCAAGTTTTAAATCAAAACTAGTGACTAGAATGACAACAACAACATTTAGTAAGCATGAAACAACAACTAATTGCAAGATTCACTTGAAGATCACATAAATCCCTCTTTTCCTTAGGTTAGGGTTTTAAGAATATGGGGATGAGATGTTCATCTCTTCTTTTGATCACAATCAAGCAACAAACTAGCATAAATTAAACACAAACCAAAGAATAAAAGGAAAGAACCACTACCAAACTCCCTCCTTGCACTCTCGGCCTTGGGGCTGTTTGGAGAAGAAGATGATGCTTTCAAATAACTTGGATGAAGAGGTAAATGATGATGGAAAGTAGAAGAAGTAAGTAGTAAGAAGTATGGAGGTTTAGAAGTGGAAAACTCATGAAGCAAGGTGAAGGAATGTTTCCATGGAAGAGCTTCTCTCTCAAAAAACTTGGAGAAGAAGAAGATGAGGGTAGAGAGAAGGGGAGGTCACGCTGATATGGGCTGATGGGAGGGGTTCCATCCCTTTTATTTGCTTAAAATAATATTAGCCAACATAAATTCATAAACAAGTGTTATTTCTTTAATTAGGAAATAAATAATTAAAGAATAAGTGAGCAAATAAGAGTTTGAGGGTGGTAAAAATGGGAGGTCACGCTGATTCTTGGGCAAAAAGGAGAGGGTTGCAAATTTAATTAATCATTAAAACACTAGGTAAAAACTAGTTTAATAAAGTGCTAAAAACTAATCACCCAAATTATGACACCTATTAATAAAGCAAATATGCTAATCACATCATCTAGTCTATCCCATCTAATCTCACATCCCTCATAATTACCCTCTAATCTTAGAGTCTAAGCGTGTTCAAAACACGGCGTCGAATAACCGTACTGATTAATTCTCTCGCCGATAAATTCGCGAAGATTAATTTACTGAGAAATTAATTCACCGCGTGATAAAACATTATCATAAGTATTAAAACAATCTAAGACACTCAAAACCATCAAAATAAGTTACATTTCGATTTTCATCGAAATCGGAGTTCATTTTAAATTTTAATGCGGGTAAAATCTACCCGACGATTCGAAACGCGACGAAACTTCTTTAGAGTTTTCCGACGATTTTCGAACCATGAATTAATATTAAATATTAACTCTTAAATTTAATTTGATCTTGATTTAATTCAATCAATTTCTTGGTCAACAAAAATATGCGCTACCGCGTCACGCAGAAAACTTATAATATGCATAATTGATGAATTCTCTTTTAAAAACAGCATATGTCTACGCTGTCAATTAATCTGAATTGACATCATGAATAATAATTATTTATGATAAATAAACTATTCAAAATAACTCAAAATAATTTTCCGTACTCTCAGTAAATCATTGAGGTGGTCAATCTCTATGACTTATTTTTCGAGTATTCAGGATTTTATTGCGAAAATCACTTTTCTTAAAAATTGAGATGTTACACTGAAGAAGAAGAATCAGAAGATGAAGCTTCAATAGGAGATGTTGACACATCAGAAGATGAGCTCGAGTTTATATCCAGGAAGATACAAAGAATGTGGAAGAAGAGAAACTTCGGGAAGAAGTTTCAGAAGAAAGATACTAAGGACAAGAAGGAAAGCAAGGACAAGGCTCAAGTCATTTCCTATGAATGTAAAAAGCCTGGACATTTCAAGTCCGAATGTCCTAATCTTAAGGAGAAGCCCACAAGAAGTTCTTTCAAGAAAAAGAAGAAGAGCCTCATGGCTACATAGGAAGATATAGATTTATCCTCATCTGAGGAAGATAATGAAGTAGAAGCAAATCTTGCTCTCATGGCAGACACTGACCTTGATTCAGAAGAAGAAGTTGAAGAGGTAATAGTATATGATTCCTACTCTGAACTTCAACTTGCATTCAATGATCTTCTTAAGGACTCTGCCACTCTCTCTGTTGAGTATAAGAATTTGAAAAAGAAATTTTCAAAATTATCACAAGACTTTCAAGCTTTAAAAAAAGAAAAATCTGTACTCAATAAAGAGAACCAGTGGCGAAAATCGACATCGATGGATAACCGTCATTGCTAACAAGCAGCCTAAGTCGAGAGCTCTCAAGCTGAAAGCTCTAAAGTCACAGGCAATCCTAAATGCAAATCAAATGATTATGAATATGCTTTTCAAAAGTTTCTTGCAGAGAGTGTAACTCGAAGCAAGCAAGCTTCAATGATTTGGGGCGTCAGTGAAACGACAACTCATGGTCTTGGTTATATATCAGATGAACCTCTTTTAGAAAATGATTCAGCATCTGATAAATCCCATAATCGTGGTAAATGCTTGCATTGTACTTACTGCAATAAACCTGGTCATTTGAAAAGTGCATGTACTGTTTTTAAAACTGTGAAGGATAGGCTTCCTTCAAGAACTAACAAGAAAGGACCCAAAAAGATATGGGTACCTAAAGATAAATTAGTCTATGTTGCAGACATGCTTAGCAACAAAGTCAACACACCTATCTTGGTACTTAGACAGTGGATGCTCGCGTCACATGACGGGAGAAAAGCATATGTTCCAAGAGATAAGACCTAGAGAAGAAGGATTTGTTGGTTTTGGAGGAAACCAGAAAGGTAAAATAGTTGGAATTGGTCGCATTGGTAAGGACTCTCTTCCCTCTATTGATAATGTACTTTTTGTTGAAGGACTTAAACATAACTTATTGAGCATAAGTCAATTATGTGACAATGGTCATGAAGTCATCTCTACAGAAACTGGATGTCTAGTAAAAAGCAAGAAAGACGGCTCTATTTTCTTTACTGCTAAGAGGAAACAAAATATTTACAAAATTGATCTCTCTGAACTTGCAAAACAAGATGTCAAGTGTCTCATGTCTGTTGACGAAGAACAATGGATTTGGCACAAGAGATTGGGTCATGCCAATTTGAGATTAATCTCAAAATTAAACAAGCACAGTCTTGTCAGAGGCTTACCAAATCTTAAGTATCAATCTGATGCTCTCTGTGAGGCATGTCAAAGAGGAAAACAAGTTAAAACTTCTTTTCATTCAAAAAATGTTGTTTCAACCTCTAGACCACTTGAGCTTTTGCATCTTGATCTTTTTGGTCCAACAAGGACAGCCTCTTTAACTGGAAAGAAATATGGGTTAGTCATTGTTGATGATTTTACTAGATGGACATGGGTTAGATTCCTTGCCCACAAAGATGAGTCATACAAGGTATTTACTATATTCTGTAAAATAGTTCAAAATGAAAAATGAATTTGTATTTCTTCTATTAGAAGTGATCATGGGGGAGAATTTGAAAATGAAAGCTTTCAAAAATTTTGTGATGATGACGGCATCTCTCACAATTTCTCCTCTCCTAGAACACCTCAAAAAAATGGTGTTGTAGAAAAGAAGAATAGGTCCCTCCAAGAAATGGCTAGGACCATGATCAATAAGGCTAACATTGCAAAACATTTTTGGGCAGAAGTAGTAAACACAGCTTGTTACATTCAAAATAGAATTTCTATTAGACCTATTTTGAAGAAGACTCCATATGAACTGTGGAAAGGAAGGAAACCAAACATATCATATTTTCATTCATTTGGTTGTACGTGTTATATTTTAAATACTAAGGATCATCTTAGTAAGTTTGATTCAAAAGCTGACAAATGAATCTTTTTGGGATATTCTGAAAGATCTAAAGCTTTTAGAATATACAATAAAGAAACTATGACAGTGCAAGAATCCATTCATGTCAAATTTGATGACAAGAAGCCTGACACAGCCATGTCAGAGCTAGATGAATTATTTTCAGAATTAAATATAGGTAATACTACAAATAGTGAACCTACATCTTCATCGTCCGGTGGTGACCAGACACAAGAATCTTCAGAAGTTGAATTCAGAAAGAGCTGGAAGTACAAGGCCAATCATCCAAAAGATCAAATCATAGGAAAACCTGGAGATAGAGTAAGAACCAGATCCTCTTTTAAAGAGCATGCAGATATGGCACTACTCTCAGAAATGGAACCTAAAACGATTGATCAAGCATTGGAAGATGAAGGTTGGATTCTGGCCATGCAAGAAGAGTTGAATCAGTTCCAAAGAAATGATGTATGGAAGCTAGTTACTCTACCAAAAGATAAGCAAGCTATTGGTACTAAATGGGTATTTAGAAACAAGCTTGATGAAGATGGAAAAGTTGTGAGAAACAAGGCAAGATTGGTTGCTCAAGGTTACTCACAGGAAGAAGGTATTGATTTTACTGAAACATTTGCACTTTGTTGCAAGGTTAGAAGCTATACGCATTTTGCTTTCCTTTCTTTGCACATCATGATATAATTCTTTATCAAATGGATGTGAAAAGTGCTTTCTTGAATGGTTTTATAACTGAGGAAGTCTTTGTAAAACAACCTCCTGGATTCAAGACTTGAATTTCGAACATGTCTTCAAGCTTAAAAAGGCCCTATATGGTCTTAAGCAAGCTCCCAGAGCTTGGTATGAAAGACTGAGTACATTTTTGATGAAAAATGGCTTTACTAGAGGTCTAGTAGACACTACTCTTTTTAGAAAAACATCAAACAAGCACTTTATAATTGTTCAAATATATGTTGATGACATTATTTTTGGAGCTACTAATGAAAGCCTTTGCAAAGAATTTTCTAAGCTAATGTAGGCTGAATTCGAGATGAGCATGATGGGTGAACTGAAGTTTTTCCTTGGAATTCAAATCAAATAATGCAATGATGGTATTTATATACATCAAAGCAAATATATCAAGGAATTGCTAAAGAAATTCAAAATGGTGGATTGCAAACCTATGTGTACTCCTATGCATCCCACATGCATTCTTGGTAAAGATGAAACTGGTAAAAAGGTAGATCAGAAGATGTACAGAGGTATGATTAGATCTCTACTTTATCTTACAGCTTCAAGACCTGATATTATGTTGACGTGCTGTCTGTGCTAGATTTCAATCGGATCCTAGAGAATCACACTTAGTCTTTGTTAAAAGAATTTTTAGATATTTGCAAGGATCTACTAATCTTGGTTTGCTTTATAAGAAATCAAAAGATTACAAGTTAGTAGGTTTACGTGATCTTGACTTTCTTTGGAGACCGAATTGAAAGAAAAAGCACAAGTGGAGGCCGCCAATTCCTTAGTGCAAATCATGTATCTTGGTCAAGCAAAGGCAAAGCACGATTGCACTCTCAGCAAAGGTGAATATATTTCAGTTGACAAGTTGCTCTCAACCACGTGGATGAAATATCAACTTGAAGACTATCTGATAAAAGAGAGTAACATTCCTATCTTTTGTGATAATACTTATGCAATCTGTCTTACTAAAAATACCATATTGCATTCACGAGCCAAGCACATTGAGATTAAGCATCATTTTATAAGAGACTATGTTCAGAAGGGTATTCTCAAAATAAAATTTGTTGACACTGATCATCAGTGGGCTGACATATTTACAAAACCCCTTGCTGAAGATAGATTCAATTTTATAAGAAGAAATTTAAATTTTCATCTTATAGAAGAATGATTAATCTCAGCGTCAGATAATATGCATCATCTCAGCATCTGGTATGACATAAGCATGTATACGTATAAGCATTCTATTTGTCATGTGCATCATAACTTAACGTCTGGTGAATCAGTTGCGTGCGTCCGAGCGCACACACACGTGTCACACGTGTTAAGGACTTAAGCATCTCATCACATCTACTGAGTCATAATTATTTATGTCTTTCGATAAAATCTTTTTACTTGATCTTACTTTTCTTTTGGCATCTTCATTTAATGAAAAGGCGAATCTTCATTTTTCTTTTCTTTTTTGATTTAATTTTTGTGTGAAAATATGAAGCGTTTTTTGAAAAAAGATTGTACCATTTTCTATCAACTTTCCCACTACTCCACATTTTTCGCTCCATCACTTCACTCTGCATTTTCTTGCAAAGCGTTATTTCTCTCTCTCTTTGTGTGTGTGTGTGTGATTTGAACCCTAAAACCTCCATTACCCTCTCTGCAATCGCTACCATGGTGATAGAAAGGTTGGACAATACTGCTTTGCTGCCTTGATGTCTTCTCGGAAGCAAAACTCATGAATGAGAGCAGGATTGATTTTGAGAACTTCAAGCCAATGGTTTTGATTTTGAAGAAGGTTTGGGAAACTAAATTTGGAAAAATTACTTCATCCGGAACCGATCGACGTCTTGAGCTATGCTATAAAGGAGTTACGGGGAACGCTTACCTACTTAGGAGAAATTATAGAAGGACACATCGAGGCTTCAAGTTACGCTTCACCATCAACTCTATTGCTCAGACGATCAAGTGCCCTTGTGAAGGAATCAGTTACCATGCTAACTGGGTTGACGCTTACAAAGGACTGGAAAACGTCAACGAAGCCCTATTTGAAAACTACCGTGAGTTGAAGAAGAAGAACATAACTCCCACTGCCAAAGACTTGAAAAGCCACTACAGAGTACTACACAAAATCATCGCTAAGAGCGTGATTCTGAAGGCTGGCTCAAGCGACATAGTGAACTACGAGCAAAAGTTCATTATAAGAAACTACATGGATGGGAAGAAAATCAATCTGCCAAGGTTGATTATCAATAATCTGATTAATGCTCTTGTCTTCTCAAGGAAGAGTGTCGATAAAAAGAATATCATCAAGGTTATCCCTTATGGAGTTCTTCTCTCCATAATGATGATTGAAGATGGTGTTGTGAGAAAGCTGGCTGACTCTACCAACACAGAAGAAAAAGAAAAATACTTTGGTGTTGGCGCTGTTGTTCGTCCGAAAGTTTTTGGTGTCAACAGTCTAGTCAGAATGCAGCTGATAACTGGTTCTATGATAAAGAAGGTGAAATTAGAGCAACAGGAAGGAGAAGCTAAAAAGAAAACCACCAGAAGCTCAATGGCTGGTGTGAAGAGACCTGCTGAATCTCCTTTAAGGGAGACTAGAAGAATGAAACAGAAGGTGGCTCCTGCACCTACTGTTGAGGAACCAGAAGATAATGATAGAATTCCCATCAGAAAGGTCTTGGAGAAAAAGAATAAGCCAACAGCTGAAAAAGATACTTCAGCGTCCGGTCAAGGGAAGCAAGTCCCTTCTCCTCCTCCTGCCGTTGTTGCATCTAGAGGAACAAAAAGAAGGTTGGTTAAGTCTTCTGAGCTTAACCCAAAGGTACTCGACTTTACTGCTGATGAGTCAGTATCTATCTTCGATTCTCATGATGTTATTCCTGCATCCCCATTATCTGTTTCACAACCACAAACACAACCACAAACCAAGAAAACCAGAATGAGCCTCCGACAAACCTCTACCCTCTCAAAACTTACCCAAACACCATCCAATACACTCAACCTTGACCTACCACAAATTTCCTCAAATACCTCACTTACCACATACATTTCTAAACTTCACTCTCATCCCTTTAACCTATTATTCAAAATACCTACCATTAATCCCTTCAAACCCTACACACCTAAAACCTATACAATCACCAAAACGACTCCCACTTCACTCACTATTACCCATAAACCTACAGACTTTGGTGGAAGGAAGAATGTCTCATGTATTAACAAACCACGATTTGTTAAGTATGAGTCATATCACAGCATCTACAATCGTTCCTCTACATGGCATTTGAAAACCTTCACCTCTGGAGTTTCCAGACTGGAGATTGCCTCTCCAATGACTGCTACCTTCAAGGATGGAGTAGACCATTTTCAGATGTCATTCAAAGGAAGACTAAGACCAGTATCTGGTAGCAGAGCAATTCCTTTCTCTGTTGACCTTCCTAAATCCCTACCACAAACTGAACCTCTCACACTGGAGGAGTGTGGAAGATGGATTACAGATGAAGAAGCTGCCTTCATGGCACACTGTCTTGAAATGAAGAAAATTGAAGTTATCAGATAGTTCAGGGATCCTTCTTCTGTATCCGTAAAGATTATACCAGACAGACAAAGGTGGCTACCTTGGTCTATCCCTGGGAAAAGGAAAGAACCTGCTCCTGGCAAGCTGCCATTCAGCAAGATCGGGCTCATAGAGTATGAGAAGGCTCCTAAGAAGTATAACCTTAAAGAATTCTCTAAGCTTCCAATTGCCAAGATCACTGAGGATCATGCCAGAAGGTTTTACCTTAGTTCTCTGAAGGAAGATGAATGGAGAACTGGCTCCTCAAATTCTTTGCAATGCCGAGAAAGCCACAATTCCAACGGTTGGCACTATCGGCCAAAGTGCGACACCAACTGGGAGCGACCTACTTTGATGATATGTTCGGTGCTTTCGATGTCGTGCCACTTGACTGCATGAATACATATGTCCAATGGGCTGCTGTGACCAAGCACTTTGACATTGGATTTACTTGGAGTCAATGGTCGGAGTCTTGGAAAGACAAAGCTATGTTACCATGCCTCGTCCCCCTAGTGCTTACAGAAGATGACAGGGAAAATCTGAGAAGAATATACCTGGCAGAAAATGAAGGACTCTCTTTCGCTTCTGAAGCATTGAGTGCCTTCATCAGAAGAATATGGGGAGAAGATGCTGGAAACAAGTTTGATGCTTTCACTGCTGATGTGCTTCTGCATAGGGAAACTATTTTCATGGATTTGCTGTACCCAGAAGAGGTGGAGAAAAGAAGGAAAATTCAGTCAGAATCTGAGCAGAGGAAACTTGGAAGTCTCATCAAATGGTTTATACCAAATGATGCGTTCTTTCAAAAGGCTCAACAAAAGAAGGAACTGAGACTGAAGCTTTCCAACCGGGTGCTAGCAGAGCATCAGAAGATGAAACACGCACGAGCTGGACCTTCTACTTCTACTCCTGCAGTTGAAATGGTCACCATTCCTAAAGCAGAGTTTGAAGAAATGAAGGCCACTAACCTGAAAGTCACTCAGCTGGAGAATGCACTGAAGCTATTATATGAACGTCTCAACATCCCTCCACCACCTCCACCAAACCCTTAAATTTTTTTTGTGTGATATAAATTTTTTTTGGTACTCTTATATATATACTCATTTTTTTTACTCTGATTATCTGTTATATATATACCTATATCTGATTATCTATTTATATATATTCAAATTTTTCTATATATACCTATATCTGATTATCTATTTATATATATTCAAATTTTTCTAAGCCATATTTTGACTATGATGTGCTTTACACTCTTTTTGTCTGATGACAAAAGGGGGAGTAAAAGAAAGGTTTGATGAACACGTGAAAGTCTGATTGACTAATTCACCGTCCGATGTTCAAATGCACTAAAACAGAAGTATCATGCATATCATTTCATAAATAGCATTTGTACGGTTATTCATTACTCTAATACCTATTAATGCGTTGATATTCATTGACCCAGTACTCTAATAATGATCACTAAATTTGGTACAATGAAAATCTTTTTGATAAAATGAAAATCAGCATCCGATCTCACTTTGTTAAAAATATGCTCTGATACATCTACGTATTTTTGCGATCACTTAAATGAATTTGTTTATCAACAATCACCTTAATAACTTAATTGTCCTTATATATCTAAATTGTTAAATTCAGGGGGAGACCCATGATATTATTTTGAAATTAAATTGTTCATCAACCTTGGATATTTGTCATCATCAAAAAGGGGGAGATTGTTGGAACCTAAACGATTGAGAAGTTTAGACCCTCATTGATTTTGATGATAACAAAGTATTTTTCAAGAGAACAATTTATCTTCTAACATATCTTTGAGTGTACAGGTATCAAAACTTCATATATATGTACGAAACACTCAAGGAAGAAGAAATCTACAAAAGAATTGAATACAATCCATTAGTGTCAGCATCCGAACTCACTCCAGCGTCTTGCTAACAGCAAGCGTCCAGTAGTGTTACTCCTTGACAAGTGGAATACTCAATTGCTACAAGCGTCCGTCCTCTGTTCTGAGCGAGCGTCTGATCTCTTTAATGAAGCATGTGATGATCATGTTTTTGCTCTTAGCCTCAGACTGTTGTGGAACGGAATTCGAATTTGATTTCATGCGCTCATTTTGATGTACGGGGAAGCAAATGTGACACCTTTAGCATAAGACAAAAATCGTATAAGGCAATTGCAAATTACAGATAGTACGAAAACGGTAATGTGTACTATTCTGATATTCTCTAGAAAGGAAGAAAAGGACTACATTTCAAATTACCTCACTCAATGGAAAAGAGATATTTTTACTGCAACGGTAATACCCTTGAAGACTCCTATAAATACCCCAAGGTATTCATTGAAGAGAAGTTGGAAAAAACTAGCGAAGAAACTTCATTCTGAAAGCAAAATTACTCAAGTGAGCAATTATGTTTCGTGCCAAGTTTCTGGTCTACACAGAACTGAACTCAGCGTCTTATACCCTCTTTGAGAAAGCTATTCTGTTTTGAGCTTAATCTTTTCATCCTCTCTGTGAGAGATATTTTGATTGTATTCAAAAGTATAATCTCTTTTGTAAACTGTATTTAGCCTAGTTAAGGCTTTGTTCCTCAAAGGCTCGACTGCACTGAGTCGTTTTGAGAAGTTGAGAGTATTGTCAAGTTTGTGACAGAAGGATACTCTTGAGGAAAATTGTAATCAGTTGATTATAGTGAAAAATCCTTCAGGAACGAAGGGACTAGACGTAGCTACCAGTTGGTGGTGAACTAGTATAAATCTCTGCGTCTCATCCTTTACTGCTTTACATTTATCTTTACCTTTCTCGATAAAACAAGTTTTCATAAGCTGTTTAATTTCTGCATCTGGTTTAATTCTCTGCATCTGATATACAAACAGTTTTGAAAAACCTATGTTGAAGTGTTTTTTACGTATAGTTTGTGAAAAGTTTTTAACACAATTCAACCCCCCTTCTTGTGTTCACGTTCAGTTGGTACCAGAGCTCGGCCTCTTGGTTGAGCACTTAACAGTGTTAAGAGAAAAGATCCTATACTGTGAAAATGTCTACTGAAGGTGGTCATATGAACCGTCCTCCTCTATTAGATGGAGAAAAATTTGATTACTGGAAAGATAAGATAAAAGCTTTCTTTGAGACATAACAACTTGAGTTGTGGGATATAGTTCAAAGTGGTTACATTCCTCCCACTAATCCTCATGGTGTTGCTATAGCCAGAGAAGATTGGAATGATGAGTAGAAAAAGAGATATCAAATCAATCAAAAGGCTAGATTCATTCTTATCTGTGCTATGACAGAAAAAGAATATGATAAATGTGGCAAATTTGATACTGCCAAAGAAATCTGGGTTACAGGATGGTGAAAGCATTGAAACTATGTTTGGAAGATTCCAAACATTGTTCATGGGTTACAGGCCCTTGGAAAAATTTACACTACACCTGACCATGTTAGAAAGATCTTAAGAAGCTTGACTAAGCAGTGGAGACCCAAGGTCACTGCTATTCAGGAAGCAAAAGATCTATATGTCCTACGACTTGAAGATCTTATGAGTTCGCTGAAAGCTCATGAACTTGAGCTAAATGAAGATGATCCTGTCAAAAAGGGCAAGTCTATTGCTTTGAAAGTCACTCAACATAAAGCTAGTTCTTCCAAAGCCCTTCAGGCTGAATGTAACACCCCGTTTTCGGAGCGTTATTAGGCGCATGTTCTGACAAAAGATAACATATTTCCGAAAGGCAAAATACTCTACTTTGCACTTTTTCCCAAAAAATGTGGTCCTATTTTTTTTTAAAACTTCTTTCTAAAATAACTGCCAGAGTATCACAGCGACCTTTAGAAACATGGCAGAAAATAATTTAAGACATCACCTAACCACATTCAATTAATCCATCAATTCATGTTTAACAATACATGTCTTGAAACATAACAGATATTTATTACAATACTGAAATAGACGACAAATATCCTATAGTTGGTCGACACAACACGCTCCTCACTAGTCTACTAGTAGGGTCCACAACCATAGCACCAGTAGAAAGCTGGAAGACTACTCTCTTCGCTTCTCCCTCTAGTAGTTCCAAACACTCCGTGCGCTTCGCCATCTGGGTTACATTCATTGAATTGAAAGAACCACTGGCAAGGGTCAACTTCTTAAAAATAAAGAGGCAGATACACATATTCGACAACACACTCGACAATAAAACATGTAATAACACAACATATTACGAAAAATAATAAATCATGACAATAGGCAAACAACAGTATGCACAGTTCTCAAGACGCAACACAAGACCCTCGCTCAAGACTCGACTTACGACTCATTTTCTCTCGACTCGACAATTTTTCCGGAAAGCAGACGCCGATCCATCCACTGAATACCAGCCGTAGCTTTGGGATCTTCGCTCTCCCTAGGACATTCAGCTCCGGTTCCTTAACGCTGCGACGCCTAGCTAATCCACCATGAACGAAGGGGACCAAGCACCCTCAGTTGTCCGGCTCACAGCTCAAAAACATCTCGACGACTCGACAAAGCTCTCAGACTCGATGAACAATTCGCCGTATACGATATTCAAAGAGTGGTTCGCAAGATTATTCGACCGCATATCAAATAATAAGAGTATGCTTAATATGAAGAAACGCAATTCAACAACTTAAGCAATAAAAGCAGTTTGCATGAAGAAACTCAATCCAACAAGCAATACGCAATTCGCAGCATGCATTCAAATCCCATATTAAATAATTGCACAGCTCAACAACAACAGTCGACAATCAAATCATAGAATCCATCCCTCTGCAACTCGATGGAGTTCACAGAGAGGAACAAACAAGTGTGGGGGGGTTGGGGACAGCTGCCAACCATTTGCAGACAAGCCCACTAAACAATCAGTATATCAAAAAAAATAAAGCGAAGGGGTACAAGACCCTCACTTTGAACCCTGAGGTTCTCAGTCTTCTTCGCATAAACTCTTGAATTAAATTCCTATCGTATCTAAAGTTGCCCTTACACAAGGACATACAACAATAAAAGCCTACAATGTCTAGAAGTGCCGTTACCGAACTCCAAGTCACAAGATATTCCCGTATTCCACACCGCACGGTCTCGAATTTACTCAAAGCCTAACACAACAATTCTAAAGGCCTAATTCTATAACCCCTAGTCTCTCAACCCTAACCCTTTTCTAACCAAGTATTCATTCAAGCATTTAAATACTAGCTACTAGAAAAGAAACAAGGTTTTTGAACTAAAACACTTCTTAAAAAAAGTAACACATAACACTTACTTTCGAAAATGCTAACTTATTTGAAAAGAATGAAGTTTTGAAACTAAAATCTTTTCTTGAAACTTCAAAATAAACAATCATGCAATTAGCCACTTTCATAAATTTCAAGGCCTAAAACACATACTAATGCAAGCATTTAGACAAGTTTACAAACAAAATTCCCCTTCCAATACCTCCTAGGGCCTCTCGGCTATAACCTCTTTTTTTTTTCAAAAAGAATTTGCAAAACTTCCTTTCATGATCTACAAACCACAAATCACTTCCAAGTCATTTACAATTATACTACAAGGCAATAAACATCAAGTTAACACAAGACATGATTCAAGCACATTCAAAGATATGTTTCTAAAACCTTTTCCAAAAACAAGAGTTTCAAGAGTTCTTTCAATCAACCAAACACTTTTTACTTAAAAACTAGTTTGAAATACTAAGTCACATACTTGAAGTATTTGTGTAAAGAATCATCTATTGAGAACTAAAACACAACACACAATTTAAAGGCTAGCTTTTGAAGAATTATTTTTGTACATTTCTAAAATCCTAATTACCAAACCTCTAAGCAAATGGTTCCCACAAATCAATTACCAACTCAAGCTTACAATAAAATGCACAATTTCCTTTCTGTTGGCAAGTCATGTTTAAAACCAAAATTACTAAGTTTCATACTCTTTCACCAAAAACAATTTCAAAGTAAAATTTCCAAAGCATTTTCCAAACAATCAAGCTAGTGCCATTTTCCAATCTTTTCAATCACACTTCAAAGCAACAAAACAACAAACCATAACCAAAACATAGTTCAAGCATATTCTAAAACATTTTCCAAAATAAAAGTTTCAAGAGACTTTCCAAATTCTTTTGGGTTCCAAAACATTTTTATCATGGCCATAATCATGCTAATTAATCAAAGGACAAGTCAAACAATTTTCACATGCCATTCTAGTCCTTCAAAAATCGATTTTTCTCAAAACATACATTAACTCTTTTACTAGCTCATGTATAACAATCCCAATAGCATTTAAACTACCTAAAACATATCATTTAACAATTAAATAATGATTCAACAACAAAAACCCATTTTTCCCCAATTTAAAGAATCAAGGGTTTTCACAAGAGTTACTCAATCCAAGTTTTAAATCAAAACTAGTGACTAGAATGACAACAACAACATTTAGTAAGCATGAAACAACAACTAATTGCAAGATTCACTTGAAGATCACATAAATCCCTCTTTCCCTTAGGTTAGGGTTTTAAGAATATGGGGATGAGATGTTCATCTCTTCTTTTGATCATAATCAAGCAACAAACTAGCATAAATTAAACACAAACCAAAGAAGAAAAGGAAAGAACCACTACCAAACTCCCTCCTTGCACTCTCGGCCTTGGGGCTGTTTGGAGAAGAAGATGATGCTTTCAAATAACTTGGATGAAGAGGTAAATGATGATGGAAAGTAGAAGAAGTAAGTAGTAAGAAGTATGGAGGTTTAGAAGTGGAAAACTCATGAAGCAAGGTGAAGGAATGTTTCCATGGAAGAGCTTCTCTCTCAAAAACTTGGAGAAGAAGAAGATGAGGGTAGAGAGAAGGGGAGGTCACGCTGATATGGGCTGATGGGAGGGGTTCCATCCCTTTTATTTGCTTAAAATAATATTAACCAACATAAATTCATAAACAAGTGTTATTTCTTTAATTAGGAAATAAATAATTAAAGAATAAGTGAGCAAATAAGAGTGTGAGGGTGGTAAAAATGGGAGGTCACGCTGATTCTAGGGCAAAAAGGAGAGGGTTACAAATTTAATTAATCATTAAAACACTAGGCTAAAAACTAGTCTAATAAAGTGCTAAAAACTAATCACCCAAATTATGACACCTATTAATAAAGCAAATATGCTAATCACATCATCTAGTCTATCCCATCTAATCTCATATCCCTCATAATTACCCTCTAATTTTAGAGTCTAAGCGTGTTCAAAACACGGCGTCGAATAACCGCGTTACCGATTAATTCTCTCGCCGATAAATTCGCGAAGATTAATTTACTGAGAAATTAATTCACCGCGTGATAAAATATTATCATAAGTATTAAAACAATCTAAGACACTCAAAACCATCAAAATAAGTTACATTTCGATTTTCATCGAAATCGGAGTTCGTTTTAAATTTTAATGAGGGTAAAATCTACCCGGCGATTCGAAACGCGACGAAACTTCGTTAGAGTTTTCCGACGATTTTTGAACCATGAATAAATATTAAATATTAACTCTTAAATTTAATTTTATCTTGATTTAATTCAATCAATTTCTTGGTCAACAAAAATATGCGCTACCACGTCACGCAGAAAACTTATAATATGCATAATTGATGAATTCTCTTTTAAAAACAGCATACGTCTACGCTGTCAATTAATTCGAATTGACATCATGAATAATAATTATTTATGATAAATAAACTATTCAAAATAACTCAAAATAATTTCCCGTACTCTCAGTAAATTATTGAGGTGATCAATCTCTATGACTTATTTTTCGAGTATCCAGGATTTTATTGTGAAAATCATTTTTCTTAAAAATTGGGATGTTACAATATCACCCCCTTAAAATAGTTTCGTCCTCGAAACTACACGGATAGTAAAATACAGAAAAATTATTTTACTCAAATTTATAAAAACAGTTTGCACACTCAAGCATTCACGATATACATTAATATAAGTAGTACTATAATATTTATAGCTACATAGTATAGCAGTCAATAATAACAATCACAAAGCATATACCTACAGTACACCGTAACGTAAACGTAGTTAGTGGACGAAAAATCCTTAAGATGGACCGACGCTTCCTTCGAGATTCACGACCGCTGCTTATCCATGATCACGAACCCGAACACGAACACGACTGATTGTAGTTCTGGCGCCATTACTACAAAAATAATACTAACCTATTTGCACGCAACCACGGTTACTTATGTCAGAATTACGAAAATCACTTAAAACTTTGAAAAGATTAAAATTCTCTTTTCCAATCAAACATTTTTTTTAATAGAAAATATCAATTTCTTAGGAATACACCAATGCAAGGAACTAATAAAACACAATTTTGTTTTCTCAAAACTCAACTATTCTCATGGATACTAAAGTTTCTTTGAGATTAGGTTCTCATTGTCTCAAAATTATTACACACACTTCAGTTCAAAGGTTAAAACAAAGTTAATAATTCTCTCTTATCTTTAAAATCCTTTTAAACCAAAGCTTTTTCTAAAAAATTTCACACACCAATGACTACGTACTCGAAACTCGAAATTATTTTTTTTCTCTTCTCAGAGCACTATAAAAATTACACACTTGCCCAAGAATTTAAGAACTAAACTTTTAACTTTAAAACACTAGAAAATCATTTTTCTTTAGGAACCAAGCATTTATGAAACTTTTAAAATAGCTAATTAATAAGCTCTAGCACATCAAGCAAGCAAAACTTAGATCAAAAATTCAAATTACTAATCACCCTCACGGGTTTAATAAAGTTAGTACACAATTAAAGGTTTTACATCCAAATTTTTCAAATCTTTTCTTAGCAACAACATCCACCCAAAAATCTTTTTCAGGGCTCCACCTTGTCCAAGAACCGCAAGGATTTCTTTAAACATTGGGTGTTTCATGGCCTTTAAACACAAATCAACTAAGCAACAATATATTAAAACCTTTAAATCACTAGCCCAAACTTTAAGTCTTAAAATTATTTTCCCATATAACTTTGATTCAAGTTCAAGGATTACGAAATCAACTCTTTCCTAAATCGAACATGAGATAACAATACTACATCAAATACTCTTTGATACTAAATGGTCGAGACTCCACTTTAGGTTAGGAATACAAAGATTCACTTCAACCTTAATGTTTCATTGTCTTGAAATACTAAGATAATAATTTACAAAATTCTAACTCAATCAAATTTTTCAAACTTGTAAACTGTGACACTAACTAAACTATGAAAGAAGCAAGTTGAAAATCACTTTTTTTTTTAAAACTCTTCTCCAAAAACCTTTCTCAAAATCATTCTTACTCATACATGGACTTTTGAACACACCAAAACTATTATCTTTTACACAAGAGAAAACAAAACCATTTTCAAGCTTTTACTACTAAATCATGATTTAACAGAATCATCTAAAACTTGGAACTTTTTCAACAAAATCAATAACAACCAATACAAGATAAAAATAAAATAATAATTTAACAAAAATCATTTTAAAAACTTAAAACTATCGTCAACAATATCGTTAACAAGGATACAAGCATTGAAAACAAAATAACTAGGACACTCACCTAAAATCTTCCAGGGACCCGCGGTCTGAAAACAGGAAGAGACAGAAGGATTGCTATGATCACCAACTATAAAATCGCCCACAACATCACCCAAGGGTACAGAGGATATAAAGAACAGTCCTCACTCGACATCTCTCAAAGTTTCAGCTTAACCAAGGGAATGAAAGGAAACAAATTCCAAATTTCTCACACACTTCAAATGCCACACGGTCTCGCAATACTTGAGGGAATGGTTGGATAACATATGGGTCTCTTAACAGAATTTGTCCAAAGCGCATATGAGGAAAAGAAGGAAAGAATTCAGGGTTGTCACTTTCTCTCTAAATTTTGTAAGATCTCCCCCACTTCTGACCACTTCACGACTTATCTAGGGGAAGGATTGGACAAGAATGAGAATCCCCTGAGTAAGAATGGCGCATGGCGCATAAGGGAAGGAAAAAGGAAGAGAATTAGGTTCTCTCACCACACCACTAAAGCTAATAATGCAACTAACTATTCTCTCACACTTTCTTTTTGAGGTGATCGGCCAAAGAGAAGGAAAGGAGGGCATTGATTCCTCCAAGTTTTGTTTGGCTAGTTTCAATTCAAGGAAAAAGGTTATTCCTTAAGGTAAGGTGAAGATAAGACTTAGTGAAATTTGAGGTACTACCCCATAATAGTTAGACAACTCGCCCCCCGCTAAACCACACTAAAATTAATGCAATATTCTTTTCCCCACCTATTGTCATTGTGAACAAGCAACCGGTCAATTAAAGGAGGAAGGGTGGAAAATGTATCATCCCACTATACTTGGTTCTTACCTAAAGGGAATCTCCTAAGATATGAAAAATCAGGACAAAGTTTGGAACAAGGATTTTGGGTACTACCCAACGCTAGCTACATAACTTGCCACGTACTAAAACTATTATCCGCGAATCCCACTAAACCTTTAGAGTCCATTCAACGGAATCAAATGGACCTCGCATAAATTAAATTGTCACGTGACATTTAATTAACGCTTGCTAGAACTAATCGTGTATGATATTTTCATTGGAAAAATATGAATACGCTCATAATAAATAAACATTCACGCAATCAATCAAATATAATCACAGAAGTGCAAAAATAGACTACTGTGAAAACACAAATGTTAGTGGCAAACACGTCACAAAATCATAAAATATTTTTGATTTTCCAATAAGATATCTATCAAAATACTTCGTACGTCAATCATTTACGTGATCTATATCTAGGATCACTAATACACCAAAGATCAAGTTAAACAATAATAATAATAATAATAATAATAATAATAATAATAATAATAATAATAATAATAATAATAATAATAATAATAGTAACAGCGTCACTTGCAACCAATCCCGGAATCTCACCTCTTATTTCCTGAAGGACTTAAGAGTCCCATAGTGACAAAAGGTCAACCAATCCTTTAATCTCTACAACTTGGCCATCTCCTGGCGGTCTTAGCAGTTCACGTTGATTATCCATAGCAGTTTGTTGAGCAACAACACCTACTATCCCTGCCTCAGCTTGGCTATCCGAAGTCTTTAGTCCATTTCTTGAACTATCTGATTTGGTAGGAAGAATCGCTCGTCTCAAAGGTATTGGATTCCCACAAGGTTTTACAACCTCATTAGAACCCCACAACAATTTCGTGTGTCTCAGAACACATTGCTCCAATTAAGAACAATCCAAACAATTACAAGTAGAGTTAATCCACTTGAGGAACAATCACACAAGCATAGTTCGACTCACAACAAAACACATCTTGACTCCCAACAGGCTAACTTCTATCCTCCCGATAGTTGACCAGCTATAGTTTACCCAACTCACAGTCCGGTTAGAACCGAACCGCTCTGATACCACCATTGTAACACCCCATTTTCGGAGCGTTATTAGGCGCATGTTCTGACAAAAGATAACATATTTCCGAAAGGCGAAATACTCTGCTTTGCACTTTTTCCCAAAAATGTGGTCCTATATTTTTTTTTTTAAAACTTCTTTCTAAAATAACTGCCAGAGTATCACAACGACTTTTAGAAACATGGCGGAAAATAATTTAAGACATCACCTAACCACATTCAATTAATCCATCAATTCACATTTAACAATACATGTCTTGAAACATAACAGATATTTATTACAATACTGAAATAGACGACAAATATCCTATAGTTGGTCGATAGAACACGCTCCTCACTAGTCTACTAGTAGGGTCCTGACCATAGCACGATGAGAAAGGCTGGGCGACTACTCTCTCTCATTGCTCCCTCTAGTAGTTCCAAACACTCCATGCGCTTCGCCATCTGGGTTACATTCATTGAATTGAAAGTACCACTGGCAAGGGTCAACTTCTTAAAAATAAAGAGACAGATACACATATTCGACAACACAATCAACAATAAAACATGTAATAGCACAACATATTACGGAAAATAATAAATCATGACAATAGGCAAACAACGGTATGCACGCTTCTCAAGACGCAACACAAGACCCTCGCTCAAGACTCGACTTACGACTCATTTTCTCTCGACTCGACAATTTTTCGGAAAGCGAGGCCGATCCATCCGAATACGGTAGTAGCTTTGGGATCTTCGCTCTCCCTAGGACATTCAGCTCCGGTTCCTTAACGCTGCGACGCCTAGCTAATCCACCATGAACGAAGGGGACCTAGCACCCTCAGTTGTCCGGCTCACAGCTCAAAAATGTCTCGGCGACTCGACAAAGCTCTCAGACTCGATGAACAATACGCCGTATACGATATTCAAAGAGTGGTTCGCAAGATTATTCGACCGCATATCAAATAATAAGAGTATGCTTAATATGAAGAAACGCAATTCAACAACTTAAGCAATAAAAGCAGTTTGCATGAAGAAACGCAATCCAACAAGCAATACGCAATTCGCAGCATGCATTCAAATCCCATATTAAATAATTGCACAGCTCAACAACAACAGTAGACAATCAAATCATAGAATCCATCCCTCTGCAACTCGATGGAGTTCACAGAGAGGAACAAACAAGTGTGGGGGGGTTGGGGACAGCTGCCAACCATTTGCAGACAAGCCCACTAAATAATCAGTATATCAAAAAAAATAAAGCGAAGGGGTACAAGACCCTCACTTTGAACCCTGAGGTTCTCAGACTTCTTCGCATAAACTCTTGAATTAAATTCCTATCGTATCTAAAGTTGCCCTTACACAAGGACATACAACAATAAAAGCCTACAATGTCTAGAAGTGCCCTTACCGAACTCCAAGCTGCGCATATTCCCGTATTCCACACCGCACGGTCTCGAATTTACTCAAAGCCTAACACAACAATTCTAAAGGCCTAATTCTATAACCCCTAGTCTCTCAACCCTAACCCTTTTCTAACCAAGTATTCATTCAAGCATTTAAATACTAGCTACTAGAAAAGAAACAAGGTTTTTGAAATAAAACACTTCTTAAAAAAAGTAACACATAACACTTACTTTCGAAAATGCTAACTTATTTGAAAAGAATGAAGTTTTGAAACTAAAATCTTTTCTTGAAACTTCAAAATAAACAATCATGCAATTAGCCACTTTCATAAATTTCAAGGCCTAAAACACATACTAATGCAAGCATTTAGACAAGTTTACAAACAAAATTCCCCTTCCAATACCTCCTAGGGCCTCTCGGCCATAACCTATTTTTTTTTTCAAAAAGAATTTGCAAAACTTCCTTTCATGATCTACAAACCACAAATCACTTCCAAGTCATTTTCAATTATACTACAAGGCAATAAACATCAAGTTAACACAAGACATGATTCAAGCACATTCAAAGATATGTTTCTAAAACCTTTTCCAAAAACAAGAGTTTCAAGAGTTCTTTCAATCAACCAAACACTTTTTACTTAAAAACTAGTTTGAAATACTAAGTCACATACTTGAAGTATTTGTGTAAAGAATCATCTCTTGAGAACTAAAACACAACACACAATTTAAAGGCTAGCTTTTGAAGAATTATTTTTGTACATTTCTAAAATCCTAATTACCACACCTCTAAGCAAATGGTTCCCACAAATCAAATACCAACTCAAGCTTACAATAAAATGCACAATTTCCTTTCAATTGGCAAGTCATGTTTAAAACCAAAATTACTAAGTTTCATACTCTTTCACCAAAAACAATTTCAAAGTAAAATTTCCAAAGCATTTTCCAAACAATCAAGCTAGTGCCATTTTCCAATCTTTTCAATCACACTTCAAAGCAACAAAACAACAAACCATAACCAAAACATAGTTCAAGCATATTCTAAAACATTTTCCAAAATAAAAGTTTCAAGAGACTTTCCAAATTCTTTTGGGTTCCAAAAACATTTTTATCATGGCCATAATCATGCTAATTAATCAAAGGACAAGTCAAACAATTTTCACATGCCATTCTAGTCCTTCAAAAATCGATTTTTCTCAAAACATACACTAACTCTTTTACTAGCTCATGTATAACAATCCCAATAGCATTTAAACTACCTAAAACATATCATTTAACAATTAAATACATGATTCAACAACAAAAACCCATTTTTCCCCAATTTAAAGAATCAAGGGTTTTCACAAGAGTTACTCAATCCAAGTTTTAAATCAAAACTAGTGACTAGAATGACAACAACAACATTTAGTAAGCATGAAACAACAACTAATTGCAAGATTCACTTGAAGATCACATAAATCCCTCTTTTCCTTAGGTTAGGGTTTTAAGAATATGGGGATGAGATGTTCATCTCTTCTTTTGATCATAATCAAGCAACAAACTAGCATAAATTAAACACAAACCAAAGAAGAAAAGGAAAGAACCACTACCAAACTCCCTCCTTGCACTCTCGGCCTTGGGGCTGTTTGGAGAAGAAGATGATGCTTTCAAATAACTTGGATGAAGAGGTAAATGATGATGGAAAGTAGAAGAAGTAAGTAGTAAGAAGTATGGAGGTTTAGAAGTGGAAAACTCATGAAGCAAGGTGAAGGAATGTTTCCATGGAAGAGCTTCTCTCTCAAAAACTTGGAGAAGAAGAAGATGAGGGTAGAGAGAAGGGAGGTCACGCTGATATGGGCTGATGGGAGGGGTTCCATCCCTTTTATTTGCTTAAAATAATATTAGCCAACATAAATTCATAAACAAGTGTTATTTCTTTAATTAGGAAATAAATAATTAAAGAATAAGTGAGCAAATAAGAGTTTGAGGGTGGTAAAAATGGGAGGTCACGCTGATTCTTGGGCAAAAAGGAGAGGGTTGCAAATTTAATTAATCATTAAAACACTAGGTAAAAACTAGTTTAATAAAGTGCTAAAAACTAATCACCCAAATTATGACACCTATTAATAAAGCAAATATGCTAATCACATCATCTAGTCTATCCCATCTAATCTCACATCCCTCATAATTACCCTCTAATCTTAGAGTCTAAGCGTGTTCAAAACACAGTCCGAATAACAAATCTTGATTAATTCTCTCGCCGATAAATTCGCGAAGATTAATTTACTGAGAAATTAATTCACCGTGTGATAAAACATTATCATAAGTATTACAACAATCTAAGACACTCAAAACCATCAAAATAAGTTACATTTCGATTTTCATCGAAATCGGAGTTCGTTTTAAATTTTAATGCGGGTAAAATCTACCCGGCGATTCGAAACGCGACGAAACTTCTTTAGAGTTTTCCGACGATTTTCGAACCATGAATTAATATTAAATATTAACTCTTAAATTTAATTTTATCTTGATTTAATTCAATCAATTTCTTGGTCAACAAAAATATGCGCTACCGCGTCACGCAGAAAACTTATAATATGCATAATTGATGAATTCTCTTTTAAAAACAGCATACGTCTACGCTGTCAATTAATTCGAATTGACATCATGAATAATAATTATTTATGATAAATAAACTATTCAAAATAACTCAAAATAATTTCCCGTACTCTCAGTAAATCATTGAGGTTATCAATCTCTATAACTTATTTTTCGAGTATTCAGGATTTTATTGCGAAAATCACTTTTCTTAAAAATTGAGATGTTACACTGAAGAAGAAGAATCAGAAGATGAAGCTTCAATAGGAGATGTTGACACATCAGAAGATGAGCTCGAGTTTATATCCAGGAAGATACAAAGAATATGGAAGAAGAGAAACTTCAGGAGGAAGTTTCAGAAGAAAGATACTAAGGACAAGAAGGAAAGCAAGGACAAGGCTCAAGTCATTTCCTATGAATATAAAAAGCCTGGACATTTCAAGTCCGAATGTCCTAATCTTAAGGAGAAGCCCACAAGAAGTTCTTTCAAGAAAAAGAAGAAGAGCCTCATGGCTACATAGGAAGATCTAGATTTATCCTCATCTGAGGAAGATAATGAAGTAGAAGCAAATCTCGCTCTCATGGCAGACACTGACCTTGATTCAGAAGAAGAAGTTGAAGAGGTAATAGTATATGATTCCTACTCTGAACTTCAACATGCATTCAATGATCTTCTTAAGGACTCTGCCACTCTCTCTGTTGAGTATAAGAATTTGAAAAAGAAATTTTCAAAATTATCGCAAGACTTTCAAGCTTTAAACAAAGAAAAATCAGACTCGATAAAGAGAACTTGGTCGAAAACTGAAAATCAGCATCGATGGATAACAGCCTGATTTGCTAACAAGCAACAGTGCGAGAGCTCTCAGTGAAAGCTCTAAAGTCACAGGCAATCCTAAATGCAAATCAAATGATTATGAATATGCTTTTCAAAAGTTTCTTGCAGAGAGTGTAACTCGAAGCAAGCAAGCTTCAATGATTTGGGGCGTCAGTAAAACGACAACTCATGGTCTTGGTTATATATCAGATGAACCTCTTTTAGAAAATAATTCAGCATCTGATAAATCCCATAATCATAGTAAATGCTTGCATTGTACTTACTGCAATAAACCTGGTCATTTGAAAAGTGCATGTACTATTTTTAAAACTGTGAAGGATAGGCTTCCTTCAAGAACTAACAAGAAAGGACCCAAAAAGATATGGGTACCTAAAGATAAAATAGTCTATGTTGCAGACATGCTTAGCAACAAAGTCAACACACCTATCTTGGTACTTAGACAGTGGATGCTCGCGTCACATGACGGGAGAAAAGCATATGTTCCAAGAGATAAGACCTAGAGAAGAAGGATTTGTTGGTTTTGGAGGAAACCATAAAGGTAAAATAGTTGGAATTGGTCGCATTGGTAAGGACTCTCTTCCCTCTATTGATAATGTACTTTATGTTGAAGGACTTAAACATAACTTATTGAGCATAAGTCAATTATGTGACAATGGTTATGAAGTCATCTTTACAGAAACTGGATGTCTATTAAAAAGCAAGAAAGACGGCTCTATTTTCTTTACTGCTAAGAGGAAACAAAATATTTACAAAATTGATCTCTCTGAACTTGCAAAACAAGATGTCAAGTGTCTCATGTCTGTTGACGAAGAACAATGGATTTGGCACAAGAGATTGGGTCATGCCAATTTGAGATTCCTCTCTGTGAGGCATGTCAAAGAGGAAAACAAGTTAAAACTTCTTTTCATTCAAAAAATGTTGTTTCAACCTCTAGACCACTTGAGCTTTTGCATCTTGATCGTTTTGGTCCAACAAGGACAGCCTCTATAACTGGAAAGAAATATGGGTTAGTCATTGTTGATGATTTTACTAGATGGACATGGGTTAGATTCCTTGCCCACAAAGATGAGTAATACAAGGTATTTACTATATTCTGCAAAATAGTTCAAAATGAAAAATGAATTTGTATTTCTTCTATTAGAAGTGATCATGGGGGAGAATTTGAAAATGAAAGCTTTCAAAAATTTTGTGATGATGACGGCATCTCCCACAATTTCTCCTCTCCTAGAACACCTCAAAAAAATGGTGTTGTAGAAAGGAAGAATAGGTCCCTCCAAGAAATGGCTAGGACCATGATCAATAAGGCTAACATTGCAAAACATTTTTGGGCAGAAGTAGTAAACACAGCTTGTTACATTCAAAATAGAATTTCTATTAGACCTATTTTGAAGAAGACTCCATATGAACTGTGGAAAGGAAGGAAACCAAACATATCATATTTTCACTCATTTGGTTGTACGTGTTACATTTTAAATACTAAGGATCATCTTAGTAAGTTTGATTCAAAGTCGACAAATGAATCTTTTTGGGATATTACAGAAAGATCTAAAGCTTTTAGAATATACAATAAAGAAACTATGATGATGCAAGAATCCATTCATGTCAAATTTGATGACAAGAAGCCCGACACGACCATGTCGAGCTAGATGAATTATTTTCAGAATTAAATATAGGTAATACTACAAATAGTGAACCTACATCTTCATCGTCGGTGGTGACGGACACAAGAATCTTGAAGTTGAATTGAGAAAGAAATTTGGAAGTACAAGGCCAATCATCCAAAAGATCAAATCATAGGAAAACCTGGAGATAGAGTAAGAACCAGATCCTCTTTTAAAGAGCATGCAGATATGGCACTACTCTCAGAAATGGAACCTAAAACGATTGATCAAGCATTGGAAGATGAAGGTTGGATTCTGGCCATGCAAGAAGAGTTGAATCAGTTCCAAAGAAATGATGTATGGAAGCTAGTTACTCTACCAAAAGATAAGCAAGCTATTGGTACTAAATGGGTATTTAGAAACAAGCTTGATGAAGATGGAAAAGTTGTGAGAAACAAGGCAAGATTGGTTGCTCAAGGTTACTCACAGGAAGAAGGTATTGATTTTACTGAAACATTTGCACCTGTTGCAAGGTTAGAAGCTATACGCATTTTGCTTTCCTTTGCTGCACATCATGATATAATTCTTTATCAAATGGATGTGAAAAGTGCTTTCTTGAATGGTTTTATAACTGAGGAAGTCTTTGTAAAACAACCTCCTGGATTCGAAGACACTGAATTTCCAGAACATGTCTTCAAGCTTAAAAAGGCCCAATATGGTCTTAAGCAAGCTCCCAGAGCTTGGTATGAAAGACTGAGTACATTTTTGATGAAAAATGGCTTTACTAGAGGTCTAGTAGACACTACTCTTTTTAGAAAAACATCAAACAAGCACTTTATAATTATTCAAATATATGTTGATGACATTATTTTTGGAGCTACTAATGAAAGCCTTTGCAAAGAATTTTCTAAGCTAATGTAGGCTGAATTCGAGATGAGCATGATGGGTGAACTGAAGTTTTTCCTTGGAATTCAAATCAAATAATGCAATGATGGTATTTATATACATCAAAGCAAATATATCAAGGAATTGCTAAAGAAATTCAAAATGGTGGATTGCAAACCTATGTGTACTCCTATGCATCCCACATGCATTCTTGGTAAAGATGAAAGCGGTAAAAGGTAGATCGAGAAGATGTACAGAGGTATGATTAGATCTCTACTTTATCTTACGACTTCAAGACACGATATTATGTTGCGTCTGTCTGTGTGCTAGATTTCAATCAGATCCTAGAGAATCACACTTGAGTACTGTTAAAAGAATTTTTAGATATTTGCAAGGATCTACTAATCTTGGTTTGCTTTATAAGAAATCAAAAGATTACAAGTTAGTAGGTTTCTGTGATGCTTGACTTTCTTTGAGACCGAATTGAAAGAAAAAGCACAAGTGGAGGCCGCCAATTCCTTAGTGCAAATCATGTATCTTGGTCAAGCAAAGGCAAAGCACGATTGCACTCTCAATAGCGGTTTGAATATATTTCAGAAGAAGTTGCGACTCTCAACTCGTGGATGAAATATCAACTTGAAGACTATCTGATAAAAGAGAGTAACATTCCTATCTTTTGTGATAATACTTATGCAATCTGTCTTACTAAAAATACCATATTGCATTCACGAGCCAAGCACATTGAGATTAAGCATCATTTTATAAGAGACTATGTTCAGAAGGGTATTCTCAAAATAAAATTTGTTGACACTGATCATCGATTGGTGACATATTTACAAAACCCCTTGCTGAAGATAGATTCAATTTTATAAGAAGAAATTTAAATTTTCATCTTATAGAAGAATGATTAATCTCAGTGTCAGATAATATGCATCATCTCAGCATCTGGTATGACATAAGCATGTATACGTATAAGCATTCTATTTGTCATGTGCATCATAACTTAACGTCTGGTGAATCGATTGCGTGCGTCAGGCGCACACACGTGTCACACGTGTTAAGGACTTAAGCATCTCATCACATCTACTGAGTCATAATTATTTATGTCTTTCGATAAAATCTTTTTACTTGATCTTACTTTTCTTTTGGCATCTTCATTTAATGAAAAGGCGAATCTTCATTTTTCTTTTCTTTTTTGATTTAATTTTTGTGTGGAAATACGAAGCGATTTTTTGAAAAAGGACTGTACCATTTTCTATCAACTTTCCCACTACTCCACATTTTTCGCTCCATCACTTCACTCTGCATTTTCTTGCAAAACTGTTATTTCTCTCTCTCTCTTTGTGTGTGTGTGTGTGATTTCGAACCCTAAAACCTCCATTACCCTCTCTGCAACTGCTACCATGGCTGATAGAAAGGTTGGACAATACACTGCTGCCTTCGATGTCTTCTCAGAAGCAAAACTCATGAATGAGAACAGGATTGATTTTGAGAACTTCAAGCCAATGGTTTTGATTTTGAAGAAGGTTTGGGGAAACTAGGCTGGAAAAATTACTTCATCTGGGAACCAGTCGACGTACTGAGCTATGCTATAAAGGAGTTCTGGGGGAATGCTTACCTACTTCCGGGAGAAATTATAGAAAGACACATCAGAGGCTTCAAGTTACGCTTCACCATCAACTCTATTGCTCAGACGATCAAGTGCCCTTGTGAAGGAATCAGTTACCATGCTAACTGGGTTGACGCTTACAAAGGACTGGAAAACGTCAACGAAGCCCTGTTTGAAAACTACCGTGAGTTGAAGAAGAAGAACATAACTCCCACTGCCAAAGACTTGAAAAGCCACTACAGAGTACTACACAAAATCATCGCTAAGAGCGTGATTCTGAAGGCTGGCTCAAGCGACATAGTGAACTACGAGCAAAAGTTCATTATGAGAAACTACATGGATGTGAAGAAAATCAATCTGCCAAGGTTGATTATCAATAATCTGATTAATGCTCTTGTCTTCTCAAGGAAGAGTGTCGATAAAAAGAATATCATCAAGGTTATCCCTTATGGAGTTCTTCTCTCCATAATGATGATTGAAGATGGTGTTGTGAGAAAGCTGGCTGACTCTACCAACACAGAAGAAAAAGAAAAATACTTTGGTGTTGGCGCTGTTGTTCGTCCGAAAGTTTTTGGTGTCAACAGTCTAGTCAGAATGCAGCTGATAACTGGTTCTATGATAAAGAAGGTGAAATTAGAGCAACAGGAAGGAGAAGCTAAAAAGAAAACCACCAGAAGCTCAATGGCTGGTGTGAAGAGACCTGCTGAATCTCCTTTAAGGGAGACTAGAAGAATGAAACAGAAGGTGGCTCCTGCACCTACTGTTGAGGAACCAGAAGATAATGATAGAATTCCCATCAGAAAGGTCTTGTAGAAAAAGAATAAGCCAACAGCTGAAAAAGATGCTTCAGCGTCCGGTCAAGGGAAGCAAGTCCCTCCTCCTCCTCCTGCCGTTGTTGCACCTAGAGGAACAAAAAGAAGGTTGGTTAAGTCTTCTGAGCTTAACCCAAAGGTACTCGACTTTGCTGCTGATGAGTCAGTATCTATCTTCGATTCTCATGATGTTATTCCTGCATCCCCATTGTCTGTTTCACAACCACAAACACAACCACAAACCAAGAAAACCAGAATGAGCCTCTGACAAACCTCTACCCTCTCAAAACTTACCCAAACACCATCCAATTCACTCAACCTTGACCTACCACAAATTTCCTCAAATACCTCACTTACCACATACATTTCTAAACTTCACTCTCATCCCTTTAACCTATTATTCAAAATACCTCCCATTAATCCCTTCAAACCCTACACACCTAAAACCTATACAATCACCAAAACGACTCCCACTTCACTCACTATTACCCATAAACCTACAGACTTTGGTGGAAGGAAGAATGTCTCATGTATTAACAAACCACGATTTGTTAAGTATGAGTCATATCACAGCATCTACAATCGTTCCTCTACATGGCATTTGAAAACCTTCACCTCTGGAGTTTCCAGACTGGAGATTGCCTCTCCAATGACTGCTACCTTCAAGGATGGAGTAGACCATTTTCAGATGTCATTCAAAGGAAGACTAAGACCAGTATCTGGTAGCAGAGCAATTCCTTTCTCTGTTGACCTTCCTAAATCCCTACCACAAACTGAACCTCTCACCTTTGGAGGAGTGTGGAAGATGGATTCTGAGATGAAGAAGCTGCCTTCATGGCACACTGTCTTGAAATGAAGAAAATTGAAGTTATCAGATAGTTCAGGGATCCTTCTTCTGTATCCGTAAAGATTATACTAGACAGACAAAGGTGGCTACCTTGGTCTATCCCTGGGAAAAGGAAAGAACCTGCTCCTGGCAAGCTGCCATTCAGCAAGATCGGGCTCATAGAGTATGAGAAGGCTCCTAAGAAGTATAACCTTAAAGAATTCTCTAAGCTTCCGATTGCCAAGATCACTGAGGATCATGCTAGAAGGTTTTACCTTAGTTCTCTGAAGGAAGATGAATGGAGAACTGGCTCCTCAAATTGCTGCAATGCCGAGAAAGCCACAATTCCAACAGTTGGCACTATCAGCAAAATTACTGACACCAATCTGGGAACAGCCTACTTTGATGATATGTTCAGGTGCTCAGTAATCAGGCCACTTGACTGCATGAATACATATGTCCAATGGGCTGCTGTGACCAAGCACTTTGACATTGGATTTACTTGGAGTCAATGGTCGGAGTCTTGGAAAGACAAAGCTATGTTACCATGCCTCGTCCCCCTAGTGCTTCTGAGGAAGATGACAGGGAAAATCTGAGAAGAATATACCTGGCGTAAAAATGAAGGACTCTCTTTCGCTTCAAGCATTGAGTGCCTTCATCAGGAAGAATATGGGGAGAAGATCTTTGGAAACAAGTTTGATGCTTTCACCGCCGATGTGCTACGTATAGGGAAACTATTTTCATGGATTTCTTTGTACCGTAAGAGGTGGAGAAAAGAAGGAAAATTCAGTCAAAATCTGAGCAGAGGAAACTTGGAAGTCTCATCAAATGGTTTATACCAAATGATGCGTTCTTTCAAAAGGCTCAACAAAAGAAGGAACTGAGACTGAAGCTTTCCAACCGGGTGCTAGCAGAGCATCAGAAGATGAAACCTGCACCAGAAACTGGACCTTCTACTTCTACTCCTGCAGTTGAAATGGTCACCATTCCTAAAGCAGAGTTTGAAGAAATGAAGGCCACTAACCTGAAAGTCACTCAGCTGGAGAATGCACTGAAGCTATTATATGAACGTCTCAACATCCCTCCACCACCTCCACCAAACCCTTAAATTTTTTTTTGTGTGATATAAATTTTTTTTTGGTACTCTTATATATATACTCATTTTTTTACTACGATTATACATTATATATATACCTATATCTGATTATCTATTTATATATATTCAAATTTTTCTATATATACCTATATCTGATTATCTATTTATATATATTCAAATTTTTCTAAGCCATATTTTGACTATGATGTGCTTTACACTCTTTTTGTCTGATGACAAAAGGGGGAGTAAAAGAAAGGTTTGATGAACACGTGAAAGTCTGATTGACTAATTCACCGTCCGATGTTCAAATGCACTAAAGCAGTATCATGCATATCATTTCATAAATAGCATTTATGCGGTTATTCATTACTCTAATACCTATTAATGCGTTGATATTCATTAACCCAGTACTCTAATAATGATCACTAAATTTGGTACAATGAAAATCTTTTTTATAAAATAAAAAACAACATCTGATCTCACATTGTTAAAAATATGCTCTGATACATCTACGTATTTTTGCGATCACTTAAATGAATTTGTTTATCAACAATCACCTTAATAACTTAATTGTCCTTATATATCTAAATTGTTAAATTCAGGGGGAGACCCATGATATTATTTTGAAATTAAATTGTTCATCAACCTTGGATATTTGTCATCATCAAAAAGGGGGAGATTGTTGGAACCTAAACGATTGAGAAGTTTAGACCCTCATTGATTTTGATGATAACAAAGTATTTTTCAAGAGAACAATTTATCTTCTAACATATCTTTGAGTGTACAGGTATCAAAACTTCATATATATGTACGAAACACTCAAGGAAGAAGAAGAAATCTACAAAAGAATTGAATACAATCCAATAGTGTCAACATCCGAACTCACTCCAGCGTCTTGCTAACAGCAAGTGTCCAGTGGTGTTACTCCTTGACAAGTGGAATACTCAATTCCGCGGCGTCAGTCCTGCTCGTTGCAGGCGGCGTCTGATCTCTTTAATGAAGCACGTGATGATCACGTTTTTGCTCTTAGCCTCAGACTATTGTGGAATGGAATTCGAATTTGATTTCATGCGCTCATTTTGATGTACGAGGAAGCAAAGGTGACACCTTTAGCATAAGACAAAAATCGTACAAGGCAATTGCAAATTACAGATAGTACGAAAACGGTAATGTGTACTATTCTGATATTCTCTGGAAAGGAAGAAAAGGACTACATTTCAAATTACCTTACTCAATGGAAAGGAGATATTTTTACTGCAACGGTAATACCCTTGAAGACTCCTATAAATACCCCAAGGTATTCATTGAAGAGAAGTTGGAAAAAACTAGCGAAGAAACTTCATTCTGAAAGCAAAATTACTCAAGTGAGCAATCAAGTTTCGTGCCAAGTTTCTGGTCTACACAGAACTGAACTCAGCGTCCTATACCCTCTTTGAGAAAGCTATTCTGTTTTGAGCTTAATCTTTTCATCCTCTCTGTGAGAGATATTTTGATTGTATTCAAAAGTATAATCTCTTTTGTAAATTGTATTTAGCCTAGTTAAGGCTTTGTTCCTCAAAGGCTCGACTGCACTGAGTCGTTTTGAGAAGTTGAGAGTATTTTCAAGTTTGTGACAGAAGAATACTCTTGAGGAAAATTGTAATCAGTTGATTATAGTGAAAAATCCTTCAGGAACAAAGGGACTAGACGTAGCTACCAGTTGGTGGTGAACTAGTATAAATCTCTGCGTCTCATCCTTTACTGCTTTACATTTATCTTTACCTTGCTCAGTAAAATAAGTTTTCATAAGCTGTTTAATTTCTGCATCCAGTTTAATTCTCTGCATCTGATATACAAACAGTTTTGAAAAACCTGTGTTGAAGTGCTTTTTACGTATAGTTTGCGAAAAGTTTTTAACACAATTCGATCCCCTTCTTGTGTTCACGTTCAGAATAGAGAGTTAGGGAGTTGAGATTGAACTCTAATGGAAGTTTGGATGGAACCCTAAAAGAAGAAGAAGAGGAAACCGAATTTGATGGAGAAGAAGAGGAAGAAGATGAAGCTCCTTCAGCGTTAGCTCGAGTCCTTGGGAATGAAGAAGAGGATTGATGGTGGTAGATCCAGGATTTGAGAAAGATTTGAAGAAACCCTAAGATGAAGGAAGAGGAAAACGTGAAGAGGAGCAAAGAGGCCCAAGCTTCACCATTCAAGCTCAAGACCTTGAACAACAATGGTGAGTTCTTCAACTCTAGGTGATGGGCAACCAATAAGTCCCACATATAGGAATTTTATTTCCTTTAGTAATATGTGAACCCTAGGTTCAAGTTAGGGATTTGAATATCCATATGAAGTAGAGTCTATTATTATTACTATTATGATTTGATAGTGGGTTTGTCTTCAAGAGGTTGGCTGACTGCCCCCAACCCCCCACACTTGAATGTATGTTTGATGTTTGTTCTCTTGTAAACTCCATAGAGTTTCAAGGGATGTGTTTAATGTATGTTTCGTCCATTAAATTGGTCAGTTGTGAGGCTTGTAAAACATGTTTAAAGGGATTCGTAGCCCTAAGTGTATGTCAACGGGGTCAATTCAAGGACCTTAAGAAAGTATGTAATTAGAAGAATGTTTGAAGTAGATATTCATGATTTGCTACGAGTCTTATTATGAAAATAACATGTTTAAACCTCTAATTGAGTAGTTAATTAGAAATGAATGTTATTAATGTTAAGCTAGATTCATTGAAATGATCGTAAATTTCCTTGAATAGTAAAGTGAGGATGATGATTGATAAGTCCTAGTTAGTTAAGTTGCATTTTCTAAACCTGCATAAAAGCATAAGCATAAGCTAAGGTCCATGGCAAAACTCCTCTATTTAAAGGAAAAGCACGGTATGGTTATCCTCGCGGGACGCCACTTGGACGGTTAAGACGTCAAACTGTCATATCGTAGACGTTACTCGGGGTCTCGGGACCAAAGCCTTGACAAAACCCGATAACGAAGATTCCCTGTTGAATATCGATTCAACCGGTGGGAATAGCTAGAACGCGCTTAGTAGCAAAGCAAAGCTGACTATGAACTTAATAATGTTCAAGTCTAAGAATGTTAATGAATTCCTTGTACATATATATATATGTATCTTTGGAATTAGCTTAGTTAAGTAAATGATATTATGGATTGTAATTCCTTAGATGCTAAATTACTTAATAGTAATGATGCATAGAAGTAGTAAGAGTTGTGTTAAGATCACTTAAGAAAGCAAGCAAGCTATGTTGATTGGAGCCTATAGACTAAAGCTTAAAATCAAAATCCAATAGCATAAAGAAAAGCAAAGATGTGCTAAGCATAGGTTTAAGAATGAGTGTTTATAGAATTAATGTGTGTTTGATATACAATTTTGTATCTAGTTATTCACAAGCTTTTAAGTGGTATATTGGACTTAGAATTATCCTACACGCAATGTACTAAGTTGTAAGTTCAGGTTAGCACATACTAGGGCGTTTTCGCTTAGGATGTCTAATAAGTTGTCAAGCAAGTCCTTATGGTATAGGAAACGTATGTTCAGATGTGTAATGCCTAAGTTAGTCTTATCAAATAGTATGATTCGACGAGAGAATGGTGAGGAGTCCGTGAAGGGCTCATTGAGATTTATAATCTCACCCCGTTCCTTTTATTTGTTTTTCAGATAAATAGGTACCGAAGATTGATGAGACGGGGCTCCAGGCTTGGGACTCATGGATTAGTTTTATGTTATAATGGAATTTGACATTCCAAGTATTCTTTAAGTTGTAATTTATGTATTAGACTAATGATTTAAGTTTAATTTATGACTTGGATTACTGTAATGAAGTTTGTAAATTAGTAGTAATTCCTGTATTTTAATGTAATTATCGTACTTTCAATGTATATTGAGGTATGGGTGTTACACCCTAACCCATACATTTTCATCTCTCAACCCTCTCACTCAAATAGTGTTTGGTTGAAGGTGAATGGAGGGGAGACGATGGGTTATTTTAATTTTTTTTATGTTTGGTTCAATTTTTAGGACGGGAGGGAGCAAAATCTCTCCAAACTCAATTTTTGCTCCCATCTAATGTTAGGGTTTTTGGAAAGCAGGGGAGGCGAGTTTATATTATTTAAAAAATAAAATGACTTAAAAACCTTATATAATATATAATGTAAATGATTATATGGATATATAAGTAATATAAATTATGAAATTCTTTTTCAAGACACGCAACACAAAGTTGTAATCTAATGCAATTTTTCATAGCTTAATCGTTTATGAATTTTCTTATGGTTTTACTTTTCGTTACCGCTGCTAGTAGTCCCTTAATTTTTTTGCAATAATTTATTATTAGTTTTTTTAGCAATAATGACGTATAATTTCAAAATTATTTGCACTCCCTAACCTAGGGTCCTAGGTCTGCCACTGACCACCATCGGCACCTCCTCTTCCCTTTCCCTTTCCCTCCTTCTTCCCTCCTTATCTTTTCCCTTTCTTTTTTCTCTGTTTTCTCACTTCTTTTTTTTTTTTTAGTCTGCGGCTATACCCCTCTTTTGCTTTTTTTATTTTGCTTCTCTCTTAATTATTAGAGAAGCTTCTAGGTTTTTAGGTTTTTTTTTTTTAAATTGCTGATGGAACGTTGGGGCTCACCCCCTTTTCCTACCATTTTTTTTAAGGCCATTATTAAATGCACCCCCCACCTGGTAGGTACACCCCCCATTTTACATATTTCCCAAAATACCCCTCGTATAAAATCATCAAAAATCCTTTTTTTTTTTAATTCCGAACATGTTACTGAAAATTGCAATTTCCGGTATACAAATTGTATACCGGAAATTACAATTTCCGGTAACATTGTGTGTAAAATTTGTTACCGGAAATTGCAATTTCCGGTATACAAATGTTACCGGAAATTGTAATTTCCGGTATACAATTTGTATACCGGAAATTGCAATTTCCGGTAACATAATTTTTCACACAATTTTACCAGAAGAGATAATTCTCTTTTGGGGGAAAAACTGAATCCTTTGATTAAAGATCTTCACCCATACTGTCAACAATCTCTCGATGTATTCGGACTAGCTTACTTTGCATCGAGGACTAGCTTACTTAGCAAAGTAAGCTAGTCCGAATGCATCGAGAGACAATCGTTGATAAACAGATGCCAGCTTATGATGGTCAAGATAGCTTATTTACGACAGGTTCATTCGCCTTTACATTAAGGGATTTTGTAGTCAAACACTCATTTTTTATGTTTTTGCATGCAGACTTGTTGTAAAACGCTTTCATCGTACCGGAAATACGAATTTTCGGTACGTACTTTGTTTCGTTTTGAATTTTGTTCCGGAAATTGCAATTTTCGGTATACAAATTGTATACCGGAAATTGCAATTTCAGATATCTAAAATAACGTGCGGAAATTTGCAATTTCGGAAAATGATTAAAATATTGTGTACCGGAAATTTTGAATTTCGACGTTATATTTTTAATCTTTTAAAATTGCAAATTTCCGGTACGTTTTTTTTTTCAAACTTTTTCCCACGTAATAATCTATTGTTTGTTTCATTTTAGTTTCATTGGAAATGGATGATTTTAGGGGCTTCAATTCGATTAAGCGACAAGCCGACCGACGCTTCCCAACATTTCGATTGTAGTGATGTATTCACTACTACGCAGTAATTTAATTATTGTTTGATATTGTGAATATGTCGTATTTTTTGCAAAACATTAAGATTAATACTTTTTTGTAGATATTTCCTACACGAGATGACCTTTTGTATTGGGCTCGAGAGGTTGGGAAGGAAAACAATATAGTTGTTGTCATTGTACGATCAGACACAGAAACAGGACAAAGAGGAAGAAAAACAAAAGTCATTCTGGGTTGTGAAAGGGGTGGAAAGTATAGATCAAAGTCATCAAGTTCTTCAAAGTCAACTGGATCTCATAAGTGTGAGTGTCCGTTCGCGCTTAAAGGAAGACCCTTGTCAATGGGTGAAGGCTGGATACTTAAGGTCCTCTGTGGAATTCACAACCATCGGATACCTGAAAGCATGATGGGTCATCCATTTGTTGGTCGTTTAAATCAAAATGAGAAAGAAATTGTTCATGATATGACAAAGAACAACGTAAGGCCGGGAAACATTCTATTGACGAAAAGTCGCAATGTGGCCAATCTCACTACCATCACCAAGTATATAATGAGCGGCGTAAGTTTCGATCAACACAGAAAGGTCCAAGAACTGAAATGCAACACTTGTTGAACCTAATCCAACGTGATCGATATGTGTCCTGGTATAGAAGACATGAAGGTTCTGACGTTGTTAGAGATATTTTTTGGACACATCCAGATGCCGTCAATTTATTGAATACATTTCACGTTGTCTTGTTCATGGACAACACCTACAAAACCAACGGATATCTACGCCCTTTGTTTGAAATTGTTGGTGTTACCAAGACATCCCTTACATACACCGTGGCATTTGCCTATTTGGATTACGAGCAGCAGGATAACTTTAAATGGGCACTCTTAAAGTTAAAAGGTCATTTGTGCGGCAGAATCATTTCCTCAAGTTATTCTTCTTGATAGAGATCTTGCTCGATGAATGCAATTGCGTATGTTTTTCCAACCCGGCCAATTTCTTTGTGTCAATGGCACATAGGTAAGAATGTCTATGTGAAATGCAAGAAAGTGGTATTTCATGAAGACAAACATGAGGCGATGAAGAATGCATGGGATGGTGTTGTTGATGCGATCGACGAGTTTGAGTATCAAAGCGGTTGATGACTTTGAGTGTGTATGTTCGAATTTCCTATTTTTGTTGAATATGTCAAGAATACATGGTTGAACCCCTTTAAGGAAAAGTTTGTTGCGGCATGGACCAACCAAGTCATGCACTTCGGAAATACAACAACAAATAGGTATGCTTAAACCAGTAGATAAAATTATGTTGATAATTTTGTTTTTTAAATGGTGTCATTGGTATTTGATGTGGTTTAATTTTTGTTTGTTATTAGGTCTGAGTCTGCACATTGGACATTGAAGAGGAATCTACAAAGCGGTAAGGGTGACTGTGTCATTATTGGGAAACAATGAACAATATGATTGCACTGCAACTCACTGAGATAAAAGCATCATTCGAAAGAAGCATAAACGTAGTGGAGCACAGTCACAACAACCGTTTGTTTATCAGATTGCATGGATTTGTATCAAGGATCGCACTACAACTTATTGTCGACGAGTGTGGCAGAGTGAATTATGTGGGTATCGATAAATCTACTTGTCGTTGCCTAATCAGAACGACACATGGGTTACCGTGTGCTTGTTAGTTGGCGGGTTACATAAGACTGTTTGCACCTATTCCATTGGAGGCAGTTCACTTGCACTGGAGGAGTTTACATTTTGGTGAATACCAATCGCAACAACACAAAGTTGAGACAGAAGGCGGGGTGTCAGAGGAAGAGCTTGCGCTTCAGTGGGATGCATTGGTAAATCGATTTCGATCACTTAATGTTATTGGCAAGAGGACATTGTTTGCCAAAGTGCGTGAACTTGTATTTCCAGACACAACTTCAATGTGTCCACCTCCTCAAAAGGTGAAGACCAAGGGAGCACCGAAAAAAGGTAAAGGTAAGGCGCCCGCAATGGATGGATATGATGTTAGGCGCGACCCATCATATTTTGAGCATGTGGACAACATGTATTACGAGCATGTGGGCAACATGTATTACGACGTACCATCCGGGAATACATCAAAGGCATCTAATCTACCATCTAATGTGCCTACAAGGAAAAAGCGATCTGATGTGCCATCTAATGTACATCAAACGCCTTACCTGAGCCAATTTCCTCCACAGTTTCATCCATATATTGAGCAAATAGTGGATGTCGAAGATGATGGAAACTGCGGATATCGTTCCATTGCAGCATTACTTGGTAAATCTGAGGACAGATGGCCTATAGTCCGGCAAGACTTGGAAAAAGAGATCAGAATGCATTATGATTTATATGGCCGGCTTTTTGGAGATCAATATCAAGCATTGAGGGAGTCGTTAATAGGTGTAACTGGTACCTGTTTTCGTGACAAGTGGATGACCTTACTAGACATGGGTTACGTAATAGCAACCAAATATAAATTGGTTCTAGTCTCTTTGAATGAGTGCAGTCGAACGTGTTGGACATTTTTCCCTCTTCGGGCATGTGTCACCCAACCCAGCCAAACAACGCCATAATTTTTATTGGGTTTGTCAACAAAAATCACTGGGTACAGGTAAATTTTTTTTACAGCAATGTGTTTTAACTTAAATTTATCTTTTTTTTTAATGTAAAATTAAACAATGTGTTTAATTAATCTGCATTTTTTCAGGTATTTCTTAAGCCCGGATGTCCATTGCCTAACGTCGCTCCCAGTTGGCGTCAATATGCTTATCCGGAGGCTCACTCATGGGCAACACTGTATGCTGCTCCATTGCAAGAATGGTTTACATTATTTCTGCCGTTGCGTTATACTACACGACAATACCCAGATGACCATGTACGATTGGACGACGATTGACTACATTGTAGTGATATGTAGTACACTTTATTGTTTTTAAATGTGGGTTTGGTGGCAGACTGAATTATGTTGTTGGTTATGCAATGTAATGTAACTAGTATTAGGACCCGTGCAAATGCACGGGCGATAAACCTTATTTGTCACCAATTGACGTATACACCAGATGCTGCTGTCAGACCCCTTTCAGAAACAAAATCACGTATTTCACTCCAATTTGTGTTAGTCTTTGTCGCGCTGTGTTTGAGCTCGGCACGTCTTTATGCCGACATGGTGTCTTTGAAACCACAATGGTCTTGTTTAGCTCGACAGGCGACCTTAGCCGAGCTGCTTTAGAGCTTGTAGGCCTCTATGCTGACCTGGTGTCTTCGAAACCACAGGGGTTGTTTAGGCCGACTGGCGACCTTCCGAGATGCTTTTGAGCCAGGCCTCTATGCCGACCTGGGTTTAGGACCACAGGGGTCGACCTGCGAGTGAGCTTACCAAGCCTTTATGCTGACTTGGATTTAGGACCACGGGGGTCGAGCTCAAGCTTTTTATGCTGACTTGGGGTCTTCGAGACCACGGGGGTCGAGCTGCGAGTGAGCCCACTAAGCCTTTATGCTGACTTGGGTTTAGGACCACGGGGGTCGTGTCGAGGTCGAGGTTCTTCCGACGCTGGGTGCCGAGCTCCATGGCGGGCTCGACCTTGGTTTTGGGGCACTGTTCCTGTCAAAGTATAGACAACTTGAAGTTCTCGGCAGAACTCTTGGTATTGAAGTTCTCGACAGAACTCTTGGTGTTGAAGTTCTCGACAGAACTATTGGTGTTGATCTCGACAGAATTCTTGGAGTTGATCTCACCATTCCGGCGCGGCGGTGGACGGCAGCGCACGGTGGCAGTACTGGGTTTTGTTACGGACTCTTAAGAGACCTCGTTAATCGAATTTGTTTCTTCGATGGTGGTTCACCGTCAACAGCTTCTTCCTCTTCCTCCTTCAAACTCCAACAGTAATCCCGGAAGCATCGCCGCGGTCGGCTCCACCAAAGAACGACCACGAATCGCGTCCTGTCGCGAGATGCCGATCCGTCGCGGTGTTCTATAGGAAGGAGGAGGAGAGGGATCGGTGAGATGGGGAGATGGAGGAGCAAATACAGAGGAGTGAGAGAGACATGCTAAAGGAGTGAGAGAGAGAGGTTGTGCCAGGAAAACTTGTTTTTGAATTTGAATTTTGAAATCGGATGGCGTGAGCGTGTGGGAGAAGCTAATTTTGTCGTGGACGCATTTTATGCGTTTGTGTGTTTGGTGGTGACATTTGTGGCAAATTTTTGTGTGCTTGTGAAGTGTGTTGAGGAAGGGAATGGCTAGGTGAGTGACACCTGTAAATTGTTACTCAAACAATGACTTCCATATGTATTGTCTTTAGATGTGACGTTGGTTTTTTTTAGTGTTGAATTTGCAGTCCAAATGTATCATTTTTTTTTCTCTATAAACCTCGTGAAGTTGGTTCATTGTTGGGAGCGTAGGCTACGCGAATAAAAAAGAACGAGCGAGTGGCCACGATTAAACAACATCAAAAAAGAAGCGCAAATATAACAAAATGTAAATATAACAATAAAAGATGTCCAAATATAACAAAAAAAGATAATAAACATAAAAAAAACCCTATCTTCTTATTGCCGCCGACGCTCGCCGGATGTGGTCGCCTCAGTCCCACCTGCGCTATCTGTAGTGCCTGGGAAATATACTCGACAAGCGAGAGGGTCCATCATCTCATAGTCGGTCTCGTGAGGTCGCCTGCGGAGAATCTTTGTGATCGAGGCCACCTCTCACCATATCATCACAATGCGGCTGCAAATTATAACAAGACATCGAGAGAGACATAAGAGAAAATAAACAAACACAAAAATACATAATGTATATCTAAACACTTACACAATCGAGAGTCGCCGCACCTCAGGAGCATCCGGATTGATCGAGTGGATGCGACATCCTCGCGATACCACTCCATGTACTGTCGCTGCATTCTGGATACGAGGCCAGGTATAAATCGGGGGCGATCGACATGATAGAGTGCATAGGAAATCGTATCCATGCATCCATCATCTCTGCACTGTGGGATGCGGTGGTGGTGGCGGGAATGTCTGGATGTAGCCGAATCGCTCGACTACCCTGCCAGGCAGTGCGGCACAATAAATGAGGCACACCAGATGTACCCCGAAAACAGGCACGCCGGATGACAACCCGCCCTAATGCCCTCCCACGGTCTCCAAACAACGTCATCGACTGCCAACGCATACAGCGCTCTCCTGAAAAGCTCCACCTGGCCGTCACCCTTAACCGGTGACCACCTCATGGCTCGTATCATGCCCGGGGTGATGCCGTTATCCTTCCTCTTGCAGAGACGAGGGAAATACTCATATATCCATGCCTGTGACAACAATAACGAATCAACACGCCATACAATGTACTTTAAATAAACAATTGTTTACAAAAATAGGCTGCGTACCTGAAGAAGTGTCATGTATCCGCCAATCTACTTAGTGTCATGCAGGCTAGCGTCTCCCAAATATCCGTACAAGAAGGCTAGTGCAGCACTAGCCCATGACACACTACCAACCGCCCCCAAGTCACGTACCAGGTCCAGGTACTTGATGTCAATATATACATGGCTCTTGTCTGCCAAAATGGTACAGGCCAACAACAACATTATCATGGCCCTGGCTGCACAGCCCCATCCCATCATAAACGCTACCGGGTCATATGTCTTCATCAAGAAGTCAATACTCACATGAGCGCCTCATAGTTGTCGTCTCCTTGTTTGCCTCTTCATATGTACACCCAGGAATGTGCAGAATAAGATATGGAAATGTCTGGATCCATCACTGGGGGTACATAAAAAGAGCCGCTCACTTTAAGGCCTAGGAGGACAGACACATCATCAAGCGTGACTGTCATCTCTCCAAAGGGCAGATGGAAACTGCTCGTCTCCCGATGCCATCTCTCTACAAAGGCTGACAGTAAGGCTCTGTCAACCATCCTGAAGCTACAGTATAACAAGGAGGTTAGGCCGGCCTCCGAAAGATGCTCATTTACATGAGGAGGCGGTGGTACTCTTCCACTCAACCATTTTGCAACTTCAGGCCGTGAGAGGCCACCTTAAGCGCATCACGATCCTGCACACAAATAAACATCATTGATCATATAAAAAAAATAAACATTTGATCAAATAACAACCAGATATATACCTGCCCCTGCCATATCTGATAGGCAACGTGATGCTGATAATCTGTAAGCAACGACCCATCGTAAGCTCCTTCAGGAAAGGGAGCCTGGTCTCCAACTATACCATGGTCTCCTCCAGCTATATCCTCTGGAGCCTCGTATACAAAATGGGGATCCTGGTCGCCAACTACATCCTCGCGGCGATACCGCTAGCAATACGCCTTTGACGCTCAGAGACAGTCACAGGCTGCCTTTGTCTACGTGGGGGCGCACTACCAAGAGTGGAAGCTACTCCTCTCCCTCTCGACTTAGGCATATCTGAAAGACAAATAAATCAATTATATTCAAATGTAATAAAATAAATTCTGTACCGGAAATTACAATTTGCAATTTCCGGTATACAAATTGTATACCGGAAATTGCAATTTCCGGAACGGAATTGTAAATCACCGGAAATTGCAATTTCCGGTATACAAATTGTATATCGGAAATTGTAATTTCCGGTGCTTTCTGATTACATCGAAATTACAATTTCCAGATATATTGTATACCGGAAATTGCAATTTCCGGTGATTTACAATTCTGTCCCGGAAATTACAATTTCTGGTATACAAATTGTATACCGGAAATTGCAATTTCTGGTGATTTACAATCATAGTTCCGGAAATTGCAATTTCCGGTATACAAATTGTATACCGGAAATTGCAATTTCCTAATATAAAAGTTATCGAAATTGCAATTTCAGGTATACAATTGTATACCTGAAATTGCAATTTCGATGATTTACAATCATAGTTAGAAATTGCAATTTCCGGTATACATTGTATCTGGAAATTGCAATTTCCAGACATAATATAAAAGCACCGGAAATTGCAATTTCCGGTATACAATTTGTATACCGGAAATTGTAATTTCCGGAACTACGATTAAATAACAAAAAGCGTGCGAAGATTTGCAATTTCAGGTAAGAGCAGGCGTTTTGATTTGAGGATTTAGAATTTCCGGAAGCGTGAGTGTGAGTGGATCGGGGTGAAGGTTGAGTTTTTGTTAAGTTATTAAGGGGGCATTATGGGAAATTTGCAAATTGTATACCGAAAATTGCAATTTCCGGTAACATGTTCGGAATTAAAAAAAAAGGGATTTTTGATGATTTTATACGAGGGGTATTTTTTGGGAAATATGCAAAATGGGGGGGTGTACCTACCAGGTGGGGGGGTGCATTTAATAATGGCCTTTTTTAATCTATTTCTTAAAACCTTTGTTTGTTGTTGTTTTGGTTTTTTACCCCTTTGTTCGTCTCCATTTGAACCGTGGGCCTTAGCCCATTCCTTCTCTCTTTCACTTTTTATTATGATCAATCCATACTAATATTCATCCCTTTGATTCCCTTCTACTAACTAACCAAACATTTCTGATTTAAAAATCTTTCAATCCTTTTTAAAAAAAAATAAATACTAGTAGTGATAATACTAAATTCACTTTTGGTTTTGTGACTACGCAAACATTTTCCGATCTCAAAAAACTTAAAATCAATGGCCGCTCTAAATCATCTTTTGGTTTGGTCATTACAAAAATTGTAATAAAATTTAACTTAAAATATTAGTAGTGATTACGCCAAATCTACTTTTGGTTTGGTCACTACGCAAATCCCAAAAAATCAAGTCCCAAAATAATTAATTAGGTTATTTCTAAAAAATGAGTTGTTAGCAATGACCACTTGAAATCTGCTTTTCGTTTGGCCATCACGAACATCCTTTGATTTTTCAAACATAAAATAGATTGTCAGTGATGATTACTCGGGATCTGCTTTCTGTTTCGTTATTGCAAGCATCCACAAATTTCCAAATATAAAAATATATTGTTAGTGAAGGCCACTCCGGATCTATTCTTGTTTGGTCATTGCAAAACCATACTCTTTAAAAAACAAATAATTAAAATCAACCAACACACAATCATTTTCTACTCAAGAACTACATAGCCTTTGATTTCTCCATCATACCTGGAGATACGTAGGAGTAGGGTCCCACTCTTGTCAAGTGCAAAAAGAAATAATTTTTTTATCATTAATTCTTTTAATAAAAGGGAAATAGATATTTTAAAATTTTGCATAATCAATTAGAGGTAACCTTTTTCGAAAAGATATCGTAGGGTGCTAATACATTCCCTACGCATAAACGACTCCCGAACTCAACATCTGGTTTCAAAGACCATTTTCTTTTAAAAGGGTTTTTTCAATATTTTTCCCTAATAAATAAATAATTGGTGGCTGCTGCATTAACCTCGAATAAAATCCATCCTGTTGTAAATAGAAAAGAAAGTAGAGAGATAAGACAATATAAATATAGACTCAAAGACCGGTTCTTCAGGAACCAGGATTTAAAGGCTAGTTCTTCAGGAACTAGCTATAATCTTTGTATTGATAATCTGATCAAGTGTGTACAAGGACAAACCTAATAGCCCTATTTATAGAGAATGGGCTATGGACCAAATTAAGGGATATGGTAAAGATATAATGAGATAACAAATTGATATAGTCATCCATCAAATCAACATATTTATAACACTTCCCCTTGGATGACTATACACTATGAACATGCCTCGTTAAAACCTTGCTAAGAAAAACCCAGTGGGATAAAAACTTAGCGAAGGAAAAAGAGTACAATATTCATAGTGACATACTTCCCCTCGAAAATACATTATTTATGAATGTCCTTTAAATTGCTTATCGACAAGCTTATTGAAAATTGAAGTTCACAATGCTTTTGTGAATAAATGCCTTTCGATTGTCATTTGATCGAATCTTTTCATGATGCATTATCTTCTTGAAATGTTGTTGGTTTGTCATCTTCTTTCATCAATTTGCATGCTCCTCTAATATCTTGAGTCGTGGTTCTCAGTCATATGCATTCACAACTTGCTGTTTCTCCACATGTGTAAACATCACCTGATTGTGATTGAGCTTTATGAGGATCAGAAAGAACGAAGAACTTGTTTGACTTCATTCCAATGTCTTCGGGTTGGTAATGAACAAAATCTGGCTAACAAGTTCACTACAAAAACTATATACAATCTTGTGCTATTTGCAACATAAAAAAGTATTTCAATAACAACATGATATGGTACTTCAGGACCAAAGTTCTTTGTTGCAAATGCTCGAGTTGTAGGCCGAGACAACACCTTATCTTTCAAAACATTTTATTTGAAGATATTTATTTATACCATCTATAGTTTGGAACAAACTCAAGTAATTTCTAGAATATTAATAATCAAAATTCATATCAATCATATTAAACAATGTGAGAAAAAGAAATAAACAAATTTACCCATAATTGCATCATGTATGTAACTCAAACATTTCTTACCAATATGAAATGTTTAATATGATAAATAAGAGAATATAAACTATCAGTATATGTAAATCCAAATAGATGATTTCAATAGTTTTAATCCTTCCGAGATTTTCAATATAGAGACCACTCTCTAGTTAACCATGAGCTGTAATAACACATATTCGTGTCATGAGAGTCTGCAGACTTGAGTCCATTAAAACCATCTTTTGAATCTCGAACTATCGGCTCAACGTCCTCGTCATTTCAAATTAAACTGATTACGTCAGTTAAACCAGTTCAGATGCTTTAGATCCTTCATGGTTATGCTTCATGCATATTTATAATTCTTTAGGATTATGCTTTAGCTATCTTCAATCCTTGAGGATATGCTTCATGCATTTTGAATTTTCAAGTATACTTGGTATCTTAAATCCTTCAAGTATATGCTTCATGCATTTTGAATTTTTCAGGGTATGCTTGAGCATCTTAAATCCTTGAGGATTTTCATATATCTGTCATTATCCAATGACCCATATAAGCAATTGTCACTACACCCATTTGATGTATGTCAAGTCTTTCAAAGACGCGCCAAACTAATACAAAATCTATAAGTAATTGCACGCATAACAAAGGTTGACAACTTGAGGTGTCCGGACTCATCGTCCAAATGCTTTATGTTTGGCAAATAAGTCTTGCTCGGCTTGCATTATTTTAATTCACTTTGGCCAATCAATTTAATGTCGACATATTTCTATATGATTCGAGCTTCATGCTCATCGTGATTAATAATTTTATAATCAATTGCTATTGCATAAGCAAAAACATATCAACAACTTCACATCTTCCCCCCATATTTCCAGGGTTTAATGAGATCTCGTAATTTGCCGGTACCGGAACCACTTCTGGGGTTACTTAACTGGAAATATGGAGTTGTTGATTCATATTGCTTTTGACCTCTTCTAGAGTGTCAATGATCTTTTGGATCATCACTTTGAATTCCCCCTTTTAGAAATAATATCATTTGCTTTTGACCTCTTCTAGAGTGTCAATGATCTTCTGGATCATCACTTTGAATTCCCCCTTTTAGGAATAATATCCTTTGCACCAATAAGTCTACAACTCTTCTAGCGTACTTTAGATTCATGGGTTGCCATACTCGCTAGTTGTCCTGCAGGGACAATTAATTATGCGATAATATTTGCAACTAACACAAGTGATTTAGAGACTTTTTGGATGTTTGTAAAGATATCTAGTAATTGGTTTGCAACATTTTGCAAATGACTTATTCTTTGAACTTCAAGTTCACATTGATTTGTGCGTATATCAAACATGGATAATGTTTGTGTCTTACAACAAACTTCTTGTGTTTTTATTCTTTTATCTTTTTCTTCCCCTGATGAGGAAAACCGATTCATCAAATACATAATAATAAAATATATGTCAAGATATCACAATATCTAAATATACATGAAACAATGCACAATTCAAAATTGCCGAGCCATATAACCATCCAATAAATTATAAATTGCATAATATATAATTGTAAATTTATTAATCAATGCATGTTATCATCATATGTATCCAATTATATAACATATAATTGACATTTAAAAATATCAGAATAAATAAACTAATATTTTGCACTCACACCATGCTTTCAAACACAATATATTCAAATGTTTCAGCTCTTGTATATATTTAAATAATATATATTATTATAACTACTAGTTAAAAAATAATCAAATAATTTTAATTAACTTGATAAGTGACACTAAATTTTCAAGTGATAATTAAAATTAGCTTCAAAAGATTTGTTTTGCAATACCTTGAAATTTTTACTCGTATATATCTCATATGATAGTGTAGCAAAATAGTGACGCCTTTTGTTTCTCAATTAATTATTTTTACATAATAATTAAAATATTTCCTTTCAAAGAATTAGCACATAGGAAATATATGTCACCCAAAAAAATAATAATAACATGCAACTCAATCATATCCGAGCTTTAAAAGAAAAGAGTAATTATCTTGAGCATGAGAATGACAAAAATAATCATCAGGTAAAAGGATTATATAATCCTTTAATAAGTATCCATGTGTATTTTCAATAATACATCGCATCATAGTTGAACTGGGATGACTAAGACAGTCATGTCAAAACATAAAAAAGTTGTAAGATCTGAGCACTTCTGGTGCATATAATTTGACTCTGTCATCCTTATTTAAGTAAGATATAATCCAATTAACGAGAAATCTTAAAATTTCTCTAATATGAACTTTCAAAACAATAGAGATACACCAAATCTCCCTCATTTTTTGGTTTCAACATGATACTTATTGCGATGTGTATCTTTGAAATTTAGTAGATTTCTTCGGGATCTACTAAAATATAACGCATCATCAATGGATAATTTTGTCGTATTTGAGAATATATCACATGCTCTTACGGAGCCTTCGATCATATTTGCAATACGAGATACAATATCAACATTAATTTCAGCTAATGTTAATTACATAAAATATTTTCTTAACACAAATAATTGTGTAGGTTTTGCCACTTTGTCTACTAAATATTGGTACTTCAAGACCAAAAAAGAGACTATAGTTTGTGCATTGATCGTTTTTAACAGTTCTGCGTGGACCCAATATTGGTCCTTCGAGACCAATTTCACAATTACTTGAAATTTTGTATCGGTACTTCAAGACCAATTTCACATTTACTTGGAATCTTATATTGGTACTTCGAGACCAATTTCACAATCATTTAAAATTTTGTATTGGTGCTTCAGGACCAATTTACGATCAATCTATATTTTAAATTACTTGAAATCATGTATTGGTACTTCGGGACCAATACAAGACAAGAATGTTTGGCTATTCATTTGCTTTGGTACTTGAGACCGGTCGTGAGACACATCTTGCACCCATTGCAGAATACCGCATTTTTAGTTTTCGTGTAAAAAAATATGTATCCATAAATTCTTACCTTAAAAGAAGCATACGTAAAGGTTGTTACACCGTTGAAGACTTGATCGTGCTTGGTAGCAATTGGCATGAATACTATTTGCTTGATGCTACACCTGAATGTACTCTTCAGCTTTCATTTAGTGTTGAGAAAGGTTATCTTATTATTTCTTCCAGGGACATAAGATTTTTTTTTTTGCATTTATATGCGTGTCTTTATGAATTTCAAGCAAATAATTCAACTTTTCATTTCATAAATCAACTAATAAAAAATTTTCTCTTTTTTTTTAATCAAAAATAGATATAACCAAATACATAGTATTTGTATGACAATGATCAAATGCATAACTTTCATAATCAAAATTTGAACACCAACATGAATTTAAAAATCCACATTTCAAATTTAAAATACATAACTGCCATGTTAAATGTCATATCTTTATAGCAACAAATTTTGAACGATTAATTAAAGATTGTATCTTTATTCAATTAGAAAAATAATATCTTTATATAACAACAAAATTTTCAAAATATAATTAAAGATCACATCTTTATATAAAATAAGGATAAGGATTCTAAAAATATATGAATCACAATAACAAGAATTACAATATATCACATACACAAAGATCCAAATTTATATGAAAACAAGTAAACAAATCAATGATAATATCTTTTGCAAAGAACACATGTTTTTGCAAATGGTTAGACTAGTTTTTCAAGAACAAGAATTTAACGACTATTTTTTAGGAACTATGATTCAAAGGTTAATTCTTCGGGAATTAACATGTAAAGATCTCATCTTTAATATGAAAATAGGTAACGAGATTCAAATGTTAGTTCTTCAGGAACTATCTTGGAAAGATACAATCAATAATTTATTTTTTTCACTTTTCTTTTGTTTCAAACTGTATTAGGATCAAATCTAGTTCTTCTGGAACTTATGTAGCGCTAAAATAATCGTGTTGTTCTTCGGAACTATCATGACACTAAAAATTATGAGGTTCTTTAGGAATTATATGTAGTGATAAAAAAATTGTAAAGTTCTTCAGGAACTTTTCGTAACGCTAAAAAGTTATAAAGTTTTTCATGAACAAATCTCGTGCTATAAAGTTCTTCAGGAACTTTTCTATCCAATACACAATTTCATTCATGGTCTAAAAGTTTAGTTATTCAGGAACTATTCCACAAATTTTTATATAATGATGACCAAGAAAACGTACAGTTTTGTGCAATCCTTCTGGGATGTTTGAATATGAAATTCTTCCATAATTCTATCAAGATTCTTATACACAATATGATAATCATATAATCAGACAATATGAGAATAAAATTTTCATGAAAAAACCCAAATAACATGAAAAACACAAATATTAGAAAAACATGGTCTTCCAAATAGTGTGAGAAAGAAAAACGGGTTCTTTCAATAAAACCTCTTTAAACAATTACCCGTATGGTAGAGTTTCGTGCTGATAACGTGTTGTAAATAGAAAAGAAAGTAGAGAGATAAGACAATAGAAATATAGACTCAAAGATCGGTTCTTCAGGAACCAGGATTTAAAGGCTAGTTCTTCAGGAACTAGCTATAATCTTTGTATTGATAATCTGATCAAGTGTGTACAAGGACAAATCTAATAGTCCTATTTATAGAGAATGGGCTACTAGTTATGGACCAAATTAAGGGATATGGTAAAGATATAATGAGATAACAAATTGATATAGTCATCCATCAAATCAACATATTTATAACACATCCGAATTTTTTGATTGCTACAAATAACATTTATCATTAACATCAATCATCAACAAGGTACTGCTTCGTTACTTATACAATGAGGTTTCTCCCATTACGGGTCCAACCCATTTACAGCAACAACAATAACGTTTTAAACTTAGTAATCTTATACTAACCAGTCCTCACTAATTAGTCTTACAATCTACCTCCCTAAGCGGTCTTAGCTTCTTACCTTAGTTTATCACAATCTTTGTTCCTATGCTTAACACCAACTAGCTCCATACGATTAATAGCACAAAGTAATACTAAAATCACTGCTTTGAGTATCATTGGGAATTGAGCTATAATACCCACAACATCAAGTATGTTTCTCTTCAAACAAAAGTACATCAGGGAGATTCTTGAGAAAATTGACATGAGAGGGAAAAGCCTACACCCACACCACTTTCTCAATATACCACTCTTCAGCTTCATGATGGTACACGTTAATCCGTTAGGTCTCTCGGTTAGTTAACAACGTTAGACATCACGTTAATTGCTGACTGGTCTCACACATAAGTAAATTACAGGGACCAAATTGATGAAAAAATTAGGGATGACAAAAAAACCCGCACCCGTGGATACCCGTACGGATTACCCGCAATGGGTAGTAAATAAATAGTTATTAAATAGGGGTGGGGATCAGGTACCCGCCCCGCAGATACCCGCATATACGTTATAATTATTTTTTTATTAAATATATATTATATCTTATGACATTTTCTATTACTTTAGGATGAAATAATTTTTATTTCCTACATTATTTGATATCTTTTAGTGGATGAACCCATAATAATACAATTTTGTAATGCATATAGTATATCATACACTGTTAATATAATATGTAGTTATATTATGTTGTATAATTTATTTTATGTTAAATTATTAAATAACCATGGATATCTATGGATACTCGTTACCCGCGGAAGTACAACCCGCACCCGCCCCGTGTGACATCCTGATTTTCTAACAGTATTAGAAGATAATTAAAACAGTAATTAAGTGGTAAACAGATATTTAAAACTTTAGTAGAATTAAATTGAACTTAAAATGATTAATAAGAGGCTTAGAATGCCCTAGAAAGGATAAGAATAATCTAGAATTATCTAGAAGGTCAAAAATGGAATTTTCAAAATCTAAGTGGCTCACGACGCGACGGGGACTATAAAGGAATCCGTCGCGACGCGATGGTAGGTCAGTGGATCAAAACACGTGATGGCTGACACGTGACCCGCATCGCGACGCGATGGGATTCACGTGTAATATGGTCGCGACGCGATGGGCCGATTTATGCTTATAAATAGGCCTTGAACCCCTCCATTCAACCCAAGTTCTTCCAAGGACCTTTGGGAGAGCGTGGAGGAGCTCGAGAGAGGGAAGAGTGAAGGACGAGAGCGGCAACAGTCTTCTAGGCCAGGTAAGGAGAAATATACCTTAATCTCTAGGGAAAATAGGTAGTAGAGTAGGACTGTTAGCATGAGTAGGGTCCCTTAGCCCTACTAGGGGTTGGTAGTAGCAACACCTTAGGAGAGGGGTTGCGGTGTACAGTGGCTAAGGATAGTCACTGTAGACCTATCAACCAACATAGGTTATATTTAATGGTTAATTGATGAGATTAGTAGACAGTCACTTATGCGACGTAGGGAATAATTAATATGCTGTTAAATATGATAAATGATGATTTATGATATTCTATTTTATGCCTGATGTTTATGTGCTGATTGCATATGATATCTGTGAGTTTGATGAACGGCCTAGAGTCATAAGTGATGCCCTCTAGTTAGAGGTTTACGAATTTCTAGATGGTAATAGCAAGTATTACCATTGGTACCCTGTTGTTAGTGGTGTTAGCCGGGTCAGTGTACCGGAGGTTAGTGTACCAAGGTACAGGCGGCATGGTAATGAGATAGTCAGTGGCCTTGAGGGTATGTGGACTCGGCCAAGACCTTGAGGGTATGTGGACTCGGTCTTTTCGATGAGTCTCTCCATGTCTGTGGTACTAAAGGTATGAAGTAGTTTGGAGATAGTCACTGACCTTGAGGGTATGTGGACTCGGTCATGTGGACGAGTCTCCAGGACTCCACGTCTGACGGGTGGACAATCTTGGCCATTCTCTGTATAGGGAATGTCGTCCTTGCGCGCAGGACGGTGCCTTACTCCGGTAATTGGGTATGGTAGTATGGGATGCCATAACCAGTGATCGGAGATGGTAGCGTATCATGATTTGTTCCCGGAACAAACCAACTCATCGTATTCGGTGCCCTAGGACTGGTGATCGGTCTAGGGAGTAGGGCCAGTGATCAGCCCGAATGATCAGTGACACTTGGCAGTCTGTGATGTAACCGTATGGTCAAGTTTGTCGGTATGACGTATCAGTATGGTCTGGTCTGTAATCGTGTGCTCAAGAGTCTGAGCGAGGTATCTGTGGTAATAGTTGTGCTAATATTTGTGACGACGATTGTGTTGATATTAGTCATGGTGTGATGGTATATTGTGCTGGACATGGTAACAGGTATTCTACTATGCTATTTTCCTGTTTGATGGAGGTTAATGGATATCTTACCCCAGTGTTTTCTTGTGTATTTTTATTGTGTGTTGTTATATAACAGATGGGCAAGAACAACCTGTAAGAAGTGGATGGAAAGTTTTTGAGTAGCCTGCTTGGAGGCAAAGATGAATACGTACGTCACGGCCAGTATGTCTATTGTCACCCATGTGGGTGTAGAGTCATGTTTGTACTTGTATGTGATATGTTTTGTAATAAATAAATTATGTATTTGTCTTAGTTGAACTACTTTTGTACTAAATAAATAAAGTTACGCCCTGTCTCGAAAGGGAGTTACATTTATGGTATCAGAGCAGTTCGGTTCTAATCGGATTGTGGGGAGGGTCGAGTCACCTGTCGTGTTAGAGTCGGTTGTACCCCATTGGGTATCAACTATAAATGGGAAAATCGGGTAGAACTTAAGTTGAGCGTTTACATTATGACCACGAGTTAATTAGTTGCTTTGTCAGGTAACTAATGGCTCGACGAACACGAAATAGAGGAGGTAACATTGCAGAAACCGATGGAGGACTAGGAGAGACTAATGGAAACCGAGGATTAGAAAATCTAGTAGTAGCCATGCAACAGTAGGCACAGCAAAATGCCCTGCTGGTACAGCAACAAGGGCAGTTACTCCAGCATCTGCTGAACCAAAGAGGTGGAGGAGAAGTAACAGTTGATGCTGGGCAAGCAGCTTTTATGAAAAATAAACCCCCACAATTTAAAAGAGAGTATGACCCAGAGGGAGTAGAGCTGTGGCTTCAAGAAGTTGAGAAGATCTTCGCGGCAATACGTTGCCGAGATGATAGAAAGGTAATTTGCGCAACTTTTCTCTTAGTTGGAGGAGCGGAGAGTTGGTGGAAGAATAAACAACGAATGTTGGAAATGGAAGGAAGGGTTATTACGTGGGAGTTGTTTCAGACTTGTTTACTGGAGAAATATTTCCCAAGTACACTAAAGCGTGAAAAGGAAAAGGAATTCCTTAGTTTGAAGCAAGGAAAGATGTCTGTGGGAGAATATGCAGTAAGATTTGAAACCCTAATTAAATATTCTAGGTTTTATCAGATGAACCTGGATGAAGAATGGATGTGTAGACAATTTGAGGACGGGTTAAAACCCGAGCTACGTAGATCTATGATCCCTTTGAAGATTAATCATTTTTCTGAATTGATGGAAAGGAGTATTAAGTTAGAAACTCTTGACAACGGGGTAGAAAAGCAAAAGAACGGTGGACCCATAAGAAATAACCGGAGGAATCAAAATGAGAAAAATAATCAAAAACCTTATGATTGTCCTGACGAATCACCCATGGTTGCTGGAAGTGAACAAGCAAGGGCAATAAGATGTATTCGATGTGGAGAAAGACACCATCCTGAAGAATGTCCTGAAAAAGGATATGTTTGTTGTCGATGTAAGAAACCAGGACATATTGCTCGAGATTATAAGGAAGAGATAATTGGAACTAAAGGAAAAATGGTTGAGGGAAAACCCACTGCTGAATCTGAACCAACCACATCAGCTAAACCAGCAACCAGAGTAAGGCGAATGTTTATAGTCAAAGGAGTCGAGGAGACTTCTGACTTAGGTACTTATTGCTAAATTCTGAGGATGGAATTTATTTTTAGGGGGGTAGTAATGTGACATCTTGATTTTCGAACAGTACTAGAAGATAATTAAAATAGTAATTAAGTGGTAAACGAATATTTAAAACTTTAGTAGAATTAAATTGAACTTAAAATGATTAATAAGAGGCTTAGAATGCCCTAGAAAGGAGAAGAATAATCTAGAATTATCTAGAAGGTCAAAAATAGAATTTTCAAAATCTGAGTAGCTCGCGACGCGAAGGGGACTATAAAGGAATCCGTCGCGATGCGATGGTAGGTCGGTGGATCAAAACGCGTGATGGCTGACACGTGTCCCGCATCGCGACGCGATGGGATTCACGTGTAATATGGTCACGACGCGATGGCATAAATAGGCCTTGATCCCCTCCATTTAGCCTAAGTTCTTCCAAGGACCTTTGGGAGAGCGTGAAGGGCGTGGAGGAGCTCGAGAGAAGGAAGAGCGAAGGACGAGAGCGACAACAGTCTTCTAGGCCAGGTAAGGGGGAAGATACCTTAATCTCTAGGGAAAATAGGTAGTAGAGTATGACTGTTAGCATGAGTAGTGTCCCTTAGCCCTACTAGGGGTTAGTAGTAGCAACACCTTAGGAGAGGGGTTGCAATGTACAATGGCTAAGGATAGTCACTGTAGACCTATCAACCAACATAGGTTATGTTTAATGGTTAATTGATGAGATTAGTAGACAGTCGCTTATGTGACGTAGGAAATAATTAATATGCTGTTAAATATGATAAATGATGATTTATGATATTCTGTTTTATGCCTGATGTTTATGTGCTGATTGCATATGATATCAGTGAGTTTGATGAACGGCCTAGAGTCAAGGGTGACGCCCTCTAGTTTGAGGTTTGCGAATTCCCACATGGTAATAGCAAGTATTACCATCGGTACCTTGTTGTTAGTGGTGTTAGCTGGGTCAATGTACCCGAGGTTGGTGTACCGAGGTATAGGCAGAATGGTTATGAGATAGTCGGTAGCCTTGAGGGTATGTGGACTCGGCCAAGACCTTGAGGGGATGTGGACTCGGTCTTTCCGACGAGTCTCTCCATGTCTGTGGTACTAAAGGTCCGGAGTAGTTTGGAGATAATCACTGACCTTGAGGGTATGTGGACGAGTCTCCATGACTTCACATCTGACAGGTGGACAATCTTGGTCATTCTTTGTATAGGGAATGTCGTCATTAGGCGCAGGACGGTACCTTACTCCGGTAATTGGGTATGGTAGTATGGGATGCCATAACCAGTGATCAGAGATGATAGCGTATCAGGATATGTTCCCGAGACAAACCAACTCATCGTATTCGGTGCCCTAGGACTGGTGATCGGTCTAGGGAGCAGGGTCGGTTATCAGCCCGAATGATCAGTGACACTTGTCAATCTGTGATGTAACCGTATGGTCAAGTTTGTCGGTATGACGTATTAGTATGGTCTTGTATGTGATCGTGTGCTCAAGAGTCTGAGCGAGGTATCTGTGGTAACAGTTGTGCTAATATTTGTGACGACGATTGTGTTGATATTAGTCATGGTGTGATGGTATATTGTGCTGGACATGGTAACAGTTATTCTACTATGTTATTTTCCTGTTTGATGGAGGTTAATGGATATCTTACCCAGTGTTTTCTTGTGTATTTTTATTGTGTGTTGTTATATAACAGATGGGCAAGAACAACCTGTAAAAAGTGGATATAAAGTTTTTGAGTAGCCTGCTTGGAGGCAAAGATGAATACGTACGCCACGGCCAGTATGTCTCTTGTCACCCATGTGGGTGTAGAGTCATGTTTGTACTTGTATGTGATATGTTTTGTAATAAATAAATTATGTATTTGTCTTAGTTGAACTACTTTTGTACTAAATAAATAAAGTTACACCCTGTCTCGGAAGGGTGTTACACCCCGCCCCGTTGACATCCCTAGAAAAAACCACACTATCAATATATCTCTTATCCTACACGTTTCATCCCTCTCATGACTCATCCCTCTTACTCTCTCTCTGAAACTCTTTGTCCCCCTCTCTGAAACCGTGAGCATTGTGGTCACCGCGATGGGATTCGAATGTTTGATCAACCAAAATCGCTCTTTCCTGACAATCATTGCTGTGCAAAGTTAGTTTTCGTCACTCTCATCTTCTCCTCTTGTGTTTCCTTTGTGTTTTTCGTACTGTTATGTGTTGTTTTTTTTTTTTTGCTTATTCCTGCATTTTCATAAAATTGTATGTGAATGGGTTAGGGTGTTTTGGTATTTCCTTCGTTTTAGTTTTCGTCTGTCAAAATGTTGTTAATGGTTTTTTGATTTAGGGTTTTTGGGGTATTGGGTGTTTTTGTTTTGTTCCCTGTTTTTGCATGTGAAACAGAGGTTGTTGAGTGTTTTTTTCATGGTTTGGTGTTGTTGTTGTTGGTGGGTTCGTTTTGTTCAGTTTAGGGTTTTTAATGTGTTCAATTTTTTGGTGTTTATTGTTAGCTTCCTTTAAGCTTTTATTATGATTAATTTTTTGCAGAGATGAATTCAGTTAGTACCTTGATAATGCACCATGGAGGCAGATTACAGAGAAGCCAAGAAGGTGTTATGGAGTACGTTGGTGATGAAATGGGTGTATTGGATGAAGTGGATTCAGACACTCTGAATATCTTCGATCTTCACGACATTGTGAAGAAGTGTAAAGGTTATCATAGGCTAGAACAATTGCTATGGAGGGTACCGAATTTAGAGCTTGAGTTTGGATTGAGAGCATTAAACACTGATAGGAATGTAATGGAAATGGCAAGGTAAGCATTGATCAATGGAAATGAGGTTGAGATTTATTACGAGCACCCTATTGTGGTGGACGATCCCATATTTCCCCTGCCATGTAGTCAAGAGGAACTAGTGGTTGGTGATGAACCAATGGCTGATGAGGAACCAGTGGTTGATGATGAACCAGTGGTTAAAGAGGTGGACTTATCTGATGATAACAGACATTCATCTGCAGATGAAAGTGCAGAAGATAGCCATTATAGGCCTTCTCCCATGCTAGACTCAGATGATGAAGAGGAAGTGCAACCAAAGAAGGTTAAGAAGGTTAGGACTCCAACTAGGGGTAAGAAGGTCAGGACTCCAACTAGGGATAAGAAGGTTGTGAACGAGTCAAAAGGAAAGAGGGTGCAAATAGGTCCTCATAAGAGTCACAGAAAGAGAGTAACAACACCCATTGATGATGATTCAAGTGATGAATCATCTCCCTTTAATGATTTTGAATTTGAGGAAATGGTTGATTTTGTTGTTGGACAAAGTAGTGCACAATTACAAGAGCATGTTAGTGACGTTAGCTACAAGACTGAATAAATGAAGGATCCAATAAGCTTTGATGAAGAAGATGGTGACGCTAAAAATTTTCCTCAATTTAATGAATCTGCTAAGTTCGGTAATATAAGTTTAGAATTTGGGAGGAATTTAGTAACTTGGCAACATTCAAGGCAGCAGTAGAGGAGTACACCATCCATCTAGGGAGGCCTATCAAAAGGGTTAAAAATGACAAAGTTAAGGCAAGAGCAAAGTGCAAAGAAGACGGTTGTAAGTGGGAGATTTTTTGTGGAAAGAATGACTTTAGGGGAAGCTACCAAATCAAAAAAATTTGAAGTTCAGCATACCTGCAGCAGAAACTTTAAGTGTAATCAGGCCAATAGAAAGTGGCTCGTGCAGAAATTAGAGGAGAGGCTTCGGTCTCAGTCCAATATAACACATGTTTTGGTGTTTGACTTCATAAAAAAGGAATTCAAGATTATCATTGATAGGTCTATGATTTTCAGGGCACTTAAGGAGGCAAGAGAGTTAGTGGAGGGTAGTGAGAGAGAGCAATATGGTAAGCTATGGGATTATGCCCATGAGTTGATAAGGAGTAACCCTGGGTCACTAATAAAGGTGGATACTATACCATTGCCAGACTCAGGGCCACAATTTCATAGGTTTTTTGTTTGCTTGGAAGCTTGTAAGAGAGGTTTTAAAGCTAATTGTAGACCTTTCATAGGTTTGGAAAGATGTTTCTTAAAGGGGTATTTTAGGGGAAAGTTGTTATCTGATGTGGCAACGGATGCAAACAACCAGGTTTTTGTAGTAGCTTATGCAATTGTAAATGTGAAAAATAAAGACAACTGGAAGTGGTTTTTGACATTGTTACATGAAGAGATTGGTGATTATGTGCAACATGGCTGGAATTTCATGTTTGACATGCAGAAGGTATGGTTTACGTGAATCATTTTATGGTCTACCTTGATTATTATTAATATATTCT